>OX346257.1:14006395-15246162 GCA_947049275.1 Epinotia bilunana
CTAAAAATCGCTGTATTTTTTTTTACTATGGTATCTGAAGCTACATAGACTAATTACAGACATAGATATACTTCATGTCATTGTACATGCAAAGTTTCGTAACAATCCAAGACGTAGTTTTAAAATGAGAGCGTAACTACGTTTGTATGGAGAATCGAGCTTACTGCGGACTCTTAACAGGTGTCCCACGGTTCGGCGAAAGACACCTCAGCCAGTCATAGAAAAATGCGTCCGGGTTATAGTGCTACCTATCTCCTATCTCGCGGGATCCATTCTGTGGCTATTTGACATGCAGCATACGTGGCCGACATAATTCCATTTCGGCCCCTAGGTCATAGGCATTGTCGACGTTGTTGTCAACAATGCTTGTCTTGTAGCGCTGTGTATGAACGTAGTGTTTCGGCTCCAGTTTATCTTTATCACTCCCCGCATGCTGTGCTTAAAACGTAGTTTGGTCTTTTGCAAGTGGTCGATGATTAAGTTTGGGTAAAGGTGAATGTACAGTCCCCAACCCGTACTGGGCCACCATCCCCATGCATTTTTATATAAGAAGAGGTCTTAACATAGCAGTACATATATAAGGCTGTGCTAACTGAGTAGTTGATGCTGCTTCGATTTTTTACGAGTAGTAACAGGTAGTGCTAATTTACACCACGTATTCTTATCCTCGTTTTCTTGTATTGCAGTATCTGTCTCTATTGGTCGCAGACCTTGTCGGCCTTATCAAAATTAAAATACGTCTAAATCGCTAATTAGTTACGTGACATATGAGTACTTTCGTACGCTTCAGCGTATGGGCTACGATCATAACGTGTAATTCGCGTTACTGCATAAACGTCTCGTCAATGTGTTTTAGATGTCGGTGTGGTTAAACCTTCACAGAAAATCGGACAACCGACGTTCCTTTTGGTATTTGCTGGGGCTCTAGAGTCACGCATAAAACGCCGCAAACATTAGGTAACGCTGCATTCTATGCACTGGCCCGTGCTCGAGGGCAAGGCTGATAGTTGTGCAATCACAGGAAGTTACCGTAAACTGGGGTGAGTAGGGTGAAAACTGACATTCAAACCTCGATAACATTTTATTTTTACTTATACAAACTGAATGGTGTATATAAGTGTTCCAGACGTTTGTATTTTAGTTTTTATTTATTTTTGGTAGTTCCATTTCATAACTTTGACGATAAACAGGAAAACCCACCTCACCCCGTAGTCCCTCGTAATTGGGGTGAGATGGGTTTTCATACAAAGGTGATTTTGGAAAATTGTTGGATCGTTTTTTTTATTATGAGTAATTACTATAGCTCCATTTTAAATTGGAATACATTATTTTTGAGGCAGTAGCCTTAAAAAACCATCTCACCCCCCCTTCATACCTGCTCTCCCCATTCATAACCCAACTCTCCCCGCGAACCCTACTCACCCTATTTTACGGTACTACAATATTGGTTGTACGGAGCCTGTCTCTAAATTAGGTAGTGAAAAAGATGTTCATTCTTAGCAGCATATAATGCACTGCCGTTGCGTAAACACTTCCCAATGTTCCAACGATGAATGCACGTGATGAAAAAGTGCATGCGAGAGAGTTTTACAGGGTTAGGGAGCGACCACACCGGTGCTTAACGTTCTTTTTTTTTCTTATCTTATTTTTTAAGGAGCTTGGTCGTTAAACGAGCATGTCGCTCCATACGTCCGCTAGTGGAGGTATAGCTATCTCATACACAATTTGTAGGCCTTATACAATGATTAGCTTGCGCTGACTCAGGATCAGCCAGCGCCGTATTACAAAATCCGGTGTGGTAGGTGGCGAGGAGGGACCCCCCCCGTACACATTCCATCAAGGTGTGATATACGTCCTCTATTACCTGGCAGTCAGCACAGTATGGGTTGGAAACTTTTCCCATAAGGAACTTAAATTTATTAGTGGGAACATGTCCAGAGCGGAGTCTCAACGCTATTACAACATCCTGTCGAGAAAGAGAACACTGAGTTATCCAAGGAGACTGCAACGGCTCAGGCTGGATAGTCCTGTTACCAGATACCTTTTTCTTGGGACCGTTTATCGAAAAACTACCGCTTAACGTTGCGTATACGCGTTGACGTGTCGTATGCGTCACGTATTCTTCATACATTTTGCTGCGTTTTACGGTGCGTTAGCGTATTTTGAGCAGCGGTGTGGTCGCACCTTTAGACGTAGAAGCTACTGTGCATAATCGGTAACTAATCATATATACTTTTAAACTGCTAATAAGGACCATATAAAAGTAGTTATATATAGGAAAAATCATATGTATAGTAAAATTCATTGATTTACAAATTGGCTGGTATGCTAACAGATTTTAGTAGTAATTATTCTGATTGTGTGTATTCTATAAATAGGTAGGTACTAATATTATAAAGAAGATAAATCTTTGATATTGGAAGTTTGTATGTACAGGGTAATCTCCAGAACTACTCTTCTGATTGCAAAACTTCTTTCACCAGTGTTTAGAACGGACTTTCAGCGTGGATTTAACCTATCTTTTATTTCCCGGCTCCGCCTGGGTTCTTTGCAATATGTAAGTGCGCGGGCGCGGTCGCGTAGGCAGCTAGAAAACAATGTACCTAAGCTATGCAGGCCACCAGCAAATACATGCCTTTAGCATGTATTTGCTGGTGGCCTATGCTGAGTGGCATCCATTTTGGTGAATTCCAATTGTAAGACACACATGTAACATGATATCACACCAAATAAATATATTTCTTTCTTTCTTTCTTTCTTTCATTGGTGAAACAAATATACTTTTAGGTGACCACTTCAATCAACATTATAAACCTCATAAAATATGCACTTTTTAAACAATAGAGTTATTTCATATTAAATCGTTACTTGTTCATGTGAACATTACATCTATACTGAACAGGAAAAGTCTGTGAGTTATGTAAGTTTATATGCAGGGGGTAATCCTCTGGAATTACTTATTTGATCAGTCTTCCCGACCAAGGATGTTGTGAAGCACCCGCAACATCGGGAAACCTCAGAGATAAATAAATAAGTTAATCGCCGAATTTATCGCGAAATTATCGCCCCTTTAAAAAATATATGTACTTACCTATGAGAATCGTGAGTTTTTTTTTTTTCATTTTTTGAAAAAAAGAACATACAAAAGAAAAAAATTGTACAGCGGACAAAGCCGTAAAGGTCTAACTGCCGCTGTATTCACTCTTAAGCTAATTATATCTAGGTTTATATATATATTTACTTGCTTTATTTATTTGGTTTATTATATTTTATTTAAATCAATGGACGTCCACACGAATCTACGTCCAATCCTGGACTTCTGGCTTCGCCTGTGTTACATTAGAAAGAACGCAGGCAAACTTGCGGAATAAAATACAGGCTGAATCCTAAGTCGTGAACGGAAATATTTGTTTTTTACTCTAACTATAGTTTAAATATGTGGACTTGACAACAGGCACTAGTTATTTGTTATACAAGGGTGCAAAGTTGTATTTTACCCGCGAGTGTGGATTTGAAACACAAGCAAGCGAAAAGATGCTATAGTTAAACCACGAGCGAAGCGACTGGTTCTAAAATAGAATCCTGAGCGTAGCGAGTGTTTCAACACACGAGAAGTAAAATAGGTACATTTGCACCCGTGTGTAACACAAAACTTTTCACGTCACTGTAGCGAGGAAAGTACAACATGCAAAACAACTTTATTTTTATTTTAATAATTTATTTTTTATTTTTTCAACAGTAATAATAACGTTAATTAATATCAACGGAGAGTTTTGGCCAAGTGGGAGTCGAATTTTAGTTTTCTCATAAATTTTGAGACCCAGCGCCTGATGAAGGCCACAAGCAATTTTTTTATAGTTCCTTCTTAAATATTTATTTTATTCTGTTTTTTTTAGTATTTGTTGCTATAGCGGCAACAGAAATACATCATCTGTGATTTTTTGTATTAAGAGCGTTTTACGTTTTGTTATCTATCGAAAGCTACTTAACGCTCCAAGGTCAAATTACTTTCCCGGCTAGTGGATAAAATGCGTTTTTGCCAACTGATTTTAAAGGATGAAAGACGGCTTTCCGAGGCAGTGAGGGGAAAAATATGTAAACGTTGTTAATTCGTTAATAAAAAAAATTGCTTTATATTTACTGAGTCTCATGGTCGTCCAAATTGCTACGTTAAACTGTCACTTTGCTACAGACCTAGTCTTGTCGAATAGGGTGACCATAAGGTTGGTGTTTTTGCTATTTAAAAATTATTATCAATAAAGTTTAATTGTTTGCTTCTACAGTTAATGCAATTAATCTGCCTTAAAATACTGCTATAGAAAAAAAAACTGTTTACGACTTATGTTTCACCCTGCATAGCCTATATAACCGTTCAATAAATCCAATCTACACGCATGTGGAAGAATTCTTCAAATCGGATTTCGGACATTACCCAAAAACTGCAAACTTACAAAGCTACAATCTCACTGAGTTTTCCGCCTTATAATATTGGTATACCCCTACATACTTACAAACATAATTGGATATGTTTATAAGTATGTAGGGGGTAACCTACGGAACCAGACCCGATTTTTAAAAATTCTTTCACTTTCTTATAGGTACCTAGGTTTAATTTTTTTTAACTTCTTATACCAGATTAACAATAAAAAAATATTAAGTTATATAATATGAAATTGGCGTTTTGTCAAACTGGCCGCTTCGATCTCAAATTTGGTTCAGAATTCCAATTATTATTTTTTTGACAAATTTAGGCTTGTGTCTTGTGGGTTTCCATTTTAGTTATTCATTTGTTTTCGCAACATTTGATTTTTCTTTGATATCGTTCTGTTCACAAAATATGAGTTCCGACGTGGCACCAGAAACAGCTCAAAGGATTTATTATAATAATAATTAATTAATTAATTAATATAAAATAATTAATTATTTGCATCGAGTGCTTCGTTGCTTTACTCAACCTTCACGATTATGAGGGAATTTTTAATCGTTCTAGTTACGAAACTAGTGATGAAAAATGAATCCTGTACGATAATCGGAAATGCTCATCGCAGTGGTCAACCAACCCAGGAGAACCGGCCAAATCCTGTGCCAAGTGAAAGTTGACTCAGAAAAAGGTACTGATGAGTGTTTGGTGAACCAGTGTTGGTGTCATACTCTACACATTCCTAAGTTTTGACCAGACTATTACATCAGATCTGTATTGTCAACAATTGTTAACCATGATGGAAAATCGCTTTAGTTTAGCCCATTGCTGCTTCAGGATAACGCTAGACCCCATAACTTTGCTACACACGGTGGCTAAATAAGTGAGCTGCGTTTGGAATTTCTCCAACACCCATCGTACTCCCCGGACTTTGCTCCAACTGATTACCACTTTTTTCGGAATTTGTACAATTGCTTGTCGCAATGTCGTATGAATCCACGATTCAAATTATACTTAACAACATGTACTTCTTACAACTACCCTGCACGTCTATCATGAGACGGCCGCGACATACTTTCGATTTTTCTCGCACTATACCTCTTGTTCTGAGTGTTCTAATAAGAGAGAGACGGATATTGCGAGAAAAATCGAGAGAGTACGCGCGCCGTCTTGTGATAGCCGTGCTGAAAATATTGCTTTTGGGAAAACCGGTTTTTATATCGACTCGGTTATTACCGATTCGCGCGTCACTAAAGAAAAGACGTCATCGTCATCTCTTTGAGTGTTGTATTATCTGTGGTTGGTGATAAAATTGATAAGCCCACAGTACTTGTTGATTAAAAATTGAATCAATAGTAAAACAAACGAAAACGCTTAGGGCACGGGTTTTACGATGATTGTTACGAGTATTATGAAAGTTACGGATAAATTTGTAACATGTTAAGCGGTCCAAGTTATCGTCGTGTTTTGTTGTAAGTAGGTACTATTTATTGCATTTTAGGAGTCAGGGTAAGGATTATTACGAAATGTTTTAGTATAAACTAGAACTTTTGAACAATTCCGATGTGGCAGTTCAAACCGCCTTCAAAGATTTTATCGTACCTATTCAAATTGATAAAAAATATAATCTCATAATTCTTTTTCGTTATTTTTTTCTTATGCTACGCCAATGGCATATTTAAGGACCTAATATTATAATATTTCCATTTTGGTTTCATCAATTGCTCTGAAGGTAAAATCAATCTAAAATTGTTATGTTTTTATAATCGACCTGTCTGGAACATCACATTTATTTTATTTTAATGGACTGAAAACTGCGTCACTAAATGTAGGTACTACTTACGTCCATAGTACATTTTAGATTTAAGCAAAGCTTTTGACTTTGTGGACCATACTATTCTCCTAAAGAAGTTAGAGACTTATGGCATAAGGGGAAATGCATATACCTAGCTGGATAGAAAGTTTTTTGAAGAAAATAATGCAATATACAGAGATTGAAAAAATTGTACAGTCTTCTTAAACAAAACTTCAGGTCTGATTTCTTGTTTAATAAGATGGGAGTGCCCCAAGGCAGCATATTAGGTCCTTTATTGTTCCTTATTGCAATCAACGATTTTCCAAATTATGTTGATGACGATTGCATAATTTTTGCAGGCGATACTACTCTTATTGTTAAAGGTGGTAAGAAAAACCACTCGCAATTTAAATCAAAAATCAATAATACACTAAGAGATGCAATTAGCTAGCTGAAATGAAATAAGCTGAACATTAATATAACTAAAACAAAGGCCGTTCAGTTCTACTCCTACAACGGAAACCCATTGCCAGTGCAAGTCAGCTATGATAATATAAATGTCGAATTAGTAGACACAGTAACCTTTTTGGGGTTTAATCTTGACAAATACTTAAATTGGAAAGCCCATGTGGATTATGTTTGTAACAAGTTGGAACGGTTTGTGTTTGCCCTAAAAAGACTGCGACAAACTGTATCGTTAGAGGCAGCCCTTACAGCGTACCACGGATATGTCTCCTCAATTATAAACTACGGACTATTACGCCTAGTGATTGCAATACAGCCACATCTCAAGAATAAAATACATTTGAGATGTGGCTCTATTGTACAGTGCAATACGGTCACATCTCGAAAGTAAAATACATTTGAGATGTGGCTCTATTGCACAGTGCAATACGGTCACATCTCGAAAGTAAAATACATTTGAGATGTGGCCGTATTGCAGACACTAGGCGATTAATGTGAGGAAACTCAGTAGAATCTGACAGTTTTAATGCAAAAAAGGGGTATTCGGGCCTTAGACAAAGCATGGTTTTTGGAAAGCTGCAAACCACTGTTTCTAAAATTTAATTAACTACCGCGGCCTTGTTTGTATAAGTATAAGGGATGCATGTCTTTTTGTCAAGGAAAATCCTGACTATTTTCTCAATCGTACTGACTCGACAGTAAGACACACTAGGGCGCAATACAGATTTTTTTTACTTCAGCCACCATGTCAATCTGTCATGTACAAAAAAACTGCTATAGCATACACTGTTGTCAGGTAGGTTGTTATATACACGAGTATACACATACTCGTGTATATAACAACCTACCTGACAACATTAAACTAGAAAGTAAGTCGATGTTAAAAAGGAAGTTAAGTGACTGGTTGCAAAGTAAATGTTTTTATAGTGTTAAGGAATATATGACTAATAATAATAATGTAATCGCCTAATGTATCTTTTTTTATAATTTAACAATTGACTAATTGTATTTATTCGTAATTTAATATCCTATAAAATTAAATTGACATTCATTTCCTACTGTGACTTTTTAAAATTTGCACACCTGCATGCAGGTAGAATATGTACTTGCACTTATTCTAGCTTTAAGATCTTATGTTACCATATTCTTGCAAATAAATATTTGATATGATTTGATTTGATACTTATTTACATCAAAGTATCATTCAGTAAAATATTTAGACCCTGAAGACAGTATTCATAGAAATAAAATAAATATCTCCAGTCTGCTTTTATCACAAGGGGTTTGGTGGTTTTGTGACACGTGTAGGTAAGTAGTAAGAAACTAAGAAGTTACTTAGGATAGGATCATAAGTCATAAAGCGGATGTACATTTTTTTGAATATATGTACGTATGATCAATAAAAAATAATAATGTCTGCATACGACCTGCACACTTAAAATGCCGAATATAAATACATTTTATTATAAAACTTTATATTACATCCTTATTGAATTATTGATATTATAAAACTTTAAATTACATACTTACTTAATAAATATAAATAAGTAGACCTTACCATGTTCTAACCATGTAAACAAAACTGCGAAAGAGAATTTGATAACTTGGCATATCGTTACTAAAATTTATAAACTTCGGAGGTAAACGCGAAATCGAAAACCGCACGTTGTAAGACTTGTAAGAATAGTTAATTAAAAAATCGATTTTAGCCTGTGTGGCACTTGTACGAATCCCCACAATATACGGTTGCCTCACTTCAAAATTTGGAGCCATCATTCATTATTTTACGATAAAAAATATTCTAAATAAATCAAATTACTAAGAATATTTTTTGGGATGTCGTATAAAAAATACAGTATTCTGACTTTTTCCTTTATATCTACTGTAGGTCCTACATTACTTCCTACCTACCTACCTCTTGCCAAATTACATCATTCTAGGTCAACGAGAAGTACCCTCTCTAGGTTTTGATTTCCTTGCGAGTGCGAAATATACGGAATAAACGCCCATATCTTTTGATTGCGTTAACTTAGAAGTTTGATTGTTTCACAGCTCCTAAGGAGCAGTGCATACCTGATTATTTGAATATAATTTATAAGAATTAGAAAAGTTGAAGAACCCCCGACATTTTCATTTTAAAGTCCAATATCTCAAAACGGCTGAACATATTTTCATGAAACATGGCTCACATCACATCAGCTTTCGAATAAAAAAAACCGCATTCAAATCGGTCCATCCGTTTGGCAGCTACGATACCACAGACATATATACAGATACACGGACACACAGATACACAGACACGTTAAACTTATAACACCTCTCTTTGCGTCGGGGGTTAAAAAGAGTTGACAGACCTACAGACAGAAGTATAGGCAAAAGAGTGAACTGATAAGGGGTCCTTTACGGAACCCTAAAAAGTGCAATTCGGTATACCAAATTTTGATCGTATCTTGTATCACAGTCACTGGTTTTCAAACTTATCGAACGAGGTGACAAACGACCGAGTGAAGACTCACCTCAAATGGTAGTAAAGTAACAAGCATATAGACATCCTTGTTACTCTTTACTACCATTTTAGGAGTATTCTTTGAAATATCCTGTATCTTTTTTCAGTTCTTATAAATAATAAAAAAATATTAGTTAGGTTGTAAAGTAATTAGCCGGTAAATTGAAGTACAGTAGTATAATAGGGTGCCAACTTACTTGTATTATTTATTCTACAGAATTAACCGTAGCATGTTATTCTAATATTTGATGCAAATGCTAATTGCTATTTAATTACTAATTTTATCTTCGATTTGCATGGAGGGTCTTCATTGAAGCATCCAATAGTTAATTGTGTAGTTATATTTAAATTACGCAACACGTCTGGTGTCGTGGGACAGGAAAGGTGTGAACGATAACAAACAGGCCGTGTATACACGGCTTGTCCGCTTATGGAAATACCCTTAATTGTACACAAACTTAGTTAGGTGGCGGTTATACTCAATATGTTATGTTTTATTTACTGATCTAGTATTTACATGCAATTTTTTAAGATAAATTCTTAATTGACTTGCATGCCACTAGTATGGGGCACATGGTGGTTAAATCAATGTATGTACTCGTATTATGGCTCTAACTATACAACTGTTAATACCTTCATGTAACTGCATTCTAGCAAATACATGTATTTAATTTCAATATTGAGGACCGCTAAATGTAACATTGCTTTCTCAATATTTAGTAAGAGGATAAGTAATGTTGCGACAGTTTTATATAGATCATTTAGACCAAATGTCGATGAATCAGAATATTGTTTGACATTCTTTACCGACATAAACTGAGTCCATTATAAAACCGGGAACAAGTGTAACATAGACTCATAAAAAAAAATAGAATGAGGCATTTTTCCTGCGTAGGTACTATTCTTAAGAGATTCTCTGTTAGTTAAAATGGTTTCTGTCTAATTTTGCAAATGCAACGTGATATATAAATAGATTACACAGATGTGTATGAATAACCTAATAAGGTGTTAATAAATAGAACGCAATGCAACGCAAATCAATCATTTTCCATGGTCGAATCCAAATTATATTACCTATAAAAAAAATCGGTCCTTAGCAGTAATTAAATACGGAACCATGTTTTCTTCTCGTTGACTCAAGTAATGTTCAATTTTCTTTTTAGCATTTTATTTGTCATTACGTGCTTAATGATAAATGCAAATTGCAGAAGGTCGTACCTAAATTTGAATCCTGTCGTCACTAGATTTTTTGTAACGCAATTTTAAGTTATTTTTTTTTTCATAAAAGCTTATAATGCAATGGATCTCAAACTTTTGTTAGGCATGGGCCACTTTCAGAATTTCAAAAATACCGTGGAACCCTGTTGACGAAAATATAAAAAATAAACTTATTTACAGAATCACGTTGTATTAGTTATTTTACTCATATGTCGTGTGTCTATACCGCTCGGCAATAACACAAGTAAGTAAAATAACAATGTACTCGTATGCACGAAATACTGCATATTTCTAATAAAAACCTTAAGAGTGAACGAAGTGGCCATGGAGCCCTAGCAATCATGTCACGGACCCCAAAAGGGTCCATGTACCCACTCTAAGAAACCCTGCTATAATCCTACTAATATTATAAATGTGAAAGTTTAGATGTTTGGATGTTTGTTACTTAATCACGCTTAAACGGCTGAACCGATTTGAATGAAATTTTGCACGAAGATAGTTTATAGTCTGGATTAAAATATAGGATAGTTTTTATCCCGAGTCCACGCAGACGAAGTCGCGGGCGGAAGCTAGTGCAAAATAAATAAGGTTGAAGTTAATTGAGACATTAAAAATCAGTTTAAATATTATTTTCGTTTCAGGTAAAAAACTTCATGTCTACCTATTTCCAATTTCTTCATGGCGACATCAATTGGACCAGTGTAATTTTTCGTTCTATGTATTAAATTTTATTAAATTTTTAATCGCCTTTCCGTTACGGTTCAGAATTTGCAATAAAAAGCTCATAGGTCGGACAAATAAATTAAAGGACTGATTGTGTACGTTTAATAATAGGTAGTTTATATATATCCTGTGGGAACGGCACCCTAAAGCAAATTGTGCTTACCTACTTATTTTCAATTTCAATTTTAAGTTTTTGGACCCATGTGTGTTGGTTAAAAAAAAAACAATTAAATTTTAAGTGTTAGTGACAAAATAAATAACTAAATAGTACTCTTACATTTATTGCATTATTATTTAGTCCAGATATGAGACACTGGTGCATGCAATGACTGCCAGTGCCTTTATATAAGAATTAAAATAGCACTCAATATAATCAACGATGATAAAAAAACGAGGATGATAACATAAAATATTTCTGCTCTAGCATGCAAATAACCGTCGAAATTCGCAAATCAGGTCACTAAAACTAGAATGTATGGGAACATGAGAGCATAGCATCGCGGGTGGGTGCAGCGCCAGTTCTCGTGGCATTGAAGCGGAATCCATCCGCGTATATTTCGGGCATGGCAACTGTATCTGCAATCGAAAAAGTCAGCCGTCGCGTCTACGCACTCATGCAAGCCGCACTAACACATACGCAGCACAATAGAGGCGTGTAACGCGTAGATTTCGTCTACACGCAGACACGCGAGGCGCGGGCGCACCGGGCGCAGACTTTACCCTTGAGCGCATGCTGTTACGAAAATTGGTGCATTGATAAAAAATGTGATAACCTAATTAACCGCGTATGTCTCGTTGTTAACCTGTTGGCCATAGATGTCTGTAGGATACTATTTGTGTAAACAGAACATCCAAAAACGTCTTTACGACTCCCTTTTATTTCGTTGTATTTTAGAATCTAGTTTTCATTGACAATCGTTCAAATGGTTTAAAAGCCTTAATTTTGAAAAGCCACATATTAAAGTATGACTAAGTACGTAGCCTCTGACCACCCATTAATAAAATTTTATACAAAAGTAAGAAAAAACAGGCCAGTCATACCAAGTCACCTTGCATTGTCTAAGTGTACCTACTTTTTACCAAAAAATTACCTAAGTATTCAGCCATTCTGGATTTTGTTGTAGAACTGAAATGCGCAAAAAGCATGTTATAAAAGTTAAGATTTGAGTGCGTTAGATACTAGGCCCCAACTATATGACCGTGTCAAAAAAATCGTATGTTCATGTTACGTAAACCAACTTATACCTACTTCATTTAGTACTGCGATCTGCGCCTACGCAAGCGTCATCGCAGACTAAATGACAGGAGAGACAGACGACCACGTAATTATACGGTCAAACAAGAACGTTTACGCCGCGCTATTTTAAACATAATACAGGCTATCACGACTGTGATCCCGGATGGGTATGGGCAGACTATGTGCTTATTAAAGCATAAAGTAACAAAGTTATGAAAAGTAATGTTCAGTTTGGTAAACTAAATCAACTTATGATGGGTTCTGGGCGTGGGACACCTCGAGAAAACAGTGATGTAACTTTGTTGTGACGTTGCAGGACTAGTGGTTAATGAATAGTCAATGCGTCTAGGCGATTTCACAGCTACGTCATTACTAGTTGTACTGCTAATCTCGCGAAATCTGTCAGCCCCTGCCTGCACCGATCATAAATTTACGAATAACTTATGTAATTACCTTTATAGATTTTTTATTACAACACTATAATAGGAACTCGCCAATCAAGGCGTGTATAAAATAATTATTATCTCCAAAACACAATTATTGTATGCATGACAGCGAAAAGGGTTCTATAGCGTTCCTTCTTCAGTGTCTCTCATACAATAAGAAATGTCTAATTAATTCTTGCCGCTCGTTGATGTCTACTGTAGGGTCTTCCCTTTCCGCTCCTAATACTTTTACCTTTCTCGTAGCTGGCAGCATTGCTCGAACATACTCTAGACCAATTTTGCCCTTCCTTCATTACCGTTATTTTACGTCTGTAATTAACAATTAATTTCTTGATGTCACATGTTGCGTAATTATGTTGTATAAGTTGTACTGTTTGTAACATAGACGTTAACTACCAGAGATCTAAAAAAACAAGCGGCCGACCGACTGCTTGCCGGAAGCTGTTATAAACTTGACTGTCTTGATTACAATTGACATGACGACTAAACCCTCACGTCCAATCATAATCATAATTATATTATCTTTACTCTTCGAATTGCTCGGAGAGATCAGAAGACGCACTCTAACACTTTATCAACAGTCAAGTATTTAAATTATTTAAAAAAATAATTACATTTTCAGATATTTGTGAGAGTATCCAATCATTTCATAAAAAACGTTTCACAAGTATTCATTTTATAAACAACGTTTGGCACACTAACGATTAACAAATTAGTCGTTTCCTAAAATATTATTTTACAAAGAGTTCATTACACAAATCATTTAATTGAAAAAACATCATATTACAAATCATTATTTGACAAATTACTCATTTATTATTCGTGACAATTGGCAAAGTAACGTTTGGTAAAATAACGTTTAAGAAAATGCATTGTTTGGTAAATACCTTATTTAATAAATCATTGATGAGCGTTTCTCAAAAAAAATGCCACTATTATTAATTGTACTCCTAGGAATTTTTTGTTAACTATTTCCACTCAGAATCAGGAGCTCTTTCGACCCTGGTAGGACAAAAAATTGTCCCAAAGATATTTTTCCTATTGTGTTACCATTTACCATACACTTTGTATGGTGGTAACACAATAGGAAAGTTCAAAAATGTATGAACATTTTGGGACACTTTTTTTCTCCTATTGGGATGGAAAGACATCGTGATTTTGAGTAGAAATAACATAAAAGTTGCAGAAAATCTCCGAAAAAATGTAGTGGCATTTTTTTTGAGAAACGCTCTGATCGTCTTGATAAAGTTTTAAACCACAAGTTGTATAATTCTATACAGGTATTGTATAAGTCTGCATGAGCACACGGATAAGTCTAAAAGTGTTTAGCAAGTAAGTTATCATTCCTAGCCTAAAAAACTTTTAGGTCTTAAAATGTACTGACATAACAGGTGGATTACCTATGTATTCTACTTTAAGGCAGGTCAGTGTAGGTACGACGACGAGCGAAGCGAGGAGGAGTGTTAGGAAAAACTGCGACCATACAGTGCGCGAGCTGAGCGAGCGAAGCGAGCGTGCCGCGGCAGCGGCCGGCGAAGCGCCAAAACCGATTTATGTTTAATTACTATACTTTTTATGAATTAATTACAGGAATATTTCTTGGTTAGTCCGCTAGATACCGTGATATAACAGATATATACTTTAATGAAACAATCATTTATCAATCGACGATTTGTAAAATGACCTATTTTATAAACGATTTATTTGGTAAATTATCATTTTTAAAATGACAATTTAACATTCAATGTTTTATAAAGTATAACATTTGCTAAATGAATATTTGTCAAATAATTATTTATAGTATAAGCATTTTGAGTAATGATGGGTTTGTGAAATGAATAGTTTGTAAATCGTTGTTTATAAAATGATCATTTATGAAACGTTTTTTATGAAATGATGGTCAACCATTTGTGAGCACCTTGTCCGCACTGAAATACGTGATGGAAACAGTACCTAAACCATTGCTTAACAAGCAACGGCAGCAACTTGTACCATGTCGATTTTGAAGTCAAGTTCACACTCGACCTCATGGGGCCATAAAAACACATGCACTGCTATATTATCATCCGCACATTCTCATCTCTATAGCAAATAATGGCACAATTACGCTATGGTTGGCGCGCGTGTGTGAGTTAGTCACGAGTCTTCGCCTTGGGCTCTGTATGTACATAGGCATGCATTTATGACACTGGTGTGGCGTCTGAAAACACAGTTCCTTATGCATGCTCCGCAAATATGACAAATGGGACACGCACACGTAACCCTTAATCGGAAACAAAAAACCTGTCCAATATTAAAATATTTATGCGTACTTAATTTTTGTTAGTCATTTAACAATAACGTACTATCACAGTTTTTCCTTCGAGCAGAATAATACATTTACCTCAAAATTATAAAAAAAATATAGGTATATATATACTTAATTTAATCAAGTCTGTTAATCAGATAAAACTATAACCAGAAGCAGAAGCCATTAATAACTCTAATGCTTTACCTTTTATTACAATTAAATGATTACATGTTGTGCTCACAGCTCTTGTTTTTTTCTTTCAGAAAACATAAAGCGCTGAAGGTTTAAAATTACTTTCGCATACTTTTGCCGTCGAACAATAGGGAAGATGCAGCTATAATATTTACCATTATTATGTGACCAAAATGTAAAAAAAAAATGATAACTACTGAAACGTTTGTACTTTAATTTATACTAATTTCAAACAATCATTACGATTTGAAGTTTTATGAAACGGAACGTGTTTTAATCCAACAATCAGCGTCTGGTGACGTCACTCCTGTCAAAAGTCAAAACTTAGGCAACTATGTCTTCTAGGGATGAACCACGGACAAACAAATATGACGAGTGACATACATGAGTGGACGTCACAGGAACTGTAGGTCCGTTTAGGCGCGAAAGTTTAAATTGTCAGATTGTAACAGGATTTTTTGACTATAAATTATAGTATTTAAATTTTTTAATGCTTTCGTGGTCTATTCTACATGCGATTCTTTCAAATGAAAGCAAAAATTAAAATTTTGCGTCTTCCCTATTGGCATTGTAATTGGGTATTTTTTGACGATGTCAAACTTGTGACGTGGGTTTGATATAACTGTTTTACCATAGGTATGCGTACTGCAACATTATATGACTTATGGCTGGGTTATTTCATTAAATGCTAATTACAAAACTTTACCCTTTACACGATACGAGTAGGTACCTAACGCTTACTGTGTTTTCACAAGGGCAATCACTGAAACGAGTATATATTGAGAAAATAATGTTTTTTTTTCATAAGATTCCTGAAGACTGACGCCGACCATAATTTCTCTAGTAAAATCATGTGCGTCTGATTACAACCAATTTTTATATTATGAAACAATTAATAACTTAGAAATGTTGCAAAGCCCCCGACATTTTCATTTCAAAGATTATTATATCAAAACAGTTTGATCCGATTTTGTTGAAACGTTGCTAAGAACCATCTCGATCACGTCAGCTTTTGGACAAAAAAACCGCATTAAAATCGGTTCATTCGTTTAGGAGCTACGATGCCACAGACACACACACAGAGACAGACACGTCAAACTTATAGCACCCCTGTTTATGCGTCGGGGGTTAACGAAGAAAAGTCACCCAAAAAGGCAAAGGTCATTTAAACAAGAATTTTAGTAGAATTTAGCTTCTTTTAATCAGACGCCGAACATAGACTTCCTGTCTTGAAATAAAATAATGTTTTATTTTATCTCAAGACAAATTTACTGCATTACCACAAGGAATGGTTCGCTTATGACTAATTATTGGTAGTTTCGTTTGTAATAAGTGCTTAAAAGTTTTATAGAGATATAATGTTAATTCTTACTTATATTACGAGGGAATTACGAATAAAAACAATCAATTTTTATATTGCTTTAAGTAAAAGCAATATAAAAAAAATACAAAACTTAAACCTCACTCCAATAACAGATTAGGTAAAGCATATAGGTACATAAAACAGTTAAATATAATAATTACTTATTTACTTTATTGTAAATAACGCATCTAGAAAGTCCTTAGGGACTTCCGCCCCCCTATTCTGTAACTTGTTTTAAGCTCACCTCAACGCTCACCCACAAATATATCTTGACACCGCAATGCATAATAAAATATCTAAGCGTAGGTAGAGGTCTAGTTTCGTGACGGGCGACCGGCGGGGTGAGCCGCATTAGCGCTTAGCGAATAACAGCCCAGAAAACACTAGCCAAGCACGCGTTTCCACGCCAAGGACACACCAACCGCCCTAACAACAAGACAAATCGTTGGCTTACTTTTCGTTTGTTTTTTACACTTTTGAAATTCTGGCTCGAGTAGGGACAGTTTAAAATTTCTAAGTAGGGCGTGGTTTTAATTTTAGTTGACATTTGTTATAAAAAATGTGATGCTGATGTGTAATATAATATTATTTTTTCCATTATATCGTTGCGATGCCCGGCGTCTAAAGTTGTGTTTTAGGATTTGTAACCAAATGTGTAGGTACCTATATTTAATATTGCCTAATGTATTTACTTAGATTAAATATAACTCAATATTTATTACTATATAAAAAACTCACTCCTATGGTCTCGATCACGATGTTTGTTTACGATGAAAAACCATGATTTAAATGAGTCTAGCCATATCTCACATCCCAAATTGTGTTTTCATCTCCTTGTATTTTTTATTCATACACGACTATTATTTTATGTGAATGTCACGAAGAATTGGCGGGTAAAGCTTTACTAACTTTATCTGTAAAACACTTGTTAAATTTGATTGGTCGCCAGCCACCTATCATAAAATGTACCTACAATAAATAATTTTATAAACAATACTTTTTAAAGCCGTAATTGAAACATAAAATTCATTGTACTGACTGGTTAGCATGGTTTTCCAAACTCGTTAATTCGTCGGTCGTAGCTAAATTTTTATTCGCATTTTTCTCACTAATATTTTCTGCTAGTAGTACAACTCATTCGTAAATTCGTCCAGTATAAGATTTCCCTTTCGCTTGCGATAGCATACTTTCTAAATTAATATACTTCCTCTTATCTCCTCCTATTATGCTACTCGTTAAAACTAATTCCTTGTTTGATTGAAAAACGTCGAATCTACGATTGATAAATGCACTTTTATAAAGTAAAAGCTCCGTGCGTCGAAATTGTTAAGATGTAAGCCGAGATTGGGGAAACATCCAACAGGGAAAAATACAATTAGGGAAATCATCATCATCATCATCATATCAGTCGAAAGACGTCCACTGCTGGACATAGGCCTCCCCCAAAGAGTGCCAAAGTGACCGGGGAGTGATTAGGAAAATAACGCAACAGTAAAATTTTGCCAATTATTATAAAAATGTACATATCTCAAAAACGTGAATGGAAGTTTTGCTACGCCGAATTAACGCGTTTGGGGTAACAATCTAACCCGTCAATGATATAGACTTGGCCGGATTTGAACCCGTATCAGTTTTATCTTACGAGGGCACAATGTGCTTTAGCAATTGAGCTGTAAGTAGAATAGAATAGAATAATAATTGATTGCCAAAAACAAGTAAAGACATATACAAACAGTGACAAATACAGAATAAGAATATGCTAGTAATAAGTGGAGTTGCTAAGCCGACGGATTGTTTAATTATGTCATGTGAGGTACACTTAAAATATTAAAATTGTTGATACATGTTTTAATAGTCCGTTCTGCTGAGTGAGGCGACACAGACGTAATTTAACAAAATTTAAAAATATAGGCCACATTTGTCACCAAAAAGTAGACAACCGGGCTGTTATTCGCTAAGCGTTAATGCGGCTCACCCCGCCGTTCACCCGTCACGAAACTAGACCTCTATCTACGCTTGGTTGCTACGCATCGCGGTGTCAAGATATATTTGTGGGTGAGCATTGAGGTGAGCTTAAAACAAGTTACAGAATAGAGGGGCAGGTTATGGAACGGTTGCATGTTAGATACATAGGAAAAATCTTTAAATTCTAGATTTAAAACTTATTATAAATCTGACATCACACATGAAAACGACGTCAACCATACTCAGGTGAGTATGGTTGACGTATCTTTTGACTCTGCCACCATAGTACCTACCTCTTATCGCGTTGAAGAAAAATTGTATGCCGCATTGTTGTCAGCACTACAAAGTCTGCAATGTTTTTTTTTTACTATAATCTTCTTCTTCTTTGTGCATTATAGATTAAATAAATAATTTAATATCTATTTAGATATTGAATTATTTCCAAAAACATCGTGTCTTGCTAAGGATAATAGGTCAATGACTAGGTTGTATTAATCGATGATTTTGCTTATTACTGTTATTATATACCAGTTTTTGGGTTAGAAAAATGCTAATTGCATTTTATTCTGCCTTTAAATTAATAAAAAAGGCGGTCTAAAAACTCAACCAAATAAGTAAAAGTGCGCCCAAGAGACAGCGATTATTTACGGGTTTCCCAATACTTTTTTTTAATCAATTTAAGTTTGGTGATTTTGCTACGGGTTTCGAATCTTTAAGTGCTTGTCAATAAAACCTAAAGGTATCGATTCCGTTAACACGCGTCGCGTAGTTAGTGGAGGTACTCAAAGCATATCTAATAGTGTAGCAGACGCCGAACGAAGTGAAAGAACGTTGAACTTTTTGCATTCGCCCGTTTTTGTGCTTAATAATTGGGGAATCCCTATGAGTAGCGGCGTAAGACCTACCTACTATACTGTAAGAAAACTGGCTGGCGTCGGCGATGGGGCGATTGTACGGGCAGTCGGACACGAGGCGGCGATTGTGTTAATGTACTTACTGACTGACCGTTAACATTTCACAAATATGTAGTCTAATTTGTAGTCTTGTCTTTTTTATCGAGATGAAATGCGATAAAATAACATCTCCACAAGTCTACTCATGACGTCTGCTCTTATGCTCGTACACGTGATGGAATGGGTATACGGTGCGTTGTTCCCTACGTACGTTGTTTCAGTGATGGAATACAATACTACTATGTAGTTGCACATAAAAAATATAACGTATATAATGTAAATATAATGTGCAAATTGTGTAATTACCATTTTATTTGCAGCTAACTCTGTTTTGAAGACTTATTTTATTATTTTTCGTAGTTATTTAACAGGTAATCAGTTTTTCTATGGTTAAATAAAAAGTATAAAAGCACTGATCGAATAATCAGGTGTCACCTTCTAATCTGAAGCTGTTTCTAATTTTCTATTTATAGGAAATCGGTAAAAACTACTTTAGGTAGTACCAACTAAGACGACTTCGTGACTTGGCGCGGTGGGAACAGTATGCGATAGTTTGTACTTTGACGTGAGCTTACAAATAATGTCGCAAAAGTTTCCTTTTACATTACATAGCCCTTTATTCCGAACATTAGTTTGTATAAAATTCTTGTTTGTATAAAATTCTTTAGTT
Source organism: Epinotia bilunana (assembly GCA_947049275.1). Lineage (NCBI taxonomy): Eukaryota > Metazoa > Arthropoda > Insecta > Lepidoptera > Tortricidae > Epinotia > Epinotia bilunana. The sequence continues at coordinate 14,026,639 of OX346257.1, forward strand.
CGGTTTACCTATTGGCAAAGGCCACCAACGATTCTTACTTGTCAGTATTACGTTTGCGCAGTAGTAATATCATGCGAGGAAGCCGGGCGGTGCGTTTGCAGTACTGCAGTCGTAACCGAACCGCCCCGCTTCCGCGCGTAACCACCCACGCCTTTCAGCCCTTTCAGGATGCACTCATTTAAATATAGGTGCGAAATACAGAATCGGTACTTAATCGACTGGCACTTTCATTCAAATAAAAGTAACAGTTTATATAGATCTAGATTCAAAAAACCGGCCATGTGCGAGTCGGCCTCGCGCACCGAGGGTTCCGTACAAACCTGTAGGTATATAAGTAATAACTTTAAAATTATTAAAAATATATTTATTATATGATGTAGGTAACTAAAAATTTACGGTTTTCGCCATTTTTCCTTTATCTGTGTTTAAGGCGTTGCTTCGTACCAAATTTCAAGATTCTGATTTCACGGGAAGTACCCTGTAGGTTTTGATTCCCTTGCGAGTTTCGAAAATTTGCGGAAACTTGCGGCATAAACGGCTGTATCTTTTAATTGCGTTGGCTTAGAAGTTTGATTTTTTCACAGCTCTAAGAGACAGTAGACTTGAGTATTTGGTATACATTTTAGCTTGATACCTCCACGCGTACGGACAACAAAGTGATCCTATATTAAGGGTTCCGTTTTTCCTTTTGAGGTACGGAACACTAAAAAGATCTTTAATCAACTAATAGGCCGTGAGGTAGACAGGTTTGCCATGCCAGACAAAAAAAACATAAGTCTAAAAGTCTTCCTCAGTTTTTTGTTGGTCTGGTGTGTAACTTAACAAACACTAAGGGCCGTATTCATAAACGTTCTACAAGCCTATTTTAACTAAAACGGCGTTAAAATTCGTTTGTCTTTATCTGTCACGTTGACATTTGTGTTCGTCAGAAAGGGACAGAGCACATTTTATTTAGCGGAGGCATTTTAAGTTTTATGAATAAGGGGGTAATCGTCTATCAATGCACTAGCCATAGAGTTTATTTTTGTTGTATTCATTCATAACCTCTGTTGTGAGTAAATAAAGTTATAATATTATTATTACAATATTATGTAAGCGACTATATATTGCAAAGTTTTGTTAACGTATTTGTAAGTTCTAGGAAAATATATGTGTATTTTATATTTCCTAACATAAATATATCTGTTACACTGACGTCAGTTATAAAGCAAAGAGGTTTTAACTCAAAAAAGGTATTTGAATATACGTATTCAGACACCTCTATTCTCGACCATTTCCGTCAATTGCGAGGGGACATAGTTAAGGTCAAATATAGTTATATTTCAACCAGACACTAGTAGATGTCGTAACCCTAACCGTTATCATGATATTAATTATTTAAATTTAACCCGGTTTGCACTTTTAACCAGTGTAAAGAGTTCATAAACTGTGTCATCCACATCACGTTTGGTTTTGACATTTTGTAAGTTTTCAGTTTATGATGCCACTGCTGCACGACGTTTCTTGGCATGTAGGTACTTGTTTATGGAATGTGATGCACTCGAACATCACCATATCCGCTACTAACTTCTTGTATAAGTCCTTACTCTTAAGGCCTGTGTTCAATAACCGTTAATGTTATTTTAAATGGTTTTTATGTTTAATATTATTTTTATTATAAAAATGTATTGTGCTATTTTGTTTCTGATTAGTAAAATATCACAATTATCAGGAACACACCCCAATATAACTAAGTTAACAGTATAACTAAGTGTAGAAATAAAATACATTTAACTAAGACGCGCGCGCCAATGAAATGGTTGCGTCGGCCAAATTTGTACGAAAGTTGGCCTTTCTAAGTACATTTCAAGTTGGCCGACTATTACTCGGTAACTAGATATGCCTCCTTAGCCGTGATCGTTTTCCTTTTAAATTCATTATATGTGATACTGCCACGATTTTTTTCTCATTTCCAGTAGCAGCCATTTAGCCAGCAGGGGGGGGGGGTTCCAGCGATACCCCACACTATGGGTTTAACGAGGGAAAAAAATTACACCCCCACTTTAGGTGTAGGGGAGGTACCCCAAAAAAAATTCAGACGGACGGACATGGTGAAACTATAATGGTTCCTTGTTTACTACGGAACCCTAAAATGTAGTAATTTAGTGTCTGTGTAAAATATTTTACATTTAAGGCCGAACCGAACACGTGTCGTGCGCGGCGCGTGTGCTGCGCGGGCCCGCGCAGGTTGTAAAACATTGAAACTACACTTCAAACACACATCGAACGCGGTCCGAACGCGGGCCCGCGGCGCTACAGTTACAACTCGGCGGCGCGCCCGCGTGTCGTGCGCGTCGCGTGTGAAGCGCGGACCCGCGCGGGCCTGGGCAGCAGCTGCCGCGCTGATGAGTGTGATAGAGATAGTGAGATACATATTAAATGTGTTGGTAGTGAGAGAGGCATGACGCGGCGGACCCGCGCGGGCCCGCGCTACATACGCGTTGCTAACGCGTCGCTGACGCGGCGGGCCCGCCGCGTACCCCCGTGTTGCTACACGCCGCCCGCTTGCGGTGTGAATATACCGCTTCAACCGCGTCCGAGACGCGCCTTGCACAACACGCGTTCGGTGGGTGGAGACCTTAATTTCTATATCGTGGCTATATAGCCAATACGTAAGGTGCGTGAGGCAAAAATCGTTTTTGCCTTACGCACCTCACGGTTACAATATTATTAGTCAGGTAAACTTCCCAGTGCTAGACAATGGCCTTGACCACTTTCCAATCTTATGTCAAATAATAAAGGTAAACAAAAGGTGTCAACTCTTAGGCAATAAATAGGTGTCAAGCATTAGGACGTTCAAAATAATTAATTTTGTTAAAAAAGTATTTGTTTCCTCAAATGGGAAGAAAAACATTCAGTGCGACACCGAATGGTAAGAATAAAATTTTAACAGACCTCGTGGCACAATTTACCTACCTACTACTACGTCATACCTTCGGCTCGGGCGTCAAATCTCATCTGAGACATATTTTGTTTTACAGCCCTAGGTCATTACCTACTTAAAAGAGGCAGTAGATTACCAGTCGGACGGCGGTACACCAGTAACAATAGGCACAATACAATAATAGTACATTACGTACCTAGGGCGGTGAATTCGTGAATGGCCCAGATCGCAGGTGTTTGTGGCCCGAACCGAAGGTGAGGGCCATATATATGCGATCTGGGGCTTTACGAATTACCGCCCGTGGTAAGTACACAATTTTACGTCTTCATCTGGCCACAATGCGAGTTTTACCGTACGCGCAGCGTGCAGTAAAACTCGCATTCTGGCCAGGTGTGACGTAAAAAATAGTTATTCATTATATTTCACCAAAAAAAACCCTACACTAAGAGAAATACAACATTTAAACATAAACAGGGTTAGGCAACAGGCGGTTTTATGCTAAAAACGGTCGAATGATTTGAGTTTGCTGCCGTTTTCTAGTGGTACGAATGGCTGGTTGGACTTTAATAAGAACTTTTTTAATGTGTTTAAAGTAGTTCTAAGAATAATCATTTTCATACCTATAATTTTATAGCCCGAACGAGTTGGGCCTTATAAACCTGTCATAGTCTAGACGGCTTATTTGAGCGTCTGCAGAAAAACATTTCGTCTTTATTTATATAGGTGCATATATTAATTACCCTATCACTACGTAGTATAAAACAAAGTCGCTTCCCGCTGTCTGTCCCTATGTATGTATGTATCTTTAAAACTACGCAACGATTTTTGATGCGGTTTTTTTAATAGATAGAATTTCAAGAGGAAGGTTTATATGTATAATATTAGTACCCGTGCGAAGCCGGCGCGGGTCGCTAGTTTTTAATAAATTAATTAAAAAAATAATTTACCCCTGACTGTACCTATGTCTCTTCGACAAATACAATTTTCAACCACACCTTAATCAAAGCTACAACACAATATTTATTCCTGCCCTTTATTTGTAAGTATAGGTATTGAATACAGTATTTACTTAGGCACAGTAGAGTTCACTAACTGCTTCAAAATATTAACAAAAAGGGTTAAAAGTTCACTAGTAATAGATGATTGACGTTTATCCATCGCCTCGCAGAACTTCATATATATGCTTATTACTTATCCAGCTACATACATATTATTATTATTAAAATATGTATGAATACACCAATAGGCGATGATGATGCATCGCGTCGTATCATTCTAAAGCCCATAAATAAATCAGAATTTTCGACTTGCCGCGCGGCCCGGAAAGCGTGTAACATGTTTTGAGAACAATAATTTAGAATTCATTGTATTTGTGTCGAAGTTAGATAGGTGTTGTTTCTTGCAACCTGCGTGGGCGCAACATATGATTTCCGTCGGAGAATACGATCCGATACGCGGTGATTTTATCTAGATTTTAAATTTTAAAGTTGCGATATATTTTTTTAATCTATAGCCAGTAGAGTCACAGTGACCTGCTTTTCTAGTATTCGGCACAACTTTAAGTGTCCGAAACACTTTTAGCATAACAGACCTCAGGCAACAAAGGCCCATATTTACACATACCTTACAGACTAACACATAGCAATATTAAACTTATATTAAAACATAAAAAATACACTATAATTGCGATGTGTTAATCGTCTTCGTGGTGTCAGGTAACCAACCGCGGAAATGTCGGAACTTGACTCCCTTCGGCCAAAATTCTTCCTTAGTGAAGGTCGATAGATGGTCTATTGGAAGTTCCAAGTTGATATGGTGAGAGTTCCAACTTGAAACTCTCACCACAAAAGGATTAAAATTCACGTTATGGCGAGATTCCAACCTCACGACCCTCAGGATGAATCCGGTCAGAGCACAGACTACAACTTTCTCTGCCTTCGTAGTGTAGTGCAAACGTGATACGTAAAGCTGCGTCGATGGTGTAGCAAAACGCGGCAGGTGATTTGGTCCAGTGGATGCGGTGCGCCGCACAGATTCAGTTCTGACAAGTACGCCTATTCTTCTCGTCTACCTTATCGCGTCGCGACTTCTTTTGAGTCGTCCGTAGCAGATCCTTGATTGTGCCTGAGACTTTATTTGGTAGAATTTGTAACAGTCCAAAAATAATTTTATGCTCATACATTTTATGCGTGGATATGATTCGGAGCATAAAAATTATGTACTTACAAATAATATTAAATAAATAATTAAATATTAAATAAATATTAGGGTACAATCTTACACAAATCGATTACTGTGTGAATGTCATGCCCTTGCCAGACAAAGAATGAATTACTTTGGTAGCGACTATCCGCAACCAAAGGAATTCAAGGTGCTCCCGCTGAGCTGCATCATCCGCTTTGTGGAAACGATGGAGCGAGCTTGGGAGTAGGCATAAAGGAGAGGGCAAATTCACAAAAGATCCCGCTGGGTCGAAGTGCATCCGAAAGGGCCCTCATCTAGATAAGATAAGATAAGATACACAAATCGACCTAGTTCCAAACTAAGCAAAGCATGTAGTAGGTATGGGTACTAGACGACGATAAACATAGATAAATAAATACTTAAATACATAGAAAACATCCATGACTCAGGAACAAATATTCGTGCTCATCACACAAATAAATGCCCTTACCGGGATTCGAACCCAGGACCTCTTGCTTCGTAGGCAGGGTCACTACCAACTAGACCAAAGCGGTCGTAATAATATTCGGATTAATGCAAATCTGCGTAATTAAACTATGCGAATCTAGATTCTGCCATAACTACTGCCATAGATTATGCCAAAAAGAATTATTACTAAAAAAATATGCCAAAACAGGGGAAACCAAAAATAAATTGTCAGCCTCGTTAAAAAAAAAATACATTACCTTTGCTTACAGTAAAGGGTTTCATCATAACTCGTAAGTATCTGAGCTACAATAGCCTATGCGTTTTTTTATGTGTATACTTGCTTCCGCCCCGACTTCGTCCGCGTAAACCCGGGATAAAAACTATCCTATATTTTAATCCAGGCTATAAACTATCTTCGTGCAAAATTTCATTCAAATCGGTTCAGCCGTTTAAGCGTGATTGAGTAACAAACATCCAAACATCTAAACTTTCGCATTTATAATATTAGTAAGATCAAATTGTATTTGTCACTCGCGCACTGGTCATATATGTATAGCCAGTCACAGTGAACTTTCCTAATATTTTAACCATGCATTTAAAAAATATTGTCACCCTCGTAAAATACCTAATGTTTGAAATTTCTATTGGCATAGTATACAATACAATACAAATACTCTTTATTGCACACCTCACACAAACAAATCAGTTAAAAAGAAAAACAATACAATAACATGTAGGTAGAGGTAGACAACAGGCGACAATAGTATTTATTTAGTTAGAAAATGCATTTGTTTTTATGCTAATGTGATGAAAAGCATTACACGTGAAACGGCGGTAAGAATATTGTAAACTTGATCGAAGCTGTATAATTCTTCAAATAGAGGAGTCGTTCGAAATATTATTTTAATACAGATGCTCAAAAAGTGCTACTTTACGTAGCTGCTTAGCGTGCGGAAAGTTGGTTTTCTTTTCCCACTCAATGATTGTACAAATTGTACCATTAATAATTAAATAAGATAGGACTGTATTAAAAAAAAATGGTTTTTGAACAACTTCATAATTTTTCAACTGTATTACAATGATGTCACATAATTAATAATATAAAAGGTTCGAATTCCTTACTTGTTGTTTTTCTTGTTTTTTCGCAACTGTATTAAAAACGTCGTTCGATACACGTGCGGAAATATCATTCTTCACTCGTCCCGAGTCTTTCCACTTGCCTAAAATAAACAATAATGTTGAATTTTCTCGAAAAGGATTAAAAATACAGTCAGATGGAGAAAAATGTAAATCAACACAATAAATAATCACAGTTATTTTTAAATATTTTTTTATTACCACGCCAGAATTTTGCTAACACCGTGCACCGCCCCTAACATTTAACAAAATATCCTTACATTTAAGTGACGTCAGAATTTGTACTACATCGTCATCTTTGTTTAGCTATTAAAGAAAAATAAATTCATACTATCCTCTTTTCAGTTTTTCAGTGTATGAATACACAGTTTTCAGAAATTATCATCATGAGAAGTAATCATACCCATTCTCACTACTTATTGAACACCCCTCCGTATGTTACCTACGTAAGTGTCCAAAGCTTTAAGACGCTGTCAACACCAAAACGCCCTTAAGGATTTGGGATAGCGCGCACACTGTCTATTTGTATCGAAGTAAACGAGAGCGAGTGTCACTGGGCGGCCCGGTTTTTGAAATAAAAAAGTGTGCAATATTTGTGAAATGCGAGTCGTTAGCAGTTTAGGTATGAATATGTTGACTTCATGTTTTTAATTGCAGACCCATACGTCAAGATGAACCGTTTAAGATGATTTTAAGACCAATCTTTGCAATTATTTTCTATCAAGCCGATTTCGTCCAATTATGTATCGAGCCCGTCCACGGTTTTTGAAATATGGTGAATATTAACATATAGTTTTTTTGATGTGCTAGAACAAATAGTTTCTCTTAAAAAAATGCTTAAAAACATCAATTTCAACAAAATTAGGTCTTGTCAACCTCTTAAGGGGAATACTCGATCCCTTTTCCGTAAAACGCACCTTCACGTGAAAAGATTGACATTTACTTTGACGCTCGAGACCCGTATCTTCACGGGTCTCAAGCGTTCTCTCTCTCTATCAAGCAATATTAAAACGGTTGTGTCTACGTAATTTCGATGTAAAACTGCTCCTTAGGGCGTTAGTAAGTTTTATTAGTGCTTTCATAAATATACGGAAAATTGGGGAAGTTTCCCGAAGTTTTTTACTTTTTCGTGTAAATAACAACATTTTTTTCATTAATCTAACTCGTATAATACAAACGTAATATGCAGGTTTATTGATAGAATAGGTTTATATTCAGCGTTGATAACTAATATTATACAAGCTTGGATACCTTTAGACCTTTACTATAATCGCAGTCGCCACATAATAGTAGTACCTAGGCGGTGAATTCATGAATGCCTCAGAACGCAGGTGCCATAAATATGCGATCTGAGGCTTTACGAATTACCACCCGTGCTGCGTACACAATTTTACGTCTTCTCCTGGGTGTGAAGTGAGATTTGACGCTGTGCCCGTGGGCGCTAAATATCACTTACCGCCCATAGTGACGTAAAATATACTAACAAATAGATGGAGGTAGTATGAAGCTTTAAGAGTAGACAATACAATACAAATGCTATTTATTACACAGCTCAGTGCGATTGCGAGTGCAAGTGTTTGCGATTGATTTAAAAGTCCCGCATAATGAATTTCATGCAGACGGTTTTACTAATTTTTGATCATAAGTGTAAGATATCGTTACATAGCTGGTATTTTTCTAATGCTATTCTTAATAGAAAATTTCCAAATTCAAGCTCAATACTCAATAAGAGAAAATGAATTGAACAAAAATCTAGTGCGTAACTTGGGATCTTCGGATACCACTATCTACTGGTGGCACATGATAACTTGGTATATTTTTTAAACTAGTGGCTCTGTGAGCTGTAGACCTCGCGGGTTTGTTTCTAAACGTAATCGAAATCGGAGTTCAAGATGCAGTGGACGGAATATATGTACCAAGTCAGTAGTCAACGCTGGTCAGCGTTGACCTCTCTTGTATTTTTTACGTTTACAACCCATATTTCAAAATTTCGAAAAACTGACTCGACAAAAAAATTCTGTATACTTACCGAACCTACTCACAAAATTTCATGAGAATCGGTTGAGAAATATGAGCTCTAGGCGAGAACAGGAGGAAATCCACACATCCGGACATGAGGAAAAACGATTTTTCGTCCAAGCTATAGACGGCTATAGACGGTTCGCTCGGTTCGCTCGCTCGTTCGATATAGTAATTTATGCATCGTTATATAATGTATGCTTTTTCAGTCGAGTACCACGTTTAGGCCACGAAGCTTGCTGAGTGGCCTAATTAAGGTACGAGAGTTAAAAAGCTAATTATATAACTATTGCATAGAATAATTTTTCTACGAGTTAAGGGAAATAATAATTTATTAAACAAACTTGGTATCTATTGAAATTCGCCCTGCTGAAACGAAGTGCAGTCAACCGCTTTTTTATTTTTCCGCGTTGATGTCTTCTGGAAATCGAGCCTGGAAATTAATTTTAGTTCTGTACACAGTTATCTTATATTCGTAAGATGACTGCTAGCAGTCATCTTATGAGCCCAACTCAAATGAAGTTGATTTCGATATCGCTTTCAGTCATTTAATTGACGGATAGAAGTGCTCGAGTAGAAAAAATATATTATATGCCATTGGTGCAATTGTATAAGTAAAAAAAATATTGAGTGTTTTCTAACTTTATGCTTTACTAAGTGTATAATGTAGTAGTATTCTCTATTCTGTAGCGTACACAATGGCATAGCGTAGCTGTCAATATTGACAACACATTTAAAAAGTAAGTCTAAGTAAGTCTGTCAGGTAGTATGTGTGTTTGCCTGGCCCAATTCATAAATAGGTACTGTATTGGTTAGGTTAATTCAAATTTGCGTTTTGCGTTTAGTGCAAAAAATATCTTAACTGAGATTGCATTGACCTTCATGCATTGGTTTTTCCTTATCCACAGCCGACGGACTTTAAATGTGTTTAGGGCTAATCACAAACGGAAAAATGCAATGGTTGCTTTACGCGTTATCACAAAATGAGATAATGGTATGTCTCTTACATACTTTAATATTAAAAAATATATCAATAAATTATTTTAAATAAATATCTAACAAGAACATTGGAATATAAAAGCATTTACTTTGGAAGTCGGAAATAGTTTCAAGACACACATGTCTATTTGATTCATGTTTTGAGGTGTGCAATAAAGAGTATTTGTACCTATTGTATATAAGAAAAACTTGACTGAATTCGGTTTATTTAACACTCACTATCACAAAAAAATTGCCTCTACTCTGGGTATTGCCACACCGCGATTAGCATGGGATTGAAATACCTAAACTGTCACCTCCATTCGTATTCTAATCGAGGTTTGATAATAGTTACATTACAGTTTCACTTACCTCAATAAATACTAGTGGTACCATTGTCATGTACTTGTTTTGGTTTGCAAGGGCTTTTCATCCAAACCATTTCATTGGGATGCGCTGAAATGCTAACAACTATAATAATGTTTCATTCTTATAACATGGCCTTGGCGTTTATTTAAAAGAAGGTACCTGTGATGAACGCTACCTATACAAACTTGCAATGACATCTAAAATATGCACATGCAATTTCCCTGAACCTGGTGCCAGTGGCCTTCAGTGGGCGGCACTGAAGGGCTTTTCACGGTTTGTTTCTTCGCAAATGTGATAAAACATGTTGCGTGCGACGTACTTCTTCTAAAGTAACTCGCTTTCAATGTTACGCTTTTGATAGTTTTAACGATTTGGTGTAATGCCGATTGTGTGACATTCTGTAAGCACTCATAAAACGTTTAGATGTATTTATATAAAAAGTCATAATAGAATAATGCCAGTTGCACCTGAAATTTTCGGCAACCGAAGATAAGGAGCTCCGAGCGGATGCCCAAACGGCGTTGTATGCTAGAAGGCAACTGTTCAAAGATATCGCTGAGCACAGCTGGCACTAAAAGCAAAAAGGCGTATGAGCGTTCGCAAGGTCATAGCAGTTAGGCCTCTATGGGTGTGTGTGGTGGTACGTACGGCGTATACGCATTAGTTCGCACGACCTTGATCTCCACGCAGCGCGCTCCGAGTTGCGCGTGTAACTCGTAATATTAGCGCGCCCGCGCATGCGAACTGCATCCTCTATAGAATAAGGCGATGCGTACACGAGATCCGGATGTGGCTGAGAACTAAAATAGGACCGCGCGTTCCTGAAGATACTGATCACCACAGTTTTTGAATGCCTTGGTCAATTTATGGTAGGTCGTGAGTTTGGGGCACTTTGCAAGATTCCATAGTGATAATGGGTGGCTGTCACATAGATTTGATATTAACTGATTAATTATCCAGTCAATGTCAGTCCGATCTATTTCTGTTGAATTTCAAATATCATTAGTAGAATATAACATCCGCCACTTTCTGTCAAGTATGCAAGCCCGAGGGTGACGCTCGATTTATATTTACAGCGATAAGCGCGAGCACTTTATGCTATTCAGGTGAAATCACTGCACGAAAATTAGTTAGGTACTATAGTAACTATGCCAATACAAAATTGACACTTTCCATTCACAAAAAATGACACCTTCAAGAATGCATTTATCTACCACGAGATCTGGGGCCCAATTCTATTTCAATGTGTTTCGCACGCTGAATATGACACTATACTATAGCACGGCGGTGTGCGGTGGATGTATTTACCTAAATCAAATGTAGTCGGTACTGGCGGTAGTAGAAACTGGTAGTGGTAGTACATACTAGTAGAAACAATATATATTAAAGAGTAAAATACCTAACTAAGAGTAAAAACCTAATAATCAATCGAGTGGTAAAGTCGGATATAAATTAAAAATTAACAATTTTTCATATCACTTCTTATCAGTAAGTGTACCTATACTCAAAAATTGGGAATCTATTCCATGTTATGGTTTTATTATGTAGATGAAGACCATAATCTTTCCGTCGTAGGTTCTGAGGCTGTTAACTATATTCACATAATTCTTGACCCATCATTCGTAGATTATGTAAATTCAGAAAAGTGAACAAACAGATAAATGGAGATTTTCAAAATGTCAAAGCAGTCATCCAAATATTTCTACATTTCTAAATTATGAATTTATGACATCCAACTTCAACACGCACTCATATAGGTACTTGTTTGAGCGTTCCGTAGCCCAAAAAAAATAAAGGAACCCTTAAAGGATCACTTCGTTTTCTGTCTGTTCGTCTGTCAAGACCCTTTTACTCAGAAACACGGGGAGGAATCAACTGTAAAAAAAATCAATTTTTAAAAGTTGAATTGCGCTTACTTACTTGGCAATCAAATAATATGGCCGTTCGTATCGCATATTATTTAGACACTCGCAAGAGAATCTGAAACATACCATTCCTACCCCGTATTATGATCGGCCTTATCACGCAATAAGTGACAAGATGGAGCGTCCGTCTCGTTCTATTAAACGGTGTCAGCCAGTGACGGAGGCTCCATGCTACGGGGTCTGCCCCGCTATTCTATAACTTGTTCTAACCTCACCTCACCGTTCACCCACCTATCTATCTTGACGCCGCGATTCGTAGTAACTTAGCGTATGTATAGGCCTAGTTTCGTTGATATGACGGGTGAGGTGAGAAGCATGAGCGCGTAAACAATTACATCCCTGTTGACCTAGAATATCACAAAATTTGGCAAGAAAAAAAGGTCTTAAAGCATATACGGGAATGTCTAAAACCATATATTTTAAATTACATCACCAAGAATAGGTTACTATATGTACAAAGAAAATAGAGAGTCTACTAAACTTTTAAATTAAGGTGACTATCATGTGGAGTATCGTATAATAAGGACTTCATTAGATAAGACTTTCATCGATTAAGACAGTTCCACAATTGGTGTGCAAATAGAGTAAATTTAATATTATAAATAACTAGAATATAATACTAAAAAACCTAGGTTAAGTAAAATACTAATAATATATGCATGCAATAATGTGACTTTTCCGAAATTAAGATGTTATTATTATTATACTAGCTTCTGCCTGCGACTCTGTCCGCTAGGAACTCGTTTAGTTCCATTCAAACTTTCACCTCCTTAGGGGACGATTTCCGGGATAAAAACTATCCTAATGTCCTTCTCCAGGATTCAAATTAACCCTATATCAAATTTCATCTCAATCGGTTAATCTCGATTCGTGCGTGAAGAGGTGACAGACAGTTTCGCATTTATAATATTAGTAGGTATGGATTATTATTAATACTTAAACCAATCTTTAATTATTTTTACACCGAGTAGTTTTCAATTTATGACGTTAAATGTAAGAAACAATTCTTCGCGTTTACCTACCTATCTTTGAAGTTTGCCTACAATGCGAAAAATAGATCCAATAGACATAAGAGATCATTTTGGTACATGTAGGTGTGCCCTCTTACTACATATACTGTACTAAACATGTTCCATATGACTGCCAACAATAATCACGCCCAAATTCTGCGATATTAAAAAAACAGAACATAAGCTCAAGTACGGAACGCAAGTACGCATTGTCTAGGTAACTAGTAAAATGGCTTACATCGGAATAGACTACCTGGCAGCAATTCATCTGAATATTACATTAACTTAAAACAAATTAATCTTTCGCATGCAACACTCATTCGCGAACGAGGAAACTGTATAGAAAATAAATATCACGGCATACGAGAGGTTAATACTTAATTAGATAATTTAGAACCAATTTATATTCGTAATCCATCCTATTTTAAATGAGGTAGGTACTTGCTTACGCGATTGTCTTGTAGACGGTTTTTTTTTAACTTCTCCAACATGTATTCTCAGAAGGATTGGAGTATGTTTCGCTTGAAAAATAACAGGTACTTTCCTATATACCTATTATGTTAGGTCAGGAATATCGTAGGTCAAATTAGCTAAATCATCAAATGGACAAAATTAGTCGTATTAAAAAAAAAATGCCAGTCTGTAACGATATAAATGTATTATGTAGGATAATTTTCATTTATTTGGTTATCGTAAAACCATCGTCGACTTTAAGCACCGGATACAGACCAAATATGATAATCACCCGACCGGTTATATCGAGGGCGATTAGGTTATCTTATATATAATAATTGTATGTAACGATTACAATTGCCATGACAAGCATCCTTTACCCGAGACACTCCTGCCGTCGATATGTCCACGCCTTAACACGCAATAGCTTGACAATTGTGCTGTGAAGGCCACACATGAGATTAGCTGACGCCATATTGGCTACACATCATTCATTATCATTGATTTTACATCTCCACTAGGTTTACATTTTATGAGTCGAGAAACTCCCTACATCGCCGTGTCAAGATATATTTGTGGTTGAGCGTTGAGGTGAGCTTAAAACAAGTTACAGAATAAGGGGGCTGCACGATTATCATGAGACGGCGCGCGAGCTGGCTCGATTTATCTCTCACTATCCGTCTCTCTCTCATTAGAACACTTAGAATAAGAGGTATAGTGCGAGAAAAATCGAGGGCATGTCGCAGCCGTCTCATGATAGACTAGTTAAGCGAACACAATAACTGTTGGCCTACAACGAGCGCGTATTCCTAAAGCAGTCGAATCCATTCATCATTGGCGCTTATAATAGTCAGCGAGTTTTAATGCTAATACAGGCTGAATCTTAAGTCGTGAACAGAAATATGTGTCCCTTAATATTTAACTTTTGTTTAAACATGTGTCTAGGATAAACGACATTAGTTAAATTAAAATCAGATGACTATAAAATAATTAGGTAACAAAAACATATTTTACCCAGTCAAATCGGAATTCGACATTTAAGTTATTCGCAACAAGGCAATCGTGTCTAGCACATGCAAAATGCAGACATGTAAAAGAAATAACCTTCGAATTGCATCATGAGGCGGTTTCTTCTATTTAAAGGCGGTAAGTAAGTCTAGCGCTGTCAATTTTAAGCATTAAATCGTTCAAGATCATGTGTCACAATAGTTTATGTAATCAATTTTACAACCACTTAACTTTTGCCGGTTGGTTTTCGCCTATTTCGAGACAGAAGCTTAGTCTGCCTGACTAAACAATACGACAATAATTATTGTCTAGCAAAGACATGCAGCCGTACATTTCTGGGGAAAATAACTACGATGATCGCTAGGTACCACTAAAATGGTGACATATTGACCCAGAAATTACGGCGAATTTTTAATAACAGGTTAGAAGTTGGAGGAATAGTGACTTGAACTACGATAATGATAATATAGTAAGCGCAGATCCAATAAAAATGCAATTTCGTTAGCAGAGGAGTAATATTAATTAAATCTGTTCAGCCAACAATTCAGAGACAGAAGTCTTCTGCCGCAGAGGTTTACGGTATCGTTTCTTTTTAGCCTCGAAACTTACGATCTACTAGGATTATCCGAGAGACGCGCGAAGGTTAGGGTTACAAACACTATCTATCAATTCTCAGCGATACTCTCGTTTGTCCTCGCGGATATAGATTACTTTGGAGCCATGGGCACATGAGTAGGCAAAATATAAGTACAATTTGCGGTAAAAATATGTAATGTAATCCTGTTTTCACCAAGGTGTTTAATCAATTTTTAAAATGAATCTTTGATTTTCAATCATGTCAGCCCCTCGTAAAAGATTTGGTGATGTGAAGTGTAATCATTTATGCACCAAATGATTCTTGTTTTTACTGCAAAATAGAGAACCGAAACGTCACTTCTCACTGCAAAATTTGAAAAAGACTCCCAAGAAAACTCATTTATTTCATTTGAACTGTGTTTGTTAGCCCCTAGTTTAAGAAATGATTGTTTGAGTACGTTATCAGTTTTTTAATAAATACCAATAGTTACGTCGTAATCTTGAATGAAAAAGCAAGCATTTTGCAAAATACGCTCGTCTGTAGGTGTAAGGACCCTTAATATCGTTTTTTTGTATAATTTGGATAGTTTGTATTTTTTCTAATGAGATTCACGAGTAGGTAGGCATTACACATACCTATTATATTAGTATTTAATAGTAGTATCACATAATATGCTAGACCAACCGGTCGACTGCTAAGAAAACAGCCTTTAGACCAAAAATAAAACAAATGACCTGAATGTAGAAGCGGTCAAAAAACAAAAAATAGAATTCGTGTCCGCCTATCAAATGGCGGAGTGCGGCGCAGACGGCGCGATGACATCACACGGTGCAGTGCGACCGGCGACCGCCAGCTATTGCGCAATCGCGCGCCCTTGATCTTGACTGCGTTTGCGTCGGCGCGCGCGTACGCGCACGGCTATACTTAGGCCTAGTTCCTAATGACGACGTTCAAGGCTTTCCACTTTGAATACGCCTGGCGTATGTTATATTAGCTTAGTGCAAGCAATCAATCACAATATTTTCAAATCCGTTTCATACATATTATCTGCTGTTGCTACTTTCTACGTAAGTATAAGTAGTCTAGTCTAAGTAGGCACTTATCCGCATTCGGCATAATTGCCTTTTTTGCGTTTGCTTAAATTACTTATTGAATCGATCGATGTCAAATGGAATGTAATAAATTTATGGGTAGCTACCGACTCATTAAGGCCTGCGCAAACCGGCGGAGCGCAGCGCAGATCACTTTAAATTTATCAATCTATATTCTTTTCTATTTTAATTACATTAAGGTATAAATTTGAATGCTTTGAGACCGACCTCGGAGCATCACGGGGGATTTCTACTCTGCGGCATCGATGAGCATGTTAGAGGATAACGCGGCGGTAGCCGGCGGCATGCCACGGCATCCCCCGCTATGAGCCGAGGCCTCCCGAGTGGGCCGAAGAAGAAGTTAACATTGGACTTTTGAAACCCTAATGACATTCAAATATTTTTTTTTTTTCATTTTTATTTTTACAAAAAATCTGTTTTTGTTTTTAAAGTCGGCAATGATCGAGAGCTTGCACGAAAAAATCAGTTAATATTTTGCCTGTGTAAGCTTATTTTTTTGATAATTTTTACTTCAATGCGATTTAATCTAATCTAGCCCAGCGACAATATCTCGCTAGCATCTCAGTATTTCCAGACAAGCTCTATCTTCTATAGGTTGACTAAAAATTGTGATAACTCCTGAATACACCCCGGGTAGTGGTTTTTTTTAGCAAAATCTACATGTGTACCACGACATTTCGCTATCTATAAGTATTCGAATGACTCTAAAAAGAACAACGTTGTCTTAAAAAAATGGTGTTTGAAAGCTAGTTTCCTTTTGCGTTTCCTCATATTTTATAGGAAGACTAGCTGTTAGCTTTTGTTACCGTCTTAGAAAAATGATTGCTATTTAATGATTGTACGCGGAACCTTAATTATCGCTGCTCTTAACAAAGTTCTACCATCTTAAGGGGTGATTTTCGATTATCTGTACGGAAAATTTCATCTAAATCCGTTCAGGGATTAAGCGTAAAAGGTAACAGTGCAATGAGTTCATTAGTTTAAATGGAAAACTCTGTTTTTACACATAAATATCTTAAAAATCATCAACAGACGTAGACGTTTCAGCTTAAAATTTATATTTTTCATAATGTATTAAAGAAAGCTACATTACTGAAAATAGTTTTGAGAGCAAACGTAATATAATGCTAAAAGACGTAGAACTTTCCATCTCCATCCGCCGTCCCCATTTAACGGTGTTAGAGAATAATATGATTCTCATTAATAAAATAAAAAATTAAAATTAACAACATAATCCGCACCTACTTACTACTACTACTTACCTTTCGGCTTTCGGCTCCCAGGAGCCTCCCAGTTCTAACCTAACCTAACCTACATTTCTGGTAGCTGTTCGGTTCTGTAAGGGTCGTGGTTCTAACTTAACCTAATCTACTTTTCTGCTAGCAGTCGGATTATGTATGACCTATACATACTTCCAACCCTTTTTAACCTCCATAGAGGCTGAATTTTAAGAAACGCTGTAATTAGTTTCCTAGTTTTTAACCGAAGTTACAGATCCCTTACTTTAAAATTGTCTTGTTCCCCGTACAAACATCCAACTCCTTTGAGCCCATTTAGGGGATGAATGTGTCCCCCTTATGGAATCAATTTAAAACAGTCTAAAATCCCTTACTTTAAAAATGTTTTGCTCTCCATACAAACTTTGAACCCCCTTTAACCCCTTTAGGGAATGAATTTCAAAAAACCTGAAATCAGTTTTGTAGTCTTTTAACATACAGGCTAAGAACGAAGTTAAAAATCTCTTACTATAACATTTTCTTGGTTTCCATATAATAGACCTTGAATCCCGTTTTAACCCCTTAGGGGTGGAATTTTTCCAAAATGCTGAAAGAACTTTTATTTATTCTGATAAGAAATCTTTATACAATGCTTTAAGTCTCCAGCTCAAAAATGAGCCGTTTCTCATCCAAAGCTTGCACCCCTTTTTAACCCTCTTAGGGATACAATTTTCTAAAACGCTGGAAGTAATTTTTTATATTATAATAAGTAACCTTTCTACAAAGTTTCAAATCTCTAGCTCGAAAAAAAAGTGTTTCCCATACAAACCTTGCAACCCTTTTTAACCCCCTTGGAGGTGGATGTTTCCAAAACGATTAAAATTCTTTTTTGTATTCAAATACATAATCTGGCTACAAAGTTTCAAGTAGCTCAAACGGAAAAGTTTCCCTCATACAACTTTTGCACCCCTATTTTAACCCCATAAGGGGTGGAATTTTCTAAAACACTAATAATTGTTTTTGTATTCATATAAGTAACCTTTCTACTAAGTTTCAAGTTTCTAGCTGAAAAAATAAAGTTCCCTCCATACAAACATTGCACCCCTTTTTAACCTCCGTAGGAGTGAAATTTTCTAAAACGCAGAAAGTACTTTTTTTGTATCTTAATAAGTAATCTTCCTACAAAGTTTCAAGTCTATAGTTCAAAAAATAATGTTTCCCCCATACAAACTTTGCACCCCTATTTAATCCCCTTAGGGATGGAATTTCCAAAAATCGCGTCTTATCCCTTGCCTAAGTCATATAAAAGAAAGGTCTGGTGTAAGTTTCAAGTTTCTAGTCCCAGTAGTTTCGGCTGTGCGGTGATGAATCAGTCAGGAAGTCTTCTTTTATATATATATATATAGAAGAAATGCGACGTGTTGATTTTTGCTCACCTACCCTACAAACGTTCTGGTGAGAAACGTCAAAAGTCATTAATAATTTATTTTTTAGTTGCAAATTAAGAAACTATTACAATAAGCCTGAAATCCGGGACTGATCGGAGTTTGAACTTTGTAATACGGCCGAAAAGCACGAAAATTTGCCATCATTTCAATCTCAACTTCAGCAAATCTAAAAACACCATAATTAAGTTACATCTTCGATCGGTTTTTCCTATTCCAGATAATTTCAGTGTGCCCCTCGTATACCTAGAAATATTACACACCAAACATTATAAAGGTAACGTAGGTACTATACGGAATATTGTGTATTGTATCAGCAGACAGGCAAGTGCCTAATTTAATTGTCCTTCCATTAGATATTAAACCACGATCATTAGATCCTGTACTTACTGGGATTCCCTCCGTGTTGAGCAGTTTTATTATAAAAAAACTGGTCAAGTGCGAGTCTGACTCGCGCACCGAGGGTTCCGTACAAACTATCAATTAACTCAAGGTTAAGAAAATGTCCCTATATTTGACACCTTTATTCTGTAGCTAGCATGATGAGCAAGAATTGCATGAAATTTATCCACGCAGACATCTTCGATGTAATTATTTTTAATTACGTAAGAAAAACTATCAACATCCATATAAAATTTTCTCTTTAAGATTTTATAAACCCGTAAAATATAAATTACCCTCGTATGAAACAGAAGAGAACACAACGAATTCTAATACCTCAATGTATCAATGAGTATATTTTATTTAGTTTTTTCCTAGCCGATCCGCTTCAGTTTTTCCCATTACGAAGCCAAAGCCCAACGAATACGACGACAAATAGACCGAAGTAAATTTCGCCTGTTAAATGACTTATTTTAACCCAACACAACAGAATTCAATTTCAAACAACGAAATAACTTTTACACCAAGACCATCGAACTACCAAGACAATTGTATCACGAATTCTTTTTGACCTGGCCCCTATTTCACCAACTTGACAATTGTCACCTGACAGGTGGTAGCTGGGTTACTTGTGGAATCAGCAATGTACGGAGAATTGTCGTTGTCAGGTGACAATTGTCAACTTGGTGAAATAGGGGCCTGCTATTGAAAGATACCCGTCCCAACCCCATTCATTCTAGAAGAATCTTAACAGCGCGATGTAGGAATGGGGTCAGCGCCATCTATCGGCCCCATTTGGTACTAACGTGCAAGGGCAATCAGCTTAGTATGTATGTTGGTGTTTTAGCGATTATTGTTTATCACGTGAACCAATCTCGATTATTATTTTTTTATTTGAAAGAGAGTAGTTCTATAATAGTCATATAGGAATTTCAAAAGAAAAAAATACTTGTAAAGTTGATTAAATTGCAAAACTTAAGTAGGAAATGATTTTTGAAAATACAACAAAAAATACGCTAGATAGGTACTTTTCCAGTAATATTTATGTTTATCTTAATCACAAGTAATTATTTAAAATTTTTCGCTTGGATAACTTAGGAGATAGGGGGGGGGGGGGGGTTACATTTTCCTTCATAAATCAAAATTTTACCAATGTAGAAAAAAAAAGAAAAACTGTTTCAAAAAGTACAACTCAAGCCCTTTCATATGATACCCCACTTGACCTAATAGGTGAATTTTTTTGCCCCCCCCCTCATATTCGTAATTTTTCATAGAAAATTAAAATGTTTATTTAAATTTCTCATTTTCCATGCACGTGGATAACTCTCATTTAAAACCATTCCAAATTTCAAATTAATAGCTTAAGTAGTTCGTGATATATTTCACTTTGTGACAGACAGACAGACAGACAGACGGACGGAGTCGCACCATAAGGGTTCCTGTTTTACCTTTTTTGGTACGGAACCCTAAAAACTATAGAACCACTAAAAATGCCTACGTCATTGCTACTATAGGTGCTGCCTTCCAACAATAAAAAATCCATATACAAGGCCGCGGCCTACCCAAGTATTAGTACAACCCGACACGTGTAGTGCTTATCAATGCGATAATCCAAGAAATTGTCCAAAAAACCTATTATTTTGATCAAAACAACGTCCTATCAAAAACGTATTTTATTAAGTCGGCTGATAAAATTCTGAAGATGACATTACTATAACAATAGATAAGTGATAATGATAAGTTATAGCGCGTGTAAAATAGGCCTTTGGATGCTGATAACGGATACACGTGCGTGCGCTATTATGGTATATGTACCTAAATAAAGTTTATATAGCTGCGCTATGCGCGTCTACTAACAGAAAAAACGTACGAGTATTTGAACTCCAAACGTTTTTATGTTGCTCTGGCGTTGTTATGTTGTTAGTCACGACACAATGCGTTACTTTTGATGTACAAGCATCGTATGCGGAGGGAAAACCAGTTTCAATATTACAACTAAAACATTATCAGTATTATTATTATGTAGAATTTTCTAGCAATAGGGGTGTATACACTAAATAAAATAATCAACCATGTCGTACTTTCTCGAAAAAGGATTAAATTTGTAGTCAAACCCAGAGAAAGGCAACGCAGGAGGTTAAATAATCACAAAGTAATAAGTGTCCAAAGCTTTAAGAAGGGGTATCGCGAAACGTCTGGTTGACGTACCTAAAGGTAAGTAAGTCCCATACTAATTTCAATTCTCGCCCATCCACGCCCCGCCTCGCCTCGCCGGTGGAAAACCACCTTAACTACATGGTGACCGAAGAGCTGGCGGCTTTCTCGCGCAACGCAACAGCATTGCAATTCAGCGAGGAAATGCCGCCAGCATCCTCGGTACAATGCCTCGATGGCCTTTTTTAGATTTAACTTAGTTTTAATTTAATTTAGTTAATGTTAGTTATCATCACAGTGTATCTACATCAACGTTTCGGATATCGTATATATGCTTACAAGCAGAGCTGGGCACTGTTGACCAAATGGTTAACTTCGTTAACCGCTAATCCGTTACATAAAAACGTCAACTTCGTTATTCGTTAAAGCGTTACATTCGAGGTGGGGTGAGATTTTCTAAAATATTGTGTTTATCGTTTATCGTCAAAATAATGCAATAAAACGATATATAATCATGAAAAACTAAAATTCGTACGACTGTAAATGTGAAATAAACGTGCCACATGTAAATAAATACTTTTCTCGAATTTTGATTTTCTGTTTTGTCCCTTCTGCCCCCGTTTTACGGTATACTTAGGTATTTTAAAGAAAATCCGCATAAATTTGGTGGACAGAATAGCAGAACGAGGAAGTTCCACATTTGTTCTCGTCCATGCGGTCAAAGCCATACAAACTAATGACGGCCATTACACTGTGATACCACCCATATCACAATTCGGATCACATGCATATTGACGTGTATCACAGAATTGTCAATACATTGCAGAATATCCGGATGATTTTGAAATCCACCCACAGATAAGAAATAACGTGAGCGACTAAAGGCACACCACCTGTGGGCGTAGCATGGTTGCCATTTTATCACTTATCGTTGTGGTAAAGACGCCCATCACGCTCTGACAAGTATGCGAGTGCGAGAGTGACGAATGCCTTATCCACAACGATAAGTGATAAAATGGCAACCGTGCTACGCCCGCTGATTCTGCTTGTTGAATGGTATGAGCGGTACCACAGTCATAAAATAGAACGAGATGGGGCTATAGAATGAACAGAAAACTATCGTCTGGCCACTCTTTAATACTAACGCTATAAATAATTAGCGTTTAAAGGGCCAATCAGTATACTGCTTCCGTACTGAGTTTTGCTGCAAATACTGTCAAACCAGGATCATCAGTATTTAATCACCGTGTAGTGGCCGCCATTAGTGTAGTTTTTTCGTGTGAAAAGTTTTCATGACCGACTTTCCGACTGAAGGACTCTTAAGAATTTACATAAAATCCACTAACTATACATCTGCCCCCCTAGCACACTAGGTTTTATGTCCGACGTAAAGCATTCATCCCTCTTGCACTCGCATATTTGCCAGAATGGGACGAATGCTTTATGTCCGACATAAAACTTAGCGTACTAGCCCCCCAGAGATCTCACTTACGTTACGTCAAAAGTTTAAGTAGCAAGCACATCATTAACAATTACATTTCGAAAAACGTTTAAACACAAATATATTTTTTTTTATCTACTTTCCAAGACAATTAATAAGTATATAATATATACGAGTATGTTACATTAGAACTTACAAAATCTACATAATATATATTTTTACATAATAATTTAAAAAACAGTATATAAAATGAATTTAAATACAGGTATGAAATAAATAAACAGGGTTTGATAGTAAATCTTGAACGAGGCGGGGAACACTTAATAAATTTTCATCAGCAACATCATTAATGACACTGAAAAGCAACTGACAAAAGTATCAGCCTTTGAATGGCAAACGTTTCATACCCAAATGTAACGTTTTATATCCGCATTTTCCTTAAAACAATATGTAAGTACATAAAATCATCATTTATGATTTAACAGGTGGACTGATAACCTGGTAAAGGTCGCGGGAGTCCGCTGGATGCGGGTGGCGCAGGACCGGTCATTGTGGCACTCTTTGGGGGAGGCCTATGTCCAGCAGTGGACGTCTTTCGGCTGATATGATGATGATGATGATGATTATTTAACAGTGTTGCTAATTATATGTATAGTAAACCATCAAATTATTATAATCAAGGTGAACATTACAAAATATAATTAAAAAAACCTAAGATCCTTGATATTTTCGAAAAAAATGTCGAGAACTTTTGCTGTAGTTTTTATTGAAGACTTTTGTGACGGCAGTAGCACAGTGGTACGAGAAAGCGTGAAAGTTTTGTCTATCAAATTCATAAAAAGTTATGTGAGATATAGTCACTTCCTGTGTCCCAGGAATATTAAGAAAATGACGGTTTATCAAGCCAGGGTCATCAATTTGTGCATAATGTTTATTTATTGTTTTTGATATTATTAAATTAATTTTATATATTATGTACTGACGATCCTTTTAGGTGAATTTGATAACTATGACGTTATAAATTTAAATTAAGTGGACATTGACTTCAATTGTTATTGATTTTTCTTCAAATTATTTTTATTGTATGTTATTTATTGACGATCACAATATGGATTATTTTAAATAGACATGTAATTTATAATGTAAAGTTATATTGTGAATAAATGAATTTGAATCTGAATATAATAGAGGCGAGCTCTAAGACAAAAGGGGATCATTTTGAAAAACTCTAATGTTAACATCAGAAAATATAGAAAACGGAATGTGTAGTTACTAAATAATGTTAATATAGATCTGATTCTGGAAGTGGCAGAAACGTGCCAAAAGAGGTTTAGGGTTAGAAACATTGTCTCGCGATTAAAATTTGCATATTCCAAGAAAACGGGCCTATTGAGACCGTTTTTGAGTTCCACGAATCAATGAAACCCGCCTTCGTTTGCAATCCAAATCAAGGTTACTGGCTAGTCTATCAGATTCTTGCGAAAGTTAGGGTTGAAAATGCACTCTATCTAAAAGATCATAGTGTCTAAAGTACCACCGTGACGACACTTCGTATATATCAAAAACTTGTAATAGTTCGACTATGCAATTTTGGAAGGTTCTAGGGATGGTCCGATTGATCGATTTGGACTGTTCTAAGTAGTCTAAGACTTTTATTAAACTTACGGTATATGAATTAATCAATAATCTGATTAAACGTTGAGCCTTTTTCGAGCATCGGCACAAGCGCTAAAAAAATCGTTATCCGAAATGGCATCCGAGACGAGCACAGTTTGTATTAAATTTGATACATATATTCTAACGCAGCAGACCAATCGCGTGAAGTCGGTTTAAAATTAAATTTGAATAGGAGACTTAAGTCGATCGACCGACCGAGAATAAAAACTGTGCGTGTAAAATTAATGTTCGACTTTGTTTATTGTTTTCAGCGGCGGGAGCTAGCTCAGACATGGGAAGTGAGCATTATTGCCTAAGGTGGAACAATCATCAGAGCAACCTGCTGGGAGTTTTCAGCCAGTTGCTTCACGACGAGAGTCTGGTAGACGTCACGCTCGCCTGCTCCGAGGGTGCCTCCATTAGAGCTCACAAGGTCAGCTATACTGCATTATCATTCGTCATAGTTTTTATCCACTAATCCTTACATCAGCAGCAATGGAATATAACATTGCATTGTCGTTAGTTTTTCTTGCTTTCGAAACAGTGACGTTGCGAATACGTCTGAAAAAATTACCTATAAGTACTTACCTCGCTTAATCTATGACCTCTTCATCGCTTTGCAAAATTCAAGACTGGTATATAACTTTATCACAAGTAGCTGTCACATGGTATCACCATGTGGTATGGCTGTATATAACTAGTTGAAGCATTCATATACAATTCTCTTATTTCGTTCATTCCCACCGAGGGGGACATAAATCTAGTATATATTCTCATTTAACCGCACATTCTTTGATAAATTTCTTACAAATTTGTTACCCACCGACCTAACGGTGGTTTTCCACCGGCGAGGCGAGGCGGGGCGTTGATGGGCGAGAATTGAAATTAGTATGGGACTTACTACCTATTTGCACTGAGCGCGCGCGCGAGGAAGAGAGGAGTCCAACTAGATGGGCCGATCAAATACGCTCGACACTGGATACCAACTTGCATGAAGCACTCCACGCTGCTAAGGACCGGAACGGATGGACATAGTGCGGGAAAAAATAACTTCACATTGGGGAGTTCACGACCCTCAGCAAAGAGGAACACGACGCCAGGAGGAAGATGAGGCCCATAGTAAGCGACCACGTTTCAGTGCCATATGTCATCATTGGCAACACACACTGTCCAAAGACTCTCGTCTTGAGACACTGCGGAATATTGGACGAAAAGATATGCTGTAACTTCCCGAACGCTGCCCAGCCGAGTCGGATTCGTCGATTGACCTCTTTCTCGAAGTTGGACCCTACCTAACCGGATAGTCTGTCCTAGGTATACATAATTGTCTACAACTTCGAGCGTAAAGTGGCCGAATTTAATGGGAGTTGGTAGTAAATTTATTATCTAAACAGTACAAAAAGCCGACCGGATCTCTGCGCGCGTCATTCAATTTAATTTCGTTTGAGCATGATAAGTCATGCTCAAACGAAATTCTCTTTAGTTTAGTACCTAGGTGAAATATATATTATGCATTTCCATCCTATACTAGAAAACGAGCAATATTTGTACCAGCGCATTGCAAAAAACCGGCCAAGTGCGAGTCGGACTCGCGTACGAAGGGTTCCGTACCATTATCTATAAAAACGACAAAAAAATTGTTGTCAATTTGTCATATGGGAGCCCCCTTAAATATTTATTTAAGAGTCCGCAGTAAGCTCGATTCTCCAAACAAACGTAGTTACGCTCTCATTTTAAAACTACGTGTTGGATTGTAACAAAACTTTGCGTATATAATGACATGAGGTACCTATATCTATGTCTGTAATTAGTTTTATGTAGCTTCAGATACCATAGTAAAAAAATACAGCCAATTTAAGTTTTTCATACAAAACTTGTTTTTACTGTATTTCGTTTTTTTATAAACTGGAACCATATAAACTAATTACAGACATAGATATACCTCATGTCATTGTATATGAAAAGTTTCGTTACAATCCAACACGTAGTTTTAAAATGAGAGCGTAACTACGTTTGTATGGGAAGGTGAAATTCGGCCGAGCTTACTGCGGACTCTTAATTTTGTTTTTTAGTATTTGTTATTATAGCGGCAACAGAAATATATCATCTGTGAAAATTTGAGCTTTCACGGTTCATGAGATACAGCCTGGTGACAGACGGACAGACGGACAGACAGACAGACAGACAGACTGAGTCTTAGTAATAGGGTCCTATTTTACCCTTTGGGTACGGAACCCTGAAAACGCCGGCAAACCCGGGAGGGATAAACTAGAATCGGTGTCAATCCAAAAAAATCCATTTTATACACTGGTGAAAGAAATGTTGAAATCGGATGAGTAGTTTCGGAGATTACCTACATGCAAATATACAAACTTACAAAGCTACAATCTCACAGACTTCTCCTTTTTATTAGGGTTCCGTAGTAAACAAGGAACCCTTATAGTTTCACCATTTGAAATAACATTCTCGAAAATGGCTCCTTATAGATACGGTTGGTGGTTCATTCATTTCACTACTCTGTAGGTACAACAACGGCAAAGAAAGCTTCAAACATATGATGTATACCTAGGTATTCTTATAAAAGACATAGACAGACACACGCATTGAGAGAGCATTTAATTCTTGAATTTATTTGGAATTTATACGTACATTAGGTCAGAGCGTCCTTAATAAACGTAAATGCAGGAAACATAGTATACCTATTATAATTATACAATACCATTAATTAGATACAAAACCGTTACAGATAGATAAGTAATTGTTGCCTGCAAGGTTGTCTGGAAGAGATCGCTTTTTAGCGATAAGACCGCCTGTTGTCTACCATTGTTTATGTTTAATTTACCTCTATTTTTCTTTTATCTACTATTTCTGGTGAGCAATAAAGAATATTTGTATTGTATTGTAACTGGGTGAATCAACTTTGTAGTGTCCTCCCCGTTTCTACTATTTGCTGTTTAAAAGGAGATAACAAGAAAATACTATGTCTGCTGTGGTTAATTGTTGTTGGATTCCTTACTCAATTAATACAGCGTGAAACCACATAACAACTTTATTAAAAAATATTCATTTGCCCTTAATTTCACCGGTTGCCCAGCGGACGTAAAATGTATTATATTATATTTGTATGAAAATTGTGGTTGGTCACCTGGACCACCATGTTTTCCGGTAGAATACATTTTTTGTGTGATGAAAATGATATATATTCAAATAGACTCTTTAGCTACAAGAACTTATAGATCTTATCAAATACACAATCATGTTGTGGTAACTGATAATGAAGAAAAGACTTAAGCGACAGAAGCGGGGCGCTTTGCCGACGGGGCGCAGCCTGTTTGACCACGCTAGCGGTTTGTAGGGAAATATCGCGCTGCGCGCCCGCGACGGTGCTGTGTGTTCGACCCTTAAGGGTCAAGAAAAAGTTGATTTACCCAATTGGTTAGCCGTCGTGTAGGTACGAAATAAAATCACCAACTACAAAGAATATGAATTAAGTTAGTAAGGTCGCTTATGACATAACTAAATAAAAGTCACTGACCTGAACTCTGATGAGAAGATCCGTGGAGAAGATAAAAAGATAACCTCGGGGTTTCCGCTTGGTTGGGCAAGATCCTTTCACATCCTCAACTAGCTCCGACGCGGCTCAGGAGAAAATATGAACCTACACCAGTAAAAACATTATACCAGTCAGTCGAAATTGTAGCCGTGCAAATAGTAGGACTGAAAACAATTATTCTTAGAATCCGTAACTGAACAGCGAACAAAAAAAACCATAGAGGTCTAAGTAGCGCCGCAAAATAGCCCCACAGAATGGGTGCCATTGCCATTATGCGGGGTGTCAAAACGATGCCATGCAGCCGTTTTAGTCGTACCGGGTTTTGGGCACGTGTTTCGGTAGAAATTTGTAAGGAGCTCGCATATATGATTTTTTTCGTTTGCTGGTCCGTAACCAACAGTAGAACTTACGTATAACTAGCTGCCCGCGAGGCACTGCTCGCGTATTAAAACGGACGCAGGTGGAGCTGCAGGATAAAATATAGCCTATGTCCATCCCGAAAGTCCATTCGATTTACTAGTGAAATAAAAACCAAACGGATAGTTAGATAAGTAACTTACTTGAGCCGCTAGAGAACGTACAAAGTCCCAAACATTACATTTTTACAATTTGTTTACACTTAATTAACGCTGGCAAACCCGTGGGATAAAATAGCCTATAACCATCCAGAAAGACCATTCTACACGTAGGTGGGAGAATTTTTGTACTCGCATAAACGGTTCTGGAGATTACCCATTACATACCAACTTTTAAACTTACAAAGATACAATCTCACAGACTTTTGCCCTTTATAATATTTAGTGTAGATT
This sequence comes from Epinotia bilunana, assembly GCA_947049275.1. Classification (NCBI taxonomy): domain Eukaryota; kingdom Metazoa; phylum Arthropoda; class Insecta; order Lepidoptera; family Tortricidae; genus Epinotia; species Epinotia bilunana. Next base: position 14,055,458 of record OX346257.1, read on the forward strand.
AAATAGTTTAGTAACTATAGTCTCATAAGATTTTTTATAATTCAATGATATCGAAAGTAATATATATATCTGTTATAATTATATAGGTACCTAACTTAATGTAAACCTACATTAATATTAGATAAAGTCCACGTAAATACTTGTGAAGGTGGCCATCTTTGAATACTACAATATTAATTTACACTACAAACCTTAGGTACTTTTACGAACTATTTAATGATAGCTAGTTAAAATAGGATACAGGAGTAGGTACCTACTAATAAAAAAATATGCTGATGTTTACACAGCGCATACTTCTGCCAGAAAAAGCAAAAGATGAGCGTGGAAATTTGTGTTTCCTTTTATAACCGGCCAGTCGGTGCAGCAGCAGTTATACAGCAGAAAGGTTTGGCCTGTTAAGGCTTGTACACCCGCTAAAGTCCTTGAGCGTATGGGCGGAGCCTCGACCCTCTCCCCGCGCAAGTCGCACAACCCGCCGTCGTTTATTAAGCGTTACATAGATTAAGTTAGGTAAGATTACAGACGCGTCATCGCGCATCGTTACCAATGCAAGGGTGGACGTGGGTGGGTGACATTCGTCACGCTTAATTGAAACGTGATATTTGTCATACATAAATTACATAATTGATTAAGTTTAAAAATTATGTCCCTACTATTATAATACTATTTACTTACTATTAGTGTAGTTCCGTCAGCACGGCTAGCACGAGACGGCCGCGACATACTCTCGATTTTTCTCGCACTATCGGTCTCTCTCTTATTAGAACATTAGGAAAGAGAGGTATAGTGTGAGAAAAATCGAGAGTATGTCGCGGCCGTCTCGTGCTAGCCGTGCTAGTGAAAACGAAAATCGTTCGAATAACTCTCATTCTTGCTCGAACTAGCAAGTGCGACAGAGAGGGAGATACACGAACGAAGTTCGGTTTCGTTTCGCGGTAGGCCCTCAGCACGCCTAGCACTAGACGGCCGCGACATACTTTCGATTTTTCTCGCACTATACCTCTGTTACTAAATATTCTAATAAGAGAGAGACGGATAGTGCGAAAATAAATATAAAGGTAATAATAATAATCCATACCTACTGTTGCCCTTAGGCCATTTTTTACTGTCGCTATTAATAGGGGCTCATCTAGCAGTTAGCGAGTCACCGTCTGCCAGAGATAAAATGTGAAACAGTTTTATTGGGCTTATTTCCCATCTTGAACTAAAAAACAAAATCTAAATTATACCTAAGTAAATGGTAATTAGGTACACACGCTAACACAGTTAACTGACAGTTTTATTGGGCTTATTTCCCATCTTGAACTAAAAAACAAAATCTAAACTATACCTACGTAAATGTTAATTAGGTACAAACGCCAACACAGTTAACTGACCATCCTGTATTTATACAAGAACCTTATTACAATGCACATAAAGTGCACGGATGGTCAGTCAGCTGTCTTGTCGATAGTACCTACTACTTTACAAACCACGAAATAGATTGTCCACTCTATGCAACAAAATTATCTGGCACTAAAAACTAAACTATACGCAAATGTTTATTATTTACCTACTACACGAATCACAAAATGGATTGTCCACTCTATGCAACAAATATAGTCCACAATTCCCACAAATATTTAAAAATTTCGGCGCAGCGCAAATTGACACAGGTCCGTCATGCAACGTGTCTCGTCCCGCACTGACCGTATGGACGAAAACGGGGAGGCGTAGGAACTTTGGCGGAGTATTTCAGAAAACGAGGTAAATTTTTAAGAAAATTAAGAAAGTAAGAAAATGATGCCCTTGTTCATTATTGTATGAAGAAAGTTATAACATTTCATATTATTGTGATAAAAAATGGAGCAGTAAAATGGTTACAAGTGAAAAAATAGGGGTGACTTTAGATTTTTTTTTCTCTAATTTTTATTGTCAAAATGGATTTCTACGAAAACTATGACCCGTCGCATATCTTGCAGATTATGATATATTTTTTCCTACACCAAAAATGATACGTTATAATGTATAAAACGGTTACAAAACAACTCAATTTCACGAAAAGTTCGAATGTGCAGCCTTAAGGGGCTACCCGAGGTTTTCATCGATTTTTGACAAGTTTTGAATCGTATCTCCTACTTTTGCACTACAGATAGAATTATAAGTCAAACGGCTATCGGTCCTTCAATCTTTTATCTCCATTTTTGTTTACCGGATTTTAAAGAAATGAATACTTAATTTTGTATGATTTTTTAAACATTGTCAAAAAACACTTATTTCGTATTCTATTGACGTGAATGATCTAACATATACGAAATCTACATATTTGGGTTCGTCTTTGACGTCTCTACAAACGTGTCTAGGGTTTTCATTTTTAACTAGTGAACACAAAAGTTATGGCCAGAAAACCAATTTTTTGGCTAAAAAATTTTTCAACTTTGATGCCAAATATCTCGAAAACAATGAACTTTGAAGTAAATATGGGATACTATAACGCTTAAAGCCGTTATTGTTAATATAATAAGCTACAAAAAAACATTAGAAAACTAAGGGATTCAGATCGGGGATCATTAGGGCATGGGATCCCCTTAAGGAGCTAACAGTCCATCAAACGGTCCGTCGGACTAAACCATCATCATCATAGAGACATGTTGAAATAATGCTAATAATAACCACGGGTCACAACGCGCGCGCGGTAGATTCCACCGCGAAAACACTTATTCTGAAGAAGAACTCCCGATGAGTTCGCAACATATCGCCCACTGCTGAGCATAGGCCTCTCTTCGAGTACGCCACCCGTCCCTACCCTGAGCTAATCTTATCCAGAAGTGACACGCGATCTTTCTAATATCGTCCACCCATCGGGCTGGTGGACAGCCGACGTCATTTTACCTAGAACTTTTTGGTCCACCAACCATCATTCTACCTGTCAAGGTGTCCTGCCCAACTCCACTTGAGTTTGGTAATGGTATCTCCATCGTAGCGCACATTAGGGCGACGTCGGTTCTCAACATTCCTCACTCGGTCTTGTAGTTTAATACCGAGCCTGGCGTGCTCCATGGCTCTCTGTGCTACTCGTATTGTGTGCACAGCCTCACTTGTTAGCGTCCATGTCTCGGCACCGTACGTCATGGTGGGCAGGTTAAAGAGTTGGGAAGAGACACATTAGTTAAAGAGGTATTGTGGAATGCCTGAAGACTCTTTAACCTTTAACTTCGGTGGACTTGAGGATTTCGTTCGGAGTATTTAAAGCATATCCGAACTAATCAATATACCAGTTTGTTAACAATATTTAAAGCAAATTATCAAATTTACTATTGACCGCCACGGCAGGCCGCGTCAGTGTGATGCAGGCCTTAAAGAAGTCTGTATACCTATCTGTCACATTCTTTCAAATTGCCGTTTTATCATTAGTCAAGCCTTTTACAAGAACCACTGACAAAAATTATAAAATGAGCGTATTCAGTATACGTACAAACGACAACACTGTTAACTGACCATCGTGTGTTTATATAGAACCTTATTACAATGCACTTATGGTGCACCGATGGTCAGTTAGCTGTGTTGTCGATAGTACCTAAAAGAACCTACCGTTCCGATTGACTGTCGATGTATACGATGATTGTGAGTGGTAAAACTAAAATGTTTTGTAAATCATAAATATGTATTCATACCTATTTCCCTAGGGACTAAATGTTTTTAGTACTTTAGTCCTGCATCCCGTTTGATAAGCCTTAATATGGCACACTTGTTTTTTTGACACCCGAGCATGTGAAGTATAAAGATACACACAAGAGTAGTGTTTTGTTTGGATGACCAAGCTGAGCTGTAACCGCGAAGTTAGTTTATGTATCACAATCTCTGGGACAATCGCTTATTCGAGCGATAGTGTGAGATACATTAACGAACGAAATTGGTGTGTCGCGATAGCACCCCCGACATACCTATGTGTCTGAGAAAACTCCCACTTGCATTTGGGACCAAAAAATATTTTGGAAAAAACTGGAATGCCTCATGGATTTTTTTTCCATTTAAAGCTAGCTAGCTTATACATGAACGAACTTCGCGGCTGCAGCTCTGCAAACCAGATTTCATCAAAACAGATTTCACTTATTAACAACGGTTTTCCTTTGGTTTAGGTTGTCCTGTCTGCGTGTTCATCTTACTTCCGTTCGCTGTTCGTGGACCACCCCTCACGCCACCCCATAGTGATCCTGAAGGACGTGGGTCTGGAGGAACTGCGGACTCTGATCGACTTCATGTACAAGGGAGAGGTCAACGTCCAGTACTGCCAACTGCCTGCGCTCCTTAAGACTGCTGAAAGTCTCCAGGTACGGTACTTTATTGTCTTTTTAATAGACTTCAAAAAGGATGAGATTCTCATTTCATTTCTGCACATTTTTTATTAGTATGTGCTACCTGCTCACGCGGGATAGTGCTATTGATGGATCAAATTTGTTGAAGTGGAACTGATGATGAAGACCACAGATGACAAATGGAACTCCTTAAATTATATGTATACTTACGTCACAGATTCTTATGAGATTCCGTTCAAATAGCAACGAATAAAGTAGGTAACAAAGGTAATTCTGACATCCTGGAGAGATCGATGGAACTCCTCAAATATTATCGGCTCACTCATAGCTAGTGTGAGATTTCTGTAATAGCCTACGCCTTAGGTCTCGGAAAGCAGTTCATTTGGTTGATAGGAAAGCAAAGGTGAAATATTATGTGGCTTGGCTAGGTGAAGTAAATTGAAGTCAGCATTTTTTTTGTAATTATAGATACTTAATTGGATATATGGAATATGGAGAAACTGGTTGGTACATAACCATGCAGTTATAGACAGTATATATGGATTGTCTTTTCACACACAGGCCTGAATCACAGACTGGCGCCACCTGGCCGCGGCGGTCAAATAGTAAACTTGTGGCCGCGCCAGTGTGATTCAGACCTTATTCCGGCCCATAACCACACACGTCTATTCTTGTACTGATCCAAGAACATGACCTTCAATTGTTCGGGAGCTTGCTTGGTGAAGCTCGCACTTCTTACGAGTATTAGGTACTTATTATTTAATTTCTTAAGTCATCATAATATAAAGGTAATAATAATAATCCATACCTACTGTTGCCCTTAGGCCATTTTTTACTGTCGCTATTAATAGGGGCTCATCTAGCAGTTAGCGAGTCACCGTCTGCCAGAGATAAAATGTGAAACAGTTTTATTGGGCTTATTTCCCATCTTGAACTAAAAAACAAAATCTAAATTATACCTAAGTAAATGGTAATTAGGTACACACGCTAACACAGTTAACTGACAGTTTTATTGGGCTTATTTCCCATCTTGAACTAAAAAACAAAATCTAAACTATACCTACGTAAATGTTAATTAGGTACAAACGCCAACACAGTTAACTGACCATCCTGTATTTATACAAGAACCTTATTACAATGCACATAAAGTGCACGGATGGTCAGTCAGCTGTCTTGTCGATAGTACCTACTACTTTACAAACCACGAAATAGATTGTCCACTCTATGCAACAAAATTATCTGGCACTAAAAACTAAACTATACGCAAATGTTTATTATTTACCTACTACACGAATCACAAAATGGATTGTCCACTCTATGCAACAAATATAGTCCACAATTCCCACAAATATTTAAAAATTTCGGCGCAGCGCAAATTGACACAGGTCCGTCATGCAACGTGTCTCGTCCCGCACTGACCGTATGGACGAAAACGGGGAGGCGTAGGAACTTTGGCGGAGTATTTCAGAAAACGAGGTAAATTTTTAAGAAAATTAAGAAAGTAAGAAAATGATGCCCTTGTTCATTATTGTATGAAGAAAGTTATAACATTTCATATTATTGTGATAAAAAATGGAGCAGTAAAATGGTTACAAGTGAAAAAATAGGGGTGACTTTAGATTTTTTTTTCTCTAATTTTTATTGTCAAAATGGATTTCTACGAAAACTATGACCCGTCGCATATCTTGCAGATTATGATATATTTTTTCCTACACCAAAAATGATACGTTATAATGTATAAAACGGTTACAAAACAAAATAATTATAGATACTTAATTGGATATATGGAATATGGAGAAACTGGTTGGTACATAACCATGCAGTTATAGACAGTATATATGGATTGTCTTTTCACACACAGGCCTGAATCACAGACTGGCGCCACCTGGCCGCGGCGGTCAAATAGTAAACTTGTGGCCGCGCCAGTGTGATTCAGACCTTATTCCGGCCCATAACCACACACGTCTATTCTTGTACTGATCCAAGAACATGACCTTCAATTGTTCGGGAGCTTGCTTGGTGAAGCTCGCACTTCTTACGAGTATTAGGTACTTATTATTTAATTTCTTAAGTCATCGTAAGTTCTTACTCGGCTACTCACATGGTTAAATCTGTACTTACATATTTATATCAGAACGAACACCTTTGGTCTGTAAAGTATTTACCTACTATATTTTTCCCTAGCTTATGGAATACTGAGCCTGCAATACTGAGGACAAGCTATAATGTGTTGCCACAATGAGGAACAGAAAGGCTCCTATGAAGAACTGATCTTAAAATTGCTGATGGCTTACCATAAGGGCAAGGTCGTAAAATTGGCCTATCACATAAAAGTTTAGAATAAGAAAATATGTAACAATTCAGGTAAAAGTCAATCTACAATGAAGTATGTTGAATCCTTTTATTTTTACAATTTTAACTAAACATGAGCATAATCTTTTAAGTTTGTACAAGCATTAGATCTTGATGTCATCTTTATATTCGGGTTCGCCGCCGGCACCTCCTTCGTTGCCCATTGTCGCCATACCCCGGCCGAGCAGTCGGCTCGCGCAGGCGAGGACTTATTAAAGCGGTCCGTCTATAGCAATTTGAGTGAGCGACAATTTGCGACGCCGAATTTTAGGGGTTAGGTAACCCCTACAGTGCAGTACAGTACAGTTTTGCACTACAGCTACGTAGCTGTAGTGCAAAACTGCAACGCGTGCGCGCTGGATTTGTAAACGTATACAATTGAACGTTAATGTTTTACGTTTCAGGTTAAGGGGTTAGCTGAAATGACTACATTAAGTGCAGCTGGTATCGACACAAGAAGCGTTCCTGAACCAATGGAAGAGTGCCAATCCCAGGGCACCAAGGAGTGTCAAGAGTCCCACGAGAGATTAGATGGTTGCGAAAAATGGGAGAGAGAAGAAAGGCGAGAAGCAAAAGACCTTCGGGATACCCGCGATAGAGAAAAGGATCGTGACACGAGAGAGGCTCATCTACGAGAAAGTCGGGAGTCTAGAGAACAGAGAGAACCACGAGACTTAAGAGAACATCGCGACCATCGCGATGTGAGGGAGCCTAGAGACACAAGAGAGCCGAGAGACCTGAGGGAGCCTCGGGAATCTAGAGAGCATAGGGAACCGCGAGAGCCGCGAGACCTTCGTGAAGTGCCGCGGGATTTGAGGGACAACAGAGAAATTCGTGAGTCTAAAGAAACGGAATCCACGCCGCCGAGGATATCACCATTGCTGTCAGTTCGAAGATTTAGGAATGAGAACTCAACAGAACCTCCTACTCCAACGCATCCTCCATTGCCGAAGGATGAGCCGCCTGACGAGCCAATGCGTCCCTCCTCACCTGAGGACGACGCAGTGTCTATAAGATCAAATGGGGCACAAAACGATAACATTGGTAAGTCTATAATTACCTTGCTTTGTCTGCCTAGCCTATGTATTAGAAAAACAATTGAGTGACCAAGGTTTCGCCGGACGCCGTGCTTCTGCCACTTATCCAGACAGGCCGATTTCACTCGTGTCGTTTCGCGGCACCTAAAGCGCCCACATGCTGAATGTTTGTAAGAGTGGGTAGTTAGTGTTAGGTAGGTTATTGTGGAATTAAATGAGAAAACGACGCGATTGTGGAAATAAATGCTTATTGGTATTATTATTTGCAAACACTGGCTGGAAAACACGACAAAAACACTGCACTAATAGTTAAATCTATTGTAAATATGGAAAACTGTATACCCCGGCTATTGGCTCAGTCTGAAATAGATAACTGATTAGGATAACTGATTAATAGTTAAAATGTATGCGCGTCGGTACAAGCTCAGCGGTGGACTGATTCGAGTGATTCGCGGAATATGGCCACCGCGCGAAATTGGGCGCGTTCCGCAGAATGTGAACCTCATGGCTTTAGGGCGCGATGTTTGAATAACGGCCGAGTGGCCGGTTAGCGCGCGTGGAACGGAGTGTAGGAGAAGTATTTACGATAAGGTATTTTAAATTATTATGTAATCATAATGATGATATGGTACTTAACACCTTTACTTGTTGGATCCGTGTTGGATGTCGGTATAGCCACGTGCAGACGAGTTAAAATAGGTGAACTGCACGCTTGAACGCGTGATTAGGCCCGTCTGTATTAAGTGCAGGATGAACGGTGACAGGCAAAACCAAGGTCACTACGTATTAGATTTTCTTTGACCTTCCTGGGCAGTCCGCCGATTTTGGTCGTTTGGAGGCACCTTATTGTGTGTGTGACTATCTCAAACGAGTTGACCTCGATTTGCCGGACCCTCGTCGTATTTTATTTTGTACAGTCTCGTGTTGCGATTTTTTCCACCACTGAATGAATCGTGATTTTTGAACTCCTTTTAAACTTATTTTATAAGTTATAATATTATTTTATACCTTTAGATTTTTAGATTTATTTATTTTTAATTCGTCCAATTATTTCTTTTGAAATAAAAAATAGTACCAGTTTTGAACGCATTGTCGCATGTCACTGTCGGTTGTCATACTATCTATCAGTGTCACTACTCACTAGTGACAACTGACAATGTCAAATCCAAAGGCGAAATTGGTGAAATGTTGTGAACTGAAAGCCGTAAATCAAGTTTTTCCAGTTTTTATTAGAATATGGTGGCTACAATGTATAAACCTAATTCACGTTTTAAGACCATCTTTTTGTTACAACAAATAATACTACTCCCGACATGAAAAACATGTTAGACTGAAAAAGCTTGTAAAGTAAGTGACAAAGTAGGTATCTCGCACATGCTTCGCACAATAAATAAAAACAAAATCATCGACAATACCGATGAGGCCATACCATTCAAATATTGATTGATTGAAATAAAAATAAAAGAAATATTGAGAACGATCCTACACAATTCATTCTACGCAGGGCTTGTGCTACAGGTACTGGACGCCTAATATTTGGATAAACACGCTACAATGCTGCGCTAACTATTAAAAAATCACGTTTCAGGCATCAACATGACCATAAACAGCCACGGTGTGCTGGGTGCGAGATACTCGCCGGTGGAACAACGGCTGAGCGTCCTGAACGCGATCTCGCACCCAGGTCTACCTCATCCTTCGCACGCGGCCTTGCCGAGCCCGCGGAACGAGCCGATCGCTGGCCCCTCGTGCCTGCCGCCCGTGCAGCAAGTACCCTTGGTAAATCTTTGGTTTATTAAACAGCGCATTTAATTCATCATACAAAAAAATGTGTTTTCAACTCTTTCTAGGAGCAATTTCCTTTTTTCCATATTATCAACTGCATCACCTACATACTTTCAGATTCTATGACCATTTGGCATGTATATTTTAATGGTTTTGTTGATAATAGGCATGATGCCTCATGTTCAAATTGATAACATGGTGATGGTATATGGGTAGTAAACCATCAAATTATCGTAATAAAGTATAAATTATAAAATATAGTTAAAATCATAAAAAGATATGAACCTTGAAAGTTTAGAAAAAATATGCATTTTTTTTATTGTCCAAGAGTAAATTTAAAGCTACCAATAGAATCTACACTTTTATAGAAACAAAATTGTACGACAACTACCTAGTCGGTCCCAAAGTTCTGTCACGAATGAAAATAATGATAAAAACAAAAGTAGCAATAAATTTTTAATAAATTATATACCGATTTAAAGTACATTTAATAAAGAATTAAAATTACTCAAAATTATTCAAAATTACCTCCTTTGTTTTTAATACAGGCCCTTAATCGGTGCGGCCAGTCGTCTATCGCAGCACGCACCATTTTCATATCTATCTCAGTGACTGCTTTTCTTAAAGATGACTTTAGGCTCTCCAAATTTTTATGTGGTTTAGCACAGACCTTCCCCTCTAAGACCTGCCAAATTTTATAGTCCAAAGGATTAAGGTCCGGACTAGAGGAAGGCCAATCTTCGTGTCTTATAAAGTCGATTTTTTGACGGTCAAACCAGGCTTGAGTGGTCTTGGCTTTGTGTGCTGGCGCAGAATCCTGCTGGAACACAAAATTATGTCCCGAAAATAGCGTGTTGGGCAGATCTTTGACAACCTTATCCAAAACTGTCTCTTGGTATACTTTCGCACTGATTTTGACACCTTTTTCGCAAAAATGAACCTCAGTTGGCCCGTAATAAGATACACCCAACCAGACCATCACTGATGATGGATGATGCCCATGTTGCACCCGCGGAACTCTTTTTCCTGCTTCTTCAGAGCTCCTAGCGTACACTCTATCATTCTGTTTATTGTACTTCTCTTCAATATCGAAAATCTTTTCGTCTGTAAAGAGGATATCACGGTGTCGATTTTTCGCGTACCGCTTTAACAACTTCCGGGATCTTTTAAGCCTTATTGTTTTTAGACGGGCATTAAGTAAGTGCCCACGCTTTTTTTTGTATGCTCGTAGACTAAGATCTTCGTTTAAAACCTTTTTGACGGTTTTTCCACTGACACCCATCTGCAAAGCCATCAATTTCTGTTTTCGGACAGGATTTCTTGCTATGCGCGCCTTGATCGCTTTGATCACTGCTGGTGTTCGTACGGAGCGAGGCCGGCCAATTATTTTCTTGTCCTCAACACTGGAGACTTCATTGTACCTATCAATAGTACGGTACACAAACCTAAGCGTTATTTTTAAATTTTTGAGCAACTTGAAAATCGTACTTGGCGAGTGCCCACAGCGGTGCAATGCTAAAACAGCTATTCGGTTTTCTTTCTATGTCCACTCCATCGTGAGAAATTGCAACGAATGACTGTTTTTTGTTTTAAAATAATTGTCAAACATTCAAAAATGGAATGCAATAAAATTTTCTTAAAATCATCTTCTAAATTTAAAAATAATATGCCAGTGACAGAACTTTGGGACCGACTACGTATGTATAAAGCAGTATTTTGCGACCAAAACAACAACTAACCTGATTTTCCATACAACAATTAGTACAAATGTACAAATGTGACTTCATACTTGTGTGTTTATCAGTATGAAGTGTTTTGCTCTGCCGCCAGCAAGGTCAATCTTTATCTAAATTTTTTTTGTATTTATGGTCTTTAATTGTAGTTGCTCCCAAACTAACATCATATTATTCATCATCCCTATTGTTAGCCAAATAGTGGCATATCTTGACATAAACAAAAGATATCCAGCAGATTTATATGACTGGGCACCAACATGTACCCTGCCAATGAATAGTACTTTTATTTGTATTCAACTAAATATTTTAACACATTCTCTACCAAAGATTTTCATTTCAAATTCATCATATCAAAAAAAAAATTGAAAAACAAAAATAGCACCCAGCTAGCAGGTTCCTGTTACTGAAAGTGTTAATCAAATTACATTACTATAATTCATTATAATTTTGCTTCAATATTTTAAATTTCTCCTCTTACGTGACATGCTTAGTGTAATTTTTGTATGCCAAAAAGTTCTCAGTTACCAATACAAGTACAATATAATATGTAGGTAATCAAATTTTCAAATTATAGATTCAAAAACATATATTTACAACAACTTTATGTACAATTTCAGTCTCTAAAGAAAGAAGTTGACTGGGACCGAAGTAATGAAGAGAAAGGTGGCGAGTCATCAGTCAGTGCAGATTACCGAATACAGCATGAATCCGTGAGTACCATGCACTGGATGTTTTGTGTGTACATGAATCTTTTGAACACCAGGTGATGGAAACTTAATACCATAAACCATGTACCAAACTTTTTGCTGCAAATAAGTGAATATATGATTTGTTGCTCTTCACGGTATGCTCAAATTTTAAAGTGTTGATGGTTAAAAGCAGGAAAACTTGCCACTTCTAAAGTGAATTTATTTTAATGTTACATGGCAAGAAATGAGTCAGATCTCCCTATACCATTTTGTATAATAGCATAGCATTGTAACATTAATATAAATAAAGTATGGGTGCACTTGGAGTTCAAAAGTTTCTAGAAGACAGTATTTTACTAAAATATTATTATTATCCTATAATATATAGTATTGGTGATGGAAATATTGTCTTCTCAATTTTAAATGTGTATTATATTGAAAACATATTGTAGTAGACTAGCTATTTTATTTAAAAATTATCACAATGATGTTTATAGTTTCTCATACTATCACTTCTCAGTAATAACTGGCAAATCAACCAATACTTCCTATCTGACACTTTTAGTGAAATTACTGTCAATGGAATTGAAGATTCAACTTCATTAACTTTTTTTTTTGTCAGAAAGGTTTTCGATTGTAATTCTTGGAATGAAATTATGCATCTGATTTTATATTAGGGTTTGATTTCCTTGAGTACCAAATATTATAATATCCGAGTTAAATAGAAGTTGTTGATAATTGTAAAAAAAGGTATCACACATCTTAATTCATAAACACAATACAAGGAGACAACACCATTGTGATACTTTCTATGTGTTACTCTATGTGCATTATGCATGCTGTATATTTTATTGAATCAACTTTTGAGTAAGTATTTCAAAATCATTATACAATAAAATACCTGGTGTGATAAACAAACACAATATTTCCCTGTGTATATTCTGTCCAGTGAACATGGATAGGTAAATCGTATCGCACCGATCCGGTATTTCAGTGTTCTTCTTTCAACCTCAGTATTGTTGAGCCACTTGACACTGTATCGTATTCAACCGTGTAATGCGAATCTGTTCATATTTGTGTTACATAATTAATAAAATACGAGAGCATTATTTATTCATCACAATGTATTTTCTAAGTGACAAGCAAAACATGTCAACAACGGTAGCTAGGTAACCGAGTTGGTCTATGACACGCCTCCGCCGCGATTCCCGGAAATTCCTGGAGTTCGAAGCAGCTGATCCAGGTGGCGTCCTCCAGACGCACCCGTCGTCAGTTGCTATCTCATAATGTAGGTTTCCAAGGCGGCGAGCCACTGTACCGAATTCCCAATTCTTCCCAGATACGGAGTAGTTCCGAGCTTGGACTCTGTCACCTAGTAAAAGCTCTCTGACTTTCGGCCCAGGTAGGGGTGAGGACTTCGGTGGCGCTCGGATCTTTGCAACCAGCCTCGTTCTTACCTCTCTCCCGAACATGAGTACATAAGGAGAATCTCCTGTATTGACCGGCGTAGCCCTTAGCAGACCTTTGACCGTTCGGATTTTATCTAATATACCACCACTCTCCCCCTCTAATTTATGCAGCGCTTTTTTGATCGTCTGTACAAAGCGTTCTGCTTGCCCGTTAGTAGCAGGATGATAGGGGGCAATGGTTTTATGGACGATGCCATTACTACATAGGAAATGCTCAAATTCTCTAGAGACAAATTCGGAGACCAACGTGTACGGTAATCCAAACGTGTCAAGTAATTCGTCTAATTTCTGGATGCAACATAAGCTCGTAGTATTTTTTGTAGGTATTATTTTTACCCATTTTGAAAATGCATCGACAACAATTAAAAGTTGATAGCCAGATATGGGCCTGCGAAATCGATATGTAATGCCAAGGCCCTGCTGGCATTTCCCAATGATGAAGGGGAGCTTTCGGTGGTTCATTTTGTTCTAATCGACACGTTCGACAAGATTTCACTTTTTCAATCAATCAATCAATCAATCAAAAGTGTTTATTTGTTAACATAGGTACATTCTGGTTACAGTGGTCTTAGGATAAATGTTCGTTTTACTATGTTTTGCCTTCTGGCGTACAAAAACAATCTTTTAATATACATTCTATAAGTAATAAATAAATAGGACAATTCAGTTAAAGCAATTAAAAAAATATTAAATATATCATGTCAAAGTGCAATTTTAAACTAAATTAGAAATAAATAGAACAACTGTTATTACAATTCACAATAATATCAAAATAATTCAGTGTAACATGTCAATGTATAATATTAAACTAGATTAAAAATACATAGAACAATTCAAAATAATTAAATAACACATGTCAAAGTATCATGTCACTTTATACAATTGAATGTAGTTTGTGATCTAGTAAATATTAATTAAAATTAGGCACATGTCAAGAAGTCCCTAATCGAATAGAAACATTTGGTAATTAGTATTTTTTTTAATTTCATCTTAAAAGCATGTGTTGGCAATTCTTTAATGGCAGTTTGTTAAAAATTTTGGTTGCTAGACAGAATATACTTTTACTCTTTAGCGCCGTGCTTGCGCGCTCTGTGAATAGATTTTGGCCGTATCTGGTACTTCGGGGGAAGACCTCAGAGATCGTTTTAAAAAGTGCAGGGTTTGTTTTGACAAAGACAGCGGTTTCGAATATATACAGGCAGGGCAACGTCAAGATTCTCAATTCCTTGAAGTGGGGTTCACAACTGTCTGTTTGCTTGAGTCCGCAGATTGCTCTTATGCACCTCTTTTGGGCTTTAAAGACCGCCTCTCTGTTGGTAGAGTTTGCCCAGTATATGACGCCGTAGCGCAACGTCGATGCCACAAACCCGTGATAAGCTGCCATGGCAGCCTCAACACTTGCTTGCCTGACAAGTTTGTATAGAGCATATGCAAACTGATTTAGCTTTCTACAAATTGCTTCAGTGTGTGGCTTCCATGATAGCTTGCTATCGATATAAAGGCCTAGAAACTTGTTATCATTAACAGTTTCGATTTGAGTTCCTTTATAGCCGCATTTAATGGAAACAGTTGGTACGCGTTGACTAAAATGGATAATCTTTGTTTTATTTAAGTTAATTAATAAATTATTACTTTCAAGCCACTTGATGATACCAGATAGTGCATTGTTAATTTCGTATTCGTAATTATCAATGTCTTTGTTCTCAATAATTACTGTACTGTCGTCTGCAAAAAGTACCATGGGGTGTTCAATATGTTGTGGGAGATCGTTAATATATAACGGGAATAAGAGTGGACCCAGAACGCTGCCCTGGGGGACTCCATTTATAGTATTTCGTTCCTTAGATCTATAGGTTTCTTGCATTTTTGAGTTTAGAGATACCTGTGTCAGTTCTGTATACTGTGTTCTGTTACTTAAAAATGATTTTATAAGGTCAAATGCATTTCCACGGATGCCATAGTAACTAAGTTTTCTTAAAAGGATTGTATGGTCGACATAGTCGAACGCCTTCGTCATATCCATAAATATGGCGCATATTTGTTTCCGCCCATCCATAGCGTTAATAATTGGACGGATAAGATCGAAAATGGCCATATTTATGGTTCTGTGCTTTCGAAATCCCTTTTGCTCAGACACTAGTAATTTATGCTTCTCCAAAAAATTGTAAAGCCTCTCATAAATTACTTTCTCGAAGATTTTAGAGAAAACGGAGACAAGAGCAATATGCCTATAATTAGCCATATTAGTTTTATCGTCTTTTTTGTGCAGAGGCTTAATAACAGCTATCTTTAGTTTCTGCGGATAGATGCCTGTTGTTATGCTACGATTAATTACCTGACTTAAGGGCGAAGCTAAGATGTCCAATACATTCTTGACAACTTTGGTACAGACCCCATCATACCCTACACTGTTTGTGTTTTTTAAAGACTTGATAATAGTTCGATAATAGTTAGTAATTTTCATCGATGTCTTTGTCGATATTCTTCCAATATACATAACTTCGCGCCAGCAGTTTCATTTTCAAGATCCCAATATGTCCGGTGTGTAGTTCGTCTAAGATTTGTTGCCTCAACTTGTAGGGGATCATTACTCTTGTACCTTTTAGGACGCAATCATTTTGTATTGTTAGTTCGTTTTCTTTGTATCCTGAATTTCTGAGTAACGCACCTGACTGGAGGGTTTCTAGTAAGTTTCGTAATTCAGGGTCGTCTTTTGTTTCTTGAGCGATTGTTTTCGGAGAGATTTGTAGTGCATTTATCTGTGTAAGCTGGAATTTGTAGTGTTGGTCAACTTTATTATCGTTAATTCCCTCCTACCGGGAAGCGTGAAAGGTAGTCAGCGTTGGCGTTCTTTAAAGAACTTCTATATTCGATGTTGTAGTCGAATCCGGAGAGAAAATGTGCATAATGAAACAGCCTCATCGTGCTTAATGTTGGTAACGTCTGATGCGGGTGGAAGATAGAAGTAAGAGGTTTGTGGTCGGTGATTAAGGTGAATTTTCGGCCGTAACAGTAATGAAAGAATTTTTTAAATCCCCAAAATTGGCTGTTGCTTCTTTGTCGATTTGACTGTACTTTCTTTCAGTGTTAGTTAGGGATCTAGATGCAAATGCTATGGGTCGCTCTGAGCCATCCGGTAGTCTATGGCTCAGGATTGCACCTAGGCCCATGGGCGATGCATCGGTAGACAGTAACAGTTGTTTATTTTGATCGAAGTGTATCAATACTCTTTCGCTTACTATTTATTTTTTGATATTCTTGAAGCTTTCTTCACATTTTGCAGACCAATTAAATTTTGTACCTTTTTTCAAGAGTTCGTTTAAGGAACTAGTAATAGATGCGAGGTTTGGTATGAAGTTGTTGTAGTAGTTTGCCATGCCTAGAAAGGTTCGCAACTCGTTGATGTTAGTTGGACGTTCTGCATTTGAAATGGCTTTTATCTTGTCTTGGTTCTTATGTAATCCGGCCTTGTCTATTGTGTGTCCGAGGTAATTGATGCTTTGTTTGAAGAAGTGTCATTTTTCTTTATTGACACGAAGATTATTATCTTTAAGCTTCTGCAAAACTTGCCTAAGTCTTGTAAGTTGTTCTTCCGAAGAGCCTTGAATTATTATATCATCAAAGAAGCACTTTACTCCTTCGAGGCCCAGTAGAAGTTGGTCCATAAATCTCTGCCAAAGACTTGGCGCTACCTTGACTCCAAACATTAGTCGGTTTACTTTAAAAGTTCCTTTATGTGTGCTTAAGGTTTGTAACAAAGCACTTTCTTCATCCATCACCATATTCAAGTAGGCCTGAGTGATGTCCAAGGTGCAAAAAAGTTTACCACCTTCATTTCTCCAAGTATGTCTTCAATTATGAGAATTGGATATTGTTCATCCATAATTGTTTTATTTAAGGTGACTTTGTAGTCAGCACATAGTCTGATGCTTCCGTTGGGTTTTACTATCGGCACGACAGGTGTACCCCACTCGGAGTGGTCGATTTTCGTAATGATTCCTTGTTTCTCCAGTCTGACGATTTCTTCATCCACTTTAGCCTGTAAGGCGTAAGGGATCCTCCGAGGTTTAATAAAGATCGGTTGTGTGTTTTCTTTCAGAGTTAGGTGGCCTCGAACGTTAGGAATCTTGCCCAGGTTTGTATCAAAAATAGTCGAATTATATTCTTCAAGCAATTTCTCCAGTTTCGGTGCCTTCGTGCATGTTTGAACACTTTTCATGTCTGCGAGTTTTATGTTGAATTCTTTCATCCAGCCCTAGTATAGGCTCGACCTCCTTGTCAGTTATGTATAGTTGTCCGTAAAATGTCTGGTGATTGTAATTGCATTTGACGTATGCGACACGGGTTTGAAAATCTCGCCGGTATATGTTCTCAATTTCATGTTCGTGTTCAATATCTTCTTATTTATGTTTAATTTCTCGTAATCTTTCAGTGAAATTGTAGAAAGTGTGGCTCCAGTGTCGAACTCCATATCGACGTTCTTGCCCTCGATGAGTATAGAAGCGATATATTTGTCTGATATTTCACCCTTAATGAGGTTGATCTCTCCAGCGCTGTCGGAGCTGAGACTACTGGTGGAGTTGTTCAGCAGGTTGGTTTCATTACGTTCACGTCTTTGCAAGTGGCCTTCTTTTTGACATTTACGGCATATGCTTTTTTATGGCACCACATTCGTTTGCTTTGTGGTCGTCTCTTCCGCAACGGTAGCATTTACCCTTAAGGTCTCTTATCGAAAGGGGTAGTTTTTTTGAGTTGTAAACCGGCGAACGTGGCGGTTCCTTGTGCGCTTTCGAAATTGTATTGATGTTGTCGGTTAATGATTTACAAATGGATGTAGACATGGTTAAATTTTCTTTTTTTCCCGATTTCCATGGATGTAGAACTAGTGAACTAGTTTCGAAAAAGGCGTTGTGTCATTTTCATGTAAGACTTTTGTGCGAATTTCTCCATCTTTAAGTCCTCGTATGAATTGTAGCAATAAAAATGGGTCAAGAGTTGGTTTTTTGCAGTGTGGGCACTGGAACTCGCAGCTCTGTGACAATCTTTTTAGCTCTGACGCGTAGACGGCGACTGTTTCTTCGGCTTGTTGTAGGCGTGATATGAAAGTATGTCGAGACGCCCAAATGCTAGGTTTCGGATAGATAAAGTTGTCTAAAATATCAGAAAGTTCTTCGAATGTCTTGTTGAGTGGGTCATCTGGCGAGCACAGGTCGTAGATTCTTTCGTGTAAATCAGGGGGTAATGTAGACAGCAGCATGTAGATTTTGGTTTTTGGGTCAGTTACATTGCTCAGCATAAGGTATACTGTCAGTCTTTTTATGAAATTCTTAAACGATTCTCTCTCATGAAAAGGCACGAAGTTGAGCCTGGGTTGTGGTTCGCGGTGGTAAGTTAGCTGTACTGAACTGTGTACTGGGGTACCTTCGAAACTCCCAGTGTGTTGTGCCGCAGAGGTGTACGTAGAGGGCGCGTCGGGAGTGGGGGTTGGACGTAAGTCGGTAAGTTGGCTGTAACTTCAACTTTAATTGTAAAATAGTCTCTTCTGTTTTATGTCGTTGTTCGATCTCTGTTTCCAAATTCTCAGTGTGAGCTTCTATATCGCTTTGTACATTGTCGAATTTTTTTTCATATTTTTCGAGATTTGACAATCGTTGACTCACTTCGAAATCCGATGCAACTTGAATTTGTTCCAATTGTAATTGTATTTTTGTTACTTGGCCGCGTATTGCTGCCCGTAGGCGAGTAAGACGTTCTATTTCTTCCGTCATCGTCGCCAATTTGTTACATAATTAATAAAATACGAGAGCATTATTTATTCATCACAATGTATTTTCTAAGTGACAAGCAAAACATGTCAACAACGGTAGCTAGGTAACCGAGTTGGTCTATGACAATTTGTATATACGAGTATAATCGAACAAGCCCGATTCTCACTACACGGCTAAGTTAAGATCAGTGGCAAGTAGCTCAACAATCCCGCTTCGTGATTTAACTTATAATTTGTAAAGCTTATTGCAACAAAATAGTATACAAATGGTCAATGTAACATGTTGCTTTTGTATCTATCCAATTGACCTTATTTAATTGTTCATGCAGGTCCCTGATCTTGGCAATACACAAAAAATTCGGGGTACTTTTCTGGTTCGAGTGCCATTGTCACTGTCAACCAAGAAACGTACAGTCATCGTCAGGTGATAATACCTAGTCAAGTTAATGAAATATGGGGACGATCGTAACTGATAATTAAAGTCAATTCAATTAGGTATGGTAGGTTCCCTACCATATCACTTGAGTGATAACTGCACTTGTATTTGATTGTAATGTGATTATTAGATATTGTTGGAGTCTTATGATTGAATAGTTCGAAAATACTACTTTAGTTTAATAGGGACAGTAAGGCAAAGTAACTTGATAAACACGCAACTATATCCTAATTCGTTTGAAAATAAGGGACACATTATAAAATGACTTGAATATTAAATGATTCTATGATGTCGATAGTCAGTCTCTTTCTGTGGGATTTTGATAGTCCAGCTTCTACCATCTCTTTCTATCAAAAGATGTCAGAAAGTGAAGAATGTTTTATCTTTTCTTTATCACGCGGTAGACACGAGAATGATACGCCTTCTGAGGTCGAATAGTTTATCACTTTGCTCGTTGTACTCGCGGTTATTATAATTATAACTATCAAAAAATACCTGAGTAGATAAAATTGGTCAGAATCTCGGAGAATCTCGGAGTATGAATTGAACTTTTAATGGACTTTATGTGTCTAGTAGTATTCACAATTTATTTATAGTGTACTAGGCATCATAATATATACACGATATATTATGATGAAACTGCTTTGATCAATTTAAATGTGGGATGTTTTGCATTTGCGAAACTTTGTACTTTTCATTTTGGAAATATGGTACCTACTGTGCTCACACATGTGAGAGAAAACTCCTACCTTGCTATTGAATTCTGAATAATTTGTGTACTTTCAAATGTTTGTAAATTTTATTGCATACTTAACACTTTCACAACCGGACTAAAAATGGAATTCTGTCGGTTTCACCAGAAACCGACAGAATTCGCTAGGCGTGTAAGTTCATACTACTGCCCGCCTAGAGGGCTCAGCCGGCATCTGAGCAAACATTACGATTACAAGCTAGGCGGGTTCTTGGTTGCGAACGTGTTAAGCTTCTTATTAGTTTTAATTTGGAGTGTAATTTTGAGATCTTGGAAATGTCGGTCCAGGAGAACAGCAGCAATAAAAACGCTTTCAATGTTGACCAAGAGAAACATTCATTTTGTGTCTCACCTTTAAGCTATCCATTCCCCATCCCTCTCACTTTTCACTTGCATTCCTTCCTGAACTAAGTGATTCTTCACTTTTGGTACCTGTTACTGATAAAGCCAATTGACAGTTTGTCTTAACTTGCCCAATCATTATGCAGTGTAGTTATTGGTGTTTTAAGTTGTGTGTGGACGTTGATTTTGAATTCAATGCATGCTTTTTTGATATGCTGCGCTATTTTGAACATCGAGTACTATGCCTTGCTGTCAAGAAGTTGACCTTCATTTTGTTGGCCATCATTTTTATATCCATTCATTTTGTTTGATATATATTTTGGGCAGATGTATATTTTAACTTTGGCCATATACATGCATTTGTTTGAGAACGAATCGGTGATTGAGTACGCGTGCGCGTTGCTAACCAACAAGGCGTTTCGCGTCGCGGCTCCCGCGTCACTCCTGCACATTTATTGGGCAAAAATGAGCGTCAACTTCTTAGATAGACGAAAATAAAAAATAACCGAAACTGCATTACCATTTAGACAGTAGTGGTAGCGATATTGCACACAGTTTGGTCCGTGGAAAAATAGCAGACGAAAAAAGAAGTTGATGTTCTTTTTTGTGGTTGCAGGAGTACGAAGGGTCGGCTAGGGTGCGAATTGAGGAGGGGGAGAGAGGGTACCCGTGCATTCACTGCGGTGCGGCGTTTCCCCACCAGAGCAAACTAACGAGGCACATATTGACTACCCACACGCTCGACACCCTCAAGTATCGAGACGCGATACTCGGGCGGCCGCTGGGGTTGCCCTTGATGGGGCAGTTCGCTGAGTCACCATACCTGTCGATGCCCACGGAAGAGTCCCCGATAGACTTGGATATCGGCCCCGTGGAGCCCGGGAACGTGGTGCTGTGCAAGTTCTGCGGGAAGAGCTTCCCGGACGTGTCGTCGCTGATCGCGCACCTGCCCGTGCACACCGGCGACCGACCATTCAAATGTGAATTTTGCGGAAAGGCGTTTAAACTGAGGCATCATATGAAAGACCACTGTAGAGTGCACACTGGTAAGTTTATTACGAGCTCTTAACTAATCAATACATTCTACATCTAAGAGCCAAACGATTCAGTATTTTAAATGTTTTGAAAATTTTCAGGGGAAAGACCTTTTCGGTGCGTTTTGTGTGGCAAAACCTTCTCGCGGTCGACAATTCTAAAGGCGCACGAGAAGACCCACTATCCGAAATACGCGCGGAAGTTCTTGTCGCCGAGTCCAGTGGACACCGAGGAGGAGAGCCCGCACCAATGAGTGTGGGAAGGCATAGTGTACAATTAACGTGTGCGTGTATATTAACCAATAATACACATTATTATTGGAAATAGTCAATGTTGAGCGAGCAGTGGTAGTTGATTGAACAAATGGAGGACAATATGTTGTAATTTATTAAGAATGTGATTAAACGCCGCAACTGTGATCTGAACGATATGAATAATATTTGATATTTCACTAATAGATAATTGTCACACAAAAATGGTTACTTCTCCGTTTACTTCTTGAAGATGAGCGTTTTTTTCTCATTTCGTTTGCTTATGTTTTATAAGCGTTTGGAACGTTAGGTGCTTTCTTTACGCTTTAGGTACTATTGAAATCTCGTCATCCTACGATGAGTCTTGTAGACGGCATAGCCAAAGTTAGCTAGTGAAGTAAAACTTCTTTTTTCATATTATTTGTTTTACATTCAAAGAACAGATGTTTTGAGTGCAGGATTCGCTAATTATTCAGCTTCTTATTTTGAGAATGTTTCTTAAATGAGTTCTCATGTTTGGTTGCCATTTCAAAGCTTTTTAATACTATACGAGGACTAAAATAATTGATTTAGAGCTGACGTAACCTTTAGAGACTTGCATTATTAAATTTATTATAAGTAGTTCATCTCTCAGAGTTGATTTGATATACCAAATTAAAGATTGATAATGAGTGCTTTAAGTATTATTATTAGAGACCATAGAACAATTGCACTCAATAAAATTAGTTTGTAATGATTAAAAAAATTAGGGATATGAGATTTTTATTAATTTTACGTCTTTCGAAGTAAATGACGCACGCTCCCCTGAGGTAATTCAAAAGCAATATTACGACATATAAAATGTACATAACATATAGTTTGATAATATCGGATTTATAGGAAATTTATTAGAACGTAAAAAGAATGCTTCAGTAGCTCCGTATTTGGTAACTTGGGGAGGGTTGTGGATGTGTGATCCTGGGAATCAAAGCTTTAAACGCTCTTTCAGTTCTGTCCGCATATAGTCTATGCCTCTTCATCGAGCACTTCACACGCTCAAAGTGGTATTCAATGTAGGAGATACATCTAACCTTCTTAATCCACGTGTAGATACTGTTGAGATGCAAGAGGCATAACCTAAATATAATAATATATATCAAATTTCTATCTATTTTCATACTGCAGAACCATATTGTTTTATTGTACAGAAAGTTTCAAATGCTTTATTACTTAAATATAGAGAAAGTTAAATTGTTGATAACGTTTGGTTCATTACTAGATCAGACCGGTCAGTTTACTTTTAGTACGCAATACACTAAGTACAATTTAAAATATTTGTTATTACGAAGCATTTGAAACTCTCACAACCACTGTGTTCAGTAAATTCAACAGAGTCAAATACAGGGATATTTTATGGATTACAAACATTGATTTCAATTATTTTTTGTCATTGATTACTGGCTCAGTAGCCTAGTAAATAGTTGGCTGAAGTCAGCGCAGAGGTTTCTCATCCAAAAACATGACAATTGTATTATTGAACCAATAATTATCAACTAAAGCTTTGATTTGGTACTGATTGGAAAGTTGGCTCACTTTAGTCGTAAGTTTTCTTGGTAATGTTTTTACTTTTTGTTCTTTATTTGCTCACGGTACTCCCTCGTTCATAAAGTTTAATTTGATTAAATTAAGACCGAATATCACTATTTTTAAAGATGAGTACTAGATAGTAAACTAGTCGATAGATAAATGCATACCCCTATAATGTTTTTTTTCAAAATCTACGTGACCTAAGTACATGGGGACATATCATCATTTTAAATATAAAAATTAGAGTGTTTTTGCACTTGTCTTAACATACGTAACTTGATTTGTTTTGGGACTAGCACATTTTTGGGCCTTATGTCACAAAACTTACAAATATTTACAACACATGACATATTACAAGTTTGTAAAATTTACTATGGAATGTAGGTACGTGATACGATATATTGCCTAAAATTTAACAATTTCGTTACCCTCTACTCTACACTTGTGAAATTTTGTGGTATACGGCCCTGGTGGATACTCGCCCTTAATGTAGGCGTTAAAACCACTTAATGTGTCTTAAGAGAAATATTAGCTGATTATTTGAAAAATATCAAACGAAAGTATTATAATTATATTAGGAAAAGAACTGTGATATATAAAAAAGTAAGGACACCATCTGGGAGTTCAAATTTCGATCTCAGAAAGTGATTTGAGCCGTTTACGCGTTTTGGACCTCGCGGTCGATGTGATTTTAGGAGGATATTTGTGGTTAATTATTAAATCTATGCTTTTAGAAACCCATCTTTTTAAATTTATTACACGTGGAGATTTTTCATATTAAATTAAATATTTAAACTATTATTGCTTATTATTATGTATTAGGCTTTTTCGGCAACTTTATTATGATGGTATGCATATGATATGCTATCTAATTTAACAAAATATTTCTTGTGGAAAGAACACCGTCTCCTTTCTGCACATTTAATAGCGATTTCTTTATTAGGCGTTTTTTAACACGTATAGCTTATGCTGCACAGTAAACGCCTAACATTCCGAATTGATTCCAGAGTGGGCAAAGTTTTTATTTTTATTGCAAATGCCACCGATATTTCGTAGTTGTACTTATAATGTATTTGTTAAGTGTCCCGATGGTGTATAATCACTGTCCTCATTGCTTTATGTTTGGGGGTACCGTTCGCATATATTTATGCTTGTTTCATTCGATGGAATGTAAAGATACTAAAGATATTCTAATTGTATTGAAATTACGATGTGGTAGTGTTCTAGGAAGCTCTTCCAAATGCACTTGGTAAGGTTAATTAGGTATAGATTGCGCAGTAATTGTCTAGGAGACTTTGTTTAAATTGTTTGGTAAAATGTAAATGTGATTTGTGCGCGTCTACGTTTAGGATCACTTATAAATCTTTGAGGACATTCCACTTTAACGATTTTTGAGTTTTTTCTTCGTTTGGTGATTAAGTATCTGTGAAACATTCGTCATTCGTGTTTAGTTGGCGCAGTCGGTCGGTTCGGTGCATAATCTTACAAAGTGCAATTTAGGGCGAAATGAGCCTCTTTTTATAAATAATAAGCCTATTTTGCAGACGTGTGTACAAGTGATCTAATTCGAATCTAGCAGTGTAATGTGTATTATTGCTAAATTCGGATAAGACTTAATACCTGTATCAGCGGTTGAATCTGAACTGAGGTATATTTTTAAACGGTGAATAAAATATAAATATGTGCTATAGCAAACACGAATCGACAAATAACTCCATTATTTTAAATAAACATTAGTTGTTCAATATCATGTGTTCAAAAGAGCAGTTTGAATAATATGAAATCATTTCTAATGTAAATTATTAGCGAATTAACCGCGATGTGGAGGCGGGAAAACAAAATTCAAAGTTGGTATTTAAATTTATAAAGTGTAAATGCATTTTAGTAATAGATTGGTAGATGCGCTACTTCCCGGAGTTAGATTGGTCAAAAATGTCTTACAGGCAAGAAAACGAAAAAAAAATACACGAGAATGTTGCTATTTGAAAAGCTGCACTCTTTTTATTTTTTGGAGACGAACGTTACCAAACTTTTATAGCAATATGGAAACCTTGATTAATGTTCCTCTTCTTATTTTAAGAAAGATTGAATATTTACTATTTACATAAATAATTAATAGCAATAATATCAATAATAATGAAGCGAATTATCAAATTTGTACGAGTTTTTATCGAAATAGTTTTATAATAGAACAGAATGCAGTTGAAAAGCTATTTTGTTTCCTAACTTTCAGAGGTACTATTTATTAATAATCAATTAATATTTATGAATGATATTATTAATAGAATTATATCTTTATGTATTGACGTTGTACATAGGCAGTATGGTGAATGTTGTTAGTCAATTGTAACATACATAACAAGAACAATAGATTTCTACGACCCCCAAGTGCAGTTATTCAAATTTTAACATTAACCTATTGTTGCCACGCCCCTGCGATCACTCACGCCGATAGCACAACTACATTTAAACATTTAATATACATATAGCATATATGTATATATGATTACTTAGGCGGTTTTCTTAAGTATCTACAGAGCATGATAACTTAAAAACACTAGCACGATCTCTTGTTTTCTAAATTAGATTTAATGTAGATTCATTTTATATCAAATTGTGACCACAGTTTTATATTTAGAGTGCCTCTTGCCTATACAAGACTTATATAAAGGCTGCAAATCACGGAATATTATATGTAGCGAATAAACTATAGTAAAAAATGTACATTTTATGGTGAAAATTGTAACTTGAGTTATGATATGTCGCCAGCGGGGTGAAATATGTTCGATCATGGGAGGTTCCCTGGCAGTTTCCGTGGCGCGGCGCCGCTCGACATCTCCGAGGCTAGCGCATTCCAATCTTGTGATATTATTCGCCGAACAGCCGGGGGTAACTTTTGTATCTACACTAACAATACTTTTATTTAAAATACCCTTTTACATGTTACATTAAGTTTCGTCCACGAGCGATATGTATAGGTATATGTAGTGGAAGCGTTAATTGTTACTTGTAATTAACCTACCATTTTTAAGTGGCATACCTAAATATAGAACTTAATTGCAATTTTTCTAAGTTCCTGTAGGTTTATTGTATATTGTACAATTTGTTTTAATAATAATGTGTTTAATATAAATGATTTAGATTTTAAATGTTTGTGACTACTATATTTGTTAGCATAATATTTAAAACAGCATTAGTTGGGAGCCGCGATGGTATAGGTCTAACTTTTATTTGATTTGTCTACAAGATAATTATAATCGTATATTTGACAACAATATTGACTTTGCTGGTGACTTTGCTGTTTTGTTAATTATGCTACCAACCATTTTTATTCAGCACAAGTTCAAATAACGTAGGTCCACTTAATTTATAGAATTGTTTCTTCACCGAGAAATCGATGACTTTACATAAGCTGTTTTATTTAACAATCATTGTTGACATTGTAGATTAGAGAAAAATCTGTTTTGCCTTTTAACAATATTATCTATTGATAGTTCATAGTGTTGTAACAAGAAGCTGAATTCTGTTAAATATATATTGCAGCAACCATAGTTACAGAATATCAAAAAGATCGAGGATCAAATCGGTGTAATGTTTCGTCAATTGTGCAACAGTCTTAACCGAGACCCTTTGCTGTTGATCATTGTAACTTTTGAAACAAATATAAGCATATCATAGCTGTAAAAATACAATTTTGACAAATAAAAGCTCTACAATCATTACAATGCTAGTCTTTCAATCTCATCCTAGTCGAATTTTGATTGCGAGGTACGTTTGCTTTCTACTAACTCAAATATCAATGCCACGTTGTTCAATTTTGTGAGTAATCTTCAATCAATTCAATCTTCCTTTTCAGATGTGTCTGGATATGAGTTGCAGTTCACCTAGTATCCCGAGTCCTATTCCACCGCGAAGCCCCACCGCTCTACCGATCTGGTCGCCGCTGCTGGCACTACAGGCGTGCCGTTTACGCAGGTATCTCAGCGACGATTGTATGGCTTACCAAAATAGACATCTACTGCACTCCGAGCGACGTCGATGCGGAGTATGTCTCGCCTCGTTCCCCTCCACATGGCTTCTCGAGCGCCACGCTGCCTTGCAGCACGCCTCGCAGGCCTCGTGCGACGACAAACCCTTCGTCTGCGAACAATGCGGACAGAGCTACAGATACCGCTCCGCTTATGTCAAACATCGCGAGCAAAACCACCGCGCCAGGTTGCCAGCCGATAAACTATTCACATGCGATGTCTGCGGCATGCAGTTCCGGTACCTGAAGTCATTCAAAAAACATCGTCTTAACCATACATTAGAACGACTTCATACAAAGAACACCGATCCGAGTGACAATTTGGATCAAGTTTCCAGCACGAACGAGGCTTTATTGGGCCGCTGCGGTGAAATTGATCTTTCTATTAAAAAGAAAAGCAGGCCTGAGAGCACCAGAAGCCCTCCCATTGAAGTTCACGATGAACAAGACAGTACCGTTGATTCATACGGTCCGTCAGACTCCATAGTAACAGTTGAAGATTCGACTGACTGCAAGAACTCGAGTGCTGAAAGTGAGAGCAAACGAGACGGTACTCCGTCTGAAGAGAAAAGGCGCGCTCCCGTCTCATTTGCTAGCGTTAGTTCAATTGCAGATAGTTCGGAGAGCGAGTCTCGAGCTGATAGCAAACACGAAAGTGCAAGTCCGCATTCCGGAATTATGGGATTCTTGCAAAATGATGATAGGCAACGGGATAGAGAAAGGAGATTTGCATGTCCGTTTTGTGGAAAATGCGTTAGGTCCAAAGAGAATTTAAAGTTGCACGTGAGGAAGCACACGGGGGAGCGGCCGTTCGTGTGTTTGTTCTGTGGGCGCGCGTTCGGAGGCAAGAGCGACCTGACGCGGCACCTGCGCATCCACACGGGCGAGCGGCCGTACCACTGCGAGGCCTGCGGCAAGTGCTTCGCGCGCGCTGACTACCTGTCCAAGCACCTCACCACTCACGTGCACAACGCGCGCTGATGCGCAACGCAGCCGTAGCCTCCACATCGACCGCCGCCGCTGCCGTCCTCCGTTCAATCGCATACCTCTATATTTATTGACCGAGTCATATTATAACATTAAATCGGAATATTTTTTAAAACATTTTAAAACTTTACACGATGATATAAGCAGGTTTTATTAGAAGCTCACAGGACTGTTTTTATTTTAGAGTTGTTTACGAATAAGTAGTTAATTGAATAATTTTTGATAATTATCTAAGAATACACAATGACAAGTTATAAAGATGCTGAGTGAGAGATTGTACAAGAGAAACAAATATTGAATCGCTTACATTGTTTAAGCCTTTGAGACTACGTGATATTCCTTTACAATGGTCTGACTGTTATTCAAGTGGGATTATTCGCCTTCAATATCTCGCAGTTCACTACGCTAATGGGGACCGAAACTTGATATTGTCCAAAAATAACATTTTTTTTAACATAAACGCATACATCCAAAAGTAATCAAATGATTTTCTTGATATTCTCCATTAATATGTGCACTGGGTGCAGAGATATCAAACCATCCTCATAATTTTCACACTGATGCGATATGGGTAAAGAAAAAACAATCCATTTCATCTAGATCATTAACACTTTGAGACCGCCTCAAAGTGCCCTATTCCCTTATCATTAGTGCAGCTTTTGATTGTGCCTTTTTTAACTATGTGTCTTTAAGGAGCACAACCATATGTAAACGATTATCGGTCCTATAAGTATTCAAGTTTTCAAGGAGATCGTTCTTTTTTTGGTTTTAATATCCAGAACATTAAGGAGGGGTACAATGTAAAAGTGGCCCAATTCTTTGCATACTAAGTGTACGTGTAATATTATTGCAATATTTCAATAATTCATGCGTGAACGGGAATAGATTGATATTTTAAATTTAATATACCCCGTAATTTAATACACTACTGTTATGTATGAACCATTTTCTACTCATTTTTAAGTGTCAGGGCGAAGCGAAGCTCACCGTCCCCCCATGTATTTAATCAAGCTCAAAGAAGGATATCTAGAATCCTTTTGAATAAAATAAAATAAATGTATTACATTGAGTGAAGCGAAAGTTATGTTGACGCAGTCCGTTTTCGAACTGCTGTAGTTTCCATTGGAATCCCGAAGCGAATAACCCATTAAATAAACGAATTAGTCTACTGTAACCCTCCACATGATACCATCGCACCGCAAGACTCGTCAGCACTTGTCACTATGCTGTCAAGATCACCAATTTCGAGTTTTGTGCGATTTCGTTAGTTTATGTGGGGGCTTATTTACCCTAAGGCCATCCAGGCCATGGCCCGGGGCGCCAATCCGCCAGATTTGCATATACCGCCCCTGGTGTTGGCCATTCTCTTTGGTTTGGGCACCATTCATTGATTTCTGGGGCGGCGAAACGTAATGGCCCGGAGCGCCAAATTTCAAAATACGCCAAAAATATGTGTGCGTGAGCGTGTACTAAACTTATTTGGCATGGTTAAAAACCGGCATTACAAGGTTGTTCGTCATGCTCCGTCTATATTTTTTTCTTGGTCTGCGCATTGGACTTATGCCATGTCTAACACGATCGCCTTAGTGATTTTAGTGAACAAACTTGAGTGATCCCAAACATCTAGATCAAGGTACCTACAACTAACCACAATCACCTGGGTGACCTCGCTAAACATTGTTTACTTTGGCACTATTTTTTTTTAGGTGGTATCATCTTTAGGCACTATACTTGACACCATAATTAGAGTCCAAAAAAACAACCTTAAACTTGCCATTAAAATGAAAAAAAAACCGACACTGGCAAACTTACACTTCCAAATGATGGACGTAGCTAAAAACTAGCTACCTCCATCATTTGGAAGAGTGTAAGTTTGCCAGTGTCGCTTTTTTCATTTTAGTGGCAATTTTAAGGTTATTTTTTTCGAATCTAATTATGGTTTCAAGTTTAAGCTACGGTAGCCTAGCGGTTCAGGCATGCGGCTGTCAAACGGCGGTCGTGGGTTCGAATCCCGGTTCGTACCAATGAGTTTTTCGGAACTTATGTACGGAATATCATTTGATATTTACCGTTATCTTTTCGGTGAAGGAAAAACATTGTGAGGAAACCTGCATACATCCACGAAGAAATTTAAAGGTGCATGTGAAGTCCCCAACCCGCACTGGGCAAGCGTGGGGACTACTGCCCGTTCCCTCTCCTCCATGAGAGGAGGCCTGTGCCCAGCAGTGGGACGGATATACTTAGGCTGATTTATTGTTATTATTTTTATATGTAGGAGGTACTGGATATTATAATTTTGTGCACTAAAATCAGGAAAAGGTTCTTGCTGGACATATTTCTAATGAGATCATAATGGAGAGGTTTCAAAAGACATTATTTTTTTCGTTGCGATCACACTCGGATGTCACGGGAATGTCAATATATACATAAATATGCAATTCTTTTACCCGTTACAGAGTGATCCAATCTACCATGCAATACGAACGGGTGATAATGTTATTACGATAAATACGTAATGGGTTATTTCATTCATATGACCACGCCACTGTTGTTTTTGTTAAGGAAGTGCTTCACATATTTTCTTTTGCCATATTTTTATATGTCATTGTAATTTTAAGATTGAAATAACTCATTCCATTGAAGAGTATCTAGAGAATTGGTAGTTGCGACGATAGGTAGGTACATAAGTAGAAGAATGCAAAAGCTGTGATTTGTATGATTAAGACCAGTCAACCAGTTTAGGACATCGAAAAAGTTTTGTATAATTTAAAATATGAACTAGGAGTATAATTTAAAAAAAAAACGATAGTATAAGCGAAGGTAGATTTAAGAAATCTCTCTGTGCCAAAATATTTACCTCATACAAATAAACAGTAAAGAATATAATAAAGTTTTTTGCAGACCTGCTATATTAATAAAAATGCGTGTGAGGCGAGGTGGTCACTTCAATTTTTATTAATATAAGCATGCATAACGGATCTGGATTGATTTCGTTTTATAGGTAATGTACAATTTATACAATTAGTTCAAAGTTATAGCATTTTTACCACATTAAATAAAATCACGTTTTCGTCCAGTCGAACCAAACGCTTCTACATTAGGTAAGGAGTTGGCGACTCTAAATAAGTTACTGCGTTTTAGTACAAACATGCTGGCCTGCATATTCACTACAACGTGCTAACGCGACATTAGCAACTCTTAGACAATGTCAACTGCCGCAAATGTGATATTCTTTGTTAATGTTCTCAGAAAAGGTGGTTGATTGAAAATAATGGACTGATTCTGCTTGTACGGTGAAGCATTATTTAGTCGAACGTACAGCCGATGCCACCCATTCGGTGGCGTCGAATTCTAAACAAATATCGTAATTTTTTTTATTAAAAAACTCGACTAAAAACAACGTTCATACTTTCTGTACGACCACCTTTTTAATCTAGATTCCAAAGAAACTATACAGTGTCAATTATGTACTATATGTATAGAATAAGTGACTTCATACCGGCATTTTAAAATAAGTCATTTTTATTCATTGCGATTTGCGGGCCAGTATTTTTTTCAGAGAATAATGCAATAGACATTCTAGTTAAGAAGATTTACATTTTACAAAGAACCTATTTTATGATGATAAATGATAATAGCCAATGCAACGAAGTTAAAAGAAGAAGGAACCTACCTAATACTTGAGTAGTGGAGTATGGATTTTTTTTCAACCGTTTGATAATTGTTATTTCATATGAAAGATACAGTTGAATATGGATGTAGGTACTGTTATAATATACTTATTTAAGTTTGCCAGAGGGATTTAATAAGTAATATTAGGTAGTCGAAAACTTCTAAGTATAAACGAGAAGCAATACTCTGAATTTTTATTTTTACTACTATTTAAATACTCTTTACAGAGAGAACATGGTTACTGGTTAAAACTGGGATACACATGCATTCTGTGTTGCACTTAAGTATGTACAATTTTTAACAATTTTCAATACGGAACGCAACGTGCAGCAGCATGGATTATCAGTTCGTGTTTTTTCTGTAAATATTGAAGAGTTTTTAACAATACCATCGAAAAAACAATGAAATACCTTGTATAATGAAATAAAAACAAAATGTGTATAATGTAGATATTTGCCATTGCGTCAAATTTAAAATAATATGATATATTAATATTCAAAATTGATGTTGACTGTTTTTATAATTATATGATCGGTAGTTACTTGATGTTGTGGTGTAATTAGTGTCTTATAGCAATAAGGTTATCAACCACTCAGATTTGCCCCTGGCATTGCTGTATATTGTTCTCCGACGGAACCCCGATTGTTGCCAGTTTTATATAACTATGTAAGTACCTAATTATCCATTTTGATATTCCATAATATTGATAAATAGTCAATAGGACATCAGGTCAATGTATAGGCAATTTTGAGTGGTTCATTATTTTAAACTCTCTTAGTGTTAACTATTGGTGTGGTATTCTTTATATTTGTTCATGTAATATAAATATCTCTAATATAAATAATTTTAAATCAGATTCATAATTATACTCAGCACTGCAGAGGATTGTAAATATGCGAATACTAACCAGGACAAATGTGATAAATTAGAATTAAGTGATCTCTTCTGTTTATTGTTTCATATTCTAAGGAAGATTTTACCGCTTTTATTTTACAAAATAAATGTATAACATATCTTCTCATAATACCTACATTATTTTAAACAGCACATGTGTAATTTCGCTTATCATCACTTCAGAGTGAGTGTTTTATTATTATGTAACTCAGAACAAAAAGGACATTAATTTTGTATTAAGCAGTAACGCTGCTAACTAAATTATAAATTTAAATTAAAGGAAAAATAAGCCTCCCTAAGGCGTTGTAAGCAAGAACTGATTGAAAGATTTAGTGGCCGAGACAGATCCGATAGCTCAGTTGGTTTGTAGCGACGGGCCATGAATGCCTGTGGTCGCCGGTTAGAATCCGACTCGAAAACATGCAATTAAACAAAAATCCTTTAATTTAAATTTAAAAAGGGCATTATTTATTAAATACATTTTGGAGGACTTCTAGGTGGAACTTTTCGGAGCCTACCTCAGCCCCTACCAAAGTCTGCTTCTAATAGTATGCTAAAGTAAGGTCAGGTCTCGAAAGTCGGTATAATAATAGCTACCACGACGCACAATGTTACCACTGTAAATCGTTATATCTCCGTCCAATCTAAATAACTATGAGTGTCTTTGATTTCTAATAATGAACAGAGGTATGTAATTTATAATGGCATGACCATTGATGCTGCAACCTTTGCCAATTAATCTGCTTATTTTCAAATAGTTGATTGTAAAGCACGTTCATAATCTAGGAATACGGTGTAACGAAGTAGCGATTTTCTTCTTTATATCGAATGTGCAGTCTTGGAGAAATATATAGAGATTATATTAGAGCGCTCTCCGCAGCTATTGACGCGTATATAGCGAGGTATGGTGACGATTGTGATATTAATTTAAGTCGCAACGGTGACCGAGAGGTATCTCCTGCGTGCGCGATTCAATGAAGACCGATTTTAGACTGATTTTCGGGTAGACGAAATGTAGGCCAAAAGTTTCGAAATCAGTAAAATTCTAGCGAATTATATACGGTGTCCCTGGAAATAGAGATCAAATCAAATAGAACATTTCAACTTTGAATAATCTTGATATATCCCAATATATATACAGATAGATATAACTCGCAAACAACCCATTGTTTGAGAGTTATGACTATGTTTCGATTGATCAATAATTTATGTTTCAGTTGTTTTGTGTCTAAAAGTGTTGGTATGCAACGTTAAAAAAACATTATTCGGATGTTGTTACACTTGAATTTAAAGCCATTTGCTCGTAAAACAAAACCAGAAAATCTATTTACGGTAAAATTAATCTTTATTTCCTATGTCATACCTAATCGTCTAGATTGACATTTCCGATTTGATCCTAACTCCCACGGATATCCAGTATTGTACAGTCGAGTTCTCCAATATCTATACCTACAGACAACCTTTCAAAAATATCTATACACGGTCTTTATTGTTACCAACATAAGACGCATGTGTAGATATTTTTGAAAGGTTGTTTGTATAGATATTGGAGAACTTGACTGTACATAGATTGATTTTAACATTTTAAAAGCCAAAACAACGCAATAGTTCACGACGTCAACACAATAAGAGAGTTTTACCTACTTAAGTTTTAAACATAACATATACAGAATTTTTTATATACCAATCTTAAATTATTTTTCAGATGTATTGATTTTTATACGTCTCCATATACAACGTTGAATAGAGGTAAGTGTAGGTATCGTAGATGGGTCTATTAACCGCGTGGTGCTACAATGTGTAATGATATGTGATAGAAACTGTTCTACAGAGACATTTTATTTATTGAAGCTTCCATAGGTAATTAAATTATAATCACTTACCTACATAAAATACTGGAAACAGCATCAGCAATAATTTTCTTTAGATGTTATTGCATAAGTATCTTGTGTCCCTATGAATCAACTTATTCAATACAGTAAGAATGTGTGGAATGGTGCTTAGCCGTTCGGATAGAAAAATTGATTAGGTACGCAATTTGGTCGCCCTGCCCTTCTGTAACTTAACAGTCTATAGGTCACATGTAATGGTCAATGTATAGGACATTCGACCTGTAGCTTCTAAGGTGCAGCTATGAAGATTGATGCCGGGCGAGGCGAGCCTGGGAGAATGGTTTGGAATTATTTCCGCGTTCGCGGTAAATGTGCAGATATTTGGTGGTATAAGGCATTATCTGCCCGATAAGTAGCTAGTAAATTTTCAATCGTATCCATCTGTCAATGGACAACGATAGATTATTGGAGCTCATATTTTATTGTATGTTGATATATGTATTGGCCTTATTAACAATCCATTTTACTATATTTTATGTCGTATTCTTGGTTCATTTTTATTATGAATGTTAACTTCTAACATCGACCTAACAATATATCAATTCATGTGCACACTTAAACAAGTGGCATGGCTTAGCGTTGGTTTACTTTAATAAGGTACATTTCATATAATTTCTGGAAAAATAAGTTGTCTGGGGCATAAAGAAACAGCGACAGATATTCGTTTAATAATCTGTCATTAAGTGTTTGCTTGTGGCCTGGTTTTAATTATATATTTAAATTAATGTTCATTACGTTAAGACCAAGTAGTATATTACAAGTAGCTACTAGCTGTTATGTAAAATAATAAATTTTTATTTTTTACTTTTACCTCGTCAATTTCAGATAATATTATTATTGTTAAAGGTGTCATGTTTTTATATTTTTAAGATGATAGCTAACCCAACAATGTAAATCATTTTCTCTAACACAACGACAAACGACGACATACGTTAGTCTATTTCATTTGTGTATCTTGTCCATTGTCCAAATTAACTTAGGTATAGTTCCATATTTTGGATGTGTATTATATCTACGATCTAAATTAAAAGCTATTGTGTATATTATTTCATTCAATATCGATGTGCAACATTATAGTAAATGTCTTGGATCTCTAAAAATAAGAAAAAAAAGACAAAAATACTTTACAAATTTTCTAAATGTGCAATAAATGTGTGTTGTAGTGTTACCATTTAGGCGTAAAATTTTCAGCGGCAAAAACATTTTTACTGAAACATGCAAATATGTAACCGTTAACTATTTGTTTGTTCAGCATGTATTTGATCTCATTATTAAATTAGTAAATGTGTTTTTGTGGCACAATAAATTGAATATTTGGCACTTTAAAAAGGCACATTTTCCTAAAGTAATTGAAAAGTGGTTTGAAGACGTGTTGAAAATGGATTTGTTGGTATTAATTTCATAATGAAATATATTTGTTTCATTAATTCAAAGGTCTTTTATTTATCACTAGCTTAAGCTTGCATCTTCGTTTGCGTGAATATAATTCCTTTCCTGTAAGTTAAGTTCGGTTGCATTGTTATTTACTTAGGTAACAGTAATAAACCTGAAGTGAAGACAAAAAGAATATAGATTGTATGACAAGGGTCTAAAGTAAGCCATATCACCACGAGATGGATATTTTCCCGAACGAAGTGAGGGGAAATAGTTCGAGGGGTAATATGGCTTTTAGACCAGAGTTATACACTCTACTTTTCACTTCGATTGCGAGAAAATAGTAAACACAAAGATTATCCATCTACAATCAACAATTATACCAAGGCAAAGAGATTGTTCAATTTGGCGCCATTCTTTTTAATAAACTACTTTGACACAGATACAATATATTCACACCACGAATAAACGCCTCTGTTCGTCTAATAGCCGCGTCTTAACGGCCGAGCGCGGCGGACAGCATACGCGGGGCATACGATAAGGCGAGATAGCAGTCTATCCCGCTCAATCTTCATAGCTTGTCATGTATGCAGTCAACCATGCTTGAACGTTTGGACGCGGCTATAGTCGGTCAGAGCGTTTATTTTTTTAATTATTGTGAATTAGGGAGTAAAAAACACCTAATGTTTGAAATGAATTCTGTTTCCTGATTGGCCGATTTGAATGTCTAGTTGTATTCTGGTTAGTTGATAGCAAATACTAATGTTTTTTTAAAGACTTGTGATTGGTGGATGTAATACGTTGAACTGTTTTGAATGGTCAAATTAAAATGTTTTATAAATCATAAGTATGTATACCCCGCTTGCTAAGCCTAATATGACGCACTTTTTGAGCATGAGGAGTGAAAAGCTACTAACATACCTAAGTTACCGTTTCGCTGCAACAAAATATCAGAATACCCTGTACCAAAAACACCATGATCCCACGACATATTTGTTCCAGTATGCCTAAAACTTAAAAATGACTTACACTATCTTCTTAAAACACCAAACGTGATATGACTGCATTTCAAATTGATATTATTTAGTTTTGACTCGACTTCAATTCATCTTTGTCCCAAAATGTCTAAAAGTCAAATCATAATATTGACTTAACTTATTTACGAAACAAGAATGATTCGGTAGGTACATAAAAATATTCGCAACGCAGGCTTCGGCAATTGCGTACAAACAAGACAGCTTATATAGGGGTATGCCCCTAGGCACTTAACTAACAATAATAGAATCTGCAACAGGCTTCGTCAATATACGTTATAACTTAAACTAATAAAAAGGACCGCCCGAAAGTTCCCATGACACTGGCGGCGTTGCCACGCTGAATGGCCAAAGAAATCTGTTTAGCCAGGAACGATCCGGAACGAGGATCGCAGCCCCTATCCCTAAGCCGCCGACCCAAATCCCGTAAAAATCTTTGACCTCCGTACCCCAAGGTCCCGCAGTCTCCACCCCCACTGGCACAAAGTCGTAACATTGGCTCCAAGGCAGAGTACTCTGCATGTTTCATCCGAGCCGCCGTCTCGGCGGCCAACACCGCGGATCTGATCTGAGCCACACGGCTCAAATGGGACGGGGAAAACGTGCTTACACATGTCGCGTCCCATAAGAGGCACCGCCCCTTCTGACATGGAACCAATGATAGACCAACCGGCCTTTTCCCATCCGTACGGCACAACCCCGGAAGCTCCAGGACACAAGGCATCGTTGGCCGAAACTAACGCCCGACGAACCAAATCATTTATGGCGTGGTGCCTCGGAAAACGCCCCGCACTCCTCTGACAGTTCAAACCATGGTGACTGTTTTCCTCAACTACCACCCCACAAATGCAACGGTGCATCTCACAGACTATACACCCCAACCGCAACGCAACCGCGATTCTAAGGGAATCGTCATCCAACAGTGTGCCTATGTGGGGGGAGGGTAGTGCGTGCAACCATGCTCCCGCCTCGAGGGTAGATGCAGCCTTGAGGCGCGCTATATTAACCCCTACTGCCCCCCCCTAATAACCTCGCCAAAATTATTTTGCACAGAATGTCGGCCCAACCTCTGTACAACAAGACTTTCAGGCCGTTCATCCCCTTGACAAATGGTAGACCATTTAGACAGTGCCTCGGCAAAAAATGGTACCTGGGTATTGCCACCATCAATTGGTAAAATCTGAGTGACAAGACCCAAAGTTCCATACGTTAAGGCAAGGAAGGCCACTACGCCGACATTCTGACATCGATGTACTCCCAGCCTACCGTGACGGACTGGAAGAGCCGCCTGACACCACTGCGTTTCATCCAAATCAACGATTAATAAGGACTCCAGTGACTTAAGTGTTGCATCCGCCTGCCACATCGTCCTCGAACAACCAGGTGGGACAACCAATTTATCAAAAGTTCACAATGTTGCATTTACAAAATGCCTGAAATTCACCATAAAACAGTTTTGCACATTTTTAAATCAATAACTATTTGTGTTCTAAAGTATATACATGACTAGCTGTTGCCCGCGACTTCGTCTGTGTAGAACTTGCTATCGTCTTAGAAAAAATATTGCTATTAAATTATGTTAGGCGCAAGCTTAATTATCGCTGTTCCAAACACACTTCTTCAATCTTAAGGGATGATTTCCGAGATAAAAACTATCATACCTATATTCTTCCAAGGGTCTCAAATTACCTGTAGGGAAAATTTCATCTAAATCATTTCAGGGATTAAGCCTAATATATAACAGGGCGATGATTTAGTTTTATTCACGTTAGTCTGGGCTACCTGTATAGTTTTAAAAGCAAAATTATCTTATATGCTAAAAGACGTAGAACTTTCCATCTGCATCCCCAGTCCCCATTTAACGGTGTTAGAGAATACAGTGTTTTCACTATCCAAAATAAACTTTTAAATAAACAAAATAATCCGCAGGTTTAATCAAACATTACCTTCTTTTCGATTCTGGGAGCATCGCAGTTCTAACCTAACCCACCTTATTGATGACAACGGTTTCTACTCACATCGCCAAGAACTTC
The DNA here is from genome assembly GCA_947049275.1 of Epinotia bilunana. Taxonomy (NCBI): domain Eukaryota; kingdom Metazoa; phylum Arthropoda; class Insecta; order Lepidoptera; family Tortricidae; genus Epinotia; species Epinotia bilunana. The sequence continues at coordinate 14,094,882 of OX346257.1, forward strand.
CAGAGGCGTCCATTCTTTTTATCACTTTTCTAGTCACCACGAGTCAACATTTTTGTTAATAATCAAACACGCATTAACAATGTTTACAATTATCTGTGAAATAACCTATAATGGCGTGCAACAGTTTTTTTTTGTGAAGTTTGCTCAGTGCGCGCGCCTTAGATGAAATCTCTAAACAGCCAATACAAAATAAAATAAATATTTTCATTTTAAAATGTTATCTTTATCAACTCACGTAAAATGTTATCAAAAGTGAATAGCTTTACTAAATTAAACGTTTCTATATCATGTCCAAAAAGAAAAAGTCAATTAATTAACAAAAAGGATTTAATTTATTTAGTCGAGTAAGAATCCATTTGCCGAGAATTTTTTAAAAAAGCCTTACATTCTGTACAACCCGGTTAATTTAAGAATGCACCGTGTGCATGCATACATCTTGCTGCAAGGAGCCAACGTGACTTAATCGCGATATAACCATAACACACAAGTGTCGTAATGTTATAAAACACGCGTGTTTAATATCCAGGATTATGAGCCTAAAAGCGACACAATAAGAGGTGCGTTACGAGCAATTGTGTTGAAAAATAAATAGCAATTCGAAAGAAAGAAAGGTAAACCATTTATTCCATACATAACAATATAACAGGATTACCTAATATAATAACATAAACCTAGACAAATGCCCTGCAATCTACGCGGACGAAGTTGCGGGCAAAACTAGTATCTACACAGGTACAGGCGAAGTCTTCATCGAATATACCTAACTCTTTAACAAGACAAAGTTCTCATTTTGTCATTATGTTTCTTTACACACATCACAGATATAGATATGTACCTATAGGTACATACAGCGGTACCTAACTAATAATTACTTATGGTTAGAACATTAAATTTTGCTAGGACGCGGGGTGGTCTAAAGGATAATTCCCACCAAACGGCACGCATCGCATCGGATCGAAACGGATTTTACAATCTTTTAACGATATTAAATCATTACAGTATTTAGTCTATATCCACCCGCGCGTCGCAGCATGCTTTCGGCTACGATCACGTGTCGCGGAAGACGCCCGATGCGATGCGTGCCGATTAGTGGGATTTATCCTTAATAGGTAGAGGTATATATACCTAACTTTCATCTGCATCTCGTAATATATCATTTTGATTTTCGTGCTTTTTTAGGGTCCCGAACCAAAAAGATAAAAACGGAACCCTTGGGTATAGTCCGATTCTCTCCGTCTGTCTGTCTGTCACAACGTGAAATATCTCAGGAACTACTAATGCTATCAATTTGATTTTTGTCGCGTTAGACCCGTGTTAAATAATATTATAAATGTGTGTATAAAGCGCGAGAGTTTAAAGTGTTATACTTACTTAAGTTGATTTTGGTTATAAACAAAGCAAATCAATGTGTATATTTATCAGGTTGCATGCAGAATGCAAGAAAAAAACATGTCGAATTTTCAAATCAATTGATCACTTCATTGTTACTTAAGTATACTTATTTATAGAACTAATCATTTATACAATGTAGATATTCACAATATAATAGTAGTAAATTAAATTCATTTGCATATGAATTCAGAAACAAAACTTTATTTACTAAAGTATACATATACAAAATGATATTAAACTAATTATAATAAATTACAATTAGAAAAATGTATCAAAATTTTGCCCTTTAGGCAGGGTGCCCATCACACAGGCAGCATTCCCGCGCTGAATAGCAATCGCTATTCTTTGGGCGAGAAAGCTGCCTGCCCGAGGGTCACCCGTAGCCTCCCTTAACCGCTTACTGATCTCCTTGTGGAGCTTACGCGCGTTTCTTCCCCAAGGTCCGAGTGTCTCGACGCCAAATGCGACAAAATCGTATTGGGCGCCGAGACAGCTATACTTCCCGACCTTGGATCTCTCTCGGGCATCCGCCGCTGCCCCGGCTTGTCGAATTTTGTTCACATTGCTACTAAACAGGTTGTAAAACTAGCTATCGATTGACGTAAAGTATGGCACAGGTGTAATATGAAAACTTCATTGTCATTGGTCGCTTATATAGCTTGCCCCCACCACCCTATTGAGATTATTGATATATCCTTGACCTGGTTTAAGCAAAGCCCATTTGTGGACGCTACTGAAAAAATTGGTTGGAGTAAATTATTCAGGTGTATAAATCAAAATGTTTTCACCCCGAAAGTCAGAGCGCTTTTTAGTGGCGAAATGTGGCAAAATATTTTGAAAGCTAACTAAACGTGCTAAAGGTCGGAGTGCAGCGGCAGCCGTGGTAAAATGTGAGATAATGTTGTGTACATACCTACTCTAATAAAAAGGTCAACAAGTAGAAGAAATCTTAAGTATTTAACCTTATAAAGTCTGATGTTCGTGTGAGTACGAAACCATTATACACGAGAAGCATTGCCTGTAGGTACCTATGGCTGGGTTGCAATGTTGTCTTACGATAACATTAACACTTTTAACGCCAGGAACCCGCCTAGCAGGGGAAGACCACGGGGTGCGCTACGAGCGTAGCGCGTAGTAATCATTGGTAGTGAATACATGAAGATATTAAGTAGAGTCATTTTACCAGTTTATGACCACCAAATTTCGTGTGCCGGTTTGCTACTACTTAAATGAGTTGGCGAACTAAAATAATATGTTCTCGTTTTATAACCAATGGTAATAATAATAAATACTCTTTATTGCACCACAACGAGAGATAAACATCTTACAAAAAAATAGCTTAATATATAATGGTATCTGCTAAATAATAGACGTGCGTCCAGTACAACCATTTATTGCGAGACTGACATGTCGCTCAGAACTACCCTTCTTATACACATATACAACACCTCCACCCTTATTTACGAAAAAATTAACTTAAATATGATCAGCGCAGAACATACGTATACATTTCTAAAACGAACTGTCCGTATGCAAAACATATGAAACTGATAATGACAATAGAAGCAATACATAAAAGAACACCAAAGTATTAAAGTCTTTGAGGGGCGACCCCCGAGTTATTGGTATATTGGGTACACAAGTACAAACAAAATCGTATAGATAACCTAGCCTTAAAAGTACGTATACACAATCTTTAAATTCTAATCTATTTCAAACCCAAAACGAGCAGGTGGCTTACGTTTCCTTAATGGGAACTTACGGCTCGGAGAAACCTTATTGTCCTCACTGACGGCCGGCACATTCAGCAGCACCGACGGGCTCGCGGGAGTTCCCACTTCCTTGCTAGGTGACGAGCTACTCTCACTGCTCTCCCCCGCAGTCACCCCGGGCCCGGTCCGCCCTGGTTCCTCACCTCCGGTCATGGAAACGTTCAAGGACTTGCACGACTTGTGGTTAAATATACAATCTGCTATCACTTTAGCACGAAGGGAGACATCACCCCCGTTACAACTGACCCTTTGCCTTAGCTGATCGATGTGCCTATGATTTTCCGTTCCAAAGTTAGACCTCACACCGTAATCGCAATCACCTAATTTTTAATGATCGTCCCGGGTAGCCATTTATCCGTATATTTATTACCAGAGTATTCCCGATACTATACCTGCGAGCCTGGCTGCAACTGGCGATGGCCGCCGCCCGCGGCCTGCTCGCTGCGCGCTTGGCGCGCAGCAACTCGTGCCTCCCGTTCAGGCCTTAAATTATTTAAGCTCATACGAAGCTTACGACCTTGTAATATATTTGCTGGACTTTCTCCTGTAGTCGCATGCTCTGTGTTCCTATAAGCTAATAAAAACCTGCTTAGCGCGACGTCTGCATCCAATTTTTGTTGCAATGCCTTTTTAATTACCCGTTTGCACGTTTTAACCGCATTCTCGGCGGCGCCGTTGGATGATGGGTGATAGGGCGCTGTAAAAATCTGTTCAATACCATTGTGGCTAAGGAATTTTTTGAAATCGGAGCTCGAAAACGGGGGCCCATTATCGTTGACTACTTGTTTTGGGAGACCGAATTTCGCCCAAAGATCCCTTAGTACCGGTATCATGGCCTGGGAGGTGGTTCATGCCATTCGAATCGCTTCTATCCATTTAGAGCAAGAGTCTACTATAACTAAGTACGTTAGTCCGGATATAGGGCCCAAGAGATCTAAATGCAGCCTGGACCATGGACGCGACGGCCATGGCCATGAATGAGGAGCCTGCTTGGGCAGCGCGTCGGCCACCGCGGCGCACACCTCGCACGCACGGCACTCCTGTTCCACGGCTTCATCGATACCCGGCCACCATACATAACTACGCGCTAGCGCTTTAGTCTTTACTATTCCCATGTGGCAATCATGCAGTTCCGAAATAACCCTTAGCCTACAAGCCTCCTGGACGACTACCCGATGACCCCACATGATACATCCTAATTCAGTATATAATTCATTCTTTCTGTTAAAGTACGGTTTGACCGCACTAATTTCGACATCCAGCGGCCAACCATCGCTTATATACGTATAACTTAAAACACGACTTAAGATTGAATCGCAACGGGTTTCTTTTTTAAGCACTTTATAATCCAATAACAAGGCCTCTGAGGAAAAATGCAAGTAGGTCTGTTCCGGCAGGCAATCTTCTTCAGACACTACTTCACTTTTTTGCGCCTGGATCAAGCGAGAGAGGACATCCGCAGTATTTTTGTCCGTCCTAACATATTCTATAGTAAAGTCGTATGCCGATAGTTTAATCGCCCAGCGTTGCAGACGGCTGGCTGCTGCGCTGGGTATACCTGTATTTGGCCCAAAAATGCTAACGAGGGGTTTGTGGTCTGTACGCAGCACAAATTTCCTACCGTACAAGTACTGGTGGAATTTTTCCACTGCAATAATAATGGCCAGTGCTTCTTTATCTATTTGGCTATAGTGGCGGTCACAAGTAGTGAGCGAGCGCGAGGGATACGCCACGACGCGCTCGTCCGCGGCGCCGGCGCCGCCGCCGCGGCCGCCGGGCGCGCGCTGAGCCAGCAAGCCTCCCAGGCCGTGCGCACTCGCATCCACTGTCAGAATCGATTCAGCCGCCATGTCGAAGTGCGCCAGTGTGTTAGTATCAGCTAAGAATTTCTTGACCCTTGTGAAAGCAAGGTCATGTTCCATGCCCCATTTCCAATGCCTTCCTTTTTTTAATAGCTCGTACAGCGGTGATAGATGCGAGCTTAAATTTTTAATGAATTTACCATAAAAATTTACCATTCCTAAGAAAGATTTTAGTTCGCTGACATTGTTTGGATGGGGCATAGTAGCAATTGCTTTTACTTTATCCGGGTCTACTCGCACCTCGTCTTCATTTACAATTATAGTTGTGGTAGCAGACAGACAGTACGGACGCGACTGTCTTTCGTAACGGCAGAAAGGGAGTTCTGCCTATGGAGTAGTTTGCTGGTTGGAGACGTAAATAACACACTCTTGATCGCAAATAAGTCTATAATTCCGCACACAACAATAGCTAGAACATTTAGAAGGCGCTAGTTTAGTCAACGGGATTAGTCCGAAGCCAGACGAACACCAAACAACACAACTCGTAGGTTAGTATCTCGATTAGCACAAGCGCGAGCACTTAGTCTAGTTAGATAGTCTAGATAGTTATAAACACACAGAAAGTCTTTAGGATAGTAATAACCTTTTAAGGCTCCACATTCGAAATTTTCGTGAAAATGAGTTGTTTTGTAACCGTTTTATACATTATAAAGTAACATTTTTGGTGTCGGAAAAAATATATCATAATCTGCAAGATATGCGACGGGTCATAGTTTTCGTAGAAATCCATTTTAACAATAAAAATTACAGAAAAAGAAATCTAAAGTCACCCCTATTTTTTCACTTGTAACCATTTTACTGCTCCATTTTTTATCAGAATAATATGAAATTTTATAACTTTCTTCATACATTAATGAACAAGGGCATCATTTTCTTACTTTCTTAATTTTCTTAAAAACTTATCACGTTTTCTGAAATATTCCGCCAAAGTTCCTACGCCTCCCCGTTTTCGTCCATACGGTCAGTGCGGGACGAGACACGTTGCATGACGGACCTGTGTCAATTTGCGCTGCGCCGAAATTTTTAAATATTTGTGGAAATTGTGGACTATATTTGTTGCATAGAGTGGACAATCCGTTTTGTGATTCGTATAGTAGATAACTAATAAATATTTGCGTATAGTTTAGTTTTTAGTGACAGATAATTTTGTTGCATAGAGTGGACAATCTATTTCGTGGTTTGTAAAGTAGTAGGTACTATAGACAAGACAGCTGACTGACCATCCGTGCACTTTATGTGCATTGTAATAAGGTTCTTGTATAAATACAGGATGGTCAGTTAACTGTGTTGGCATTTGTACCTAATTAACATTTACGTAGGTATAGTTTAGATTTTGTTTTTAGTTCAAGATGGGAAATAATAATAATAATACATACATACATACATACATACACGCTTTTATCCCTAAAAGGGGTAGGCAGAGCACATGAAACCTGTGTCCAGTGCCACTGTTAGCATAAATGTGGGTATAAAAGATCGACGAAATGTGATATAGCAGTGACAGGTTGCTAGCCCATCGCCCACAACACACTTCAACCCCGTTCCCTTAGTCGACTCTTACAACCCCCACGGGAAGAAAGGGGGTGGTGCTATTCTAACCCGACACCACACGGGTAATAATAATAATAATATAATATTATGAATATAATAATAATAATAAATTCTTTATTTCAGGCCAGTTTGCCCATAGATTGTTAGTAACATACAAACTTACGATACTAGAGTTAGTAGGTCTTAGCTTAGGTCTCACAAATTTTTCAATAATTATTTTGGGTCTTTGGGGTTAAATAAGCGCAGGAGGAAAATACGTAATATCAAGAAATTTTACAAGAGAAGAGGAAAAAGAATACACAAGTAAATACCTATTCTATCAAAGTATTAAATATCTAAACAGTATCAAAATTGGGAAATCGCTAAAACCAGACATTTTATTATTAAATATATTTACAATATCCATTGCCTACTAACAATATTGTTTTATCTGCTCGTATTAATGACTGTCAAGTGTTAATAGAATAAGTTCTAATAAAAATAGTGGGCTTGGCAAATATTGTAAGTACCTACCTATGGGTTGCATGCCAACTCCAAGTTCGATACAGAGTTATTATTTGATATGAAACAAAGTATGGTTAACGTACAACTAATCTATAAGTATATATTTACCCGAGGCCGATTTCTGTACAGTCAGCATAATATAGTTAGTAGCAGCCAAGTTAGCCAAATATATCGGAACGTACATTCATCGAAATAGTCTTTGTTACTATAAGTAGGAGTAAGGAATGTGTTACGATATATTTGGCTACTTTGGATCCTACTAACTATCTGATGCTGACTGTACACGCCATCATCATCAAATCAAGGAAGTAGAACGTAATAGATATACCGAAAATTAGTTTAAAACTTAACAACCTTACACTTACACAAAAGGACGACCTTTGGGAGGCGTGCGTGGAGCTCTGAGCCAACACGTAGAGGCCCTTTTGACAATTTAATGAAATGCAAGGAGTACACCAAGCGGATGCTGTCTCTGCCCGTGTCATGGGACGCACACAGAAACAGCACCCGCTGGGGTGTAAGAGTCTATTGCTAGTTGATGGAATCTAAATAAAACGGGTTATTGGGTGAAAATGATGGACTAGTAGCTGGGCTATTGGATGAAACATCGGACGCCTGCCCAATAAAACTGTTTCACATTTTATCTCTGGCAGACGGTAACTCGCTAACTGCTAGATGGGCCCCTATTAATAGTGACATTAAAAAATGGCCTAAGGGCAACAGTAGGTATGGATTATTATTATTACCTTTATATTTTTTTCGCACTATCCGTCTCTCTCTTATTAGAATATTTAGTAACAGAGGTATAGTGCGAGAAAAATCGAAAGTATGTCGCGGCCGTCTAGTGCTAGGCGTGCTAAGGGCCTACCGCGAAACGAAACCGAACTTCGTTCGTGTATCTCCCTCTCTGTCGCGCTTGCTAGTTCGAGCGACAATGAGAGTTATTCGAACGAATTTCGTTTTCACTAGCACGGCTAGCACGAGACGGCCGCGACATACTCTCGATTTTTCTCACACTATACCTCTCTTTCCTAATGTTCTAATAAGAGAGAGACCGATAGTGCGAGAAAAATCGAGTGTATGTCGCGGCCGTCTCGTGCTAGCCGTGCTGACGGAACTACACTAATCGTAAGTAAATAGTATTATAATAGTAGAGACATAATTTTTGAACTTAATCAATTATGTAATTTATGTATGACAAATATCACGTTTCAATTGAGCATGACGAATGTCACCCACCCACGTCCACCCTTGCATTGGTAAAGATGCGCGATGACGCGTCTGTAACTTAATCTATGTAACGCTTAGTAAACAACGGCGGGTTGTGCGACTTGCGCGAGGAGAGGGTCGAGGCTCCGCCCATACGCTCAAGGACTTTAGTGGGTATACAAGCCTTAACATCACAAACTGAGAGCGTAATTCGAAGTTAAAGACTGGTTGGCTCTCTCACTCACACCACCGCGCGCGCGCTGCCGTCGTGACCTCGGCGGCCGTTTCTCATGCGCGCGAGTTGAGCCGAGAGGCGGCTCCGCGTTCGATAGACAATATCGATGTATCGACTGTGATGTGTATAGTTAACAAATGTTAGGCCACGCCACACAATGAACCCTAAATATTTCACTTCGTTTGTTAAAAATTTGCATTTAGATTTATTAATTTTCAACCCGTGTTCTTGTAAAGTTTGCAACACCTGTCTTATGGCTCTCACATGACTTCCTAATGGAAGTCCGCCCTATCTATCCCTATTTTTAATCAGGATATCGTCATAGAACACCACGACACTCGGCATGTCCTTAAACAAATTAACCATTATCTTCTGAAAGACCCCTGGCGATGAGGATAATCCGTATACAAGGCGCGAATATTTAAATAAGCCCCGATGTGTATTAATGACCGTGAAATCCTGAGAACGCTCTGATAACAATATCTGATTATAGGCCTGGGAAAGATCTAACTTCGTAAAAAAATGGTTTCCGCTAAGGTCAGTAAATAAATCATCCATCTTTGGAACAGGAAAACGATCAACTGCTAAGACACGATTAAGGGTTACCTTATAGTCAGCACAAATCCTTAATCCTCCGTCGGCTTTGCGCACCACAACCAGAGGTGTGGCCCAGTCGGACCGATCCACCGGCTCGATGACGCCGGCGCGCAGCATGGCATCGAGCTCAGTATCGACTCGCGCGTGTAAGGCTTACGGCAGCGGCCGCGCCCGACAAAATATCGGTTGCGCGCCCTCTCGCACGCACAGCTGCGCGCAGCCCCGCGGATAACTTTTTCAACTCTGTTACGTAATCCGAGATAGATTCGTTAGCTAGCTGCCGTCTCTGTCGAAATTTGAATCTCTCTGCTAACTCTGAGGGTTTAGGCTGCAGATGAGCACCTAGTAACTCCACTGCTACTTCGTATGTAAGCGACGATGGTTTTGCGGGACTTGCTAATGTAGATAATAGTTCATAAGCGTTTTCACCCATAACGGATATCAAAGTCGGTAGCCTCAATTCTTTTGTCACTTCATTCACTAAAAAGTACATTTCAATTCTCTCTAGATAACCTGACCAATTACCACTTTGCATATCGAATTCCCGCATTTGTCCAACCGACATATTAAACAATTATTTTTAGCTTCCCGATGCACAGAAAATACTTTCTGTCCTTTATTTTTCCTGCGTACGCCACTGCTAAATAATAGACGTGCGTCCAGTACAACCATTTATTGCGAGACTGACATGTCGCTCAGAACTACCCTTCTTATACAAATATACAACAGTACCGACAAGCGGTCCTATGGCTTCAAAGCGATCTCTTCCAGATAACCTTTGTATAAGCAGGAAACATTTAAACTAGAATTTTAAACAGGTAGTATTTGACTATTCTATAATTACCTCCTAAACTGCTGACTGTTTGAATAGTCTGTAGAATTGTTTATTTCTTTAGTTGAAAAAACCATGTCTTTCAGATGGTCGCAAACTGGTTGCGGTCGCGGAGGTAACCGGCAGAATGACCCTACCTTAGCTAACAAAGAGGTCAAACCAAATAATAAAAACTAGGCCAGTCCTCAATTAAAATAATTTATATGTGCCTTCCACTATGTATATCAAGCCACAAAAACTACACGGTAAGTATACCGTCTATAGGCATGGTGACTACATTTTTTTCATGATGTCATTCGAACCAGTTTTTGGAGAGGAAGAAATGTCTGTATGGGAGTATGGGAGCAACTACAATAAATTAAAGAACATAAATAAAATACCCAAAAAATTGAGACAAAGATTAACCTCGCTAGCGGCAGCGCAAAGCGCTTCATACTGATTGACAGATAGGTATGACGTCACAACGACATGTTGGTACAAAGTACCTACATGTATTGTTGTATGGAAAATCAGGTAAATTGTTGTTTAGGTCGCGATATACTACGTTTAAGTACAAGTTGTCGTACAATTTTGTTTCTATAAAAGCGTAAGAATTCTCTTGGTAGGTAACTTTTACTCCTGGACAATAAAAATAAAAACATTTTTTTTCTAAACTTTCAAGGGTCATATCTTTTTACGATTTCTATTATATTTTATAATTTATACTTTATTACGACAATTTGATGGTTTACTATCTTTCATTTAGCATCACTAACTTATCAATTTTAACATGAGGCACCATGCCTATTGGCGCAGAGAACTGAAGGAATAAAAAATACCTAAGCACTTTAGTATGAGTAAGTACATCACGCACACCTCAACGAGACTATAGATGATCTCAGTAATGCTTTTTCGCATCCCGCCCGGTCGAGACGGGTATGACGGACTATCCGCGGTAAAAATCTTGGACTACCGTCTAAAACCCCAACGAGTGCCGGCTCCACCTTGTAGAGGAACGCCGCAGGATCGCGTTTAGCATTCGACCGCGTGCATACAGGCGGCATAATAAAGATTATGCGATTATTTGATTACGAGAGGGCTGGCCCCGTTACTTCCTGTAAGACAGCCCGCTGGGACCCCCAGGCAGTGCACTCGTCTAACTCATACTTATTCCATGCTCATGGCAACAAGGGGATGATTCCCTATACGCTGCAGATACTTACCAGAGCTGCCATGGTTAGTAAGTATCTGCACCATAAGGAACGTTAGAGTTCCATGCCGCCTGCAACCAAGCTTTCCAATTGTGGCAGTATTGCCCCCACCGTCGCCAATCTGTATTCAGTAGACCCCAACTTCTCTTTCCACTGGCAGAGCGATTCGTTCTGGGCCAATGTCCGAACTCGTTCCATCTTCTGTCGGTCGGGAAACTCCCCTGCCACTCTTTTCCTCGCCCTATACTGATGAAACTTAGCAAGCACTTGAAGATCCCAAGGAGGGTTTGCAGTCGGTGTAGCAGTTGTAGCACCTATCGGCAATGAAACATGCTCTAAAATAACGGACTACAGTAATTACAGCTGCAGCATAATTCTTATGAATATTATTATAATAAGTTAACCCACGAAGGTACGTACCAACATGTACCTATCTTCTAATGTCTCGATCAATATCCACTCTTTATAAGATTCGTATTTCTCCATTATTTTCAGCACACTGTTAGATAGGGCCTAGCGTGGACTTCTTAATATTTTCGTTTCGTAACACCGATAATTTTATTTTCTCCTTGGATAAACTTTTAGAGTCTGTCAGCCCCAATACCTGTCTTATCGTGACAGGAGATATAAATATAGACATTTTGGAAGCGGCATCAGATGAAGAGCATATATCAAATTATCTTGAACTTCTTGCTTCGCATAGATTACTGCCAACTATAAACAAACCTACTCATAGTAAGACGTGCATAGATCACATATGTATTCCAAGTGGCTATGAAGCCGAGGCAATCGTTTGCTCCACTGATCTCACTGACCATAATTTGATTATGATCGGCATCAAGACCGAGCGTCAGAAGGGCTCAGTACAAAAGAGATCACGACTAAAAGTTGACTACAGTGGTCTTTACCGTGACCTCGAAGCGGTTGACTGGTCTCCTATTACTGGACCACACTCTGTAGATGATGCCGTGTCTAGTTTCTCGACAATTATTACAGAAGTGCTATCAAAGAACTCCCAAATTGTTCACATAAGTCACTCTTAGTTCTGCATCCAACCCTGGATGACTCCTGGACTCATCCGGTGTTCTAAACAAAGAGACTCTACCTTATTTCAAGACAATTTCCCAATGACGAAACTAAAAAACTAATTTATTCAAGATATCGTAACTTCTTCATTAAACTTCTTAGAAATCTCAAAACTGAATATGAAAAAAGTGAACTTACTGCTCACCAAAAATGCCCCAAAAAACTGTGGCAAACTATTAATAAAATAACACACCGTAACCCCACAACATCGACAGCGCAAGCTTTAACAAATATAAGTAATAGTGAGAGAGAGTCCTTAAACGTGTGTAATGAATACTTTTCTTCTGTTGGTCAAAATCTTGCTAACAAAATACTTGCTCAGGAAAACGAAACTCAAGAATCGCTTGCCGCGAAGGTAAATGTAACCCCATCCACATCAAAATCTATATTAATATCCCCTACAGACAAACACGAAATACTCCGCCTCATTCAGGAAATTGATCCAGATAGATCGCCAAGCCTTGACAACATAAACAATAAGATCCTAAAAGCAATTGGTCCTGCGATTGCAGAACCACTTGCCGCGATCTTCAATCAGAGCATTGAGAGTGGTATTTTCCCTAAAGCCTGGAAAGCTGCAGCTGTTGTACCGATTCACAAGGGCAATGCAAAAAACGAACCCAGTAATTACCGGCCAATTTCTCTCCTGGGGTCCCTCTCAAAGCTTTTAGAACGTATAGTTAATAAAAGACTGGTGACCTATCTGGAATACAATTTTCTTTTATCGAACCGTCAGTTCGGCTTCCGTAAGGGAATATCAACAGAAAATGCAGTTACTCTACTTACAAACACTATTTCCACCCATTTGGATGAGGGGCGGGCCTGTGTTGGAGTCTTTTTGGATCTATCGAAGGCCTTCGACACATTCTCCATCCCCATCCTATTGAAAAAACTTGAATCGTATGGCATTAGAGGAATTACGCTCAAATGGCTCACCAGTTATCTGACGGATAGACGTCAATGCGTCAAAATTGGTGAAAATCTTAGTTACATGAGATCTGTATCTTTCGGCGTACCACAAGGCAGCATTCTAGGACCTACCCTTTTTCTTTTGTATATAAATGACATAACATTTATCCCTATACAGAATGCCGAAGTCTTGTGTTATGCCGACGATACGGCTATCGTTTTCCACGGACAATCTTCGAATAATGTTTACGATCGTGTAGAGCATGGAATCGCGCTGGTGTCTCGGTGGCTGAGGCAGAATCTTTTAACTCTAAACACAACAAAAACTAGGTTTCTCTGTTTCCATAAGACTTCTGCTTCAGCTGCAGTACTCGGGCGGGATCTTAAGGTCCACAGTAGTAACTGTACTGAAACCTCAGCCCAGAATTGCTCCTGTAACAAAACATGACCAGATCCAGTACAGTCAAATATCTTGGGATTATTATTGATGAAAAATTGAGTTTCAAAGAACTGACTGCTGTTTCTGGTCGTGTCAGAAAATTGATACATACTATGAAAATGCTCCGGGAGTCAGCTGATCACAGCACATTAAAAACTATTTACTTAGCCCTTGGACAATCAATAACAAATTACTGTATTCTTGCCTGGGGAGGAGCAGTCACCGCCACCCTTCTAAAATTAGAAAGAGCACAAAGAGCGGTCCTGAAGGTAGCTCTGAAAAAAACAATTAGATACCCTACGAACGATTTATATCGTGACGCAAAGGTGCTCAGCGTCCGGAAACTATACTTGATTCGGTTGGCAACACATGTACACAAATCAGTTTTAAATTTACCCGATTACAATAACTTGCTTCAAAACCGTATCTTTAAAATTCCTGTTACCGCTGTTAAAACCTCATTTGCTCGTCGTTTCGCATTTTTCTTATACCCCAGGATATACAATCGTTTAGTCAGCCTATATAAATTTCATGAACACTCCGTCAGCGAGGCAAAGAACATACTATCAAAACACCTTATGCACATCATATATATAGAGATAGAAAATTTTATAAGGATACCGTATTGACATACATACTCGCATACATAAAAACACACACATATACAAATACACTCGAGGCACACACACACACACACACACACACACACACACACACACACACACACACACACACACACACACACACACACACACACACACACACACACACACACACACACACACACACACACACACACACACACACACACACACACACACACACACACACACTTATTTTAGAATATGTTTATTTTGTTATAATAACATTGTTCAGTTACTAATGTTTTATTTTTATTCAGTTAGAGAAATGTCTTTGTTTTTAAAATGAGCGCACTGTTTACATAGTACTTAAATTATTTACATTGTTGCCAGAGAATACTGAATACTGAATACTGAATACTGAAATATATTAAGTTAACCGTATTATTACCTATACTTATCACCCACGGGACAGGCAATGCCTAGTGTGGGGGTCAGCATAACTGTAATTGACTATGTTTTTGAGAAAACACTATTTGTATTTGTATTTGTATAAATAATCCCGTCAATGTTAATACTCGTTGATTGAGATTGCAAAATGATGACGTTTTGTGATAGTCGTTTTCACTGGTTAGTATACACAACGTAATCTTTTCTATTGTAACTGGTGTATTTACTTCCGGAAATCACCAATTTGGTGAAGCGGAACTGGTGATGAGAACCACAGATAACTTATAAAACTCTTTATTGATGTAGTCCCAGCGCCTGATGAAAGCAACAAGCAGTTTTTAAAAGTTCTTAGATATTTATTAAATTCTGTTTTTTAGTATTTGTTGTTATAGCGGCAACAGAAAGACATCATCTGTAATTTTTTTGTATTATGATTTTTGAGCGTCTTACGTTTTGTTCTGTCAAAAGCTACTTAAACACGTTCCAAGGTCAAATTACTTTCCCCACTAGTGGATAAAATGCGTTTTTGCCCACTGGTTTTAAAGGATAAAAGACGGCTTTCCGAGGCAGTGAGGGGAAATAGTACATTGTGATACAAGTGAGGTATGTTGATAATTACATCAGAGGCGGAATGATAAGAGAGCCGAGGATGTAATTATCAAAGCTCACGCGTTTCATACGACGTTTTTCAACACATTTTGCGAGGAAAAATCCTTTTCTTAAGATGAAAATTTTATAGGCCTGCCAAGTTATTTTCTTTACATAAGTAAAGAAAATAAATAAAAGTTGTTGCCATTAATAATAATGGCAACAGCTTTTTACTCACATTTTGTATACATCGTGTAACACGGCAAACCTCCGCCGCGCGGCTGCTAGCGCACTGGCCGGCGAGAAAGAAAAATCATAGGATTTTCACGGCCGTGTTTTGTTTTTTCTTCGGAAAAATAATTGCTGAAAGATTGGATTGAGATTTCTTCTATTTTAAAACGTAAAAACTAATGTTTTATGTAATGCATATTACCTCTGTTTATAAATAGTGTATATAGTTAATGCATACAAGGGCTGCCACTTAAGGCTGCACATTCGAAATTTTCGTGAAAATGAGTTGTTTTGTAACCGTTTTATACATTATAACGTAACATTTTTGGTGTAGGAAAAAATATATCATAATCTGCAAGATATGCCACGGGTCATAGTTTTTGTAGAAATCCATTTTAACAATAAAAATTAGATTAAAAAAAATGTAAAGTCACGCCTATTTTTTCACTTGTAACCATTTTACTGCTCCATTTTTTATCAGAATAATATGAAATTTTATAACTTTCTTCATACATTAATGAACAAGGGCATCATTTTCTTACTTTCTTAATTTTCTTAAAAAATTATCACGTTTTCTGAAATATTCCGCCAAAGTTCCTACGCCTCCCCGTTTTCGTCCATACGGTCAGTGCGGGACGAGACACGTTGCATGACGGACCTGTGTCAATTTGCGCTGCGCCGAAATTTTTAAATATTTGTGGAAATTGTGGACTATATTTGTTGCATAGAGTGGACAATCCGTTTTGTGATTCGTATAGTAGGTAACTAATAAACATTTGCGTATAGTTTAGTTTTTAGTGACAGATAATTTTGTTGCATAGAGTGGACAATCTATTTCGTGGTTTGTAAAGTAGTAGGTACTATAGACAAGACAGCTGACTGACCATCCGTGCACTTTATGTGCATTGTAATAAGGTTCTTGTATAAATACAGGATGGTCAGTTAACTGTGTTGGCATTTGTACCTAATTAACATTTACGTAGGTATAGTTTAGATTTTGTTTTTAGTTCAAGATGGGAAATAATAATAATAAATTCTTTATTTCAGGCCAGTTTGCCCATAGATTGTTAGTAACATACAAACTTACGATACTAGAATCAGTACGTCTTAGCTTAGGTCTCACAAATTTTTCAATAATTATTTTGGGTCTGGGATTAAATAAGCGCAGGAGGAAAATACGTAACATCAAGAAATTTTACAAGAGAAGAGGAAAAAGAATACACAAGTAAATACCTATTCTATCAAAGTATCAAATATCTAAACAGTATCAAAATTGGGAAATGGCTAAAACCAGACATTTTATTAGTAAATATATTTACTGCTTAGGAGCATGAACAATTATAGAAACAATATTGTTTTATCTGCTCGTATTAATGACTGTCAAGTGTTAATAGAATAAGTTCTAATAAAAATAGTGGGCTTGGCAAATATTGTAAGTACCTACCTATGGGTTGCATGCCAACTCCAAGTTCGATACAGAGTTATTATTTGATATGAAACAAAGTATGGTTAAAGTACAACTAATCTATAAGTATATATTTACCCGAGGCCGATTTCTGTACAGTCAGCATAATATAGTTAGTAGCAGCCAAGTTAGCCAAATATATCGGAACGTACATTCATCGAAATAGTCTTTGTTACTATAAGTAGGAGTAAGGAATGTGTTACGATATATTTAGCTACTTTGGATGCTACTAACTATCTGATGCTGACTGTACACGCCATCATCATCAAATCAAGGAAGTAGAACGTAATAAATATACCGAAAATTAGTTTAAAACTTAACAACCTTACACTTACACAAAAGGTAACGGACAGACAGACACACTTTCGCATTTATAATATTAGTATGGAGTATGGATATGGGTAGTATGGATTATATGTCTTTCCCGCTCACGGGACAATGATGTCCCGGACCTTTGGGAGGCGTGCGTGGAGCTCTGAGCCAACACGTAGAGGCCCTTTTGACAATTTAATGAAATGCAAGGAGTACACCAAGCGGATGCTGTCTCTGCCCGTGTCATGGGACGCACACAGAAACAGCACCCGCTGGGGTGTAAGAGTCTATTGCTTGTTGATGGAATCTAAATAAAACGGGTTATTGGGTGAAAATGATGGACTAGTAGCTGGGCTATTGGATGAAACATCGGACGCCTGCCCAATAAAACTGTTTCACATTTTATCTCTGGCAGACGGTGACTCGCTAACTGCTAGATGGACCCCTATTAATAGCGACATAAAAAAACGGCCTAAGGGCAACAGTAGGTATGGATTATTATTATTACCTTTATATTTTTTTCGCACTATCCGTCTCTCTCTTATTAGAATATTTAGTAACAGAGGTATAGTGCGAGAAAAATCGAGAATATGTCGCGGCCGTCTCGTGCTAGCCGTGCTGACGGAACTACACTAATCGTAAGTAAATAGTATTATAATAGTAGGGACATAATTTTTGAACTTAATCAATTATGTAATTTATGTATGACAGATATCACGTTTCAATTAAGCATGACGAATGTCACCCACCCACGTCCACCCTTGCATTGGTAACGATGCGCGATGACGCGTCTGTAACTTAATCTATGTAACGCTTAATAAACGACGGCGGGTTGTGCGACTTGCGCGGGGAGAGGGTCGAGGCTCCGCCCATACGCTCAAGGACTTTTAGCGGGTATACAAGCCTTAAGCAGGTATG
This sequence comes from Epinotia bilunana, assembly GCA_947049275.1. NCBI lineage: Eukaryota > Metazoa > Arthropoda > Insecta > Lepidoptera > Tortricidae > Epinotia > Epinotia bilunana. Next base: position 14,113,005 of record OX346257.1, read on the forward strand.
TTTTGTATCAAGTTCTGTGCTCTGTATATTTTTTTTGTTAAACCCAATCCAAGCCTCATTTAGCCGTCACTGGTCTAAACCTTATGAGGCTCGGATGGATTTGAACCTGAGCTAATAAAAAGAATTGCTTCCAGCCCTTTATGCCTCGTAGTCTTCAAACTTGATCACTGCTTGGCTGCTGGATATACCTACGTCTGCGCTGCCGCCTCCGAGCAACCTAAAGGCGAGCCCTAGACCTACCCAGCCCAGCGAGAGCTCCGAGGCTATTTAAACTGCAAACGTCTCATCTGAACTTTTCAGGCCAGTGACTTTTAGCTTGTAACATTATGCCTCTGTACTGACTGATTAATTACCCAATTTGTACATATATCTTCTTCATTTTTATTATTATATTTTATTGTAAATAAAATATTAGTTTTATTTTCACCCGCCGGGTAGCCGGGCTACAATCGCCAAGAATTTCCAGTGGCGTCCATTCTTTTTATCACTTTTCTAGTCGCCACGAGTCAATATTTTTGTTAATAACCCGCATTAGCAATGTTTACAAATATCTGTGAAACGTACTGTGAAATAACCTATCATGGCGCGCAACAGTTTTTTTTTCATGAAGTTTGCGCAGTGCGCGCGCATGTGTTCAGCCAGACTTAGATGAAATCTCTAAACAGCCAATACAAAATAAAATAAATATTTTCGTTTTAAAATGTGACTGTTGTAGATAGTCTAATCTCTTGTTGTGCAGACTCTTTATAAGTTATCTTTCTTTTATATTAGGCATATTCTATTTGACATATTCTTTTATTTAATATTTTTATGATTCTTGTTTTCCTAGTTACTTCATTATAAACACTTGTGACAGTAACGTCTCTTTTACTATTTCCTAGAAAATACTTAACACGAGTTATAGTTATCAGCACGAAGGATAAGAGCGTGCATGTATAAAGTTATAATTTGATATAGTGTATTTTTCGTGTGACTTATAAAATATATTTTTTTCCCAAATGTCAAATGAATCTGGAGATGTCTCAGGTGTTAATAAGTCAACTTCGTCGAATTCATGTTCAATTCCCACTTTTTGCCTGAAGAATAAAGATGGGTATCCTACGTGAAAGTTCAAAATGCGTAATTACCTTTTACAAGAGGATTTATGGGCAACAGTAAGTGGTTATACAGAAGATGACACGACCCCCGCCTCGATCAAGGTACGAAACGACGCAAAAGCACTTGCAAAAATTTGCTTAACGGTTCAGCTATTACGCACGTCAGATGTGCAAAAACTGCAGCCGAAGCATGTAAATGTTTGCAGAAAGCTTTTGAGGACAAAGGAATGGGACGAAGACTAGCTTTAGAGCGTAAACTGTACAAATTAAGTCTGTCAGACTTCGATAATATAGAACTGTACATTAATGCAGTTATGTTAACCGCACAGGACGGATATTGACAAGGTAATAGAAGATACGTCGATTGCCGCTATACTTTTAGGAGGTCTCATCCCAAAATATGACCCTCTTATTATGGCGCTAGAGAACTGTAATGTCGACGTAACAACTGATTTAGTGAAATCGAAACTGCTGAATGAGATGTCCAAAAATGCAGCTGGATACCGTTTTTAATGCCAGACTGATATCTAAATTTAAGAAGAAAGAAATAGTGTGTTTCGACTGTAAAGTGCCTGGACATAAAAGGCCCGACTGTACTGCAAGAAGTAGAAAGCTAATGCTGTAAAAGGAAATGACTCCACATTTACTGCTCTCAATACTTCTGGTCAGTCTAATAAGGATCTTTGGTACGTAGACTCGGGATGCTCCAAAAATATGACCTCTAGACGTGATTGGTTTCAAGATATTTCTTTAATGAATAATGGAAGCGTCACAGTCGCAAACGGAGAGCAAATACAGTGCTGCGGAATTGGTAATGTCTCAATAAATACACCAGAGAACGTTGTCAACAGGATCAGTGACGTTGCTTTTGTTCCTGATTTAAAAGCAAATCTGTTATCTGTACAGAAAGCTGTTGATAAGGGTTTTATATGTGTTTTTGATAAAAGTGGATGTAATTTTTATAAAAATAATACTTTTCGTTTTACAGGTGATTCCGTTCTTCATGCCTCGCCCTGTGGTGGACTGTATGTACTTGATTGTACAGTAAATGTTCCCGATACGGTGGCAAACAATTATTTGACGCAGGATGTGCACTCTGGCTGTCTGAATAGTTACCAACTTTGGCACAAGAGGTTAGGACACTTGTGTCGTATAGGCATGAGTCAACTGAAGAATCACGAGGTAGGCGTAGAGTTTAAAGTAGTAGATAAAACGAATTGCATCGCTTGCGTAGAAGGCAAACAAGCAAGAAAACCTTTTAAGAAGGAAGCATTTAATAGGGCTACCTCGCCATTGGAATTGGTTCATATTGATTTATGTGGGCCTATGTCTACAACCTCCTTTCAGGGGAATAAGTATATGTTAACTTTAGTAGACGATAATACAAGAAAGGTATTTGCTTACTTTATTTCTTCAAAGACAGAGGTTAACGACAAGTTTTGTCTTTTTCAAACCTTTGTAGAAAATCAATTAGATAAACAGATTAAAGCGGTTAGGACTGACGGAGGCAAGGAGTTCGTCAACAAGGACTTTATTGATTACCTAGACTCAAAAGGTATCGATCATCAAATGACAACACCGTACAGCCCTCAACAAGTCGGAGTAGCTGAACGAACTCACAGATCAATAACAGAAAAGGCGAGATCGTTATTGGCTGAAAGCTCACTGCCGAAAGCGTACTGGAAAGACGCTTTCAGGGCTGCTGTATATCTTAAAAATAGGTCACCTCACAGAGCTTTAGGTGGACAAATTCCTTATGACAGGTGGTGTGGCCGTAGAAGTGACCTTGGTCATTTGAAAGTGTTCGGATGTAGAGCACTAGTTCACATACCTTCATGTCACAGGAAGAAATTAGACTTAAAGGCAAAAGAAGCAATTTTTGTCGGTTATTCAGAAAACCCAAATACTTATATTTTTAGGGATCCGTCTAACCCACGAAAAGTATATATGTCCCGAGATGCAACCTTTTTTGAAAATAGCTTTACAGGGTTGAAGCAGCGAGAGACTGAGCCTGTGGTACAGTCAGATTCCGTATTATTATTTGAAGACAAGGAGCCGGAAATAGAAGATTGACAATTCTTTGATTGTATTGAGAGTACCGGTCCTGCAGCTGAATCATCTACATCAGAGCATCAGGTTAATATCGAAGAGGCAACAGCTATGGAAGAGCAGCAAGATTCTCATGAACTGACGCTTCCTGATGATGATGTAGAATTAGCAAGTGTGAATGAGGAACAACCTATTCACGAGCCGAGGTACCCCCCTAGAAATAGGAGAAGACCGGATTTCCCTACGTACAATGTGTCATCGGTCGATTCTGGGGAACCGACGACATACTATGAAGCTACTCATGCCAACGATGCTGGAAAACGGCAGCATGCAATGGCTGATGAGTATAATTCCCTGAGTAAACTCCATACGTGGGATTTAGTGGATAAACCAAATAAAAAGGTTATACCATGTAAATGGATTTATAACATTAAAAAGGACGCTTATGGTAATATCACGAAATATAAGGCAAGACTCGTCGTCAAAGGTTTTAATCAAGTCAAAGGAGTGGACTACGACGAGACTTTTGCACCAGTGATTCGTCATTCTTCGTTGCGCACTCTATTTGCACTAGATGCAGAGATGGGCCTAAGAATTAAGCACTTGGACGTCGATACCGCGTTCCTAAACGGAGACTTAGAAGAAGAGGTTTTCATGGAGCAACCTCTTGGTTTTGTAGAAAAAGGCAAGGAAAACAAGGTTTGTTTACTGAGAAAATCATTATACGGCCTAAAACAGGCACCACGAGCTTGGAACAAAAAGTTAAACGAAACGCTTATTAAAATAGGTTTCATAGGAACTCCCTCGGAGCCTTGCGTGTATACTAAACTCTTTGGTCAAGAACTCGTAATTTTGGGTGTCTTTGTCGATGACATAATAGTCTTCTATAAATCTGAATTGACATTTGACGCTGTCAAGAAAGATTTGTCGAAATATTTTTCACTAAAAGATCTCGGAATACTAGAATCGTATTTGGGATTGCAAATTGAATGCGATTCCGAGAGTGTTAAAATAAATCAATCAAATTACATTCTATCGCTGTTGGATAAGTTCAATATGAGAGAATGTAAGACGGTGAATACTCCATTAGTAAAAAAGTGCACGGAGAGGAGAAGTGATGGTGATGTTTGTGAGTCTTATCCCTACCAAAACTTAATTGGAAGCCTCATGTACCTGACACAGAATTCTCGCCCCGATATTGCTTATACGACAAGCTATTTAAGTCAGTTTAATACGTGTTTTACGAAGGAACACTGGAATGCTGCAAAGAGGGTTCTACAGTACCTGAAGGGTACTTTAAACTATTCCTTGGTTTACAGGAGAAGTGGAGAACCTTAAAAAGGCTTTTGCGACGCCGATTGAGCAAACTGTCCGATCGACAGGAAGTCGTATACTGGCTATACCTTAATTCTGGGAGTCAAAGAAGCAACCTACGACTGCTTTGTCATCTACGGAAGCAGAATATATGGCGTTAGCATCTGCCACTAAGGAAGCTTGTTATTTACGTCTACTTATGAGATAACAGGTAAACTTACGTCAGTTAACTTAGCGTCAGACACCACAGCAGGACGAAGCATATTGATAATAGGTTTCACTTTATTAGGGAAAAAGTATCCAATAATGTTGTTACATTAGAATATGTAAAAAGTAGCGCCATGCCTGCAGATGTCCTCACTAAGCCACTTGGGCCTTTGGTACACAAAAGGTGCACAATTAGTTTAGGACTAGAAACTTAACTTTATTTTATTGTTGTCAGGCACAACATCGATTAAGGGCGGCTGTTGTAGATAGTCTAATCTCTTGTTGTGCAGACTCTTTATAAGTTATCTTTCTTTTATATTAGGCATATTCTATTTGACATATTCTTTTATTTAATATTTTTATGATTCTTGTTTACCTAGTTACTTCATTATAAACACTTGTGACAGTAACATCTCTTTTACTATTTCCTAGAAAATACTTAACACAAGCACCTTTCGCCTCAATATCACAACAGTGACCTTTATTAATTCATGTGAAATGTTATCGGAGGTGAATAGTTTTACTAAATTAAACGTTTCTATACCATATCCAAAAAGAAATAGTCAATTAATTAACAAAAAGGAATTAATTTGTTTAGTCAAGTAAGAATCCATTTGGCGAGAATTAAAAAAAGCTGTACATTCTGTACAACCCGGTTAATTTAAAAATGCACCGTGTGCATGCATGCATACATCTTGCTGCAAGGTGCCAACGCGACTTTATCGGGATATAACCATAACACACAAGTGTCGTAATGTTATAAAACACGCCTGTTTAATATCCAGGATTATGAGCCGTAAAAGCGACGCAATAAGAGATACGTTACGAGCAATTGCGTTGAAAAAAATATTATCATATAGCGTACAACGTCTTAACCAATATGATATGATTTAATAATTTAAAAACAATTGAATAGTTAATTTGTCATACTATTGAAGTCTAAAAATTCTTTAATACTATAAAAACAGTTTTCCTTCAACTAATTACTCATTTCTTTTACAAAATTATTATATTCCATTTGTCTCATAGCTGCGAGATCGATCGCAGTGCGGCAAGGAGGTTGGTATAATTATACAATAAATCCTTGTATTGAGATCGCTGCTTAGCTACAAAGACATCGGCCCTGCTTCTAAAAAGTTCAGGATGTTTTATGACAAACAAGCATGGTTTTTTTTACGTACATACAGGGTAGCGGTAGAATATTCCGTTTTTTAAAGAATGGCCTGCAGCTGTCTGTGGCTGAGATGCACTCTATTGCACGAATGCACTTTTTTGTCCATATAGCTCAAAAACTATTCTAGTTTGCTTAAATTACTTTACTTTCGCAATAGTTTTCCGTAACTTTAAGTTACCTATATAAAAAATAGGAAATCACCAGTGAATGAACACTGTTTTCTAGTAAATGAACAACTGAAACCAGTGAATGAAGTATGAACTACTATTTATACTTATGGTTTATTGGATTAAATTGCTGTTAGGCGATTTTCTTTGGAGTTATCTCGATGTACCAACACACTGAATATTGTAGTCAATGGTTTTTACTTTTTCTAAAATCAATCAAATACTGTAACAAATGTTCGTTCATTAATTGGTTATAAGAATATAAAAGCAATAAATTAACTAGGTAATTATAGGTCGATTTTCATTTACTGGAAATCTATGATCCAATTAATGCTCCAATTTCGGGTTCGAAAATAAGGTTTGTTTGATCATTTGTGGTTATATTCATAAAAAATAAATATACCTATTGAATTAATCTCACGATTCTCACACATTATTTTTACTAAACGGGACTTATTCGCGTATAATTAACTTATTTATTAACCTCTGAGGTTTCCCGACGTTTCGAATGTGTCGCAACATCCAGGTTCACGGGACACGGGGGTTGTTAATAAAAATAAAACTTACTAGTCATTTATTTATAATATTTACCACCTACTATAAAGCTTCTGGATACTGTCAATTTCGATAGTAGGAAAACAATGCTACCTTTACTTTTTTGTTGCGTGTAACAGAATAGTGAGAGGCAACAACACCACATGCTGTATATTGAGTAGGTATGTTACAAGTATTTATATCCAGCGATTGCGTCTATGTTATATGTGTTTGTTTATAATTTCTTATTTTCTGAGGTAGGTACACATTAATGAGATTTTATTTCGCAATTTTCTGAAGTATAAACTTAACTCGTTTTCATTTTATTTACGTCTACACAACACATTTTTCAATTAATAAAATAACTACACGATTTAACATAGAACAATTATACACAATATTTTTATGTAGTTAGGTCTGAGCCAGCTCACGCTTAACACAACTTTTATCGACACTCTAATCAAACGTGTCACATCACTAGAGACATGTGTCGGCGGACCGCGGACTGGGCCGCGCTAGTCTGTGGGAGGCTTTATAACCTCAAAAAGTGTAAGGACCCAATTTCTTAGTGATTTTCGTGAGGAGTCAGACTATATTAATTGTAGCGTCACAACTGAGACCCATAATGGCCGTATTGGCCGCGGAGTGGAAGGAATGGGTAGATATCTCACTTGCAATAAAAAAAGTTACTTAATATCAGGTCTCAGTACTCCAGTTATAGCTTTAATTAGGAAAAACTCAGCGATACGGCAAATCCGGTGTAACGTTGGTACATGAATGTTATATGGAATGAGGTATTATAGAAGGGGGAAACCGGGAGACTTGACCAGGTAGGAGACTTGAACCACCTCAAATATTTATATTTAAATTTCGCGCTATCAGCGCCGTTGGCAGGTCAAAGGACACTCGCACAAAGGCGGCGGCTGCAACATCGCCATATTGGCCGCCAGTAGCACGGTTCGGCGTAGAGCGAGGTAAAGATGTTATTTGCATTCTAATGCTATCTCGACAGCTTTCAAGGTAAGAACTGTTTTCTTATCACATTATATTGACAATTTAATGAAATTTTATTGGGTGGAAATGTTTAAATGGCAAAACAATTCAAAATCGGTCTAACAATGTTTAATTTTGATTACATTTGTAAGAGATACTGTTTTACAAGTATAATTTTGTTTTAAATTATGTTCCATCCATTAAACAACTGCTTTTTTCCACCAGAGATCTATGGTCAAGTCTCCCCTATGCACTGGTTATCTCTCCCGTAGGAGCGGGAGATTTGAATCATTTTTCTGTTTCTTAAATTAAAAATATTAAAATTAAATTATTACCTTAAGCAACAATCTAATGATACCAAATTATATCTAATTAAATTTAACACATATTGGGACCAAAATAAAGTCGCTGCGACGAACACCTAAAATTTTAAGCGCCTTTAAGTAAAATGGGGTTCAACTCTCCCGGACTCCCCCTACCTATAATAATCAGTAGCAGTGTGGGAGTTACAGGATCCTTTAGGCACTTTACGAACTTGGGTCTGCCATTTAGGGTAACCAAATACCTAAGTAAGTCTTCAGAAAATCTGGACCTACACCTCGATTTTCAACTAAATACCTATACACCGCATTCGACCAACCTACGCTCTCTCGTCACAAATGTTTTTGGGAAACAGTTTTCATTTGCTCCTATCCTTAAACATATATTTTAAATTTCAAAGTAAGGCTTTATTACGGAGTATATAATGTTTAAATTTGAAATTGAGTAGTTTGGTACGTAGAGCCTGTTGGCGTGTAATCGACTCGACGACGACGAAGCCAGAAGGGCATGGAATCTTGTTTGCATAAAGCTAGCGGCATTATCTAGCCTAAGTTGCCCGTCTGTTTACCTATCATCTTATAATATTTTTTATATTTTACGCTCAATATTGCGTGGAGCCTTCATTGCTGTCATTTAGGTAGGTAGGTATTTGTAATTTCTTATTGCCATGAATTTTCTCTTCAACTCTAACCAATTGACCTTGGGTACGCTGTCAGAGCAGAATCCCTTTAGGCCTCATTTCTTAAAAGCTGCTGGGACTGCTTACACCGCTTAAAACATGCGTCAGAAGAAAAAAAAATACTTTAGTCTGTCAATAATTTTCTATTATTATATTTGAAACAGGCGCTTGTTTAATTTGCAATATCCTGTCAGAATTCTCGTGACTGCGCAGGTTTTGTGCCCTTTGAGTTGTAAAGGTAAGCGTCCACTTGTCGGTATCGTACGCATCGGACGTATCGCACGCAACGGATCGTAGTATTCTTTGTATAGAAACTCATATAAGTGCGTCCACTTGTCCGCATCGTACGCATCGCACATCGGCAATGCTGACACCGTTGCTCCGAGATGCAACTTATGCGATGCGTGCCGATGACGTCATACGGAATGCCGATCAGTGGACGCACCCCGCGCGCTCGTTCTGCATCTTCGGCCATTTGCATTTAGCGTTTGTCGTGTCAACACGCGTTGTTTTTGCAGCATGGACGCGTCAAGACTAATCGCGATTGTGCAAGAGTACGAAGAAATATATAATTTAAAAAACCCTAACTATTCTAGCCAGCAAAGAAGGGACAATATCTGGGAGGAAATTGGGAACAGCTTAAATCAAAATGGTAAGTTTGTAAATTTTTATTCCATTACTTATACAACACGCCTTCCAGCCCGAATTCTCCTCAATTGCCAATCTACCGACCCTGCTTCTGAGTTAAAATAACTTTTGAAGCTATACCTGACTGCTAAAGCATCTGTGCGTGAATTACCACCTAAATTCCTTAGGTTTTGCAGTCCTCTCATAGATGTGTTTCGTGTGTCGTTTTCTGTCCAGTGTCATGTGTCATTTCATTTCTTAGAAAGTTGTGCAACCAGCATGTAGCCATTACAACAGTTACAACGTGCTCTTCGTGCATAGACAATTTTCGTTCGAAAATTCTAAATCTTCTTGCCAATATTCCAAATGTTTTTTCCACAGTATTTGTCGCACGACTGAGCCGATAGTTAAACACTTTTTTTCTTCATTTCTTTGGGCATCGTCTCGAGAGTATGGTCGCATTAAATACGTGCACAGTGGAAAAGCTTCGTCACCGATGATGACATGAGGTAGTGCTTCAGTGCCTCCTGGTGGTAATTTTCCTGGAGGTATGTTTAGAGTGCCATCCTGTAAACCTTTGCCTAAACTCGAATTTCTTAAAATACTGGCATCAGAGTTCTTACCAAAAGCACCGACATCTATCTACGATGATGAATTTTTTATCTCCGTCGACTAAGGCTAGCAGTACCAAACTAAAGTGTTTTTTATAACAAAAGTAATTTGAACCACTGTGCGGTGGAGCTTGAATAAGCACGTGTTTTCCATCAATAGCAGCGATCGCGTTGGAAAAATTCCATTTCTCGTAAAAACCTTTTTCTGATTGAATCCACGTATCTTCAGAAGGTTTTGGCATCACTATGGGCTGTAGAACTTCAATAATAGCTTCGCAGGTCGAATACACAATTCTTCGCACTGTACGTTCGCCAATCCTGAAGGAAAATGCCAGTGATCGAAAAGAATTCCCAGTGGCTAAGTACCTGAAACAAATGAATTTTTATTTATTGTTACAGGCAATGTATGCAAGGACAAATGGACCAGAATCAGAGACAACCATAGGAAGGCTTTGAATTTGCGTAAGACCAAAAGTGGCCAAGCAGCATCGAAACTAAAACCTCCCAAATTCTTCCAAGAATTTTCTTTCCTAGTACCATACCTAAACGATGAGGAATAACGGCGGTCAAGCCTATCGCCTAGAATTGTCAACAATAATGACGAAACACAGCTTGAAGCACCGTCTGATTCTAGTAATCTAGATACAAGCGATACAGGAAGTCAACAATCTATACAATCCGTTCGAACTGTCGGTAGGAAATCGACTTACGCAGCATCACAAACTTCACAAGGTTCAACTGCAGCCAACGTTCTACAACAATACTTAATAAGAACGGAACAAAACAGAAATCTGAGTGATCCTCTACTGGATTTTTTCATCAATGTGGCTAAAACAGTAAAGACTTTTCCTTTACAAGACCAAATTCACATTAAATCTCAATTGATTCAAATGGTTAACAACGTGGAGATGAGGCTTGCGACAACTCCAATCAATCCTGAATATCCTGATTCTAATCTTAGGGCATCTGGTTCAAATGAAAGAGAGAGAGTGAGAATTGTTTCAAATGTAATGGTTCCGGCACCTACTCGTTCAAATACAACGATGTTTACTTCGCCTGCTATCTATGAACAAGATCACAACCATCGCTTCGACACCATCTGTGAATAATACTCAATATATGATGTCACCTGCGCCTCCACCTGCCATGAACGAACCTTTGCACAATCTGTCTACGGAAATGTTTTCTCGTTCATCTACACCTTACGAAATGCCGCGTTCACCCATGGATGAAACGATGTCTTCACGTGCTAATAGCGAAACTCTGCGCATAAAGTCCTCCCAAGAAAATGTTAACTATACGGAACGTTTACATGCAGTGGATCAAAATACGCAGATTCTCGGCCAATATTTACATTTTAATAAGAAATAAAATTAATAATTTAAATAAATACCTTAAACACACAGCAAGCCTTTCTTCTGGTCCTATAGCCTCCCTGTATGTAGTATTCTGTCTCAGTAAATGTGGTTTCAGGATGTCAACAAGATAATTGAATTTATCTTGCGACATGCGAAAATATTGGAAGAACTTTGCGTCATCGTTCAACAAATCAGGAAATAGGGTGTGATATTCTCCATGTTCCGATCTCTTCTTGAATATGTTGTGTATCCAAATACTATGCTTTCTTTTTTTAACTTTTTTTTTCAATTCTTCCTCTTCTGCTAACAAACAAGCTACAACGACCAATTGTTCTTCATCGCTTTCCTCCATTCTCACAGAGTCCACACGTGCGCTCACTACGAAAATCCGAATGAACTGGCATCGTCAATCCGTATGCTGGTACTTACCTTCGGTAATCCGTACGCTGCTAATACAGTGGACGCACTGTGAAAAATTTATCCGTTTGATGCGATGCATCCGTTGCGTTCGGTGCAGGCCTGTGGACGCTTACCTTAATAGCTCTTTAGATAGCTTATTATTGTACCCTTTGATTAAGGTTTTAGCATGTTTTTGTCCTTTGGCGAACTTCCACAGCTTTCTTGCCTCTGATTTTTCTGTGTTGTATAGTAGAGAATATGCTTTCCGTTTTGTGATACCTCAAAACGGTTCTGGGCCGACCAGGGTTGTGCTTGCAAGTTCATCTGCTTTTTCATTTCCTACTACTTATGTCGGAATGTCCTGGTACCCATCTAAGTATGACTTTGTTGGGTACCAGGACATTCAGACATAAGTACTACTACTTGCTCTGTAGTAGTGTTGTGTTCCTGGAGGTGAGCAAGGTCGCCAGAGCTCCCAAGGATGCGTTGTGTTGAGAGCGAGGGAATTCGTTTCTTCAGCTGTCGACACGGTGAATCCTCAAACATATCAAGGGTCGGCAACGCCCATGTTTCTCCTTTGGAGTTGCATGCGTCTATAGGCTGCGGTGTCCGCTTACCATCAGGTGTTTGCCACCGCCGTTGTATAAAAAAAAAGACTATAATAATTTTCCATTTTCCATACGTCATGTCACCGCGAAATATTTTCACCGCTGTAATTATATTGCGAACAAAATAGTGTTTGTGCTTCTTCCTTACCGGCGGCCTACTGATAATAATCGTCTGCTCGAACTCCATAAGGAAAGCAGTTTCAGCTCTTCCAAATTAATATATTTAATTAGTCTTTTTAATTTCATTCTACGGCGTAACCTTGCCTTGTGCCTCCCTTCAGCTACGCTGCGCTCATTACCGAATATTTTAAATTTCCTATTTTCACGGCATAATCAGTCATGGTTAGTTTATTATTTATTCATTTATTTACTAGGGGAGGTAACAAAATGAATATTATTATACACACCATATTAAGCACAGTTCAATGAAAATAATATTACATTCCTATAACTACCAAGCACAACATATTATAAATAGTATTATTTGTTGTTTTTAGTTTCGTGACGTATTGGTTATTATTACTGTAATGTCACGTAAATGTATGTGTCAATAAATAAATAAATAAATATTAATAACAAAGCAAAATAAGATAAATTGCAAAATAGTAACTTATTCTAAGAGACAATTTTCTTGACTGCGACTTGGTCTGGAATACACTCGCAACTGTATATTACTAATAAGATGAAAGTCTAACTTATTGTTAATAATTTTAAGTAATATTGCTAATTCATTTACTCTTCTTCTATTTTGCAAACTATTAATTTTGATATTGTAGTCTGTCTTCGTATGTCGGTAGTTTTCGTTTGAGTCGCAATTTATACACTAAATGACGCATACATTTTGCTTTGAGTTTTCGTTTGAGTCGCAATTTATACACATACCCCCTTATTCATAAAACTTAAAATGCCTCTGCTAAATAAAATGTGCTTTGTCCCTTTCTTACGAACACAAATGTCAAAGTGACAGATAAGGACAAACGAATTTTAACGGCAGTCTAGTTAAAACAGGCTTGTAGAACGTTTATGAATACGGCCGTAAATGACGCATACATTTTGCTTTGAACCGATCCTATACGATCAATATTTGTATGTTTTTTAACAATAAGATCATAGTGTGCAATGAACGTAAGCTTGGAGTCGAACCAGACCATTATAATGTTGCTTTCTCAGTACTTACACTGTACACGCAGATTGTTTCGTTGAATGGATTAGAATTGGCCGGGTTGTTTATGATGACTTCATAGTGGGGTATTAGGGAAATATTGTAAACTTTTCTCAAGCCGAAGCGTCTGATTAATGCCAACGAAATCTACACTAATATTATGAAGAGGAAAGATTTGATTATTTGTTTGTTTGTATTGAATAGGCTCCGAAACCACTGGACCGAATTGAAAAATTCTTTTACCATTAGAAGCCGACATTATCCCTGATGAACATAGGCTACTATTTACCGCGGAAAAATGCTTCGTTCCTACGGGGAAACGGGTAATAAGACAACGGGTAGTAAGAATTATCCGTGCGTTACTAACCGTACGAAACCGGGCCGGGCAGCTAGTCATAAATCCTTTACCCTTTTTTTTTGGCATTTTGTACGATAAGTTGTTATTTTGTGCAATAAAGATTAAATAAATAAATAAATAAATATAAAGTGAAAAAATTCAAAGTTTATCGCCATGTTACGAATATTTATTTACATGAAGATAGCGTTTAGCGTTTATTCTAAGTTTACATAGCTAAGCCCACGCTTGTATTTCCAAAAGGTGTAGCCATAGCACGTTAAATTCAATTAAGTATCAGTGCTAGTAGGTCCTGTACTGTACCTAGCAATTGTGGCCTTAATTTTTTTTTATTCCAAGGTTACAAGATTTTCTTTCAATTTAATCAAAACTACCTATAATTCTAGATATTTAATCTCAAATTATGTAGATCCGGTCCTTATTTTAGTTTGATCGAAATAAATGAAGAAAGTGTATATTCGTGACAATCAAACAAAAAACCGCATCTTGTCTAAAGTTGGATGCTTCCAAACATGAATAAGGACTTAAGTAACCTGAGGTTAACAGACGTGAAAATATGTGAACTAATCTGGGGTTAACTAATGGATCGAATTGATGCTAAGACGTAATAATAGGTTTTATGAAGGCATACAAATAATATAAGTACCTTATTTATGGTTGTTCTAGATTTCTTTACATTCAAGCACTATTTAATGCATATTAAACAGTAACAAACATTAATATTCCGAAGGCATCTCACGATTAGTCCCACAAACGTTGATTATAGATATTTAAAGCCAAACGAAGTGACCCACTTTAAACCTTCTACTCCCTCCACTTCAGTTTGTCATACTATACTTACTCTATTTGAGTGCCTTGTTGGTCGTACTTGACTGTTACTCTATATCTTCATCAGAGGGTCAGAAAAAGTCGAAATATTTTCAGCCTACTCGCTTCTCAAATTACGAAAACTTTTAAGACTAAGAAGCATCTTATATTAACGTCATGTTGCAGGGCAGTTTCATTCAGCCTATCACAAGGCAGGGGGCACTGAAATGAAATGAAGTGAAATTTTAATGAAATGAAATCTTATTTATTTGCGTTAAGTGCGGTTATATAATGCTCACATGAGATGTCAAGATGTGAAATTGTCCAACATACTTAGCTTATTCCAGCATGCAAAAATTACGGCGTCACAAAATTATTACATTCAATTGAAATAGAATACATTACATATTAATTAATGTCAGTACGTCAAATTATTGCCTCATATTTTTTAATTATTACATTAAAAAAAATCATTGTATAAAACATTTTTCTTTCAACCATATAAATAATTATTTTCGAAATTTGGTTAATGTCGGCAGTTGTCGTTTTACTAATGTATGTGATGTTTTTTTTTTATACACATTGCATGACAATGATTTCTCTGAAGTGCACTTTTTACACTGTGGAGATATTAATTTTGCAGTATCTCTTATTCCAAGTTAAGAGTTAGTTTTCACAATCGTGTATAAATTTGGATTTGACCATACAAATATTCCAGCCTCCCAGATATAAGTACAAACCGGTGAGGGTTAAAAGAGTAAATTTCCTAAAGTGGTATACATGATTCTAAACGTCCTACTCCACTTAAGGCTCGCACACATTTTTGGGAAATAAATACATGTTTTACGCTGCTAGAATTACCCCAAATAATGAGACCGTATCGTAACGTGGACGCAACATAACCGTGGTATGCGGTGAGGGCAAATTGAATTGGTGAATTTTTTCACAGGCAACCCCTTTCAATCGCTTTAAGGAAAATGTAAATCTTTAACTTAGTGCAACTACCTACTGCCATATGACATTTCCAATTACAACGGCGGCCTATAATAAAGCCTAAGAATGTGGTTGCATAAACTTCCTCAATTGATTCTCCATTGCATTTAGTTTTGGTAAATGTATTCTTCTATTACAAAATTGTATGTATTTAGTTTTTGTGTGTTTACTAATAAGTTACTATATTCTAACAAATTACATAGTAGAGTCAATTGTATTCTAGCATTTATATTATTTATGTACTTATTCTTGATCATTATTAATATTAGAATTAAAAATTATAACTGAAATGTCATCTGCAAATAAAACGGTTTTATATTTAAATGCCTTTGAGAGATCATTTATATATACTATAAATAGCCAAGGGCCCAATACACTGGCCTGTGGTACTCTTGAGCTATTAACTTTGTGTGATGATTTATATTGAAATACTTCGTTTTTCTCATCGATTTTACCTAATTATCAGGGGTCGGATTTTTCATCGCATGGAGTGAAATCATCTCACCATTCGATGAAAGAAAACTGTGGAGTCTATATTAAAGCTAAATTTTTATACATATTCATACTCATACTCATCAATTTTCTTAGTCCCGTAATACTTTTGTCCCTTGTGCAGGTTGACAGATCGAAAATGTTAATCGAAAATTAATCTTACTGAATGTAATTAAAATTATTTGTGTAGTATGATTTGGGAAGTGTTAAGCCTTTTGCTTGGTAAAGGGTTACATTTACCCTGTAACTATATCAAATTAGTTAATCTTTTGTTTGGTTCAGACTACTTTGTTGCGGTAAACGTAATGCTAGGTACTAGCTGCTTTATCATAAATCATTTGCATGTCAATGTCATGTCAATCGTTCACGACGCTTGATGTGTCACTTAATTATTTATTGCAATCGGTACGTGCAATAATTACGTAAACAATTATGTCTGATCGGCATGTTTCTGCAATTTTGTACTGGATAGAACCTTACAAAGATCTAAAATACGATCATGAGAAATGTGTTGTGTCGTGTGTGTGTTGTGGAGTAGAGCTAACGCAATTAAAACACATATTTATTTTAAAACATGTTAATAGTATTCTCCACCAAACGAAATCTCAGCAAACGTCGTCTTTTATTCAGAGTTGGATAGAACCATATCACGAGCTAAGGTACGATGCTGACCAATCAGCTATAGTGTGTACTCTGTGACATTACTATAACTCAACTAAAAAAAGATATTGTCCTAAAGCACGTAAATTCTGCCCGACATCTAAATAAATTTGGCACTACGAACGACTTTTACATAGATCTCTGTTTGTTCTTGATTACATGCAATATCCCATGGAACAGACTCAATCATCCCGAGTTTAGAAAGTTTATGAACAAGTATCTTTGTTGTAAATGTTCAAATAGAAAAATTCCAGATGAATCTACTTTAAGAAAGATTTATCTTGAAAAAGTCTACACACCAATCATAAGTAAAATAAGAACTTCATTGAATGATTGTTACTTGTGGCTTTCAGTAGATGAAACGGTGGATACTGTTGGCAATTGCATTACTAATGTTATTGTGAAGTCATTGCATTTGCTATCGTGCAAGGTTTTAGAAAAAGTAAATGGGATTTCGGTTGCAGAATTGGTAGAAAGATCTTTAATGTTTTTGTGGCAAGATGATTTCGAAAGGAATATATGCAAATTTTTAGTGTTATGCACGGACAGTGCTGCATACATGCTTCTTGCAGGTAAAATATTAAAAAAGAAATTTTATAACATGAGACATGTTACATGTTTAGCACATGCACTCAATCTATATAATTAATAATATATAATTAATTTATTATTTATAATTTAAATTCGTTCTTAATTAAATGAATGAGTATGAATATGAATTAAAATTTAGCTTTAATATCGACTCCACAGTTTTCTTTCATCTCACCATGCGATGAAAAATCCGACCCCTGCTAATTATACACACTGACTTCGGTCTGTGAGGTAACTTGTAAGCCAGTGGAAAGCATTCCCTCTAATTGCATATTTTTCGCATTTGTCTATTAGCATCTTATGATTTACGAAGTCAAATACTTTACCCAGGTCAAAGAATACATTACTTACGTGTTTATTTTTGTCTATTTATTTCGTGATAGATTCTATCAATGAGTAGCAGGCCAAAACTGTCGATTTTCCTTATTGGAAGCCGTTTTGTTCTTCAGTTACAATTTTATGCTTATCATAAAAACGAGTTATTCTTTGATGCATTGTTTTCCCATACATTTTGGAAAAAAATGAAATAAGTGTTATGGGACGATAATTATTCATATCTTGCGTATCGTCTTTTTTGTAAAGTGGTTTTACTATAGACTGCTTCAGTTTAGAAGTAAATTTACCTTGGGTGAAAGATTCATTTATTAGATGTGCCAATATAGGCGCAATAAGTTTTGCACTCAGTTTTATCATTTGTGTTGCTACACCATCAAAACCTACGGCTCTAGTATTTTTATGTGATTTTATATGCTTTATCACTTCATCTTCTGTACAAGGAGTAATGAAAAGACTGCTTTTCACTGTAACAATGCTATCTATATTTGTTTTTTAGGATCTCGTACCCAAAGGGTTTAATGGGGGGAGTAATTTACTGTATTATTTATGTACTATTTTATACTCAGCTGTTTTCTGTTTGTAAAATAAGAATCTCAGATTTATTTTGTGAATACATGACTTTTTAAGTCCGCAGTAAGCTCGGCCGAATTTCACCTTCCCATACAAACGGAGTTTCGTTCTCATTTTAAAACTACGTGTTGGATTGTGACGAAACTTTGTATATACAATGACACGAGGTATATCTATGTCTGTAATTAGTTTATATGGTTCCAGTTTATAAAACAAACTAAATACAGCAAAAAAAGATTTTGTATGAAAAACTTATATTCGCTGTATTTTTTTTACTATGGTATCTGAAGCTACATAAACTAATTACAGACCTGGATATACCTCATGTCATTGTACTTATATGCAAAGTTTCGTTACAATACAATACGTAGTTTTAAAATGAGAGCGTAACTACGATTGTATGGAGAATCGAGCTTACTGCACTCTTAATGCCTGTTGTGATCCAATTTGGCCTTTTGTTGCTTGGTTTTACTCTAACTCTACGGTCGGAAAACGAGAGGTTATAAAATGACAAATAATATCATGAAATTCATTAAAAGCCAGATGTCACTGGTCTTGTTTTTTTTTTGCTTCACTGAGTACCTTGTAATGTAATGTAAGGGCAGCAATAAATTATTTTGAAAAATCTATGTTTTTTGTACTATAATCCCTCGTTTGAATATACCAAAAATTGTGTCTTGTTTTAATGGTTCAAATACTTTAAATTCCAGCACTTGGCAAGTTTCATGATCCGGAAGGTGCAGCTTATAGGCATATCCTAAAGCATGCTTTATATTGCTTGCTACGTGGTCTATTAATTATTATTATTACTATTATTTATTATTATTTTCTTTTCGTTGTTTTATGTTTTATATTTTAATTTGTCATCGGTTTTTATTTTATTTTATTTTACTGTGTTACGTACCCTGTCCTCACTGGATGGACCCTACGGAAGACCAGCGCTGGCTGCAAAGCCAGCATCACGCTGAGTAGGGCCCATTTCGTGACACTGCACAGATTTATTTCTTCTTTTGTTTTTGTCCTGTAATACTGTGTTTTGTTGTGTTGTGTCATGAATAAATATATTTGATTGGATTTGATTTATAATACATGATTGTCCACGTGTAGGGACCTTAATTGTGTTTTTAATTTTCTGCCTAAAATATTATGCCTCAAGATGATTAGGCTTAACGCTAATTCGGCTAAAAACTTTACCAGAATATTCGTCTGCCATAAAAAAACTACAATTCTGCGAGCCGTTCGAATGTTGTAAATGTTCGGGTCTAGCGCTTCGCCGGCCGCTACCGCGGAGCGCTCGCTTCACTCACTCGGCTCGCGCGCTGTAGGGTCGCAGTTCTAAGAAAGAAAGAAAGAAAGAAAGAAGACATTTATTCACTACACAAAAGACACACAGAGATAAAGGGAGTAGAAATACATTCTACCTAACGATCCTCCTCGCTTCGCTCGTCGTCGTACCTACTCCGACCTGCCTTAGAGTAGTATAGGACCAACGGCGGCGAGAATATGAATTATAAATCAAATTATAATCGCCCACGTCCAAATCTGGTTGCAGGGTGCTGGTCAACTATACAATAAATTTATTTGGCAGAATATTTGAACCATTTTGAAGCATTATTTAGCGCCATTTTATAGAAGAAAATAGTTACATCTTTCTTTATGTAGCCGATAACGCAAAAGTCATTTGTGATTTTACATGTAGGTAATATGGCTTTTGAAAGGTATGGAAAATGATTTTATTGCATATGACTATTATAGATTATAAAGCTTATGGTAAATTATATTATGGCACATGATATTATGGAAAATAACAATTCTGTCTTATAGATATTATGGAAAATAACCGTTGACACATAATATTCTGGTAAATAAAATTATGGCCTTTCACTATTATGGCAAGTGAAATTATTGCAAATGAGATTTTGGCAAATGAGGCTATACCAATAGAAAGGCATTTTAAAATGGCTATGTCGTTAAGGGAAAAAAACAACTAATTTTCCTTAAACGAGGTTCTGGGGAAAAAATTGCGACAGGAATCAACAGAACAATTAATTATTAAATTTGTTTAATTTTCACATTCATAATATAACCATTGTTAGAATGGACTCCGATCCGAAACGTTCTCTCTTACTAGATCAAAGTGAAGGAGGTTAATTTCCCGCTGTAGGAAACAAAACATTTTATATATTGTAACGAGGCAAAATTCATTGTTTTATGCCGTAGTCGTAGTAGCAGGCTATAGTTATTTGTTATACAAGGGTGCAAAGTTGTATTTTACCCGCGAGTGTGGAATTGAAACACGAGCAAGCGAAAGGATGCTATAGTTGAACCAGGAGCGAAGCGACTGGTTCTAAAATAGAATCCTGAGCGTAGCAAGTGTTTCAACACACGAGAAGTAAAATACATTTGCACCCGTGTGTAACACCAAACTTTTCACCTCACTGTAGCGAGGAAAGTGCAACATGCAAAACAACTTTATTGAATTTAAATATAATTTTTTTTACAGTTATAATAACGTTAAGTAATATGAAGTAGAATTTTGGTCAAGTGCTAGTCGGATTTTAGTTTTCTCATACATTTTGAGACCCAGCGCCTGATGGAGGCAACAAGCAATTTTTTAAAAGTTCTTAAATATTTATTTTATTCTGTTTTTTAGTATGTGTTGTTATAAAATTGAAAAAAATATATTTTTTGAACAATTTCCATATCGGTTAATAACATTTTAACTTAACCTATTGTTAAAATACATTTTTTTAACTAATTTTAATACTAATACCCAATGAATTATTAAATGATTTAAGTTATAGCGGCAACAGTAATACATCATCTGTGTATATTGTATTATGAGCGTTTTACGTTTTGTTATCTGTCAAAAGCTACTTAATTAATTAAACACGCTCCAAGGTCAAATTACTTTCCCCACTAGAGGATAAAATGCGTTTTTGCCCACAGGTTTTAAAGGATAAAAGACGGCTTTCCGAGGCAGTGGGGGGGAATTTTTTTTTTTAAGTCGGGTCGAGTCTAAGTACACTTCTGTTGTTGCTAGGAGATGTATGCATTGCTTCGATCCCAGTAGGTATCCTACCGGTAAGTTTTCACTCAAGTACGTGGCAATTTCAATGGCAGCCTGCACATATTCCGTTATTTATTCACTACAATGTAATCAGGAAACTTTCCACCGACCGCCCCAATTTCGTCGAAAATTCACGAATAACCGCAACCGCGAGTCTGCAATTATTTAATCGTTTTCGAGGTGTTGCTCCACGGAAACTGTGAATTCGTAACAATTTTGTCGAATATCGATAGAATTTAAAGCTCCCTTTCTATTGCTACTCTGCAAAGGATACATTTCTTTCCCCCCATGGCTAGCTAGCAATGGAAAGGTACATACTTATTCGAATCGTTTTATATGAAACATATAGTATTAGGTCCAAGTATGGGGTGCCCGGGCTCGACTATAGCAGTCGGGAGTAATCATCCACAACCAATGCTGCCAGCCTGAAAAAAATACGTTGGCTTTGGAGGAATCCTGGAAAAGCATGTTAAACAAGGAATAATCATGTTTCAAGGTATGTAAGTATTAGGTAACTGTTATTTGCGGCACTCGTATACTTAAGTACCTACCTACAAATACCTATTTCATATTGTTTCGCTAAAATGCTTAGAAATAAGAAATAAGTTTTAGGTTAAAAAAATAATAAACACACATGAGCAGCAAAGAGTTATTTGCTGAAACAAAGAGCGTTAGAAGCTTAAGTAAAGCTAAATCATGTGCATATTATTTTAGAAAAAAATCTTACTAGCTTAATATTGTATGCAATCAAATTCGTAGTCCCCACGTTGAGACATGATTGACGTTTTTGCTCGACATCGAGCATGTACTCTCGTCTAAGTATAGGAAAGTTGATGTTTTCCTAGCCACGGGAAATGTTTTCCCTGCGCTCGCCACCCCAGCGGCGCGGAGCTCAGTCTACCGGAGACCACCGCAGGCGCTGCACGTGGTCTCGCTGCCGCCACTTATACGCGAGTGCGTGTGTGTGTGTGAACTAGTAACAAGCTCAGGTTTCTGTTGTATAACCGAGAGCTACGAACAGTATAGTCAAGGTCAACATTCTGCAATTTGACACCTGTTGTTTACTCAGGATACCGTACGTAATTTATGTATTTATTTACAATTAAGTACCTATCACAATTCGTGTTCATATTATTATAGTTTGAGATCTGCGTAAGTAAGGTTGGGTAATCCTGATTGGGAATAACGTCGAAGGTATAACCATTTCATTCAAAACATTTATTTTAGCCTTCTTTTTGATCAATAACTAGTTATGTACGAACCACTAGGAAATTAATTGGTAAGTAAGTACTTAATGAACATTCCTAGCTCTTAATTTTTAAGAGCTACTAAATTAAAGTTTACAGTACGTCATGAAATATCATGAGATTAAGAAGACGGCATTTCGGAGGGCTCAGTGGATAAGCGTTTCTAAATAAGTAGGTAATTTAAATATTTGTTAAGAAGTCTTGGATGTTTTATATGTATTTAAGTACTTAAATCTATTAAATATATCGTCGTCTAGTAACCATAACACAAGCCTTATTGAGCTTACTATGGAACTAAATAGTTCGATTTGTGTAAGATTGTCTCTTAATATTTGATTATTTAAATGAAACTTCTACTACATGGAATTTTTAGAAATTTTCTTTTAAATTGAAATTTGATAGTTACCGTTTATTATTTTCATCGATTGACTGGGCGAATAACTTTGCTCATTGTAATCTGATTAAATTGTAATGAATATCCTGCCTCTCTTAAACCTAATAGATAGGTATACAGCCATTAAATAATCTTATATTACCAAAAGAAACCAAAAACGCATTTTTCGTTGGATAATCGTACCTACTTGGAAAAAAGTATATTAATAACCGTTTCGGTCGCTTATTTTATCTCAAGGTAGGAGGAGTTCTACGTATTGAGAAAGTAAAAGTCCAAAAAACAAAGTTCCTTCCATTTTTCCGAGTTTGCCTAGATTTCATTCCTTAATATCAAAATATAAAAATAGGTACATATTTTGAAGTGGCAATTGGCATTTCCGCAATAGTTCGAGCTCAGAGCGGCGGTGTAACGACGGAAGCGTCGGATCCATTCAAATAATTCAATTAAATCTCACGAGCAGAGGGCAGTCGAGCTTCACAGCTGCACAAAATAGGGATGCACTGTTGACGATAAAACACGAACGATTTACACGTATATTTTAAACGAACGATAAAAAAAGACTGTTTGTTTCACAAATATATAGCCTATCACAATCTCACGGCAAAGAGGAAACTAACGAGACCTCACATTTTAAATCTCATCTAGCCGTTTAAGCTGCAGAACGTGACAAAGAAATAGACATAAGTGTGCATACATACATTGAATCGAATAACATAACCCTTCTTTTGCCGAAGTCTGTTAATAAAATTAAAGTCTTTGTCCCCGTGTGGTGTCGGGTTAGAATAGCATCATCTTTCTTCCCGTCAGTACGTAACATTAGACTATATCGGTATCTTAAAGCGCGATAAGCTAGCGAATATATCAGTACAAAATCATATTTTCTCTATCTTTAAACCTACGGTTGCTAGAAGGCACTGTAATTCAATTAAGTACCTACCTACCTTTTGAGTTTACCGTTTTTCTACCTACTAACTTTACCTGGGTATGGAATTGACGCTAGTCACTAGCTTGCCTACGCCTATTTATTATAATATATATTACTAGGTATACCTAGTCTAGCAAAAAGACTAGAAAACAATAAGGGCGGCACTATCGCTCATATGGCAACACGAATAGTACGACAGAGATTTTGATCCTTCACTTTTTAGTAGAACATTATTTAGGTTCCTAATTTAGAAAAAATACAATCGAATACATCTGTCTTCTATATATATAAAAGAAGACTTCCTGATTGATTCATCAAAGCACAGCCGAAACTACTGGGACTAGAAACTTGAAATTTACACCATAACTTTCTTTTATGACGTAGGCAAGGAATAAGACTGGATTTTTGGAAATTCAATCCCTAAGGGGGTTAAATAGGGGTTCAAAGTTTGTTTGGGGAACTTTTCTTTAACTAGAGATTTGAAACTTTGTAGGAAGATTTACTTCTTAAGATACAAAAAAATAACTGAGTGCTTTAGAAAATTTCACCCCTAAGGGGGTTAATTAGGGGTGCAATGTTGGTATGGGGGAAACATTATTTTTTTGAACTAGAGACTTGAAACTTTGTATAAAGATTACTTATTAGAATACAAAAAGTACTTTCTGCGTTTTAGTAAATTCCACCCCTAAGGAGGTTAAATAGGGGTACAAAGTTTGTATGGAGACAACTTTTTTTTAGCTAGAAACTTGAAACTTTGTAGACAGATTAGGTACTTATTTAAATACCAAAAAAACTTTAAGCGTTTTGGAAAAATCCACCCCTAAGGGGGTTAAATAGGGGTACAAAATTTGTATGGGGGAAGCTTTATTTTTTGAGCTAGACTTGAAACTGTAGAACTAATTAGAATACAGAAAGTACTTTCAGCGTTTTAGAAAATTCTGCCCCTAGGGGGGTTAAAAAGGGCTGCAAGGTTTGTATAGGAAACACTTTTTTAGAGGTAGAGGTTTGAAACGTTGTAGAACGATTACTTATTAGAATACAAAAACAGTACCTAAGTATTTTGCGTTTTAGAAATTTACCTCCCTCGGGGGGTTAAAAAGGTATGCAAACACAGAGTGAGAAACACTTTTTTTGAGCTAGAGACTTGCAACGATGTAGAAAGAGTACTTGTTTATTAGAATAAAAAAGGAAAAATTCCGCCCCTAAACGGGATTCCAGGTTTATATACGGAGAACAAGAAAATATAGTAAGACATTTGTAATGTCACTCTTAGCCTATCTGTAGGTATACAGCTGTATGTTAAAAGACTACAAAACAGATTTTAGCGTTATTTTTTTTCAATTCATGCCCTATAGGAGTAAAAGGGAGTTGAAAGTTTGTATGGAGGGAATAGTAGATTGTATTACTTGTAACCCCTATGACCCTTGGGTCTAAAGTAAGCCATATTACCACGAGATGGTTATTCGAGGGGTAATATGGCTTTTAGACCAGAGTTATACACTCTACTTTTCACTTCGACAGCGAGTAAATAGTAAAAACAAAATTATCCATCCACAATGAACAAATAGACCAAGGCGAAAAGATTGTTCAATTTGGCGCCATTATTTTTAATAATCTGCTTTAACACAGATACAAAATATTGACACCACGAATAAACGTTTCAGACCGTCTAATAGCCGCGTCTAAACGGTCAAGCGCGGCGGACAGCAGCATATGCGGGGCATACGATAAAACTTGATAGACAGCAGTCTATTCCGCTCAATCTTCATAGCTTATGTCATGTATGCAGTCAACAACGCTTGAACGTTTGGACGCGGCTATAGTCGGTCAGAGGCGTTAATTTTTTTAATTATTGTTAATAAGGGATAAAAAGCAACTAAATGTTGAAATGAATTCTGTTTCCTAATTGGACGATTTTTATATCTAGCTGTATTCTGGTTAGTTGATAGTAATAGTACATTACGTACCTAGGGCGGTGAATTCGTGAATGGCCCAGACCGCAGTTGTTTGCGGCCCGAACCGAAGGAGAGGGCCATAAATATGCGATCTGGGGGCTTTACGAATTACCGCCCGTGGTAAGTACACAATTTTACGTCTTCACCTGGCCACAATGCGAGTTTTACCGTACGCGCAGCGTGCAGTAAAACTCGCATTATGGCCAGGTGTGACGTAAATACTAATGCTTTTTTTTTAAAGTTGTGATTGGTGGATTTAATATGTTGAAATGTTTTGATGAATACATATTTTCCCTAGGGGCTAAATGTACTACTTTAGCCCCGCTTACTAAGCCTGCTTATGACGCACTTTTTGAGCATGAGAAGCGAAAAAGTAATTTTGAAAGTACGAGATTTTTAACTTTGGTTTTAGACTGTTTATTAAAAGACTACAAAATAGATTTCAGCGTTATTTTTTCCTTCATCCCCTAAGAGTGTTTAAAGGGGGTTCGAAGTTCGTATAGATCAAGACTATTTTTAAAGTAATACATTTATAACTTCCATTTTAGATGGTTTAATTAAAACTGAAAAACTAAATTCAACGTTTTTTGAAATTTATCCCGTAAGTTGTTTAAGGGAGGGTTCAAAGTTTATTCGGAGAGCAAGACCTTTTTTAAAGTAAGAGATTTTTTTCCCCTTCCCCCTACCCTTCAAAAGATGTTCCCCATTCTTAAAGAAAACAGGTTTATCGTAATATTTACGTACAATGCACGGTTCAAATATGCCCCAAGATATTCTCACAAATTGCTGTCTCATTATAAACCTTAAGGAAAGAAGCCAGAATATAATTAGGTACGTTGAATGCGTGTGGCTTGGCGGGGCTTAGATTTTTTGCGGGTGCTACGTAGCTACCGAGTTTATCGATATCGATGAAATGGTCACCCATTTGTAAATAGAAAATCTCTACTAGCAAAATTAGAACCGTTTTAACGAATGTTTATTGTAAAAACTTTCCGCGAGTTTGTACAGGGTTTGGGTATCGTTAGACCTAAATGCCGCCTGTCGGAGACGTGGGTCCCTTTTCATTTCAATTCCACGCGTTGTATTAGGATGTGAGTGGGTGTTGAGACTTAACGTTCGTTCAGTAAGGAAACACAATTTAATTAAACAGGGTGGTTAATATTATTTCATGAGGGTTCGGTTGTTTACATTAACAACATTTTTGTAAATACAACTTCATTCTAAGGTAATCCTAGAAACTGAATAAGTATAGGAGTGTAAGGCATTCTCCTAATAAATTGACTAGTTTCTCTTTTTATTTTATTAAAGAGAGTTCCGTTATATTATAATTAACAAATGGCGAAAAGGAGGTTCAGTAGCCGGACATTACTCTACTTCATCGATAAGAGCCAAGCTCGTATAGAAAATGGCTGGAGAAAGAGAGCTAAGAATGACAATTTATATAACTGATTTGCGCATGTCCCAATCAGCCTTGAACATACTTATACCTTAACGTTTTGATGTTCCTTTTATCGACTACAATGTCGATGAATATCACTCCATCCTTATTCACCAACTACAACCGCATCATGTGACTGGTCGCGTTTGCTGACAGAAATGCATCAACGCGCAATAAGTCTCCTAAGGCCCAATTCCGGAGCACGTTTTCGGCATACTAAAATCATTATGTGAATCATCTTAGTACATGGTGTCCCTCTTGCGTTAGTGTATAATAGTCAAATGCGTGAACGTGATGCACTGACGATAAGCAGGATTTGTGATTTATTAAATTACTTTTTCCGTGATGAAAGAAACTAAGATTTTAAGCGACAGCTAATTCGAGATTCAATTCACGGCTTTTTATGTATAAAATACATATCTATTGCAGCGATTACAAAGGTTAAAATTGCATAATTTGATGGTTTTAAACCATTAAATGGCTTAGTGGGTCATGGTTCAGTTTGTTCGACTGTGCGTACAATGAGTTCTGTGATCGATCCGTTGTTCTAATGGCTCGCCGACTGTATTACCCGATGCCGGTGCCATTTGCAAATGGTTAAAATCCCTTTTCTGATACTACTAACTAAGTTAGAGAGAGAGTGCCAGTAACTTGGTAAGTTTCAATAACTTGGAATACATGAGAACACTGAATGACTGTATGTTGATTTTGATAACGATATAATTATCTGTTATTAGATATCAATGAACGTAATGTATATGTTGCTGTTACATATTATGGAAAACCTAATTCTAGGCAAGGACAATGTAACTCCAGCAATCATTGCTAGTGTACGTTGATTGTACACCTATTATGAAATAGTAATAAGTATATGATACACTAATAAGACACAACTATAGTACATTACTGCAGAGGCCGTGAAGTAAGGGATTGCTGGACGAGATTGGGGTAGACGGATACAACGAGTCCAGCAATCCCTGTTCCGGCCGAGGATTGTATAGTGCTTTTCTCAAACGATGTGAGGAAGATCAGAAAACAATATTGAGTAATTTGCCGCCTTTTTTATTTTTTAAACGCACCATTTGAAGAAGCGTTCGAGCACCATGTTTAACCGCACATAAGTATAGTACCTACCATCGATTTTGTTTTTTTTTATGTCGCAAGTATGCTTACAGAGTCTAGTTGTGGTTGGCAGTATGTAATTTTTCCTTTGTCAGTTTAATATTAGTAAGCAAATTTAAACAGTTAGAGTAGCGGACAATAATGGTTTTACTTAGGGTTTTCATACATTACTTCTTGGCGTGAGGCCAAGAAGAAATGTAGGAAGCCCTAAACAAGAAACTTCATGTCTTCATTTCGTGATATTAACGCATACATTTCCGAGCATGTTTGAGAAAATAAATATACGTTTACAATGTTAGCAAAATTGTTAAAACTAGACCTGCCTTTTTCTCAATGACACGCATGTAACAGCATTCAATGAACTACACGGGGCAATATACGATTATTATAGATAATTAATTATTACAAATGGATGACGTTCATCAAACTTTAGAAAAACAGTACACTTTCGCGGAGAGACGAGTCAACTATGAGGCAATCCCAGGCTGGTCACTGACACATATAATAGCAGGTTTGAATTATAATCTAATCCAACAATCCAACAACGATGCGGTGGATCCAAATTTACAACTGGACTACATATATAACATTTATTTAAAAGTATATTTAACAAATGAATATCGTCGTCTCTTGCGAACTAAGTTTTGTGTTTGAGTAATTTAATGTTAGTTACTGCGGTTGGGAAGCCGAATCAATCGACTGACCCAATTAAATTCGCGAACAGCCCTAAATATATTATTCGGTCTGCTAGGCAGCTCTCGATAGTTCATTAACTATTAATGGGCAGTTTTTCAACAGCAATCAATAATTTAATGTAGTTCTCTTGTATGTGGCTTTATAAATTTGTTGCAGGAAAAGCGCTTTAAGCAGCAGGTGACCGTGAATTACTTAGTAGCAGGATTACTTAGTAGGATTGACAAAAGTTAGCGAGGAACTAAATTAATAGATATGGCTAGGCTTCAGTGAGGACAAGTGTTTACGTGATGATCCAGATACTAATTCAGTAACCGATTCAGACTGTGTGAGGCCAACGTAACAATCCATGGTGGAAAAAGGGTTGAAGCATGTTGGGGGCGATAGGCTAGCTACCTATTACTGCTATGTGATATTTCCACTTGTAACGCTTGCTAGAATACAGGATCGAGTTTGTGTATGTTGGGGAATAAGAATCAAAGCCATGGTGTCCTCAGTAATTATTAACGTCTTTTGGTATTGGTATACTACTCAGTGTAATTTTCATATAATGTTACGCTGTATTTTGTAATAAGTTTGCAAGTCCACGCGATTTATATAAGTACTTACTTATTTGAGTGCTTTTTCTCTGCAGATACAGGCATCTATTAAGGTAAAAGTACGTTTCGCCGTACGCTAAAGACTTACATGTACGTTTATATTTTTAATAAGATGTGGGATTTTTATACGGTTACGGTCAATAGTACAAACGTAAGATAGATAAATTTGTCATCATTTAAACGTACCTGGAAAATAATAATATAGTCAAACATATATTAAAATAATTTTTAAAGTATTTTGTATCAATTACACTGATTTGTCCCATTTACCGAACTAAGAAACGTGATTTGCACATATTACCGAATCGGCATGCCGCTTTACCGAACTAAGGAAGAAATGTATGGAATTATGGCGTTCGGTGGTGCTCAAACTTTAGTTGGTTATCTGTTGAAAGACTATATAAGTATTTCAACTAAACTGCACTAGTTTTGTGATTGCAAACAATCTTGGCGGAATCTTAAACTTAGAAATAAAACTTGTAGTGAGGATAAAATACGTCACATTTATTGATAATAATTATTGTATTCACCTACGGTTTTTCCGTCTTTAAAATAAATAAAAAATACAACTTCGTCAAATTAAATTCTATTAAAAAAGTTTAAACATGGTTCAAACAATAATAAAAGATCTTTTAAGACACTGTAACAATACGATATTTGCTTTTATCGGTCAATTAAACGAATATTTATTTATATAATAAACATATTAAATAACTTTACCACGTGTCGCAAAACTCAACGATAAGCCGGCACCAGAGGACGGAGCTGCTTATGAATTGTCGAGAAAAAGATATATTTTTTTCTCATTTTTCTCCACTAATCAATCTAATCATAAGCAGCTCCATTCTCTGGTGCCGGCTTATCGTTGAGTTTTCGACACGTTGTATATTGTAATAAATAAATATGATATGAAGTCGGTTAATAAAGTAAAAACGAATACTAAGTCCTATGAATTTAATTCCTATGCTATGAGTAATTTTAACTTGCGATTATTGTAGAAATAGCTTCACTTTTATCAGCCTCTGAACTCAAATTGTTTCACTTGTGGCCATTGTTTTGACGATAAGTGGATCAGCTCAGTCCAAAATCTTTTAACTTAAGTATTACAGTAAGCGCATATATTTAGATAAATATATATATATATATATTTATCAAACCTATATTTACTGAAAAGCTGTTAAAATTCGGTTGTTTATGCCTTATCTATCACATTGACATTTGTGTTTGTCAGAAAGGTACAAAACACATTTCAGTTAACAGAGGCCTATTAAGGTTATGAATAATGGGTTTTAATATTTAACATTCATTTCATAGTACTTACACGGAGCTTAAAAAGTGAGTGTGAGAAAAAAAAAAATTTTTTTGGAACAGACTTTTGGTATACCTACTCACATGTTTAAAAGCGCTGGCCTTAACAAAAATGTACGAAAAAATAGTCATTTTTATATCCACCTAGCTGTTATTTGAATAAGGTTGATATTCCAATGAACTCAAAATAGTAGTACGGCTGAGGGACACATGTATTCGGTAATGTGGAACCTAAACTCGAACAACTTTTTAAAAATAGTGTTTTAATCATATTAATATAGACATAAATACAGAACTGTGAATTTTACTACAAATAAAAACTATTGCAAAATGATAAGTACATAAATATGACTGTTGCTTCTAATTATGTGAAATAAATAATGTGATTTTTTGAAAATCGCCTTAGCAAAATGCTTATTTTGATGTCAAAAAGTCGTGAAAGTTGAACATTTCAAATACAGATATACAGAAATATATTTAGTATATCGTTGTTCGGTAAATGCTCATTAAATTGGTAATACCACTAGTTTGAAAACCAAAATAGTTTAAAAAAATAGTTTATGATGAACTGGTAAATAAATATTTTATGAAACATACGTTTTCCCTGATTCCGAACGCTGTTCGGTGATATCTTCAAGTCAAAATGAGGTCAGACTCTTCACCGAATTTATAATTTAGTCAGATTCTGTTAATTTGACTGCACTAAATTTACTTATTTCACCAAGACACACAAACTAATGAAATTATGAGACTGTAAAATTATATTTTCTAACTCAGTCACCTTTGAACGGTTTTATGACCTTAAGAAGTACGCTCAATTCCTTACCGATTTTCGTAAAGAGTCCCATACAAAGTGGCGAGCGACGGGCTTGATAAATTTTCGCGTCGCGACTGAGATTAAAAGTGACCGGCTTTGCCGTGCAGTGGAAGGGATAGGTATTTATCTAGCGTGGAAAAAAATCACAACGTAATATTTTCTCTAAATTCTCGACTTATAGCTCAAAATAGCAAAAATTCGTTGATAGGGCACGTCCGGTGAAGCGTACGTTTACCTTAACCCTTTAATTCGCATTGTCCAGCCGGCTAGACATACCCGTTGACCGTCTTTTTTATTATTTTACTGACCAGTATCGTTTGGGCTATTTAGCGACACCAAGTCCTGGTGTCCAACTATGGACCTTAGCTATTTTTTGCGAATTAATGGTTTAAACACATTTTTGCTTGCTCTGTAAGTATATTGTGTCGTAAACCAGCACGGCTAAAACAAGACCGCACGCGAGCAGTATCGTGTCTCTTTCTGATTAAAACGGTTTGAAAGAGACGGATAGTATATCTAACGCGCTTGAGTTGAGTAAGGTCACCAGATCATGCGCTGTGTTGAGATTGAGGGACCTACATTTGTCTCTAGTTCTCGACACAACGGATCCTCATATCAGCAATAGGCAACGCACTTGTGATTCTTCTGGAGTCGCAAGCGTCCTATAGTCTACGATGTCTGCTTATCATTAGCTAGGCCGTAAGCTCGTTTGCCACCCGGCTTTATTATAAAAAAAACCCTGCCTGTGGACGAATCCTGTATGTTTAGCTTAGTAGGTACGTTTAAACTCTCGCGGTATTACACTTTTTAATCCATTCAGTGCTAATAGTGTGATAATTGCTCCGTATTGGAATTTATAAAATTGTAACAATGTCACCAATATTTCTCAGAATATAATATACATACCGTCATCCTAATAAAAGCGTACAGCATGTGATTCACATTACATGTTTAGGAGTAAATTCATTCCTTAGCTTCAAGCTACGTTCCATTACGTACCTAATGTTTGCTAGTGTTTTTTGAGTAAGAACCACACCCTATGTAAGACTAAATGTCGTAAATGTGTTTATCTACTCCACACGTGTAGAGGTGCTCGCGCTGTGAGCGGAGTTCGGGAAGCAAGTCATTTATTTCTGGCTGTTTGTGCTTGACTTACCAATCGTCTTACAACATGAAAAGATTGAGCTTATACATTCCTTCAGTTGGAATATTACTCGTATGAAATATTCAACTATTATATAAGTAGAATTAATCTACAGTGCGTTACCGGAAAGCGGGCTTTTTTAAGTACGGTAAATGAATGTAGTTCTTTAACTTAATTATGAACTTAATTCAAATAATTTAAATTGCCAGCAATGTACAGCAAAGTAAATTATCCAGTAAGTATAAATGACAGCTCTTCATACTTTGTTTATTACGGCGTCATACACCTAGTACAGGGATTTTGGAAAAAATATTGTGCAGTTAATTTACATAATTATAATTTGCAAATACATGCAAATAAATGCTAATGGAACAAATGCGCGCATTTAATAAATGCCCGCGTGCTAAACATACTGTATATTAATCTAGATCAATTAAAAACCAAGAATTAGAAAAATACAAAACAAATTTACATGGCGTTACTTACATGTCTCTGTTTTTTAATTGCTATCTTTGATGAGTACATGTGTTGGACCAATTTGCAATTGACACATTGCACGTAGAACCGATGGCCGTTGGGGCGGAAAGGTTTTCGAGTGGCAACCATGTACTGGAAGGCGCAGCGTGGGTAGGCCTCCACAAGGTGGACTGATGACCTGGTAAAGGTCGCGGGAGTCGGCTGAATGCGGGTGGCGTAGGACCAGTCATTGTGGCACTCTTTGGAGGAGGCCTATGTCCAGCAGTGGACGTCTTTCGGCTGATCTGATGATGATGATGATGATGATGATGATGATGATGATGATGATGATGATGATGATGTTTTCGACCATACTTTGCAATAAACGATTCCAGATCATTTAATGCAATACCATCTCAATACCAGTGCATATATGAACCATCACGGTCCACACAGTAAATCTCAATACGTCAATACCGCGTTCCAAAATTGGGCCCCTATTTGTATAACATTCTTATAATATAAACACTTGTTTCGTACACACGAATCTGTTGAAATTTCAACTTAATCGATCTTGCCAAAATGTCGACGCAAGATAAGTATAGTCTAGACTTTGCCTGACATTACGAAAGTTACTAAAGGCGCGGACAGATGGGAAATCGATTCAGACCAAGACCTGTGTTTGGTGCTCCTCGGCGATTCGGTTTTTAAACAACTCTAATGCCGGGGCAACCGAGATACAACCGACTAGTGGCTTTGAGAAAGGGATGCGAATATTTAAAGTGCTTTTATCCTATTACGATCCCTTGTGGATTTCTTTCGAGGAAAGTTAACGAATATCCTTGCGAGTTTTCCTTCTGCGTACGTAGGTATGTTGTCAAATGGACTTTGAAATATCAATTTGAGTTGGAGGTGGATTTGTGGGATAAAAAAGTTGTTTTCGCGTATCTGTATTCGCCGCATGCTCTGTATGTTTACAGAATACAAATACGTGAGGCTGAGCTTAGAGGCTTATAGAAATGACTTCTGGCATTTTTGATCATCTTGAGTTCAAAAGGGAATTGTGAAATGAATACGAGTATGTCTAACTAAATCAATGTTTGCCTAAGAACATGCTCGTAAAACAGATTAGGTATCTAATTTTACCAGGTTACTCTGTAAATCGCAATCATTTTAATCAAATCGGTACTCAACATATGTTAACATACCATTATAATAAGTGTTCGTTTTATTGCTAACAGTCGGACGTGTCCTCCGGGACAATCAGCGATAGTTATTATGTTAGTTTATATCACGCAAATTAAGGCAGTTTGTAATGAATACCTAATCCAAGAGTTTTTAAGTAGAATGATTTGACAGACTTGCATTTTGAAGCACGGACATGTTTTGGATAGTTAGTTTATAAGGAATATATAGGCTGTACAAACAGATTATCTGATGAGTTTGGCAGACACAGTAGTTTTTTAATTGAAGACTGTCTTTTAACTACTTACATACTATATATTTTTACATTTTGATTTAAGTCGTCCCGCTACTAAGGATGTTGTGACACAATACGAAACATTCTGAAATAACAAAAAGGTAAATAAATAAGTTGATTATACGCAACTATAAAGTCCCGTTTAAAATAACGCAGTCCTAATATTTACTACATTCCACTCTTATGTTCACATCTATAACCCTAATTGATGTGTTGATAATATTGATACACGCTACTAAAAACTTTAGCCACCATAAGCCAAAATGTCTCCAGTTTTATTCTAATTCTGAATTAAAGTTGCCCGTGGTAACCGCAGGAGGCAGGCGGCAGGCCTAGGTCGACGGCTGTTCGAGATTAGACACGCTCGCCGGAACAATTTTTTAATATCCCCAAACAAGGAAGGCGAGACGTTTCGACTTTGGAAATGTATGGATAAGTCCATTTAAATATCAGTATTAATAGCACAAAACAAACAATAGTTTGTAATGGAATTACCTATGTATAGGTAACAATTAAATCATTGCGTAGGTAAGTCTACCAAGCTTTTCTATAAATTTCATTATCCATTCAAAAATATTAGTAGGTAGGTAGGTTCATATTGTATTCGCATGTACGGCTATCGTAAAATATACATAGGTAACAAAATTGCAGACATTACTCAAACATTTTTTTTTGAAAATCTGTTAAAGTGTGACAGAGCTTCAATTTAGGCCGTACCTACTAATATTATATAAACACAAAAAAATAGGAGTAATTACGTAACTTTTCGAACGAGCGCTAGGGCAACATTACCTTCTAATATTAGTTATTTTCCCATTAAAAAATATCATTTAGTCTACGACGACGTAGTATATAATATGTACCTACTTACGAAATGTTAAGTAGGTAATCGGCCACGTGGGCAACAACGAAACCCAAATGTTTTTTCAAAGGTTCACTCACAAATACATTTTTAAGACGTATCCATACAAATAAACACGTCCGGTCGGCAATAGAGCGACTTTGACAGCGCTAGGACTTTTCGCCGACATTAACATACAAATGCTACACTTGTCTGTCTACTACATAACACTTGTTTGGCGCAAGGAGGTGGTACAATTATACTTGTTAGATCATTCATGACCGTTACAAAGGTAGTTGATGTTACGAAGTTTATACACGAAAAGGTATTCGAGCTATCGACAATTTTCTTGGAAATTGCACCTATTAAATTTCGCTGTACAGTGTATTTCCTAGCTCGAATTTAAATTATTTCTTAGATAACCTGGAAAAATTCCTTAGTACTTTAAAATATCGCAAAATAGTTATTGCCGGCGATCTAAACATAAATACAAGACAAACCGATGCAGCAGAACGAGAGCAAGTTGTAGAAATAAAGATAGACGGGAAACGACACCGATCCGGAACGCAGGCTACAAGAATAGGTGTCCCGCAAGGATCTGCACTAGGTAACAGCTTCTTCTCTATATTTCTAAATGGCCTGGCAAGTCTTGATCTAGATGGTAAGATGATCCTATATGCGGATGATACTACAGTTATAGTCAATGCAGATACAAAAACACAGTTGACAGAAAAAATAGAAAATGCGGTAAGAATATTAAGTAAGTGGTTCGCAATAAATGGCCTGAAATTAAATGCTGAGAAAACAAATATCATGATATTTGAAACGAAACGCAGCCTCACAGAAAAAACTGATATAACATTATCAAATGCTGTCAAAATACAAAACGAACGAAGCGTCAAACTCCTTGGCTTTCATATTGATCCAATAATGTCATGGAAAGATCACATAGATGCATTATGCAGTAAGTTAGCAAAAGGCATCTATGCTCTAAGACAATTATGACCACTTGTGTCAGATAGTTGCTTAAAAGAGATGTATTACGCGTACATACACTCTCAACTTTCTTACGGGATTATACTCTGGGGCAACCGTACGGACTATGAGCGTATCCTAAAGATGCAGAAACGTGCAATTAGAGTACTTGCGTATACCAAGTACAGAGACTCGTGTCGGGAACATTTTAAAAAACTTAGTATTTTAACATCCGTTTCAACTTATATATTGGGAATATTGATGTATCTTTAGCGTAATCCAAACGAATTTAAAAGGAGAGGAGAAAATAGTTCCAGGCCTATGAGAAATGTTAATGACTTAAAAACAACCTCGTCCAGACTTAAAATAGGCACAAAACTTCCGAAGTTAATAGGACAAAGACTTTTTAACCGACTACCCTCAAACCTTAAAACCATAACGAACGACAACTCATTTCGCTACCATATAAAACAACTATTGCTTGAAAAAACACTGTATAGTTTGCAAGAGTTTCTTTCAAATGACTATGATAACAAGAAAATGACTATCATAAAAGCTTGACGTTTGTATTCATATTTATTTTATATTTGCCTTTGCTTCATTATTCAATAGCACAATATATTATTAATCTGACATTTAAATTATTAATTTCAATTATTTACAAATAATAACTATTCTGTACACATCTGTACACATCTATTGTAACTGACAAGTCAAAAAATTTATAAATTTTTATCTTGTATATTTACTGTACAAATGATTTTAATTGTAAAATTATGATAATAAATATATCTGAATCTGAATCTGAATCTGATGATAGCAAGACTAAAGCACTTCTGCAGTTATTTAATATTAGGCCAACAATATTTGAGCCCACTAGGATCACTCAAACTTTTTCCACAATAGTAGATAATGTCTTTACACATTTTGAACAGTACTCTGATGCACGAGGGATCCCATGCTCGTTCTCAGACCATGACGCACAAGTCATTGTGCTGAATGTCTCATCACGTCTTGATTCTCGTAAATCTAAAACTATTAAAAGGAGAGTTTTTAGTCCCGAATCGATACAAGCATTTCAAACCGATTTTAGAAATATCAACTGGGATCTGAAGTGTTTAGACACGGACTGTAATGAAAAGCTTAAGATATTTTACAATGCATTTGAACGATTAGTTGCCATACACTTTTCTTTTCAAAATATTGTCTACAAGAAGCAACATAAGAAGTGGTTCACTAGAGGTATTAGAAAACCTAGTCGTCGTAAAAGAAAATTGCAATTAACAACAAGAAAAAATAATGATATTAGCTTAATAACATATTTTAAATAATGTTTCGAAAAGTCCTCATTACCGCTAAAAGGCGCCATATAAAAAAAAGCTATATCTAGGGCTAACAATAAATCTAAGCCTATCTGGGATATAGATAGTACGAGAAAATACGGGTAAAAGCAAGAGAAGTGAAAATTTGCCCTTAAAATAGATAATGTAATTGTTAACGACAATACTTGCGAATACCTTAAACAATTACTTCGTTAACGTTGGTAAAAAAGCACGGTTAGTAATGATGACTACATCTCTCTTCAAAAGCGAAACACTAGTAGCAGCCGCTCAATATTTATGTCACCAATAATTGAACCAGGAGTCATTAAGAGAGTTAAAAATCCTAAAAGCACGTACTCAACGGGACCTGATAACCTGGACACTAATTATGGTCAAAATGCATATCGATGTATTGTGTATACCTCTCTGTATAATTTTCAATGATTGTTTATCTAATGGAACTTTCCCAAAGCTGTTCAAGAGAGCTAAGGTTATTGTTATAAATACAAAAAAAAGGTAGCAAAACTGATTTGAATAATTACACACCCATTTAATTATTGCCAATTCTAGCTAAAGCCTTCGGGAAATGTATAGCCATGAGATTACAAGGTTATTTTGAACATTATGGTCTACTTTCATCCCATCAATTTGGTTTTAGAAAAAATAGAAACACGTTAGCCGCTGTAAGCAAATTGGTAACTGAAGTTATGACACATCTCAATGTTGGCCTTACATGTGAAGGAATTTTTTGTGATCTAACTAAGGCGTTTGATTGTGTGGATCACAGAATTCTCATAAACAAGCTTAATTTCTATGGTATACGTGGTGATGCTCTGGCCTTGCTGAAATCATACCTGTAATCGATGTCAATACGTGGAAATTAGTGATCAGTCATCTTAGTATCCAACTAGATCTGTTGAAAATATATTACATTTGGAGTCCCACAAGGGTCAGTCCTGGAATTTTACTATTTATAATTTCTATTAATGATTTATCAGACTTTTTAAGCTGTGGAACCTATCTTTACGCTGACGACACTAGTATTATTTGAAATGAACCATCTTCTTTAGTCTTATGTAATCATATGCAAGAATCCTGATAATAAGATATTGCATCGAGGTTTGGGGAAATGGAACTAACATTAACAAAGTGCTCCTCAAACAAAAAATAAACTGATGTTAATAGAAAAATGTGCTAATGTTCCTGACTCTCACCATAGTATAGGTATTTGATGACAATAAATTTTTGACTGTAATTTCTCTCTAATTGTACCGTTTATGTATTTAAGTTTTAACAATAAAAACCTGTATGTCCAGCAGGGCAAGTTTACGAATCATAATCTTAGACAACGAAACTACAATGATGTGCATTATGTTCATTTTGACAAAAGTTTAATTTGTACAATTTACTTCCTGACGACCTAACAAATATTCTAGAATTAATTAATTAATTATTATTAATTATTTTATTTATTATTATATTATTATATTATGCAAGAATTTTTGAAAAAAAATCGTGATATTTATTGTTCCAATTATTTTTTGTTTTACTTTTTTCTTCATCTGTATTTACCTCTTAATTGCATTATTATTAGTATTAAAATATTAAATGATTATTCTGCTTTTCTGACATTTAATGCAAATTAATAATATTTGTTTTAATTGGATCTTGTACTTGGTTGTTAGTTGTATTTGTATGTTAAAACTATATTTGCATGCATTTATAAATGTGTTTTATAGCAAATAAATGATTGATGATTACGAATAATAAGCGAACTTTCTCGCGTGTGGGATGAACTACCCGTGTCTTTCTAAGGCACTGGTCCCACCGCCGGCTAGTAAGCTAGAAAGGTTGGGCGAGTAACGGTTCATTGCGTGCTGACCAGGCACAGTGTGATCAATCGACCTTTACAGATCCGCAATGTAATGCTACTCGCCCAACTTTTCTAGCTTACTAGCCGGCGGTGGGACCAGTGCCTAAAACTCTTAGTCGTTCCCGTGCGCAAGACTGTTCGTGCGCGGTCTCGATTATATATAGGTATTAACTGCGCACAAAAGTATCAGAATTCGAAAATTATACCTTATAATTTTGACGTTGAACTTCCTGGTTGCGTCTTCTGTCCTTGTTATTTTTTGGTTGAATCCAGTCTTAATGGCGGAGGTACCGACATACAAACGCTTCCTCGAAGTAGGCAATTATATAGCTAATTTACAATTACGCACAATAGTTTTGTTTTTTCGGGTAACTTTGCACCCTCAAAGAATACATGTTTTGTTGCTGCAATATAATATATGTAGACTTATAAATACATACTTAATATTATTTTTTGGTTTTAATGCAAATAATCTTAAATTATTTTTCTATTAAGCAGTAGCGCTGCTAATTAAATTATAAATTTATATTAAAGGAAAAAAAAAAATGTACGCTCCGAGCCGGATTCGAACCACAAGCATTCATGGGCCGTCGCTACTAACTAACTGAGCTACTCTCTTTCAATTAGTTCCTTCTTATAACGCCTCAGGGAGGCGTGTAGCAACATCTACCGGAAGACTTAGGCTTATTTAGTAGCGACGGGACATGCATGTCTGAGGTCGCGGGTTCGAATCCGGCTCGGAGGAGAAAAAAAATCTTATAATTTAAATTAGCAAATAATCTTATTCATTATCACATTCAAATGTATCTTTTTCAAAAAGCTATTTTAGTAAAACAACCACAAAATAACAAGTTTTACTTTTGCATTATATTTTATTGCGACAAAAAGTCGCACTAAAAAGTAGTGCTAATTGAATTTAGTAAGTACCTAGTAAAGTAAAAAGCGTAATTTTTGAATGCTAATGGTCGATATCTTGAACCTGTTGAACTTATTATGAATCCCTAAAACATTACTGGACTTTTTAGTAGAATTTCTCTAAAACATAATTTCAGCGGTTAAAGGGTGATCTGATGCGTGTCAGCTCTTCGGCTAGGGAAATAACCCAATAGCTGTAAAGTTATATATCATACCGAGTGGGAAATTGATAGCATATGACACAATTCAGTTCACGACACCTTGAGGTAACTTCCACCACAAAACTCGATATCACTGCTATTCGCTACCAGAAAATAGATTTCCACGATAAAACAAGTTTACATCGTCACTGAATAGGAAAATTTCATTCGTATCAAACGCTCGCCCGGGTGTTGTGTTCGATGGTGAATCATGTCACCCATATTTACCTCGGGTTGCTTATATTATTATTTATACTATTGCACTTTATTTAGTGACTGAAGCAATCACGAACTCCAATATTAATACATAACCCGTGAAAAGCGAACTTTAATGAAATAATTTACTTTGAGTAATAAAAACAAAGTTTTAACCGACTTCAATTTATTTCGACAACATTTCCACATTTCTTTTCCAATTTACCACATGCACTGATTTCCTATAGCAAATGCGTTGATTATTAGAGAAAAAACCGAATCGCTGTATGTGGGCCGATAATATTTGAGGACTTCCGTCGATTCCCCAAGATAATCACCTTTGGCACTTCATTAGTAGTTTGGCACTAGATTACTCCAAACAAGTACAAGTTACACCAAATCAAATCTTTGTTCATTGATTGTTTGGCGCCGACTCAAAATTACTTAGGTACACTTGGATTAATTTAAGAACTTAGTTATTAAGGTTAATTTAAAACTCAAAATAATTACAAAAATATATACTTAGGTATACTTACAATAGATTAAGAACTTAGTTATTAAACTAAATAAAAAAGGTTTATTGTTTTTTGCTTTTCAGTTTATTTTCGGCGGTTTTTTATTGTTAAAAAGTTTTTTGTAGGTACTTTTAAGTACATAATTGAGGAATTCCATAAGTCATCTGTGGTCTTCATCATCAAGCATATACTTACAAACAAAAAAAAATACGAATCGGCTCATCAATGACGGAGTTCTGAGGTAACAAACATTGATAAAAAAAAGAAAAAAAAATACTACCGAATTGAGAACCTCCTCCTTTTTTTAAGTCGGTTAATAAACACGCATTGGTTGGTGCGACAGTCCTACAAATAGGTACAATACAATGTTTAGAAGACCACCGTTGGTAGGTGCGTTCTTTTAAATTAAAAGCCAGCTGCCGCTTAACGTGATGGCTGAGTATTGGTATACTCGACATTTAAATGAGGTCGCGTATTTCAATCAGAAAGTAGAACAATTTTGAAATAAATTCAATAAATTATGAAATATCTCTAAGCAATTACATATGAGTGATTAATTAACTGGTGACAGATTCATTACAATAATTGAATACGCAAAAATAGATACACTCACAACTCCTAGTGGCATGCGCTTAAAAATTCTTGGTATTTTTACAAAAACGCTTCATCCACTTGATTTTTATTAATTCACCGTTTTTTAGGGTTCCGTACCCAAAGGGTAAAAACGGGACCCTATTACTAAGACTTCGCTGTCCGCCCGTCTGTCTGTCACCAGGCTGTATCTCAAGAACCGCGATAGCATTTTATTTGCTTTGCCGTAATATTGACTGGTAGAGAATGCTTTATAGCATTAAGTCCGCCTTTGGTACCATAAGATATTCTTTTGAGCAATAAAGATTAAATAAATAATTAAATAAATAGCTAGACAGTTGAAATTTTCACACATGATGTATTTATGTTGCCGCTATAACAACAAATACAAAATATATATATATATATTTAAGGGGGGCTCCCATACTACAAACGTGTTTTTTTTTGCCGTTTTGTCTGTCGCCAGGCTGTATCTCAAGAACCGCAATAGCTAGACAGTTGAAATTTTCACAAATTATGTATTTCTGTTGCCGCTGTAACAACAAATACTAAAAACAAAATAAAAGAAATATTTAAGAGGGCCTCCCATACAACAAACTTTTTTTTTACCGTTTTTATAGATAATGGTACGGAACCCTTCGTGCGCGAGTCCGACTCGCACTTGGCCGGTTTTATAGAAATTCATCGATCCTAATAATATTATTGTACTGGATGAAAGTATGATAGACACTGTATATGGTTCAGTGTTGCCAAATAAAAATAAAATGTAGCCAGTATTTTCAACGTTTAAAAAAATGTGTCCATTATATAATAAATAGTTCAGTATAATAGTTTAATCAACACATTTGCTCGTAACGTGCCTATTATTACTTCACTTTTAGGCTCATAATCCTGGGTATTAAACACGCGAAGTTATGTCACGTTGAATTAAACCTCGTGTTTATTGGTTTTTAAACAGTTTTATTTATAAATATTAGATACATACATACGTGCTGTGAGTAGTTCCGAGAGCCATGTAGGATCTTGCTTATAGAAACGGAGGAGCTTCCTCTACCTTGCATGATGTATATATATAATATTTAGAGGCACATAGCAAGTACTTGCCTAGATCAACCCGATGCGGATAAGTTACATCTACTAAGGGCTAAACTGAGAGTCTACAAAAACAACGCATTTTTATGGCTATTCGCATATTTTTAATAAACTGCCTCATGATTTGAAAAAGTGCCCTCCGCAAAATAATGGAAGAACGCTTAATAAATGGCTTCTCTCTAAGTGCTTTTACTCCATCTAAGAATATTTAGATAACTAAAGACTATATTTATTTTTTAAATGATCTGATGATCTTTTTAATTTTTAAGTAAGTAGATGAAATTATTAATTGTGAATGTAATGTAATGAAAAATATTGACATTTTAACTAGTAATTTATCCTATTCTTTATATGAATTTTTGCATGCCTACAATTATGCCAGATCATTTAAGCACCTTAAATGAAAATTAAATATAACCACTTGTGTTTTCGCAAATAAAAATCTTGAATCTTGTATCTAAAACTATAAAACGCTGCAAACAAATGAATATTGATCTTATTTCGATAATAGTTCTATAAATTTCTATAAATGTCTTTTTTATTTTAGTGCTGGGACGTAATCATGGGACGTAATCATTCGATTAAATTCAGATGATACTTCCGTAAATTGACAGTTCGATAAAATTATTTTTTAACCGAAATAAGTCATGATATGAAACAAAATACATATGACGAAAGAAACTAACCTAGCGCGCGCCGCTGGGCGAATGCAGTGCGCCCCAACGCGAGGTTTAGTTTAAAGTTTAAAAATAAAAATTATATGCGACGCGCAAACATCAATCGTTTTGTTATGGGAGAGAGTCGCAAACAACTTGTGTTCAGAATTGAGACCACTCTACCTAGTCTCTATGTGGGGGAGATACTTTGATCCCGTTATGAAAAGTCATAAAACGGTAAATGGTTACAGCCCTCTTACTATTTCTAAGAGGATTGGGATCCTTGGTGTTGAAGTTTCCAGCGACGTCCAGTCCCATAATAATTCAAAAGGTCAACCAGGTCAGGCACCTGAAAACTGAATTTATCCCATTTGCTACACGAGTTTTTTTTATCGTTTTCTTGTAACACCCCAATAAATAAATTTGGTTTATTTCATACTTTGTTTCAAATTTAATTTTTCATGGAAGCTTTTGGTATAGTTTATTTATTTATTTATCGATTATAATAAAAAAACCCGATCACAGATTGGACTACGACATGTAAGGTTCAATCAAACACTTCCTAGTAGTCCAGTCTATCAACTCTAAGTTCCTACATCGTTATCCCGAATACTCTGTATATCAAAGTACGTAAGGATCTGTTTTGACATTGATTTGACATTTGAAGTAAAATTCTATTAT
The DNA here is from genome assembly GCA_947049275.1 of Epinotia bilunana. Classification (NCBI taxonomy): domain Eukaryota; kingdom Metazoa; phylum Arthropoda; class Insecta; order Lepidoptera; family Tortricidae; genus Epinotia; species Epinotia bilunana. Next base: position 14,157,613 of record OX346257.1, read on the forward strand.
TTACCGCTGTTCTGCTACCTTACGTAGGTATAGTTCATTTGACATTTGAAGTAAAATTCTATTATTTACCGCTGTTCTGCTACCTTACGTATAGTTCATTTGACATTTGAAGTAAAATTCTATTATTTACCGCTGTTCTGCTACCTTACGTATAGTTCATTTGACATTTGAAGTAAAATTCTATTATTTACCGCTGTTCTGCTACCTTACGGATAGAACTACAAGACTGCGTCTAATAAGCACGCGCCCCTTTTCAATGTGATTTTTAACTATAAATGCATGTTTGATTTTTTTATGTTAAAAAGGTTTGTTTTCAACGTTCGACAACATTGTTATAATCATGCATTCTAATAAGTAGACATGATTTAGGTACAGTACAATCCTGAAAGTCTTGAACATAAACTAAAGCGTATAGGGGTGAAATTGCCTTACTTATAGCTCGATATTCCCAATTGACCTTGTTGGGATATTGAGCCGAAGGTGCTTAAATATTAAGTTTTTGTTAGGAAATACTAAAAGAAGTGTTAAGTACTGTCACGAGTGTTTATATTAAAGTAACTAAGTAAACAATAAACATTAAAATATTGAATAAATGAATATATCAAATAGAATAAGCCTAATATAAAAGAAAAATAACATAAAGAGTCTCCGCAACAAGAGACCAGACTACAACAGACCTTATCGATGTGACCTCTAAGACTCAGAATTATAGGTAAGTTTATAACTGAACGCGCAAACAAAGGTCAGAACCTTATCTAATCGAAACGTACGTTTGAGTACGATAAACATAAGAACTTGCTTTTGTTAATTGACTCGTATGTACTATTTTATACAAAAAACTTCACAGGTTGTAAGTACGTTGTTCTCTTTATTTACTGCTTTCATTGAAGGTGGTACATTTTCAATCGATCATCTATGAATCCCTGCTAGGACACGGCAGCACTGCTAGATGAGTTGAACAAACCGCAGGTAAATATTAATATTTGTTTCTAAAACTAACTCTGAGAATGATGAAGGGTGATTGCCTAGTACGCTGTATACCCTTTATTATTTACTTCATAATCCGCGCGAAGTTTTCGCCCCGTTACGATAGTCTACACATATTTTAGTAAACATAAGCCTAGCCTTAAACCCCGTTTTTCTTTAATTTCGTAAACCAGAGAAAATGTAAGACAAGCAAATCTCTAGATGGGGTACGTAATGAGTAAATAAACATTCAGGCCACGGATGAGGGGCAGCCAGTGAGACTGAGAATTAAGTGTGATTTATGGGCTTCGTGTGCCGCCCTTCGGCGGATCATTTGCACCGGCCGGAGAAAACTACAGCCGGCGCGGGAATTTTTGAATACCGATGTGATAATATACGGGGTCAAAATTAAATATACATCTCGCATTTCAATTTCATTACACTTTTTTTGAGCGCCTCGTTTGATAATTTAAAAAAATGTTGCGCGCGTGGATGAAGGTATATTTAGAGTACCTCGTTGACGTCAACTACACAAAATACGAAAGAGTTAATTTTTTTTTATTATTTTGATCAAATCTCTTTGTCGAATGCTTAGCGTAATTCTGAAACCTAAAAATAATACGTATTTTATTAAACCGATTTCAGCTAATATCTTATTTTATTAATTACCTAAAATGTTATTACATATTCAGAAAAACACATGAGAGGACGAGGCAGGGGTGCCGACCCAAGAAACAACCTTGACAATACGAGACTCGGTATTTCGGTAGGTAATTGATACAATAAGATATTGGCTGAAACCGGCATAATCAAATACGTATGTTTTCTTTAGTTTAGTACATAATTGGTTTCGGAATTATGCTAAGCATTCGACAAAGAGATTTGATTAAAATACAAACAAAAGAAAACTTTACCCTTATCATATGTGCAGTTGACGTCAAATATTTGTTTACATATTTCGCCGTATTACAATGGAATAAGGTGCAAAAGTGTAAACATTTATTTGACGTCGAGGTACACGCGAACACACAATATACAACAGATATTTTTTAAATATTTATAATTATATTTATTATTATGGTTTATTGCTTCACAAAATGATACAAAACTTTACCTTTTGCTTTTGTGTGTTTTATGTGGGACAGAGCGTGAGCCGGCGGTAACGTGATATCAAACCGTCTCCGCGGCTAAACTGCGACCAATTGTTTACACCCTTATATACCCTTATATTTCACGCTTATTACACAAATTGCTCTCTAAACATTATGGCACGGGTCGATATCGACGTATTTCCTTGATATACTTATTATATTTTTTTAATATTTATAATTATATTTATTATTATGGTTTATTGCTTCACAAAATGATACAAAACTTTACCTTTTGCTTTTGTTTGTTTTATGTGGGACAGACATGTTTGCGTGAGCCGGCGGTAACGTGATATCAAACCGTCTCCGCGGCTAAACTGCGACCAATTGTTTACACCCTTATATACCCTTATATTTCACGCTTATTACACAAATTGCTCTCTAAACATTATGGCACGGGTCGATATCGACGTATTTCCTTGATATACTAATTTGTTAATGGGTGTTGGAGTAAAATTACGTGGTTATATCATAACACTTAGAAAATCATGTGATATTGTCATCATTCGCTTGTCCTTATCTCATTCACTTGAAGTCGGTGCAGCACGTTTTTCTTTCATGCCTCTCTATCACCCGTCATCTCATCCGTTACATCCTTCCTGTTCATTTCGTTCACTCTCTTTTTTTCAAGTCTACATATCTTACCCTTTCAATCACAACTTTCGTTTCTTCGCATGTATGTCCATACCAACAATTCAAACGTATATAGTATATTATACCAAGTAAATTATTTGTCAAAGACAATACAAAAACCTGATAACACTAACTCACTAAGTATCAAAATGCGAGTAAATTGAGGCCAAAAAACGTCACAAACTAATCTTAAGTACCATTAAGTGCCCATAACACTACGACACTCTAGATCAGCACACTCACAGTAGTTAATATACGCGGGTTTACAGGCAACATATTATAACCTTCGTGGAGCCAACACTAATGGTAAGATTATGTGTCATAAATCGTATAGAAATAATTTGGTAGGTGTAATCATAAGCTACATTCCTGGCATAGTTAGTAACCAAAGGGCGTTACGCCTCTCCAGTAATGGTACAAGTAACAAAAATTTTGAGGAAATCGGTAGACGTTCTCCATTCTGTTTCAGTTAACCTTTATTAAAGGTGTATTATGTCTCGTCGAAATTGAAATATTGGAGAGTGGTTTTGATATTTTTTCTTAAGTATAAAGTAGAATGAAGTATAAGAGTTTTATTTCTTAAAACTTTACTTCCTTCTGCTTGATCAGTTACATTGTGTGAATTGAAGAAAAATAATTCTAGTATCATTATTATTTCATCGCGATATACACGGTGTTGCTACACGCTGTGTTTTTAAATTTCTAGGCTCATTTCTATGCTCATCTTTCCTTGGCCAGACTCTAGCAACATACTCAACTTGGTCTCCAACGGGTTTGATGGATCGGATTTTGGTAGATTATACTGTATATTATACGTTTATAAGGGTCTACTGGGCATCAGATATATCAGGGCAGGACTCGACTTCGAAGAGGTATAGTTTATGTACCTATTATTTTAGATAAGGTGTCCCTTTGACCGTAATTTAGAACGGTACATTTTGAGGGGTATTTTATTTCAGCATTTGGTTATTAAAACTACTTAGAAAAGCGATTGTGTGGTTATGAGTACTTACCAAATCTTGGCCGATGTTATATACCGTGGATCTTTCTAAAAAAATAGGTACTACTCGGGTACCTTTCTTTTAATGACACCAAGCTACAAGAATTATAAGTATAAGTAGTTCTCTTCAAAATAATTGAGATCTTGATATCAGTATATAGGTACGCTTTAGACCGTAATATTTCTTTATACTACACTACTACTGGTCTGAAACACTTATTTAGCTGGTTACGAAAAAAGTTAGAACACAAATCCTTGTAAGTTTAGTATTCACGCTATCAAAAAAAAATACAAAATAACCATTTGTCTACTACTTCTAAATACATGTAAATTATCGATTTTGAACGGTACCTGTTAAGGGTTCCGTACCCAAAGGGTAAAAACGGGACCCTTATTACGAAGAATTCGCTATCTGTCCGTCCGTCTGTCTGTCAAGAACCGCGATAGCTAGACAGTTGAAAATTTCACAAATTATGTATTTCTGTTGCCGCTGTAACAACAAATACTAAAAACAAAACAAAATAAATATTGAAGGGGGGCTTCCATACAACAGAGTTTTTTTTTGCTGTTTTTATAGATAATGGTACGGAACCCTTCGTGCGCGAGTCCGATTCGCACTTGGCTGATTTTTAGATTTTATCATAGTTATTGAAAATTGATTCGCCTTAGGCCTTTAACTTGCACCAAATCATCGTTACTTTGGTTGAAAAGCCTAAATTGATAGTTTCCATTGCCCAGCTACGTGGCTATTCATTACCATACGGATCTTGACAGCAATCGGGCTTGGTTTATGTTTTAATAATAATGGACACGCAAACAAGTTAACGTATTTTGGAGGTAAACTACCTTTTAGGCCTGCGCAAACCGGTGGAGCGCAGCGCAGATCACTTTTCTATTTTAATTACATTAAGGTATAAATTTGAATGCTCAGAGACCGACCTCGCATCGCGGGGGATTTCTCAGAGCATTCAAATTTATACCTTACTGTAATTAAAATACAAAAGAATATACATTGATAATTTTAAAGTGATCTGCACTGCGCTCCGCCGGTTTGCGCAGGCCTTTTGTTTTCATCGTGCGGTATCTTTTTATATTGTTTGTTATTGTGCTGATTTTATTATGAAAGCTATTAAATTATAGGTTGGTTGGTATAAATCCGCGGCTTGAAAAATTCAATTTGTATTTGCATGTCAATGAACACGAAACGCGTGTAGAGCAATAATTTGTATTTCGACTATTTAATCATTAAATATTGATCATTGTAAATTATATAAAAGGTTATTTGATTTGTTTTTAATATCATCGTCATGTCAATAGGTAGGCACAACATTAAATAAATTTTGTTTGTACACCACACATAGTGGTACCTCAATGCGCACACCGAAACCCTGGATTAAGACTTATTGAAAATCCTGAGGCTTAATAATAGTACTGATAGGTAATTTCTACTATTTAGTATGGAGTCTCTTGGTGATCTTGGGCGCATTTCTATAATGTATGATATTTCCTAACATCGTGTCTGTTCTACTTTCCTCATATTCGAAATCAAACGTGTAGGTATAGTGTTTTACTCGTATGAAACAACCCATTCCATCCACGACCTATTGGCGCTCTCACTTCGTTCCAGTACCTTTAATATCTCGTCTGTAATGGGGTTTTTCTTCCCTCGGTTCACAATCTACTATTATTATATATTAATTCCAAATATTTTATGTAAAAATCACACATGTTGCGCGCACCTTAATTATTTTGCGTTTCCGTTGTGCGTCACTCTGCGCACCTGCGTTACTGTTTTGCGTCACTCTGCGCATCCGGTTCGTAGAAAATTCTACGTCACCGCTGCGCTCTTTGTGGCAAAATCTACGGCCTGAGGGTCGTTCTCTCATTTCGTACAAATCGGTATTATTGGTAATTTAAAAAAAGTACTGGAATTTTCAAAAATCTATGAATGCAGGATTATTGCGTTTTATGAAAGGTATAGAGGCATCGAAAAAACTACCGTAGAAAACATGTTGTTTTCTTTATATTTACAATTAAGACCCGTTTTTTTCATTCATCTCGACACAAAATGCATGTTGGTATGACTTTGACCTTCAGTTGAACCTTAAATACTCAACCATGAGTTTTTGTTTTATGTTCAATCGATAGGGAATATAGTTATGTTTTGAAGTGTGAAATTATGATTTTTTATTTATCACAGAAAATAAATTACAGCTTCTAAAGTGTATGTCACTGTTGATCCCTACATTACCGTCGTGGGAAATGGATAAGGTATATATCGCTAGATAGCGTATCCGGGCTGTGCCTACCGTCGATTCAAAACATTTTTAGTAGTTCGGTCAACCGCTAGCTGCCTTGAGAGACGCCTCTACGGCGCTCCCGACGGAGATACCTGCGTTCTCGCTTGTATAAAAGAGGTTTGGTATCGTTTGGTTTTCATCGCCATCCAGTAACGCATTCAGTAAGTACTGCATGTAAAATTCTATATTATTGTCTGTTTGTGCTGTTTTGAATGACGGTTCTGTCAAATAATTTTATAGATTCAAGGTCAATTACGAAACGAGTTAGACGAAATAAACATTGAAAATTTCATTCATATCGTGATCATTACCTCCTTTTCTTTCCAATTTTAAGAAGGATGGTAATTAACAGTTTAAGAAGGTAATGAATGTTTATATTAAAGCCATTGTTTTATGGAAAGAGTGGGACATCATTCATAATGTTAAGTTTGTTATATGCGTTTTTAATTAGATTATGCGTAGTAACACAATAAATTATGGGTTTACGAGTAAAATCCTCTTAAACTTTTCTCTATTTTCCCGATGCCGACTTAAAAGTTGTTAATATCACTACTAGAAAACGCCACAAGCCGCCGATGCCTAATCACAACTAGCTCAGCTTTTACCCAAATTCTATGTCATGTTATCTCCTGGCTCCTGGCTAAGTGGGCAAATATCAACTTTATTATGTCACTACTGGCTTTGTTTTTAACCGCCTTTTCTGTCATGTTATCATGGACATCAACTACTTAATATAAGATTGACGGGGTCCTGTCTCTTGACCAAACAACTTTTAGCCAAATGTATCATTTGACAAATGTTTCATTTGACCTAATGCATTTTTCGTCAAAACAGTGGTATTTTCGGGTATTTACTGCACTACTTCTAGCCTGTCTACCAAAATTGGCTCGAGGTGTGAATCAGGAACATTGCATTTCACCTTCGGTGACTGGTATTAAGTTGGTTCGTTACTTCCACGCTTGATCACTAATCTGGCTTCCCAGTACATATCGGCTAATAATGTGATGTATGCTCGGGATATTACTATCTAGTCCAAAGACATCACCATAACATACCGTCTTACGAGGTACGTGGTCAAAAGTCCTATCCATTTCGAGAAAGGTCACATACATTGGTTTGTTCTTAGCTCGGTATTCTTCAGCGATGATATTGAAAGCAAACATTGAGTCATGGATGGCATAAAGCCGGTATTGGTTGCTAGAGAGTGTGCTTTCCATTGGTAATCGGCCATCAAAAACTGGCTTGTACAACTTCATGGTAATGCCCCTGTAGTTGTTATATTCATAACAACTGCCTTTATGTTTATACTGAGGAAGAAATATTGCTTAGCCCCAATTGCATTGTTTCGGCATATGAATGGTCTCCTGCATGATGTGTTTGAAAAGACTCGCCAGTAATACAACACCGTTGTCTCCTAGACACTTCCACGCTTCACCTGGGATATCACTTTGCACTGTTTTCTTCTTTAGATATTCTCTTTCCTCCTTTAGGTTTATGTTTGTCGCTTTAGAAAGTGACTTTACAGGTGATCGTAGATATGGTCTCTAACTTTTTTCTGAACTTATATCTGCATTTTCCCCTTTCAGAAAGAAGCCACTAGTGAGCTTTTGTGTTCGTAAATTTAATAAGTTAAAAAAATATAGATTGATAGAATTTTAAAAAGTGTAAAAGGATAGATTAAACGAAAGGTTTTCTATAATTTTAGCCCGAGTACAACAAAATAAACGAAGTTACAAAATAGTTTTCTGTTCATTGCAAGGCTTCATTCTAACATCGCAATTCGAAGTAGTTTTCATACGTATATATGTTACCAATATTATTTCTAATTAACTATTTTTGTATGTGATATCATATATAAAGTTTCATTACCGTCTCCCGGCAAAGTTACCATCCAATGCTCATTTCATTCCTTTCCTTAAGTAACCATTACCATCTGAGCTCATTTCATTACCAGCGCACACTTCATCACCGAGTCTTATTATATAAAAAATAAAAATGTTATCAAGGTGCCTTTAGCACAAAATTGTTGATAAGTGAGATCACAACCACAAAATAACCTAATTGTATTACATTTTGAGAAATTAGAAAACCTCGAGAGAATGCCTCGATTTGCACGAAATGAGAGAACGACCCCTGACCCAAATGTGTTTAACAATTCACCTTGCATCTACAAGCTTTTATTTATTTCAGATTTAAAAGGCCGGGAGGGGTGCCTGTTTCAGTTTCTTTGACTGTACTTGATTAGATGTGTGCAAATACATACGTTATATACCTTATCTCTTATTGATAGTAGACTGTAGATGCACTCATTTTGCTGTTGTTCGCTTTATACCTACTGCTCCTAATTTTATAAGTGTAATGTAAGTACTTAATCTTAATCTTAAGTTATGGCACTCCATGTCTATTACTGTAATCTTTATATATTTTTCAAAGAAACTGAAATGTAACTGTTTTCCTAATTAAAACAAAAAAAACGGTCTAGTGCGAGTCTGACTCGCGCACTGAGGGGTTCCGTACACACTATCAATTAATTCAAGGTAAAGTAAATGACCCAATATTTGTTAAATTCCTTATTTTAACCCAACACAACAGAATTCAATTTCAAACAACGAATAACTTTACACCAAGCCCATGAAACTACCAAGACAATTGAATCGCGATCGCAATTTTTTTTTGACCTGCTATTGAAATATGTCCCAACCCCATTAATTCAAGAAAAATCTTACCAGCGCGAAGTAGGAATAGGGTCAGCGCCATCTATCGGCCCCATTTGGTACTAACGTGCAAGGGCAATCAGCTTAGTATGTATGTTGGTGTTTTAGCGATTATTGTTTATCACGTGAACCGATCTCGTTTATTATTTTTTTATTTGAAAGAAAGTACTTCTATTTTAGTCTTATAGGAATTTCAAAACAAAAAAAATATTTATAAAGTTGACTGAATTGCAAACTTAACTAGGAAATTATTTTAGAAAATAAAACAAGAAATACGCTAGATACAGAAAAAGAAATGAATACTTTTCCAGTATCACAAGTCATTATTTCAAATTTTTCGCTTGGCTAACTTCGGAGATAAGGGGGGGAATGGTATTTTTTTTTTACATTTTCCTTCATAGATCGAAATTCTACCAATGTAGAAAAAAGAACAACTGTTTCAAAAAGTGCAACTCAAGCCCTTTCATATGATACCCCACTTGACCTAATAGTTGAAAAAATAATAATTTGCCCCCTCCTCAAAAACAAAACAAAACAAAAAATACGCTAGATACAGAAAAAGTGATACTTTTCCAATAATATTTACTTTTATCTTAATCAAAAGTAATAATTTCAAAGTTTTCGCTTGTATAACTTCGGAGATACTTAAGGGGGGGAATGGTATATTTTTTCAATTTTTCTTCATAGATCGAAATTTTACCAATGTACATAAAAAGAACAACTGTTTCAAAAAGTGCAATTCAAGCCCTTTCATATGATACCCCACTTGACCTAATAGTTGAATATATTTTTTGCCCCCTCCTCATATTCGTAATTTTTCATAGAAAATTAAAATGTATGTTTAAATTTCTCAATTTCCATGCACGTGGAAACTCATTTAAAACCATTCCAAATTTCAAATCGATAGCTTAAGTAGTTCGTGAGATATTTCACTTTGTGACAGACAGACAGACAGACGGACGGAGTCGCACCATAAGGGTTCCCTTTTTACCTTTTTTGGTACGGAACCCTAAAAGGGGTAATTTACAGATTGCAGTTCTTACTATGACTATGATGTTAGGATTCATAGATTTATTTCATATTAGTCTATGATTGTAATGACATCTTGTCCGTGCTATTGTCTTTGAATTACTATGAAATATTGTGTAAGCAATAACACAAATCATTTAGTTTTATGTCCGACTATTAAAAATCTCTCAAGGAGGATGTAGCTGAGTACAAGTGGAATCAATCGATTGTTTTGAGCTCTTAAAAAGTTTGAGACCATAACATTTTGTACGATTAGAAAAAGGTTTAGTGTACTTAATAGTGTCTCGAAATTCAGATATCAACGACATTTCACAAAAAAATCGCTAGAAATCAATAACTAGATTCTGCTAAAAGGCGCGCCAAATTCATCTATTCTGAGGTCGGTATTCTATTTGTTACTAACTAAAACTACGAGTCATCCGTTCATTGATCCTCACGTCATTTTGAGTTGAACGCAGCGACATTGAGTGGTCAAAAAAAAAATCATCATCTTTTCCAGCTTTGGTTTAATCAGACATTAGGTTTAATCAATCATAGCGAAATGCGTCCAGGTCTCGGCCTGCTACGTCGTCACCGCCTATTCTAGTTTGGCCCACCTCTGTGGATGCATGCGGCAGACGGTGCCAGGTCAAACCCATTTTAGCTTGGTGGTTCTAATTCCAACGTCAGCAATGCAGGTTTTTGAGCGCAGCGTAGTTTCAGGGCCGGTTAGTCCGTTTCATCTTCCGTTCTCCTCTCAGCATGTTTTGCTCCTGAGCTCGTTGGAAACCTTCAATTTGGCCTCTATCAGTGACCGTGTTTGGGCACCGTTGGTTATGACAGGCATCAGTACACGTATCATCGAGTCACCGCTTCATGTTTAAAGGTTCAATGTCATTTGTGAGTTTGGGATCGTCTACGATTCACACAACACGTCTCTAAAGCGAGTCAAAGGACCCATGCTGGTGTCCAGGTGCTAACCCAAAGATGAAAACAATACCAATAACACTTCGCTCTATTAAGCACACCGAGCATTTTGGATGCCAGCTTGGCTTTGTCTTCTTAGTGCCTGCGAAACTGGACGTCGCTGGAAATATCAACACCAAGGACCTGAATACTCTTAAAGAAAGGGCAACAAGGGCCTTCACATTTCATTTAACCTCTCCCCTCACCTTAAATTAATTTAAACTGTATCTCAATATTTGGTGACCGGTCGATGAAGGGAACTCAATGCCCGTGCATATATTACGGTATTTACTTTTTATTTCTGACAGTTTCTGTACATTATCATCATCTCCATGTCAGCCGAATGAGAGCCACTGCCGGGCATAGGCCTCCCCTAATACGCCACAATAACCGATCCTGCACCGCCCGCAGCCAGCGGACATGTTTCTGTACATGTGAGCTATTAGTAGGTGTCCCTAGAATAGAAGCTTTGTCTTTGAAGCTTCGAACTCTGGTAAGTGGTAACCGGCCTATTTTCTATTTTAATGTCAGACAGGCTTGGAAAAACGTATAAACTAGGGAAAAATGTAAAAAGTCATTGTGTCGGTTACACTGCCAACTTCAGTGAGCAACCACCTGAAGAACAAGGTTTCTTAACCGCTCACTTGATTTCGGATTTTAAAAAGGTAGCCTCAACTGCTTTTAATTTTTCATTATTAAAGCAGCCCATACTTCGATTGGCAACCACAGTTGCCAACATCAGTTCAGGAGTCCGCGAAATTGGCAACTGTGGTTGCCACAAGCAAGTGAGTGGTTAACAAACCGTGCTCCGTTTGCAATTTCTTAAGTAGTTATTTGATACAAATCTACAAAAAACCGAGAAAATATCCTTACGGTTCATTAACTCACCTGAGTGTTCGCAAACGGGCACATTAAATTATGTGGTCGCTATTACTACTGGAATGAACCTACTTACGTAGCATTACTAAAGCTGGTTTTCCACAGGAGGGGCGAGACGAGACGAGGTGGGAATTGAAATCTTATGTGACTTATTACCTATTTCCACCGAGCTCGCGCGCGTGCGGTAGTAAGTCCCATAAGATTTCAATTCTCGCCTCGTCTCGTCTCGTCTCGCCCCTCCGGTGGAAAACCAACTTTAAAGATCAGTCAATTGGCGACATCTTTTTAAAAAAATATTTTATTTGATAGAACTAGTATTAGGTCAACCTAACCTAACCTAACCTATCATTGCGGAACATACGAGTTCAGAGGACTAAGTTCTCATTAATAGGAATGCCTAATAGATGTTGCCAACTTTAGAAAATCTGTCAATCTGAGACTGGGTCGATTTAATTTTTTTATCAATGGATCTATGATCATTTTTCATCCAATCGAAGTCAAGAATAGGCAATAATATTTCGTCAGTTCGGCCAAATAGCTTTTCGCCACCCACGTGCCACCAATTCGCTGGTCCATCATTCAAAAGACTAATTTTAGCAAAATAATGACTTTCGTTTCATAGGGCCATTGAAAGTAGGTCGGGTAAAGATAGGTCGTCCATAAATAGACTACCTATTTGCATCTGCTATATTATGCAGAGTAATGACGTCACAGGGATGAAAAGTGTTATTTACGGAAGTGGTTCACGTTGTTCTGTAATGTTGTGTTTCATGTATTTATATTTAGCTTAAAATTTTGTGATGATAACATTGTTTTTGTAACTCTCTGTCTTGTTTTAATGTAGAGAAAATAATAACCACAGCATTGCACCAAATTTTATGGTCGTATATAAAATATAAAAAAGTAGCTGATCACTACTTATAACATACATACATACATTCACGCCTTTATTCCCAAAAGGGGTAGGCAGAGCACATGAAACGTATGTTCCAGCGCCACTTTTAGCATAAATGTGGGTATAAAAGATCGACAAAATGTGATATTGCAGTGATAGGTTGCTAGCCCATCGCCCACAACACAATTCAACCCTGCTCCCTTAGTCGACTTTTACGACACCCAGCACGGGAAGAAAGGGGGTGGTGAAATTCTAACCCGACACCACGCGGGTCTACTTATAAATATGTAAATAAAAAGTAACGTGTATTCTTACTACATTTGACAATTAAAATAAACCTTTCAATAAAATGTCTATTCCTTATGTATTGTGTATATGTAGAAGTTGTCAAGTACCTCATTTTGAAAGCAAGAAAGGTTTGTCAAGATCGTAGCAAGTGGAAATCCGTGATCTCTGCCTATCCCTCCGGGAAATAGGCGTGATTATATGTATAGATCTATGTACATACGTCAAGTATTTTTTTACAGTAAACTATATTGAGGCGTCGTATAAAGTTAGCATTAAAAATCTATAATTCATATTTAATAGATTTTGAATGCTACTTAGTTGTAGGGATATGTAGAAAAAAAGAGGGAGGCCTTTGCCCCGCAGTGGGACAACTTAGTTATAAATGTGTTGAAATAATTATTTAACATGACAGTAGAACAAAAAACCACTAGAAATACATGTCTATTACTTTGAAATTCCAGGTAAGCCAGTTGGGCCGTGCATCTCTGAAAGCTTTTATGAAAACAGTAGGTATCTATTTTAAACGGTAAAATTTGCAACGGTGCGTATCAAGGCCACTTATATTTTATTAAAAATCATTTTTGCTCGGGTCCGTCTAACCCGCCGCTGTAATGAAAAAGCTAGTCTCGAGTGATTCATAGCTACATAATTCATGAGGCAAATGCATCGCATGAGATATTGATTTGTATAACATTATCTGATACAGATATAATTCTCTTTGATGCTTTATTCGCCAGTATTACATAAAGGTTTGATGGCAATGTAATCTCCATATTATTAAATTGAGCTGCCATTGGCTTTTTGTATACATTATGTATTCACAGACAATGTCCAGATTTAATGCCATGGAAAATGGTTTATATTAAAATGGGGAATGACGATAAACGTCAAAATTGTAAGAATTAATTTGGCAATACACCAATTAAAACATTCTCCTCTTGTTTAATTTAATTGAAAGTTCGTAAATAAACAGGTTGAATCCTGCCGGTATATACCTACTTAGTAGCGACATAACTACACATGATGATGAAAATTCTGACCGTCTCCGGCTGATTAGGTAACGACAACAACGATACCCAATATGACCGAAGTGTTGTTCTACCCTCTGGTGAGCTGTCAAGTAGCTTAGGTACCTACATATCTTTCTTACAAAGGTACCAGCGCACTTTGGGCTAGATGCGTAGGTATCCGAGTGTACTTTGGATTTCGCTTAGTTTTCAAGGAAACTATTATTATTCTCTTTTTTCGTAACAAGAAGCATTCGTAAAGAACGCAGACGAAGCCACGGGATAAAAAATATAGGCCCGGACTCAATCCATATCGACTTCCCACTCTACCGTGCACTGAGTCTTCTGAACGGTATGTGTATTTTATCATTTTTAAATTGTAAAACCGCACCATAAATACTAAATTAGCACCAAATTTCATTTTGCAAGTGTCTAAGACAATAAATTCCTTTGCTATTCCTACGTATCATGGATTTCCGCAGTGGAACGCCTGATTTGTTTCAGGTTCATATATTTTCCCTAAACATAAGTAAATTTAGCCGTCCGCTTGGCTGGCCGCAGACGCACGGTTTTCTGATTAGGTTTCCATATGACAGACAGAGACAGGAACATTTTTTGACGTCATTCCGTTCGGAAACCGAACGAAAACTCCGTGCGTGTGCGGCCAGGCTTAGCCTAGTTGGTAGTGACCTTACCTGCGAAGTAAGAGGTCCTGGGTTCGAATCCCGGTAAGGGCATTTATTTGTGTGATAAGCACCAATATTTGTTCCTGTGTCATGGATGTTTTCTATGTATTTAAGTATTTATTTATCTATATAAGTATGTTTATCGTCGTCTAGTACCCATAGTACAAGCTTTGCTTGGTTTGGGACTAGGTCGATTTGTATAAGATTGTCCCCTAATATTTATTTATTTATTTAAATTATTCTAAATTAATTTTATTTATACTTTCTATACAGATATATATATGCGGATAGAAGCGACGAGGAATGGTAAGAGCGGCGAAACGACGTTACACAGATGACTTATGGAATTCCTCAATTATGTACTTAAAAGTACAAAAGTATATCACAGATTCTGATAAGATTCCGTTGAAATAGCAACTAATTAAGTGCAAAATTTGATCCTTGTGGAATCGACGGAAGTCCTCAAATATGATCGGGCCACATACAGCGATTGGGTTTTTTTTCTAATAATCAACGCATTTGCTCTCGGAAATCAGTTCATGTGATAAATTGGAAAAGAAATGTGGAAATGTTCTCGTGGCTTGGCGGAGTACTAAATTGAAGTCGGTTAAAACTTTGTTTTTAAAGTAAATTATGTCGTAAAACAATCGTTTTGTGGGAGCCCAACTCAAGACACAAAACCAACAACAAATATCATCAAGGATCGGACAAACGCCCGTCATTTTCGAAACATTGGAAGTCTGTGCTGTTCCGTACCACAGAGACTTCCTTAGGTATATTGTTAATAATAAATATCATTAGGTATTTTATACTATAATTTTATTAATGCTTGACATTCCGGTGTCTGTGTTCGAGGAAAAATCACTTTCGCCAATATAAATTAATACCCAATTTTTTCCAAATTTTCACTTGTAAGTCTATATATAACCTCACGTTTTATTTAAAGTTATTTTTAATTAGAAACAAAATTAATCATTTGAACGTATGGATGAATAAATTATTTATAGATTGATTGAGTTTGTTTGACTTATTTTAAAACTTGCTTTATGTAGTAGGCTAACAAGTAGGTAAATAAATCATTTCTAATTTGCAAAGTTACACTGGTGAGGACACCAAACCGGAAAATAAATTGTAATCCTGACGAAGACCCAGGTGGCTAATGGACGAACTACTTAACTTCGTACATGCTCCTGCACGGTTCTAAGCTGAACCAGATTAGATGCCGACTCAACTTCGCAGTAAATGGCTCGTGGTGGTTTCTGGTACATCATTTGGATAAATGAGTCGCAACGTATTGAAAAAATACTAGTGGCTGACTGTAGCTTAAGTTGGAATAGAAGAGTTTTTGATTTCCTGCCAACGTTTTGCATCTACTTATCGCAACAATTATTTCTATCGCTGGTGTCATTCCGATTAGCGACCTCTGTTTTTTTTTCGTGATTTTTGCTTACCTTACCTTAAATCTCCTACATTTTTATGTTTAGCTGTAAATATGCCTACTTATTAAATACATGGTGATCATTAATTATTTTAAACCAATTTTTCTAATTCAGTAATTGATGTCAACCAGGATTTAGTTCGTTGTTACCTCAAAATAAACGTTTTTTTTACCGAAATAAAACTGAAGTTTTAATGTTTCTTACTACTAAATAAAAAATCATTGTCACCCTAACCGTCGGTTCGTCTGTGACGTCTCTAAAAACTGGTCTAGGGTTTTAATTTTAAACCAATTAACACGAAAGTTATGCCCAGAATACCAGTTTTTTGGCCTAAAATTATTCAACTCTGATGCCAAATATCTCGAAAACAATGGAGTTTGAAGTAAATATGGGATACTATATTGCTTAAAGCCGTTGGGTTAATAGGGTAATTCCGGGGTAGATGTACCATAAGGGGCCCATTGAAATATTTCATGAAACCAGTGACTTGATTTCTTTTCATTTCGCTTCGCTTCGTGCGTTCCAGCACGGGTGCAATTAACAATTAGGCGAAAAAAAAACACAAAGTAAGTAAAATCGTCTTGATTGTTTAAACTAGTGTCAATTTTTTTTTGGAGGGTTCATGTTTTACCTGGTTATGATGTTATTTTATGTTATGTTATGATGGTATTTGTTGCAAAGTATATGAGTGTCTCATTGTTAGAGTCATATTTTGGCAAGTCGTGTCATGACTTGTTTTTATTTTAGGTGTGGTCATCTCTCCCGGAAGAAAAGTAGAGATGGCCACTGGCTAGTTTAAGGCGGTATGCCATATGATGCTGAATGTGTGTCAGAGAAGAGTATAAAAAAGGAGAGCATTTATATTTTTCCTGGTTGGTTATCATACCAGGAAAGCTTACAATGTAAAAATATCCAAAACGGGGCTAACTCGGCGTGTAAACGAAAGAAACTACCGCGGCTGTGAGGAAAATGATTATGAGATCTTCTTCGAAGACTGGTATCAGTTCTCAGAATTCGAGGATATATACTTGAGAATCAAAAATAAAACGAAAAAAATACTAACTGAGAGTGTTAAGTTATGGCCATCTTTCCTATACAGTTATGGTCATCACACCCCGACACTTTGGGAGAGATGGCCAATCATGTTTTTTTTCAACGGTTTTTTTCGAGGTGATTTATATAGATATTATACTTTTTTGTTGAATAATCTAAAGTTAATTACATAACCAAAGTTTAATAAGAAATAAAAAAGTATTCGTAACGTGTAAGCTTTTATTTTAACAGTGTTCCAAAAAAAACCGTGGCCAACTACCCCGGACTTACCCTATAATAAGCTACAAAAACATTAGAAAACTAAGGGATTCAGATCAAACGTCATTGGCGTATGGGAGCCCCTTAACTTCAAATGTAGGGTGACCAATGTGACCATAAATTAAGTGGATAACGCATGTACAAAAATATGTATCGATTTAATCCTCTCATAAACATGTACTGAAACCTTAATCCGCTGACATAAGAGCGGTGGGACATTAAGGGGCTGTCCATATATTAAGATATGTCAAAAGGGGGGGGGGGGGGGGGGGGGGGTGGGGTCTGACCATTGGATGACGCTAGTAATTTTATTAGGCGGAGAGGATCCATTTAATAGAATGATGGGGGGAGACATAATTAATCTATAAGATCCCCAAGGACGGCCGGATATTATTAGTATTATCATTATTATTGCGTTCAATTAACTAAACAGCGATGTAGCTAATTGCATGAGAATTGAGGAGAGGAGACCTCATTCATTGAAATCTGTTTTGGCTGATTAATGTTTATTAATATTTAGACACCAGATCACGGATTCAACATCACCGTGTATATTTATTCTAAGAAAGAACATCTAGAGAAAATCCTTAACTCGCAACTATTACAACAAGATGTCAGATGTTACTGTAATAACACGTGAATGTCGTGAATAATTTAAGATAAAATAAACCTACATATTTGATCTGACTGTAGTTCTCGTTGTTCATCAAAAATGGAGCGTAACGAAGCTCTTCTCGTAGATTAGCAAAAATTAACAGTTCTCGCGCATGTGTAATATGCAGTTAATTTCCCTTGTGAATAGTCAAATTTAATGAGAAGTGAAACTTATGAGTTATTCAATGTAATTTAACATGAACACGGATAGACTATGTAGCGCCTAAAATGCAAATAAATGATGTCCCTAATAGACACTGCTTAATCAGGTAACCTATCGATGTTTCTAAACTTTATTTTCTGAATATAATTAACTCCAAAAACATTTTTACAATCTAAATATTTTATTTTGCATATGTTTGTGATTCCACTGATTCATATAACCACAATTTCATTTGCCACAAATTCTGCAGTCCGTCTTACACATTCCAATTTTCTCATTTGACAACCCATTCGTGAACCAAGTTTTAATAATATCGATGTTACAAAAAGTCGAAACAACGTTTTCCATGATTTTATTATACCGCTAAATAAAATCAGTAGTCTAATTAAAAAAGTCTCGTATTACTCCCAGGTAAGTTCGTTCGTTACCTTGGCTGTTATTCGCTAAGCGTTAAAGCGGCTCACCCCGCCGGTCGCCCGTCACGAAACTAGACCTCTACCTACGCTTGGTTACTACGTATCGCGGTGTCAAGATATATTTGTGGGTGGGCGTTGAGGTGAGCATAAAACAAGTTAAAGAATAGGGGGACTGGTGTACATCAGAGAGGAAACTAGGAGCCCCGCAAAGCGGAGCTCCGTCGACTTGCTGGCTAATCAAAATTTTTCAACAGGTATAAAACAAAAATAATCTCGCTGGGCATTACGAGAGTACCTAATTAAACAATCGTCAGTTGTTTATCCCAGGTAAGTTGATTCGTTACCCTTGTGTCCCTAAAAGCAGAAAGTAGGAGCTCTCCGTCGACTCGCTGGCGGGTCATAATTGATTGGATATCATGTTACACAAATGGCAGGTTATCAAGCAAATATTGTCTTTAGAATGACATTACGGAGTTTTAACTCCATAAAGATAAAAATACATTTGTATACGGAATTATAATCACCGGGATTTCAAATACACTGGTTGTAACGATCCCGGCCATCAAAATGTGACGATCCTACCTAATTTCTATAAAACTATATTACCTATATGAACTTAACCTAAAGCCCAGCTGAAAGGGTAGCCTACCTGTAGGTGTAGCTAAAGGTAAATAATTAAACAAGTAATGAGGGGAAACAAATCATTATTTATTAGTCATTAAACATTGAACGTAGTATTTTATGTTGAAGCTAAAGAAACTGATTATTTAATCCAATGAAATCAAGCTAGGTTTCATAGGATATTCGCTTTGGTTCCTAGACAATACTAACCCAATAACAAAGCGAATAAAACAATAAGGTTAGTCCCGGCCGAATAAATTAATAACTTTGTTAATTTAAGACTCTAATCTAGATCGAACTATCCTAATGCTAGAGAAACTTTTGTTATTTGTCCCAACAAATTCAAGCTAGAATTCATTAAGGAATCCACTTTGTCTCCTAGGAATGCTAGTCCAAAAGCAAAGCGGATCAAACGAAAATGGCTAGCTCCGTACCTACTAATGATGAACACACTTTAATTAGAACCGTAAATTAGACTTGAAGATATTATCCTTGGAACCTAGTCTAAAGTATCCTAACTGAACCTGCCGATAGAATAAAGTCGTAGCTTGCTCTGAAGTGGTGGCCAAAACGCGATCGTGTATCTAGTGGAAGGACCCGTCGCTGTGTGAGAGTAGACCCAGGTGCTTTTCGAAAGGTGAGAAGAGGTGACGTACTATGGAAAGAAAATTACACGTTACTAAAATCATACAATAAATTCGTTTACATACCTACAACCTTAACTTACATTACTACTTCGGAACAATAAGTTCATAAAACTTATTGTCAAAATATCCAAATAAAAATATATATTTAACGCTAGACTTTTGTCGCTTCTATTGGGAAGTTTCGTACAATGGTGGGCGTCCTAAACCACTACGAATCTGATGATGATGAAGATTTTGAATGATGATGTTGAAATACTGAAATAAATAATAGTTGACTTCCGCTTCGTCCTAGATATTGCTAAGGCGGTAGTGTGATAGGTCCAACGAACCATCCCAGCCTTAATTGCAGGACCCAAAGGCACCTTTATAGTCGAAAGATTGATAGATATACGACAATGCACAATGGAACCTGACAACTGGCAATTAACCACCATCTCGCTCACACCATTATTATTAAAGATTCCATCCCATAATTCCTCGGTAAAAACGTAAAACTAGAAACGTTTCTATTCAACTTTCATAAAATGTAGTATCCAGATATTAACGGGACGCTGTCTACCCACAATAACTAATATACTCCCGGGCGGAATCATGTTAACTCATCTTAAACAATTACCTAGCAAAAGGAGTATTGTATAAGGTAGCCCAATAATAATAATATAATAATATTTCACACTCTTGGGTGCTAATAACGCATCAGTGATACTAGACCGAAATACTCAATCACGAATGTTTACTAACCAGATTTATACCAATTTACTGCAGCATCTCGCGAATCATACGTAGATTAATTGCTAAATCCAGGAACTAACCGTACTAAAATAACTAAATCCTAATATATTAGGATATTACGGCACCAATCGTACACAATACACTAGATAAGCTAAATAAAATATCTCTTAATAGTAAGAAAACTGCGTACTAATCCCGCACTCTTGAATGTCGGTAGATACAAAGTTACAACACCGATCCACACTTGAAATACACACGTGGCAATCGGTAATTTATACAATCAAACAACAATCATTGCTAATGATTAAATATGATAATGTTGGAAATAGACGCAGGCTAACCACACATTCTGGTAGATTAAAGTAAAGTTAAATTAAAATCCTACCAGGGATTGGGCTCGCTGGATCCACCCAATTTACCAAATCAGCCGAAGATGTTGCTCGAAGGGAGGCCTCGAAGCTCCGCAACCCGCAGGAAGACTCTGCCTGAAGATCTGCCTGGCCCGTCGCTGCCTCGAAGGAAGATGAAGTCTCGCCCGCGTCCCGTGTGAAGAGATGTGTTGCTTCGTCCGTGTCCCGTGAAAAGTGAACGCTTCCCCGTCGCACCGCCTTAAAAAACCTCGCCGACACCAGAACCACTGTAACATGGACTCCCAACCGATAAAAGTCCTTATGATCATTGCTATAGCGTATCTAAACGCATGCGCCCCCCCCTACGACGTCGTCGCCATCATACATATTTCTCGCTATTCTGCGGGTACTGTTGGCGCCACTATGTCGGCCCCACGCCACACAAGTCGAAACCAGTCGAAACACAATTTCTAGTTCCCGCTGTATGATGATATTCAATGCCTAGGTTACCATCTACTAATATGATGAGTACTTCTGGTAGTTAGTGCCTTAGGATTGCAGGTGGTCTGCCCATCAGCTCGTCCCCGAACAAAGTGTGCTCTCCGGCGTTCCTCCCTCCAAATTACGTTTAACCCCTTCCATGCTTCCAGGTATTTTTAATAATGTTGCCATATAATAATCTGCATTTACCCTAAAACTGACCATGCTTGCCATGTAAAAGCTGATTTATCCTAGTTATAATGATAAAATCATGACATTCGGCCATCCGTCAGCGCGCAGTCACCCGACGCGCGCACGAAATGTAATTGAAAAGGTATTTAGAATATCCTTCGATTTAGATATATATCAATAAAAGAATGACATAATTGAACAATACATTTTATTTGACGACTTAATTAATAATAACATACCTACTTAAAAATGTATATGTCCACACAACTTTTAATTTTGGTATTTTTTTTAACTGTTGTGAATTGTGTTAGCCTAATTATTCAACTCTGTTTGCAATAATCACTTTATATTATTTTACAAGAGCACAATATAATTTATTACAGAAAAGATTTATTCTCTAATATAAGTATACATACTTACAAAATAATCTAAATCATGACATTCGGCAGGTTATGATTCTATGGATGTATCTGATTCAGTACCTGTACCAGCGTTATCGTCGCTTGCGACACTACCTCTAAGAGCTTTTACATTTATCCACGGTCTCATTCTATTGGCTGCTACAACTTTATTTTACCTTTGTTTTATTAAGGTTGATTGTTGTTTCGGCCGCGAAATACTGCGTTTAAGTACATAGTTGTCATACAATTTTGTTTCTATAAACGCGTAAGGATTCTATTGGTAGCTTTAAATTTGCTCTTGGACAATAAAAAAAATGCATATTTTTTTCAAAATTTTCAAGGTTCATTGTTTTTTATGATTTAAACTATATTTTATAATTTATACTTTATTACGATATTTGAAGGTTTACTATCCATATAGCATCACTACGTTATCAATTTGAACATGAGGCATCATGCCTATTGTGACAAATGTGAAGAATTAGCCCATTCCAGTTTTTTCATGGTAAAAATATCATATCATTGTTCAGAATTGTCTATTCGTATGCATTAGAAAAATAAAACGACATATCGAATAAATCGATCAAACTAATCACGCAATCTCGTTCTCACTCAAATTTAGTTTTTAGTTATTGACGAGATAACTACAAAATTGACATCTCATGAGACTCGATTCACAAGAACCGAAGAGATCGCGTCCGAATTATCAACATTAAAAGAGGTAAATGAAAGTCTTCATACCCAGGTTACCTCACAAACTGTGAAACTTTCTGCCTACAAATCTCGACTGAATTCAATAGAAAACTGTGCTATCAATAACCCCTGTCGCCAGAAAACAATAGAATCGCTCCAAGAGTAACTAAATTAACAAACACAAGCACGTCTAAGAAACGATATTGAAATATCAGGACTAAACGAGAACCCAGGAGAAAATACCACTCATTTACTCCATACTCTCTCAGCCGTGGCGGGCATGAAGCTGTCAGAGTCTGACATTGACTACGTGAGCCGCACTGGGCCACAGCGAAATAATCGTAACGATCCCCCGGCCACTTGTCAGATTCTGTCGCCGGAACGTTCGCGACCGATTTTATCTCTCTGCTAAATCTAGACGCCTTAACACAAAAGATCTGATAATTGATGGACCTGTACAGAACGTCTACATTAACGACGGTCTTACGCGCGGGAATAAACAGCTTTTTCGTGAATGCAGAACCCGTTTTAAAGAAGCTGACTATAAATATTGTTTGACAAAATGGGGACAAATTTACGTTAAGAAGCGTGAAGGCTGAGGTGAAGAATCCAAGGCAATGCTTATCAAATCCTCCAATGACATCACTTGTACCCTCAACAAACCTCCATCGGCATCGGACTACTCGATTAATCAACGGCAAGAAACTTGAAGCGTGCCCTACAAACTTTATCCTCTCGTTCCTTATTCAATTTATTTAAATATATATTACTCATTTTCTTTATTAGAACCTACATGCAACAATTTATATCACACTATATATACTACACAATTCTAAACAATTACTGGCTCTACAATAAAACCACTCTTCTCTTTGTTCTCTCTGTTAAATATTCTCGATCACTCTGGCAGGGTCATCATATTTGTAAATTTTATTGCAGACACAAACAGCATAAATATGATTAATCAAGATATGTTACTGGATCTGGACACTAATGATTCACCTTGCTTCACTGCTGATCGACCCGAGGCACGTATTGTAAGTTACGCATTAATGACAATTTCAACCTTAAAGTTCTTACTTTCAACATAAGAAGCTTGAAAAGGAATTTTGGCATTTTTTTACTAAATTTGATAAGAATAAACATTTCTATGGATATAATAGTTCTAACTGAATGCTGGCTTCAGAATGATACCATTATACCTCAAATTACTAGCTTTCAATCATACCGGACACTCAGAGGTATTAATAAAGCGGGTGTTGTAGTAATTTATGTAAATAACTTATGGAGACCTGAAGTGACAGAACCATCATTTCAGGAAGCAGACTGCTTGATAGTTGAAATAAAAATCACTTCAGTGTTTTAGGTATATATCGCCCTCCCTGTTTCAACGACACCTCCTTTTTTGAACTCGCTCTCATCTTGTACCGTATCCATCACAAACTCACAATGTGTGGTTGTTGCTGGAGACATAAATATAAATACCTTATCAGAAAACAGCTCAGCTATGAGTATTGTTACGAATTATTTATGTTTGCCAGCTGAGCTCGGTCTTAAACCAACCGTTAACAAACCTACTCGAGGCAATTCTTGCCTAGACCATATTCATGTTTCCTATAGGCTTCAAGCTACCTCAGTTATCTATGGGTCAAGTATCACGGATCATGATCTGGCTATTACTGGTATAGATACTAACACATCAAAACCAAAACATGAAAAGCGCTTTATTACTAAAGTCAATTATACTGCTGTGGCGGAGGAATTGAATGCGACTAACTGGAGCTCTGTCACAAGCTCTGAAACTGTTGACGATGCTGTCAAAGCTTTCAATAATTTGTTTGTAAATTCCTTGCACAAACATACTACACGAACGACGATTAGTCGATCTAAATTTACATTGAAGCCCTGGATGACGCCTGGTCTAAAAATATTCGATGCTCCAAACATAGGGATCATCTTCATGCAAAATCCCGAACTGATCCCAATGACGAAACGTTGAAACTTATATACAACCATTACAAAAAAAAACATAAATATCCGTAAATTAAAATATGAATATGAGTCCAAAGAGTTATTTGAGCACAAAGGTAACCCAAAAAAACTATGGAAAACTATAAAAAATATAACATACTCTAAGAAAAGCTCCCAAAAACCTTTGGAACTCTCCATGATTAAGAATTCGGTGACTGACTCTCTAAACTTTTGTAGTGAATATTTCTCCAACGTCGGCAAAAACTTGGCAAATCGTATCCTCTCTGACGTGAACAGGACAAAGGAGGAACTAGCTCAAATGGCCTCAACAGGTGTATCACCGCCTCAGTCCCTTTTCTTGGAGCATACCGATGAAGCCGAAGTCGAGTCACTGATAATTAGTTTACGACCAGATTATGCTCCAGGCCTTGATGGAATTACAAACCAATTGGTGAAAACAGTTAAAAACTCGATCACGCCTCCTCTCACTCATATATATAATATGAGTATGGCTGACGGAACTTTCCCAAATGATTGGAAAATCGCTGTAATCACTCCGATACACAAAGCAGGATACAGATCTGAGCCTGGAAATTACAGACCGATCTCATTACTGGGTGTTTTTTCAAAAATATTGGAAAAGATAATAAGCAAACGTCTGATCAGTTTTGCAGAAAAAATAACCTGTTTTCAGAACGCCAGTTTGGATTCCGAAGAAATAAATCAACTGGAGATGCGGTAGAACTGATGACTAAGCTTGTCTCAAATTATTTAGATGAAATTAAGGCCTGCGTAGGGGTATTCCTTGATTAAGAAAAGGCATTTGATACTGTTTCGATCCCGATTCTACTAAGAAAACTCGAACTCCTTGAAGTCAGTGGTAACGCCTTGGCCTGGTTTAAGAGTTATCTATCAAATCGATCCCATTGTGTTAAAGTTGACCAAAACATCAGTGACAGTACTGTTATTGATTTTGGCGTTCCACAGGGAAGCATACTGGGACCAACTTTATTTATACTCTATATCAATAACATTACCGCTACAAATTTACCAAACGCTGATGTCTTATGTTAAGCAGATGACACCGCCATTTTTTAACGATGACTCATGGGCCGAAGTAGCTAAATTGGCAGAAAGAGGTTTGTCTACTGTGGCAGAATGGCTTCAGGCCAATTTACTGACATTGAATGTCACCAAAACCAAATTTGTCTGCTTTCATAAAACTAGAGCCTCAGCACCGGACAATTTCCCCAGTATTGCTCTTCACACATGTAAACGTCATGGACTTCTACCATCGGCATGTTTATGTGCACAAATCGCTAGGAGCACTGCTATTAGGTACCTTGGCGTTATTTTCGACGAATAACTCACTTTCCAGCACCATATATTAATTACGGCAAGTCGTGTTCGCAAACTAATATATATCTTTAAAAGTACACAATTCAGCTGACAAACGATTATTAAAAACCGTCTATCTTTCCATATGTCATACTGTCTTTACATATTGTATCACCACTTCGGGCGGAGCTGCAAAAAATATATACTTCTCCTGGAAAGAGCACAAAGAGCGGTACTTAAAGTTATCCTAAGAGAACGTCGCCGCTTCCCGACTCTGCTGGTCTATAAGAACATGGATGTACTTAATGTCCGTGGGAGTTTGATTATGCGAGTGATATTGAAATGTGGCTCAAAGGTTATTAATTCTGTCGAATATACAGAACTATCGCAAAAACGTAATTTCAGAATTCCTATTTCCTCTATAAATTCAGTTTTTGCCCAAAGGTTTGGCTCGTTTCTCCATCCATTCATATATAATAAAATATTTACAAAATTTCCTTTGCAAGACTACTCAACGAGGGAAGTAAAACTTAAGGTGCAATTATGGCTCAATTCACTTCCTTATGAGGACATAGAGAAGATTCTGGAAATAGTCAAGTAAAACATACACACATACGCACACAAACACTTTACAAACACACATACATTTTATTCTTCATTCAAACTGATATTTATAATATTTAATATACTATTCAATTTAATAAAATTTAATAATATGGGGTCTCTTGCGATACCTAGGCAAAGCCTAGTGCAGAGACTGGTACTTGTGATATACTACGTGTAAACTATTTTGCTGAATAAATGTCTTATGTATTAGTTATTGCACGTTATTCATAATTATTATTTAGTATATCGAATTTCGCTGTAACAATGTTTGCATCAAACATACTATAAGAATCATGTAACAGTTCCGTTGTAAATGCGCTTGCTCATTCCGGATATCATGATTTGGTCGATACATAATTTCACCATCAAAACTGTGATATAAAGAACGATACCATTACTAACGCTCAATCCAAACATAGCTTAGAAGACAAACACTTACACGCCAAACTTAACTTCATAGACGTACACTAATATCACATAAAACACGTATCAGACATGACTTCAACGATGCACATCCACGTTACACAATACTTTATAAAAGCATTAATGCGTCTGACAAAACTACATAATAAATGCATGGTCACATCAGACATAACTGAATACGTACTCTTCAAACAAATTTCAAAAACGCACTCACGTCATTCGAACTTTATAGACGCACTCTCACGTCAAATACAACTTTATAGACGCACGCTCACGTCAACCAAAAACTTCAGAAACGCACTCAAGTCAAATACAACTTCGTACTCTTCGTAGACGTACGCTCACGTCAACCAAAACTTCAGAGACGCACTCTCACGTCAAACAAAACTTCATAGACGCACTCTCACGTCAAACAAAACTTCATAGACGCACTCTCACGTCAAACAAAACTTCATAGACGCACTCTCACGTCAAACAAAACTTCATAGACGCACTCTCACGTCAAACAAAACTTCAGAGACGCACTCTCACGTCAAACGAAACTTCACAGACGCACTATCACGTCAAACAAAACTTCATAGACGCACTCTCACGTCAAACAAAACTTCTGAGACGCACTCTCACGTCAAACAAATCTTCAGAGACGCACTCTCACGTCAAACAAAACTTCAGAGACGCACTCTCACGTCAAACAAAACTTCATAGACGCACTCTCACGCCAAACAAAACTTTGACTAACAATAATAAGAATATTCTTTATTGCATAAAAATAAAAATTATTATAAAACAATTACCTAACACCAAATTAGGTGGCAACAGGCGGTTTTATCGCTAAAAAGCGATCTCTAATGCACTGCATCAAAGCTTAAACAAAAAAAAATACTTAAAAGGTACAGCCACAAAGAAAGTTTCATTAATTTGAATCTAAGTTCCTAAGTCAATATACATACAACGCACACCGTACCATACCGCAACATATACCACAACATACACGTACACTTGTAAATAAACATTTTATTTATATTTTATTAATTATAAGGAGTTCGGCCAAATTGTATATTCAATAGTTTATGAAAAACATGTCTTCAATCTGCGCCCTGATGAAAATGAAGGGCTGCAGTCTTTTGGCACACGTCTATCATAGATTTAAAAGAAATAAAACATTAACTTAAAACATTTGTTAAGACATCTGTAATAATTTATGCTATTAGCAATATCCGGATATTGGCACCAACAACGGGTCAGTCGACTACGTTTTACAATTATGCTTTTCGTTACAATATGAGATGTTGTTCCGGGTACCCACTTGAACGTCTTAATTACATTTAGAAAACCATCGTTCCAGCATCCATATTAATTTACTCATTGCAGTATTTAAGTATTTACACAACATTTACCATTAAGGAAATGCTACAGCATCGGCGACGTTGCCATAGGTCAAAATAATGAAAGTGAGATTTATACTTAAAACTGTTAAAACAAAAGAGTTTTTAAGTTAAAACAAAGCATATTTCGTGCATGGTTTGTTGTTTGATTTTGTGGTAATGAGTGTGTTGGGTTGTGGTATGGCTATTCTTCACTTACTTGCCGGAGGAACTCGCAGCGGTGTAGCAATGTAAACAACCCAGTCCAATGTGCCTTAATGTTTATTTTCAAGCACTTACACTTACACACGTACCAATAACGTCAAGCATAAAAGCAGAAGGAGAAAAGGACAAGCAGTAGCACTATAAGAAACCCGAGCGAACAGGAATTAAGCGGTAGCGTATGCGGCTCAGCGACATGCGTTTTGCGTCTAGGTGGTTGAGAGACTGCCGGGCGCGGCCGCGGGCGAGTGCGCCCGCGCCGTGTGCGCCGGCTAACGGTAAACTGCTAACGTAGTCTGTCGCTGCGCCGCCGCAGATATCTACTAATAAATTTTGTCTGCTTGTCCCGTTGTACATATAAAATATATTAACATTGACATTTGAAATCACTTGACTAATTATAATAAGTTACATTGTTTTGTATAAATAAAATTAAAAGATAAAATTCATGCATTCCTAATTAACAATTAAAATTACTTTACGTAATTAATAACTGGCCTAATTAGATATTAAATTTATATTAAATTCATTGACATAAGACATAATTTGATTTGACATGTATATAGTAATCAATTGATTTAACTGTGTATAAATAATTAATTACATTTTATATAAATTGCACTCCACATAAAAACTATTAAAATGTATATTGGGCAACATTATGCCCACATAACCCCCCTCCAGAGACCGTCCTAAGGGCGATAATAATCAGGAAAATGGACTACACGGCCTGACCTTGTACGCCTGGTGTCACTTTCCCCATTCAACGTTGAACTGGTGGTGGTCTTGTGAGTGTCGTTATGTGTTTGTCTTTCATGTGTAGTGCGAGCGTTGTGTGTGTCCTGCAGTATGTAGGCTGGCTTGATACGGTCTACAGATACTGTCACAGACTTACCATTGACGAGCAAAGTGAATATCTTTGGACCTCTTTGCAGAACCTTATGGGGTCCTGTGTACGCAGGTTTTAACGATTTGCACAATGTGTCATCCCTAAGAAAAACATGCGAGGATGTTGCCAAATCGTTAAATATGAACGTGCGCTTCTGAACTATGTGACGGGAAGCTGGTGTCGGTTGCAAGTTCTTTGTGAACGAGCGAAGCCGAGACAAGTAATCCGTCACGTCCGGAATTAAGTCAGCACGCGGGTTGAAAAACTCACCAGGCATCCGCAGGGTTTGACCGTAGACTAGCTCTGCGGATGAGGTTTGAAGGTCCTCTTTAAAAGCATTTCTTACGCCTAACAACACTAGTGGGAGTGATTCAACCCACGTGCTGTTGGCGTGGCAGGTTATAGCGGCTTTTAGCTGGCGGTGGAACCTTTCGACCATGCCATTACAGGCAGGATGGTAAGCGGTGGTACGCTTATGAGCAAATCCTGCCAAGTGAGACAGCCGCTTAAAGAGCGTAGACTCAAACTGCCGTCCTCTGTCAGTCACAATGTCAATTGGACATCCGAACCGAGCAATCCAACCGTGCAGCAAGGCCTGTGCGACGGTTTCGGCAGTCATGTCTTGTATTGGAATTGCCTCAGGCCCTCTCGTGAAACGGTCAACGGCGGTGAGGCAATACTTGAAACCTTGACAAAGCGGGAGTGGTCCGATCAGGTCGATGTGAATGTTGGTGAATTTTGCCTTGGGTATCTTGAAGGATGACAGTGGAGTGGAGACATGTCGAGTGACCTTCGAACGCTGGCAAGCCAAGCAGTTCCGGGTCCATTCTCGACAGTCTCTTCTGACTCCTGGCCAGACGTACCTTTCGGCTACGAGCCTTGCCGATGCGTTCGCGCCGGGATGGCCGAACGAGTGGAGGCTCTCAAAGACCTGTCGCCTTAACTCCGATGGCACATATGGTCTCGCAGTCGCAGAATCGCTCCTCTCGTCGCAGTACAATTCAGCATTAGTCCCGGGTATCAGGACTTTCGTCAGGCACAACGCATTGTCGCTGCTCAGTAGCTGCTCTAACTCTGGGTCGGTATCTTGAGCTGAAGCCAGCTTACTGACATCCACTGGCGGCGTGATTTCCTCGATCCGAGAGAGAGTATCAGCTACGACGTTATTCTTACCCGAGATGTGCCTAACGTCTGTAGTGAACTGCGCGATAAAGTCCAGGTGACGAAATTGCCTGGGAGAGCAATTCTCCTTACGAGAATGGAAGGCAAAGCATAACGGCTTATGGTCTGTGTAAATTCTGAAGTCGCGGGCTTCAACCATGTGCCGGAAATACTTAATCGCCTCGTACACAGCCAAAAGCTCCCGATCGTACGGCGAGTACTTACGCTGAGCAGGACTCAGTTTGCGCGAAAAGAAAGCTAATGGTTCCCAGCCTTTCTCCTCGTTGAACTGCTGCAACACTGCGCCCATAGCCACATCGGAAGCGTCTGTGACAATGCAAAGCTTTGCATCGGCGTCCGGATGTGCTAGTAGGGCAGCCTGACTCAGGTCCTGCTTGCAACGCTGGAAGGCGTTCTGCTCCGCAGATGAGAATTGGATCGGATGTGATCCTTTCACCGACCCTGTCAGAAGAGCGTTCAATGGAGCTTGATGCTGGGCGGCATCGGGGATGAACCTGCGATAAAAGTTCATCATGCCCAGAAATCGCCTGAGCTCCCGTACGTTCTTGGGCGAAGGGAAGTCGTTGATTGCCTCCACCTTAGCAGGAAGCGGCTTGGTACCCTCAGCAGAGATGCGATAGCCTAGAAACGTTACCTCTGGGGCTCCGAAAACACACTTCGAGGTGTTTATCACCATGCCGTAGTCCTGCAATCGAGTGAACAGCTGCCGGAGATGGGATTTGTGAGTCTCCTCGTCCTTTGAGAAGACTAAGAAGTCGTCCAGGTAGCTAAAGCAAAAGTCTAGACCCCGCAACATTTCATCCACGAAGCGCTGGAACGTCTGTCCGGCATTACGAAGCCCGAACGTCATGAACGGGAATTCGTAAAGACCGAACGGCGTCGTTATGGCGTTCTTCGGGATGTCCTCTGTGTTGACGGGTATCTGATTATAAGCCTTAACAAGGTCAATGGTGGAGAAGATGCGGCAGCCGGAGATGTGGTGCGTACAATCCTGGATGTGGCGTATAGGATACCTATCAGGTATTGTTCGCGCGTTGAGCATCCTGTAATCGCCGCATGGTCTCCAGCCATTGTCCTTCTTAGGAGCTAAATGTAAAGGCGACGCCCAGGGGGACTCGGAGGGTCTGGCTATGCCACTAGACAGCATAGAAGAAAACTCCTCCTTGGCAATTTTTAATTTATCAGGGGCCAGCCTGCGAGGTGCACTAAAGACCGGAGGTCCGGGTGTAATCCGGATATGGTGTACGGTGTTATGTTTGATTGTGCGGTGTATGCCAGACGGGCGTGTGATGTCGGGGTATTCCCGTAGTATTGTGTGGTAAACAGAATCACCAGTTACAACCTTGACTGAGGAAATGACATCAGACGGCCGGGCAGGCAAAGCCGCGGTCGCAAGCGTTGTATTATTGTCGATAAGGCGCTGGTTCCTGCAATCGACAACAAGATTGTAGTGGGATAAAAAATCAACCCCTATTATGGCCCTTGTGACGTCCGCCACAACAAATCGCCAGACAAAGTCACGGCGCAAACCTATATTAAGCACTAAATGCACGTAACCGTAAGTGTTTATCACTGTGCCGTTAGCGGCGCATAAACTGTAGTTCGTCGGCGTTCTGCGGTCTCTTAATTTGGTACGAGGGAATACGCACAAATCACTACCAGTGTCCACAAGAAAAGGTACCTTAGATTTGGAGTCCACGACGAATAAGCGACCTGTGTTTGGGCAGCCGCCCGTCGCCATTACCGACTGCCCGTCGCATTTCCCGACTGGTAATCACAAGGCTTGATGCACTTCCGAGCCTGCTCTCCGAACTTGTGATGATACCAGCAGGTAGGAAACTTCCGGTAGTTGGAGCTCGACCTTTTTGACGCAGACCGTTGGCGGGAGTGACTCGACGATCTTTCTCTGGGTCGTGACATCCTACCAACCTTGGCGTCTAGTGCTCGCACATGCCTGGTCAGCTCCGCAATTTGCAGCAGCAGTGGTTCCGCTGAAGTGGAGGGCAGCGCGGATGCTGCAGCGACCTGCGAGGTTGGAGCGACGACGTCATGAAGGCGATCGGCGAGTTCCGCCAAGTCCTCCAGTGATGACTTTAATTGGGACGCGACGATGTCTTGTGTTCTCTGGGGCAGTCTGTTGACCCAGATGGAGCGTAGGAAGTCTTCAGGTAGTCCAGGTCCAGCCAAGTTCTGAAGATGCCGAAGAAATTGTGAAGGCTTCTTGCCTCCTAACTCCTCAAGGTTAAGGACTTGTTGAACCTTCCTCTCACGTGACGCAGAAAGACGCTTAATTAATTCTGTCTTCAGCTTAATATATTTGTCAACGGCCGGAGGTGACGTAATGATGTCTTCAACCTCTGCCGCATATTGGGGCTCAAGCTGCGCCATGGCGTAATAAAACTTGGTCTCATCCGAAGTTATTTTGGACAAGATGAATTGACCTTCTAGCTGCGCAAACCATAGCCCCGGCTTCTCGGGATAGAACGGAGGAATCCGTACGCCAACCCGACATGACTCAGCCGTTAATTGCTCGGCGCCATCTTTTAACGGTTCTTCTTTGTTCTGAGTGCCATCGCCACCCATAGTGCCGTGTCCTCGTCGGGGTCACCAGTGTGGTAATGAGTGTGTTGGGTTGTGGTATGGCTATTCTTCACTTACTTGCCGGAGGAACTCGCAGCGGTGTAGCAATGTAAACAACCCAGTCCAATGTGCCTTAATGTTTATTTTCAAGCACTTACACTTACACACGTACCAATAACGTCAAGCATAAAAGCAGAAGGAGAAAAGGACAAGCAGTAGCACTATAAGAAACCCGAGCGAACAGGAATTAAGCGGTAGCGTATGCGGCTCAGCGACATGCGTTTTGCGTCTAGGTGGTTGAGAGACTGCCGGGCGCGGCCGCGGGCGAGTGCGCCCGCGCCGTGTGCGCCGGCTAACGGTAAACTGCTGACGTAGTCTGTCGCTGCGCCGCCGCAGATATCTACTAATAAATTTTGTCTGCTTGTCCCGTTGTACATATAAAATATATTAACATTGACATTTGAAATCACTTGACTAATTATAATAAGTTACATTGTTTTGTATAAATAAAATTAAAAGATAAAATTCATGCATTCCTAATTAACAATTAAAATTACTTTACGTAATTAATAACTGGCCTAATTAGATATTAAATTTATATTAAATTCATTGACATAAGACATAATTTGATTTGACATGTATATAGTAATCAATTGATTTAACTGTGTATAAATAATTAATTACATTTTATATAAATCGCACTCCACATAAAAACTATTAAAATGTATATTGGGCAACATTATGCCCACAATTTTATCGTGTTGCCAATAACAATGACTAGTCTAGCATTAGCTACGATGTAACGTATTGTCAAAGGGGTTTGCTTCTATTCCCATTAGTTCTTCAATACAGTAGTATTGCGTAAATATAAGAACAGTATTTTTCATATGTAAAGTGAAAAGCGGAGAAAATACCTATTCTTACGGCACTCGAATCGCCAACAAAGAAGCTATTTGTTCACAATGTTCAAGTTCATTGTTTCCACAAATGATTCGTGCATAACTACCCACCTTAGAAATGTTTTTTTTTTTACTTATTGGTTCGTGATTTCAAGCTAATATTAACACACTACGACAGAAATTACTAAATTATAATAATAATTCGGGTATTCAGAAAAAACCGACCAACTGTATCTCTGAATACAGAATACTTCGTTTTAAATTGTCGCTGTATAAGTTTATAATCAATACTTCTAGATAATGCACATAACTACTTAATAGAAGTTATAATTTTAAATATTAGACATCATACTCATATCATATAATGAATTGGTTTTCTACACTTTTGGCACGAGAGGAAAACATAAATGAAATTGAAACACTTACTTTGCATTTGTAGATCGATGGTTATGGGCGTGAGGATCTGAGCACTTCTGAAATATGATGAGTACTTCTGGTAGTTAGTGCCTTAGGATTGCAGGTGGTCTGCCCATCAGCTCGTCCCCGAACAAAGTGTGCTCTCCGGCGTTCCTCCCTCCAAATTACGTTTAACCCCTTCCATGCTTCCAGGTATTTTTAATAATGTTGCCATATAATAATCTGCATTTACCCTAAAACTGACCATGCTTGCCATGTAAAAGCTGATTTATCCTAGTTATAATGATAAAATCATGACACTACCAATTCAAACTACACGTTACTTTACATAAAACAAATATGTAATGAATTATATTTGCTTTATTGTACAGATTAAAAGCATTCAATGGAAACAATAGACCTCGACCTATTCAATCCCAAAATATGTGGATCCTACAGATGTTTGTTTTAACGTATTATTTTAAATCATTATTAATGACAACTCTAAGAATATTTCTATAATAAAACAACATTCATTAAAAAGCCTTTTTAAAGCATCGTAATTCAATATCAAAGTCCCAACGAAAACGCCTACCATTTAAATCGAGCAATTCCTACTCTAAAATCGAGGCAGGTGTTCAGAACCGTCTCATGGTCAATAAAAATTGCAACGGTAAAAAATCGGACTACTGAAAATAGTATTGTATGGTAAATATAAAAAATATTACATTTATCACTTGTTCGTAGATATGAATCGATCATGTGACTATTTGACGTATTTTTATACAGACCTATAATTTGACAGTGTTCTTTATCTGTGTATCCCGTGTATAATTATTAGCAATAATTATTATCTGTTTGACCTAAGGTTGACTGGTAGAGAATGCCTTATGTCATCGAGTTTACCTTTTGTTGTAGCTTGTGTGTGTGCAATAAAGTAAAAAAAATGAGTGTAAGTAAATTGAAAAGTAATTATTATGCAAATAATAAAAAACCCTTATACCCTTAAACCACAATAATAATAGAGCTGACATTGAAACGCATTATGATAGTATGATTTTAAGAACTACTAGAAACTACTCAAAGTTTCTTAATTATGTCACTCACTGACTGACTCACCGATTATGAAAAGTCTAAGGCACTTCTAGCAGACATGGAAGCTTCAACTTTAGAATATAATTAGTGTTAGTAGATGTTTTACTCACATATCAAAGTCATGTATTACAGACAATTAATAAAAACAATCATTATTAAATTAAAGGAAAAATTAAAAAAATATGCTCCGAGCCGGATTCGAACCGGCGACCACAGGCATTCATGGCCCGTTGGCAACTGAGCTATCGGAACAATCCGGCTCGGCCACTAAACCTTTCAATCAGTTCCTTCCTACAAACGCCTTAGAGAGGCGTGTAGTGACATCTACCAGAAGACTTAGGCTTCTTTAACAGCACCAACGTCTCAAATCATGTTGAGAAATCGTCAGTAACGATGCGCCACCCCATACTAAATAAATTTTTGTATTAAGCAGTAACGCTGCTAACGAAATTATAAATTTTTAAACTGAAGGAAAAATTTAAAAATGTCAATCTCTGAGCCGGATTCGAATCCGGCTCGGAGCATTAAATTTTTCAAAATTAAAAACAAACATACCAAAACTTAACCTATAAGTAGGTAAAAAAATTGGCATAAATCGCCGTCAACGGGCAAGGTGCCCCAAGGGCAGGCTGGCCATATTTCCTTGCTGTTTAGTTTATAAATCAAGGGAAAACAAAAAAAAAGGCAATTTCAGTCCAGTTTTCTACATATATAATAATAATAATAATAAACCATTTATTTCAGGCATCTAAGGCTCATAGTTACAAATACCTTAAAGACTTATATATCTCCAACTGCATAAATAACTTACCATATAAATATAACTTTGTAATAACATATAAACATATAGGATTCCGAAATTATATTTGCAGTGAATGGGACAAAAAAATATATAAGCAAGAATGGGACTGCATTCATATTTTGTATGTATTGATAACACAATAACCTACAAAAAGAAGTGAAATCCCATAAAAACATTCCATGTAAAAAAGAGGCCAAGACTCGAAACTCTTTCATCGTAAAAGTTGTGAGGCCATACTGATGAAAAGCCAGTTGAGATGGAGTGGTCACGTTAGTCGCATGACAGACTGCAGACTCCCAAAATTTGTCTTCTACTCCGAGCTCAAGGATGGAAAGCGTAATCGTGGGGGGCAGTTTCTGCGCTACAAGGACGTATAAGAACGTCATCTCAAAGCCTGCGATATACCTGCTGAGGGCTGGGAGGAGGTCTATGAGACCGGAATGGCGTTATAAAGTCAGGAAAGGTGTAGCTTCTTTTGAAGTAGCTCGGCTTGAACACCTGGACCAAAAGCGCCATTTACGGAAGACTCGACCCAAACCATCCTATACTTATACTTACAATGGCCAGGGCCAGTTATACTGCACACAATGTGACCGGACATATAAAACTAAGTTCGTCTTTGCGAGCCATATACGTGCTCATCAGAGAAAATTGTAAGGGTCGCCGTCGTCGGATACGACAAGGAGGACTATATATATAATCTTTATTTGTTTGCTACACACAATACTACATAGGTTTAGGTATGCAAAAATCCATAAATGCAGTAAATTTGTGTGATAGTCAAGTTGCAGAATTTTATTTAGCAAGCAAATAAAGATGAATAAGAATGCCTGAGACTTGGCTCTACGAAACATCTCACAACTTTTTACGGTGAAAGAGTTTCGAGACTTGGCCTCTTAATTTACATGCATTTTTTTTAATGTAAGCTCTTTGTAACTCAATTCATTGACTTCACTGACCGAAAAAAGGTCTAACAGACGTTTATAATCGTTGCAGAAAATATCGAATAGTAAACCACTGAAACCTGAAAAATAACCAGTTCAAAATTAAAAACTGTCGAACAACATTGCTTAAAATGTATTAAATCATTTTAATATCTTCTAACAACCAACGAAAAGAAAACAAGCTGTAGTCACCCAAATTTCATAATCTAATATCGAAATCCGTGTCTCAATCATCAGCTCTGGAGACAGTTTGCATGCCGGATGAGGCATGAATGCCTGAGTCCGTCCTCGACGCCGAACTAATTATTCAGGGGTCCCATCGCTCGGGACGGGACTAGAGGTGAGCATCAACTATCTGCTCGTTGCTATGTTGCCTTAGCTAGTAAAACAAAAGGATTTAAAAGTACTTGTACGAGAATTTATAGACCTGTACATACCCGTTAATTCAAGTTACTTGTCAAGTTATTATAGTAAGTACAATCATAAACAAGTTTAGATGCGAGCGCCGCGAACGAGGCATCATTACGAGTACCTACTTTACTTAATTAGGGCGCTGTGAATTCTTTCGACTACTTGTAGGCAATGCGTTGGCAGTGAACTTGAGAAATGGAGCGGGGGTGTGTCTTGCAGGCTGCAACCTCAAGGCCGTCCCACCGCATAGCATTGTATTGCCACATCGATTTATCGAGCGGCGCGCGCTGCCTCTTCCCCGCTCCCCACCGCCACTTTTCTCGTCTCTGGCCGCCTTATTGGGTTACTTTATATATTTTTCTCTCTTTCCTTTCAATCAAACGTAATATTTTGTGTAGGCATCGCAGGTAATGCATATTACCTACTGGCGTAGGCATTTGAGTGGTCTCCTCGGTCAGATCTTATTTTCCTATTTAACACGGGAAATGCGATCCTAACTTTTAAAAGGGTATACAGCTATAACAATATATATTTATGAATTAAGGTTTTTGATATGTGTAGAGCTGTGGAAAATAATAAATACCAATATGGAAATTTTGTTCTTTGGTGTAGCGACGTAGAATACGTAATGTAAAAACTTTCCAAGGTTTCTGGTATATAGTTTGCCTTCATTAATTTTGATTAGTTTTTATTTAGTTACTACGGCCTTCAGATACGTTTAATTGGAAATGGTTGTGTTTTAAGATTGTTATTTTTGAGAATGAAGTAATTTCGAAGCTACTTGGATTCTTGGTCTTATAAATCATTTCAAAACACGATGGGTTTTTGAGTGACCCAAAAAATAATAGATACTTAATTTGAAAGGAGTAGGAAAAACAGCCCTTAAAACTGAACTTGCGCGGCATTTTTAGCTAAAATTTAGATTGTTTACCTCTTGTTTGTGCTACCGCGATTATCGCTCAAAAATCAAATTGCGTATAAGTAATATGTAGGTTATTATTACATGAGATGATGATGATAAGAATACAATCGAACGATTTAACGAAAGTTAGTTGTATCATAGTTACATAAACCATTTACGAAACAGTCGTCAATATCCATTAACCGAAGTTGTATTTGAACACTCGAACTAAGCCCAACAAGTGCCATTATCCAAATTTCGAACCGCTGCTTGACCTAATTTTGGAGCGAAACATATAAAACAGGGTGTTAATTATTTCCAAGTATGCCCTCACAGGTTGCGGAGAGAGGAATTTAGTGGCAGTAGGTAAGTCGTTACCCGGGATAGGTTAGCGACGACAACCCATTTCGTAAACTTGGAGGAGGTAAGCAGAGTTCCGCAGGGTCTCGGACCTCGTTAGATAGCGCGACAGTCTGCATACAGAGTAACCCTAAGTTAATATACAGCGGAGACGGTTCCCCGGGGTCGTCCGCTGATCCCAACAAACGGTTCGACGATATACTCTACTTATCAAATACATAGGATGAATCTTTTCAGTGCAGCTATTAAAAGTTTGTATTGGATTAAGACATTCGACTTGAAAATTAACGTAATTTTGGCAGTCTTTGGGAGAAAAAGAGCTTAACGAGTGTGGTGTAATAATTTGTCATTTTACACATTTTAATAATGTAGATTTATACTTTTTACAGGCAAGTTTAAGAGAAACGATAATGCACAATGCACAAACATGTGTTAAGATTATATTGTTGCAGAACATACCTAAACTATTTGTAACGAAAGTACCTAATTAAATAAGTATTCTTTCTCGTTTTTCCGCAATAAATAACAACCATTATTTGACTTAACGTTTTTAGATCCAAATCCCAATACAAGATGATCAGTAGCTTTGCCTTCTGTTACATAGTTGTACCTAATAGTTTTCGTTAATCTACCTGGCGCTAAAGCTTTCAGAAGTTACTTTCCTGTTTTCCGTATACTTTGTTAATGAAGATTGATGTTTTTATTCGCCATGCCTTTCATAAATGTACCTAAATCTAAAGAGAATTGCGGTTACCCCCAATGTAATTAACATGGGTCAAGGGAGCGTGGTAATAAAGTAAATGTTGCGAAAATATAAAATTATTTATTCTGACAGCGCAGCATGCTTCCGACAATTCAATTACATCTGCTTAGGATCATTGCTTCAGAATCTTTGTTGCCACTTTTTAAAAGATCTTGCTGGACTAACTAACGGGCTTGTTCTGACACACTAAAATCAAATTCAAAATGTGACACATCCTCGGCATATCGTAGATAGCAATATACTTTCATAATAAAAATCATATACTTACAGAAACATGAAACAAAGGTGATGAATATCACCTCATCCCTAGAATTAGGGACGTCCTATTCTGTCATTTATTTAGTCGATATTTTATACCCACATGTATGCTAAAAGTGGCACTGGAACATAAATTTCATGTGCTCTGCCTACCCCTATTGGGAATGTAGGCGTTAGTCTATGTATGTATGTAGAATTGACAATTTATTATACTAACTACTGAACTACACCTTAAAATGTACACATGATTCGAAAGCATTTTGCCCCCTGAATACTGCAATAGGTATATAGGTGAAATACCAATGCCTTTTTCACGACAAAAAATAATATGTCACAATTTTTATTTTCGATGGTTGAAATACCGAATTGAAAATTAAGAGATATTTATTTAAATTGTAGAGTTACTACTTACTTGCCGTCTAGATATACTCCTCCGAAGTATACCAAATATTTTTTCGTGCCGAACTGCAATAATTGTATGTTTGAACACACCGGACAAACATTTCTTCCATGTATCGTCAGTGTTTATAACCGTCCGTCTAATCCGTATGAAAGCTAGGTGTCGTATTTATGTACAATCCAGTATCAGTATTATTATAGCCAAAATCGTCGTAGACATCTTATATTTAAAACCAAAATGGTTATATTATATCCTGGGTGCTGACTCACTGACTTACTTAAAATCAACGCCCAGCCCAAACCGTTGAACTAGAAAGCTGTTTTTTTCACAATATGTATTTATATAACGTAAGTGTAAGTACCCACTAAGAAGGGTTTTTCTTTAATTCCATTGGAGGGACTTCAAACTTTGTGTATGGAAACCTTATAACAATACAAGAAAAGTAATTTTAGGGTTTAATATGATTAGGGTGAAATATGATATATAGAGATAGTTTAAATCCCGGGGAAGGCCATAGAATAGAATATATAGTTTTTATCCTCGAAAACAGGCCCTAAGGGGGTAAAATCGGGGGCGAAAGTTTGTATTAAATACAAGCCCTAGGGAAAATAAAACTAGGTATTAGCGTATTCCTCTTTTCAAATAAAATAAAGACAACCAATAAAATTCTAGGTTAAGAAATATGAATTGTTATTATTTTGTGCGTACGTTAGGTACATCTGAAATGTTATTTTTCATAAAGGTAAACTACAGTTGAATTGTCCTAACGCTCGTTCAAAAAGTCACGAAGTTACCCCTCAGTTGTAACATTACTTGAAATTATACGCAACGGGCTTGTTCTGACAAACGAAAATCAATAAATTTCTGATGTAATAAAATTTGCGTAGCCGCAATCTGGAGGCGGGTCGTAGTCAGGATTATAGGTCCCCGGCGGACGATCGGAGTGTCCGATGAAATAATGACCATTCTCGCCCGATCCCTCGCCCGGGTAAAAAACCTTTTCGTAAATTGATAATAAGTTTAGATCGGCTATCTGTTGAATGTGCTACTCGGAGCACAAATAATGCTGCCTCATGAATTTCCGGCTTCATAAATCGCAAGGAAAATATATATTTGGCGATTATAGTACATAATTATTTACGTATCTGGCATTGTTAACATCATCATATCAGCCGAAAGACTGCGACAAACGCATTCCGCGGAGTTTTAACAAAAAAAAAATATAGTCGACGGAATTATGGTACAAAAACAATGGTATTGACCTTCTTGGCCGAGACTAGCGTTTATTATCAGTTATCAGTTAGCCGGATAACGCCATTTCACCTGTCCAAGCCACTCTATCTAACAAGTTGATTGTGATTGATTTACCATTTCCATGCCAGTAAAACTCACATTGTTTTACGAATTTAGTTAATGGATCAGATATACGATTGATCACTTTTGTATTCATCTCAATAAAAAATCAGTTCATATGATATAATGCTTGGAAACAACTAGCATTGTGCCGTTACCGGGAACATTGAAAAATATCGCCAATAACTTTTAGATTGAGAGTGATAGCTGCTTGTGAATAAAGTAAAGGTAAAAATAAAACTTAAGCAAAGTCCTTCTTGTAAGTATGCGGTTGTAACATGTTCAAATAGGCATTTGTTTAATTTCTGTTACAAATTTTAAATACTTATATACTAAAATAATGTCTCAGATGAATATCTGCTGTTAATACAGTTGGTCGATTACGTAATGCAATGTAGGCGCGTCAAGTAGATCAATATAGTTATTTGTTATACAAGGGTGAAAAATTTTATTTTACCCGCGAGTGTGAAATTGAAACACGAGCGAAGTGAGTGGCTCTAAAATAGAATCCTGAGTGTAGCGAGTGTTTCAATACACGAGAAGTAAAATACAATGGCACCCGTGTGTAATACAAAACTTTTCACCTCACTGTAGCGAGGAAAGTGCAACATGCAAAACAACTTTATTTAATTTAAATAATTTTTTATTTTTATTTTTTTTAACAGGAAATTTTAACGTTAAGTAATATCAAGTACAATTTTGGTCAAGAGTGAGTCGGTTTTCTCATACATTTTTTTTTTAGGATTTTTTTAAGGTTTTTAAATATTATTTTTATCCTGTTTTTAGTATTTGTTGATATAGCGGCAACTGAAATACATAATGAATTTCCCCACTAGTGGATTAATGAAATGCGTTTTTGCCCACTGGTTTTAAAGGATAAAAGATGGCTTTCCGAGGCAGCGAGGGGAAAAAAATATTTTTTTTTGTGTGGGAAAATGACAGTTGCATTGTCTTAACGTTCGTTGTGTTTACCCCTCAGAGGGGTAATCACTTAACGTTTTGAACCCACGTTAGATAGATCAACTAAAAAAAAATTCATATAAAAATTTAAGTTTAGATCTACCTAACGTGCTTACAATGCGTTATGTGATCGACCTACTACACATCGAACCACACAACCACATACTTACAACAAGGGATTTACTTAACTTTTACCTATTATTACTGAACTAGGAAAAAAAATGCAATAGGAGTACGTGTACGCTTTTCTTTATTATATGTTTCTGTTTAGACTGAAGAAAACAAGCTTCCCTTTATTTTTATTCGCTCACAACAAATCAGTAAAAACCAACATCGATTCCAATAAAAAAAAAACTTGTTAAAACTTAAACGATGGCAAAAGGAAAATTAAATAATTTTGGCATTCCTTTTACATGTACAATTTTTCTTCGTCATATTTTTATACCCCCTTTTTATATCGCTGCTGCTTATACCTTCGGAATGATTTGGGGCAGTGTTGAGTTGGGCTGCTAACTTTGCCTTTTTATTTATTTACATTATACTACGTCCCCAATATGAAGTACTAGCTGATGCTCGCGGCTTCGCCCGCGTGTTTATAGGAAAATGTAACATATTGAATTTTCCCGCTGGAAAAAGTAGCCTATGTCACTTTCCAGCTTCTAAACTATCTCCATACAAAAAATCACATCAATGCGACGCTCCGTTGCGACGTGAAAGAAGGACAAACAAACACACACACTTTCGCATTTATATTATTAGTAAGGAAGTAAGGATTTAACGTATGAA
The DNA here is from genome assembly GCA_947049275.1 of Epinotia bilunana. Classification (NCBI taxonomy): domain Eukaryota; kingdom Metazoa; phylum Arthropoda; class Insecta; order Lepidoptera; family Tortricidae; genus Epinotia; species Epinotia bilunana. Next base: position 14,201,105 of record OX346257.1, read on the forward strand.
AAGTGGAAAGGCTGTAGAACCGGATGATATACCAGAAGAAGTTTGGAAAGTTCTGAGTGAGGATGGATTTAAGTGGCTGACTTTATTCTGCAATAAAATGTTGCATGAAGAGACTATCCATGACGAATGGTGCGACAGTTTATTGGTGCTCATTTTATAAAGGAGGTATACAGGATTGCAATAATTATAGAGGAATAAAGCGTGTCACATAGTATGAAGGTATGGGAGAAAGTGATAGAGACACGACTGAGAGATGAGAGTGTTATAGCGCAAAACCCATTCGGTTTTATGCCGGGTCGGGTCGGGGTACAGCAGACGCTATTTTCTCACTTAGCCAATTATGCGAAAGATACAGGAGTGCACAGAAAAACCTGCATATGGTGTTTGTCGACGCCAAAAAGGCATACGATCGTATCGAGTACCTCGGGAGGTGTTGTGGTGTGCCTTGAAAGAGAAAATATACCTCGGAAGTATATGCAATTGTGCAGCGGTCTATGTATGAAAGATGTTGTACACGCCTCTAGTCAGTGGCTGGCACGGTAAGCTTGCACCAGGGATCGGCTTCTTGTCCATACCTCTTTCGTACTCATTATGGACGCTCTGTCGTCGGAAATACAGGAAGAAGCACCCTGGTGCATGCTCTTGGCGGATGATATTGTTCTTGTCGGTGAAATGAAAACGCATACGAGATATACAGAGCAGACTGGAGAAAAACCGACAAATAACTGGAGAATGTTGGCCCGAGGATCAGTAGGTCCAAAAGCGATTTCGGTAGTCTCTCCAGATTGACAGCCACAAATCTAGATGGCGTTACGCACCCAGTCTGCTTCGATTTTAACTACCTGTCTCTGGGTCGCTTGTCCAGTGTGATGAACCTTGATGTGAAAAACCGAATAAGCGCTGCGCACTGGGTGGATTAAATGGCGACAGGTCCCCGGAACAATATGCGATGGCAGAATGCCTCTTAGGCTGAAGGGTAAAATCAATTATATAAGACCATTGTGAGACCTGTCGTCATATAAGGATCGGAAAGTTGGGCCTTCATAATGACGGGACGGATAAAAAGAGATTGCATGTGACGGAGATGAAAATGTTAAATTTGATGTGTGGTGTCACGAGGATGGATCGAATAAGAATGTGTAACGTCTGAAAGTATCACGGATAAATTGAGAGCCAACCGCCTTGCGTGCCAATACGCACGTAATGCGGAAGGATGAAAGTCATGTGACCAAAAGATATTAGGTTTGAATATGGATGGATTTAAGAGACAAGGTAGACCAAGGAAATGGTGGATGGACTGTGTGAGAGACGGTATGAAGAGAAAAGAAGTGAGTCATGACATGACGGCTGACAGAGAAGTATGGAAGAAAAAGATGCTGCGCCATGGGATAAGAGCAAAAAAATGATGATACTACGTGCCCAATATTTATGTAATAAATACCATTAATACATCTAGTTAATTAGCTCATACAATCAGTTCATAGCTGGTACAATTATTTTAATTCGTCTAATATAGTAATTTCTTGTTTCAGGTACAACCGCACTCACTATACTTAACAACGAAGATCGAGCTAAAATTATTGAACAGAAATGTGTTTCAATAAACGCCTGATCAAGCTAGCCGATTATTTCCGATTACAATTTAATATGACTCGCTGATGAGCCACTGAAACTACAAACAGTCGACATGATATGTAACACCAAAATTGTGATCACAAAGCTATTGGTATGCTTCCTCTTGTCCGGCGTAAGGGGAAGGTCTTGGGCCAGCCACCATGATACTACCACCTCTACAACACAAACTACTCCCACCACTACACCTGCCCCAAAGAACTTCCATAATGATCCTCTCATCGTGGAAACTAAAAGCGGTCTCGTCAGAGGATATGCCAAGACAGTCATGGGTCGCGAGGTGCACATATTCACCGGAATACCATTTGCTAAAGCCCCTCTAGGGCCACTTAGATTTCGAAAGCCAGTTCCAATTGAACCATGGCATGGCGTTTTAGAAGCTACCGCCATGCCTAATAGTTGCTATCAAGAGCGATATGAATATTTTCCCGGATTTGAAGGTGAGGAGATGTGGAACCCAAACACGAATATATCAGAGGATTGCTTGTATTTAAATATTTGGGTGCCACAGCATTTACGAGTGCGTCATCATCAAGATAAGCCTCTTACCGAGAGGCCTAAAGTGCCAATACTAGTGTGGATTTACGGCGGAGGATACATGAGCGGTACGGCTACCCTTGACCTATACAAAGCTGATATTATGGCGTCATCAAGTGATGTGATAGTGGCTTCTATGCAGTATAGGGTCGGAGCGTTTGGATTTTTATACTTGAATAAATTCTTTTCGCCGGGAAGCGAAGAAGCGCCGGGTAATATGGGGCTATGGGATCAGCAACTAGCAATACGTTGGATAAAGGACAATGCACGGGTTTTCGGTGGGGATCCTGACCTGATAACACTATTTGGGGAATCTGCTGGAGGAGGTAGCGTAAGCTTGCATATGCTTTCGCCGGAGATGAAAGGGTTATTTAAGAGGGGAATATTACAATCAGGAACCTTAAACGCACCTTGGAGTTGGATGACAGGAGAACGAGCGCAGGATATTGGGAAGGTTTTAGTTGATGATTGCAACTGCAACAGTAGTCTTCTGTCCGCCGATCCAAGCTTGGTAATGGACTGCATGAGAGGAGTTGACGCAAAAACCATTTCCGTTCAACAATGGAATTCATATACGGGAATATTAGGATTTCCGTCAGCTCCGACAGTTGATGGCGTGTTTTTACCAAAGGACCCCGATACTATGATGAAGGAAGGTAGCTTCCACAACACTGAAGTACTTCTCGGAAGTAATCAAGATGAAGGTAAGTTTATGTTGTGAATTAGGTACAAATAATATTTTTGTTATTTGATCTATAATTCAATATTCAATTCACGAAGCCGCGTTCCTTTCTTTGTAGGTACAAGTCGACGTCAAAAATTATGAACACATTTTTCGCTCTACTGCAAAGCAATACGGTGCAAAAGTGTAAACATAATCTTTGACGTTGAATGTACTAATTAGTCAAATTGATACGTAAAGTTAAGATTATTGACGTTTTTCCCTGAATGAACATAATTATCTTTATCTACGCACATATCAATAGTGGTCTAAAATGCGTTCAGAAACCGTAGGTAATGACTAGTATTATTACAACCGATTTTACTATGAGAACTTTCTTGTCTGCGGTAGTAGGTAAAATCTGTACTTTAATGTTATAACAGTGTAGATTTTTGTAACATTATGAGTTTAAATTTAGAACAGCTGTCAAAACTCAAGTGGGTCTCTATTCTAGTATCCATAGATATTAAAACAGTTATCGATACGAAACGTCAATTCGGTATGTTTTTTAATATTTACGCACGACATTTGATCATGAGTGACATGAGTATAGGGACTTCATCCGTTTGTCTATGACTTAAAAAAACAATTCGTCTTGTCATTTTTTTGTTGGTTTTTTGCTATTACAAAAGTAGAATTGTGAAACCATCTTAGAGTACTTATGATATGTGTGTAGATAAAGTAGTGTATGCAACTGTACATAATTAGGCCTTAAAACACTCGTATGATCCTATTATGAAAAACCACACTCGTATTTTGAGGCCTCATTATGGATCAGTTCATTATATTCTAAAGTGTAAAAGGTCTTTACTTCAAACCACTTTTATGGCTACTTTATTATGATACCTACAGCATTCAGGTTAGGGGGTGGTGAAAGTTTGTATGGAGCTCTTTACGCTGTAAACAAATTCCTCGCGGACAGAATTGCGGGCAGAAACTAGTTCTAAAATAAAAAAGAAATCCAAAATTAAGGAAAAAAAATATCTGTGCTTATTGCGCTAATAGTAAATGCCCTTTCCCCAACTACATTAAGGCAGACTGTTTTTTTTTTCTTAATAAACATTTTATTTATCACTAGCTTCCGCCCGCGACTTCGTCTGCGTGAACTCGGGATAAAAACTATCCTATATTTTAATCCAGGCTATAAACTATCTTCGTACACAATTTCATTCAAATCGGTTCAGCCGTTTAAGCGTGATTGAGTAACAAACATCCAAACATCTAAACTTTCGCATTTATAATATTAGTAGGATAAAACATTTTAACAATAGGTGATAATGTTACTAAATAATACACAGACGAAGTCGAAACTGAACTTACCTTTATTTCATGATGCCTATATTAACGAGATAATAGAAAACTGGTCAATGGCAAGAGCTGGAATTTAAAGGTTAATAGGGCCCCAGTACCTACACGTGTCAGGTACAATACAGCACAAACACGTGCACATAAAACGCTAAGAAATAAAGCACAGCCAAGTTTATTGAGTGCCACAATAATGCTTCTCGAAAAGAATGGAGGTATTCCCGTACAAGCTTGATTCGTGAGAGTTAAATCGTAAGGGTTTAAAATAATATAGGACAATACCTATAGGTTTATTTGTTAACCCAAACTTGTAAAAATAAACTATGTAGGTACTTACCTACACATTTAATATTTATATTTTTGAAATACATCGTAACGAACAACCAACATCTTCGCAGCTCACATCGATTTGAAAAAACTTTTTAAGTGTCACGTACTGCGTCTTATAGAATTCGAGGTCATTCCTGTACACACCTGCCCGACGAGCGCGCTTGCGCAGAACGGTATAGACACAACAATAGATGTAGGATTCTAGAGACGTACTATCAGGTACTACAGACTCGCCCACGTAGCTACGCTCCCCCCACGGGTGGGCGCTGTTGCCACGCACCCCACTTGGGGGGGTAAGTCACTACTTAAAAGCCGTCACTTGTAGTTGTACGAATCCATTTTATGGGTTGTTTTCTTTTTATAATAATTGGCTGTGCGCGGAGCTTCATCTACGTACAATTCGTTAATTTCACCATACAAACTTTCGTCCCGTTAGCAACCACTACCACTGAAGCCGTGAACTAGTTGGGCTGTCAGTACACGATCACAGCTGTACATTGAACGCTCCTAGCCAATGCCATAATGCTTGTGTTGGCGAGTACAGATCGACACACGTAAAAAGAGCTCTGCGCGCCATATTACATGTATGGCCGCCAGAGCTCTTTTTACGTGTGTCGATCTGTAAGTACCGTGCCGTACGCCGCTGCTGCGGCCGCCGGGCCGGTCACCCAGTTGGTGGATACGGTCTTATACGTACCTAGTCTACCTACATACTAGTGGCTCTGTGAGCTGTAGAACTCGCTAGCCAATCTTTTTTATTTTATTTCGTAAAAGTGACTCGACAGAAAAAAAACTATAATCAGTAAACGAACCTGCCCACAAAATTTCACGAGTATCGATTGAGAAATGCGACTTGCAGAGGAGGACAGCGGGAAATACAAAAGATTTTCGGCCCAAGCTGAAGCATAGAACTTTGCTTCGCTCCCTCGTTCGATAAAAGGTGTCATCTTTTTCGGACTAAAAATAAAATCCTTATTTTAATTTAATTAAGTATTATTTCCATAATATTTGGAATGGCCGACTATCGCCGACATCAGACAAATCAATTTATGCAACCTGTGGATACCGGTTTAATGTGGGTACTGCCAGCAGTATTGTACTTACGTATAGGTCTTTTTGATTACTTTTTAACTACTTACTCTTTTTTTATCATTGCAATAACGGCTAAACCAATGAACGTCTCCAGCAAATGAATGTTACATTTTATTACCACCAGATGAGTAAATAACTTACAATAAACGCTTTTCTGCTCGCAGTGAAACGCCTCAAGCAAGTTGCAGTGAAGAAAATAAACAAAGGAAAATAGCTAGTAGTTTCCAATTCTCACAACGTCAAAACATTCCTGCTATCTTACTAAATAAGCAAAATTTCTAAACAGTATTTTTGTTTGGAAAAAATTCAATGTTAGTCACATAGGTACCTATGGATAAATGAAAACGCGAAGAGAAAGAAGTTGGAAAGATTTACAGCAGTAAATTTTCAAGTAAGATTTATGGTGCCTTTTAACTTTTTGCTATGGTGAGAAGTGGGTATTCATTTTAGGAAATCTCAGCAATTGCGAACCTTGAGAATGTTTTCAGATATAATATACGATGAATGAATGACGTGAGATGAGACTAGCAATGCTTTTTTTACGGGTTTAACGTATAGTATTTTTTTATTAATACCTACAGTTGTACAGCGCAATAACTATACTCGCACCATCTATAAACTATAGTGGCTCTGTAAGCTGTAGAACTCGTGAGCCAGGCTTAATAAAAAAACATGACGACAAAAAATTAACGAACCTACTCACAAAATTTCTCGAGTCGGTTGAGAAATGCGACCTGTAGAGGAGAACAGCGAGAAAGTCACCCGGACATCCAAACATACAAACGAAGCTGAAGCATAGAGCTTCGTTAGATTCGCTCCCTCGTTCGATAAATAAATGAATAAAATAAATATTACGGGACAATGGACCCGATTCTACGTGCACATGGCTTAACTTTAGGCGGCAGATTAAAAACGACATATTTAGAATAGCATTTAGGCAGCTAAGTAAGTTGAATAGACCGCCTGAAAATAAGAAACGCCAGTTTCAAATTAGCGCTGTCATTGAATTATGACAGCTGCTCAAAGTGTTTTAGCGACACCTAAATAGATTTTAGGAAGTTTAGAAGCCACTGTAGAATCGGGTCCAATCTTACCCGAATCAACGACATTACAAGACGACGATTCGTTCATTTCAGTTGGAGTTGTTCCTTTGGAGTTGTCCGCGTTCATAGGCCAACATGGTGTTTGCTTACCAATAGGCGGGTCGTAGACATTTATGCGTGTTACAAACCGGTGTTTTATTTGATTTTGAAATATTATTAGTTAGTACTAATTTAGTTAATGTTAATTATCATCTTGTATTATACAATTTGTTTATTAATAATTACTACTTATTTAGCTTTATAATTGTGTATTTGAACAAGTAGGCTCTACTGTACACTAAGCATACATAATTATCCATACTAATATTATAAATGCGAAAGTGTGTCTATCTGTCTGTTACCTCTTCACGCTTAAACCGCTGAACCGATTTGAATGAAATTTGGTATAGAGAGTTTGAGTCCTGGGGAAGGACATAGGATAGTTTTTATCCCGGAAAGCATCCCCCCAGAAGATGTATTGGGGGGTGAAAGTTTGTATGGAGCTACGATGTAAACGAGTTCCACGCGGACGGAGTCGCAGGCAGAAGCTAGTTTATTATAAATACAAAAGTATGTCTATCTGTCATCTTCCTTCACGCTTGAACCACTCGATTGATAACAATGAAATTTGGTACCTACAGAGATAGTTTGAGTCTTGAGGAAGGACATAGCATCCCGGAAATCATCCCCTAAAGGGGTGAAATAGGGGTGATTTTTTTATTGAGCTACGATATAAACGAGTTCCACGCGGACGGAGTTGCGGGCAGTAGCTGGTATAATACTATAAATGCGAAATGAACTCTGTCTGTCTGTAACCTTTTCACGCTTAAGCCACTGAACCGATTGAGATGAAACAACATCAAGATATGGAATAGTTTTTATACCGGAAATCATCCCGTAAGGCGGTGAAACGGGGCTGAAAGTTTGTATGGAGCTGCGATTTAAACGAGGTTAACGTGGACGGAGTCACGGATAGAAGCTAATACTTTTATATATGCATATTGGTGATCGCTATTAAAGAAGAGAAGGATGTAGGACTAAAATAAATATTATACTCTAATAGTATTTAAATTGCTGCTACAAACCCCAAGGGCAATTAAAATGTTAACGTAAAGTCTTTATAGCTAGCAATTACACTGACGACCTGCCTGCTCCCAATCCCAAAGTATTTAACGGAGGGCGTAACGTGCCACCACTATATGCGAATGTGTAGCGCAGAGAGGGCTGCGCCGCAAAGATTGCATAACCGGCATACTGCACTCGAGTACTATCACGATATGAGCTTAAAGGTGAACGTTGGCGTAAACTTTCCGTACAAACTTTGGCTTACTTACGAAACATTTTCATATGAATAGTGATGGCTTTCATTCAAATAACCGATTGCCGCGAATAAGATTGATTTTGATAACTAGATGATTCGACTGACTAAATAAAACAAAAATAACATTAAATTCTTTTATAATTATAAAAGCAGTTTAAAAAACATTCCCGTTAACGCTAACATTTACCGTTAAAGGTTGTCTTGACTGTCACTTTACCTTTTTGTTTCTTGCCTGAAAGGGATAAAACCCATTTTAGATAACAGATGTTAGCTGTGTTCTATGAATAGTGGGGATGAAGATGAAACAATAAATGGATCTGTTAATGACCTAGTAATTTAATAATGACTAATAGATACTCATATTTATTTATTTATTTATTTATGTAAATATATGTCTCAGGGAAATGACCAAAACAGAGATTTGAACAAATCTCTGAGGGATATATGACCAAATCACGCAGGATGTTAAAATGGCGAATCATTATCATTTGCCTAGAAAAAGTCAGTCATTTGTTCAAATTCTTGAATCTGTTTAGTAAAATGATGAAATCAGTCAAAAAGGCAACACGGTTTTTGGGGAAGAACATGAAACAATAAATGAATCTGTTAATTACCTAGTAATTTAATAATGACTAATGGATACTCATATTTATTTATTTATTTATTTATTCATTTATTTATGTAAATATATGTCGCAGGGAAATGGCCAAAACAGAGATTTGAACAAATCTCTGAGGGATATATGACCAAATCACGCAGGATGTTAAAATGGCGAATCATTATCATTTGCCTAGAAAAAGTCAGTCATTTGTTCAAATTCTTGAATCTATTTAGTGAAATGATGAAATCAGCCAAAAAAGGCAACACGGTTTTTCTATCACTGGCGGTGTCTCCTGAAATGATAAAACGAGTTCACCTTCCGAGTTCGTTTCGTCAACGCACCGACGCGTTTTAGGGATTTTATCAAATCACTAAACAAATCTGGTGAAATGAAAAACGAGTTACCTTTTTTGGCTGATTTCGTCATTTCACCAAACAGATTCAGGGATTTGGTCAAATGACTGATTTTTTTCTAGGCAAATTATAAAATGGATTCGCCATATTAACATACTGCGTGATTTGATCATATCCCTTAGAGATTTGTTCAAATATCTGCTTTGGCCCTTTCCCTGCGACATATACATGTAAGTATACATACAAAACAAACGAAAGCTGTCTTGGGACACTCAGTTGGACTAAACTAAAATTTTACATTTGCCAGACTAGTTGCAATCTAGATAAAGAAATAATAAATCGTCACAAGCTTTACAACCGAAATCGGAATCCATAATCTAATTCAATTAGTTATTCTTTGCGCCGCCCCCCGATAAATAAGGGAAGCGAAACAGCACGAAACAAAGCTAAATTACGAGCGTAGTTGTAAAATAGATTGACTTGTAACTTCCCAAAACTCTTAACTAAAAATACCTACAATGCGCCTAAAATCAACCTTTGCCCATACGGAATAAAGTAGAAAATTCGAAGCAAATCAATGCAGAGATGTGTGGTTGAGGAAGTAAAGTGTAGGAATAGAGCTGTTCCTTTTTGTTATCTCTTTAAACAGTAACAAACGTGGTTGCCGGTTTGTTGGGCCGATTAGGGCGATGACGTGTCAACCAGTTCGTTAGACGCCGACAACAAAGCTAGGAACAGAGCTTGGGTAATGGAGATAGCTCACTCTTTGCTGAAAATTTACTCCATGTTATTATATTACTTGTAGGCATGCAGTTGGAAATAGGCTCGGTTTTATAACCTAATGTCGATAAATAATGTCAAAACACACACCGAATTTCTGTCAAGAAGGTTAAAGGATCTTTTTAAATCCGTAAATTAGTCGTTCAGATAAGTTGTAAAGATGAAGATAGTGTGGATTCGTTGTTTAATAGACACAAAAAATCTTTGATATTTCCATTATTTTATAGTATTTAATAGAATTTTTAATATTATCAGCATTGCCTTTTGTAACTACAACAATTATACAGCAGAACCTGTCGATCTGTTTTAACTATTAGGTAGCAGCGTGAAGCGATTGCTTTACCTAAGTTAGTACAGTCGACACAAAATATATGTTTGCACTTTACCTTACGTAATTAAGGCGCGCACAAACTTAAAGAACTACGTAATTTAATGTCCAGGTTTCAGGTTTCAATTTACGCCAGGTAATACTTTTTAGTTGAATATTTATGATTACAATTATTTTTTAGGGTTCTTGAGCCAAAATGGCAAAGTCCGTCCGTGGCTCAGTGACCCTTATGGCGGGATTCCACCGGTATGCGGCACTGTGCGGCACAAGCATTTTTGTAGTGAATATGCTTGTTCCGCACAGTGCCGCTCACCGGTGGAATCCCGCCTTTAGGTACTACTAGAAAGCTGTAATTCATAGGTATATAAATCAATCATCGAGACAAAGGGTGAGGCATTGGCAGTTAGTTTGGACATAGCGAAGGCCTTTGATCGAGTTTGGCACAAAGCACTTCTAGCAAAACTTCCATCCTATGGGCTCCCAGAGAAATTATGCGAGTGGGTCAGCAGCTTTTTAGCAGACAGAAGCATAAAGGTCGTAGTCGACGGTGAATGCTCTGACTCCATGTCTGTAAATGCTGGTGTCCCCCAAGGCTGTGTGCTATCACCAACGCTGTTCCTCCTGCATATTAATGACATGTTGCAAATCAGCTGCATTCATTGTTATGCGGATGATAGTACGGGTGATGCCTTTTACAACGGCCGTGCCAATATTTCTCGGGAAAACGTCATTGAGAGTCGAAACAAACTTGTGTCTGAAATTGAGTCTTCCCTAAAAGAAGTCTCAGAATGGGGCCGACTTAATCTAGTCCGTTTTAACCCCACGAAGACACAAGTTTGTGCATTTACCGCAAAAAAGTTAGCGTTTCTGGCATCTCCACGATTTGAGAGCACTCTCCTAGCAGCCACAGCCAGCATCCGTATCCTTGGCGTCGACATTTCGAAAGAAGTCCAGTTCCGCGGCCACTTGGAGGGTAAGGCCAAATTAGCTTCGATGAAGCTCGGTGTGCTCAACAGATCGAGACAGTATTTCACGCCGCCTACAGCTCTATAAGGCGCAGGTCCGTCCACATATGGAATACCGTTGTCATCTGTGGGCAGGGGCTGCTCAGTACCAACTCCTCCCTCTAGACCGCATTCAACGGAGAGCGATTCGAATTGTCGGCTGCCAGCGTGTTTCCGATCGGCTTGATCCCTTAGCACTGCGTAGAGATGTAGCCTCGCTTTGCATTTTCTACCGCATGTACAATGGGGAGTGTTCCGAAGAATTGTTCGGATTAGTCCCCGCCGCTTCCTTCCGCCATCGCCCTACGCGACAGCTTTTCCATTCTCACCACGTAGATGGTTGGCAGTCCTCAACTGTGCGTTTCTCCCGAAACTTTTTGCCTCGCACAGCCAAACTCTGGAATAAATTGTCGCCTGCGGTATTTCCGGACCGTTACAACCTTCAAGCCTTCAAGAAAAGAGCGTACTCCCATCTTAAAGGCAACGCACCTACAACTCTTCTGGTGTTGTAAGTGTCCATGGCCGTCGATTATCGCCAGTGATCGGAATTAGGTGAGCCAAAATACCTATTATTCGCAACAGGACATAATGTAGAGTGGATACAACCGGGTAGAAAAATATTTTTTTTCTTTAACACCGGGTAATCGATATTTGTCCGGGTACTATAAGTAGTCGTAATGTTAAACATACATATTTTTACTAATAGTACGGGATTGTTTATGTTAGTTTGTAGTAAAAAGGGAAGGAAAAAGTATGAAATGGTTATAACTTTTAGATTAACATTAAACATCCCGTTCTATAAGTAAAAACATATATGTTGAACATTACGACTGGTACCCGGAAAAATAACGAATACCCGGTATTTAAGAGAAAATTCTGTTTTCCTACCCGGTTGCAACCACTTTATATTATGTCCTCTTGCGAAGAATAGGTATTTTGGCTCACCTAATTCCGATCACTGATTATCGCTTACCATCAGGTGATTCGAATGCTCGTTTGCCTGCTATATTATAAAAAAAAAACCGACAAAACAGTAGATTTTTTTTTTAATATGCCTCCCCTACACCCTGGTGGGGATGTATTTTTTTCTCGTTAAACCTCCTGGTGTCATCGTTGGATAGCTTGTTTAAAAATATTATGAGTTTCTAAAAAAGCTTTCAACTTTGTGGTCCATTTGTGTAATATTAATATTGGACTTTAAAGCCCAAAATTGTGTCGGAGTCGCTATATTATAATGAATTTAAAAGGAAAACAACGTAGACATTACTAGTTACCTACCGAGTAATAGTCAACCTACTTGGAATATACTTGAAAAGGCCAACTTTCGTACAAATTCGGTAGACGCAACCGCACCATTTACTTGGCGCGTGTCGATGTAACAAATACAGACAGGCAACTTCGGAACCCTACACTGCGCGTGGCTTATTGAATACATGCAGTCATGAGTAGGTATTCAGTTTATTGATTTTATTGATAGTAAAATTTTGTAAACAGAATTAAATGACAGAGATATTTTTTTATCTTCAGGTTTCTAAATTGGGTAGGCACAGTCATTTTACTTCATTCTGCGGTTAAAACGAAACTGTTTTTACGATATAAAACGCGACATATTTTTTATTACACAATTTTATTGAATTAGGTACCTACTTATGAGGACAGTTGTCTGTTGTGTGAATAATAGTTTTACGTTCCATTATGCTGGTATCTCATTCGTAATGCGCAGTGGTTATGAGATCAAGCCTCTTTTATAATTGGTTGTAAGACGTGTGGGTTATCCCGTGTGGTGTCGGATTCCGTGTGGTGTCTGGTTAGAATATCACCACCCCCTTTCTTCCCGTGGGTGTCCTAAAAGTCGACTAAGGGAGCAGGATTGAAGTGTGTTGTGGGCGATGGGCTAGCAACCTGTTACTGCGATATCACATTTTGTCGATCTTTTATACCCACATTTAAGCTAAAAGTGGTACTGGAACACAAGTTTCACGTGCTTTCCCTACCCCTTTTAGGGATAAAGGCGTGAATGTATGTATGTATGTAAGACGTGGGATTGAAGAAATATATAACTTCACTTTTTTCATTGCCTATATACATATAGATCTGTTAGTCTATATATTCTTCTTCTTATTTTTAGCCGACTGCCGAAGGAGAGGAGGGTTATGTTTTTCGAGCGTATGTATGTATGTATGTATGTGACTAAATAGGTATTTACATTTCCGTTTGGTCCAACACAATCGCTTGTCTATCCTATACATAAAATAAAGTTTATAATTTCACAAACTCTGAAGGCAAAAGTAAAATAAAACGAAGTAGGTAATACATACAATGCAAAATAATTTTATCATATTTGCTAAATTTACCTTAAGTAACTTTACAACTTGCAGAAAATTTGAAATTTCCGAACTAGTCCTTTTTACTTTTCCAAATACAATAGCCGCGCTAGTGACACGCCCCAGTTTCAAGATGGATGTACGCAGTTCTTCTTTGAACAAAAAAAATATTTCGTAATAACATGCTTTAAGTATAAAGCTTATATTGTTATTTTTTAGTTTATTTAAAAGAAAGCTGACTAGGATTACTGGTCGATCACAATAGATCAGCGATGGTCGCAAAGTTTTATTCCACGAAGAGAGGGATCAAAATGCTACTTTTCTATTCCAAGCTACTTTTTAGGGTTCCGTACCTCAAAAGGAAAAAACGGAACCCTTATAGGATCACTTTGTATTGGCATGTAGCAATTAATTGAACACAGATCTTAATAAAATAATTGATTGTAATTTCATCGTAATCGATTAAAAACGAACATTTTAATGGGAGGGAGGGAATGGGATAATTTAGGAAGTAATTTTAACAGCATCTTTTTTAAATTTCCTCATAGTCGGTGTGAAAAATAGTATGTGTCATTCGGTAGCAAAATTATCTTCGTCTCGGGCGTTAACACTTAATTGTATCCCTCACTACGCTCAGGGTACTACGTTAGAATCCCTCGCTACGCTCAGGAATATATTGTAGGATCCCTCGTTACGTTTGGGAGTCAATACACCGCCCTCGCCGTAAATATACTATTTTACTCCCTTGTGACACAAATAACTATTTCACTTCTTATGCTTGCAAAGTTCGCCTTGTGCTGGATTTAAGCTGCATAAAATGCAACTTTTATGCTCTAGTGCACAAAGTAATATTTTTCAAAGAGTACCTAATCTAACCACACGTACAATAAAACTTCGTAGAATACTAAACTTGTTATTTTGATTGATTAGCTTTAATCAGTTTAATTTCCGTGTTTTGTATTTCTTAATTAATAAAACCAGGTAAAATAGTATTAATAGGTAGTAGTCAATTCTTATTTGAAACGTATCGAAACATTTCTATGATTTGGCAGTATAAATTCGAGGATTATTAGAAATTAAACATACACTTTAATAAGTTAAGTGACGGGAATCAGCATTGTTCTATTTAATTTTGCAAATATTTGTTATTTTCTCGCAATCGAAGTAAAAAGCAGTGTGTACAATTTGGGGATAAAGTAACCATTTTACCCCTCGACTTAATTTATCCACCCTCGCCGGTGGTTTGTGCGGATATAAACGTTTCAGGTCAAATGGCTCCTTTTATGCACTTGTCGTACAATCTACTACTCATTTTTAGGAATTCACTCGCAAATGGAAGACGTCTTTTCTTAGGTACAATTTAAAACAAGGCATTCCTTCCGCTTGTCGCCCGTCGACGATAAAATATGCGTTTTTGATTCAACCAAAATAATGCAAATGACGGTTATTTTGTTGGGTGAAGGGAGTTAGCTGTTTTTGTCTGTTCCGCCGGCTTCTACTAGTAACGATGTTTGCCAAACGCCCGACGGCAACGGGCCGGTAATTTATATTATCTATAGCTAAACAAACGAAGTTATAGGTTTTATGAATAAAATGGTACGAAAAATACTTTATTTTCTTCTAACAATAGTTTAAGAAACACAGGGAACAACGTTAGCTTAATCCTACTAATATTATAAATGCGAAAGTTTAGATGTTTGGATGTTTGTTACTCAATCACGCTTAAACGGCTGAACCGATTTGAATTAAATTTTGCACGAAGATAGTTTATAGCCTGGATTAAAATATAGGATAGTTTTTATCCCGGGTCCACGCGGACGAAGTCGCGGGCGGAAGCTAGTATTAAATATGTTTATACGACATCGTCAGCAAATCTATAACTAGAATTATTTCCAGATGTTTTGCTTTAAATTTGAATACACAAATTTATTGATATTGAATAAAGCATCGTTTTTATATATTTTTTTATATTTCCCCGGTTTTATGGTATTGTTACTTACTAATAAAATATTTTCTTTTACAGGAACATATTTCTTATTATACGATTTTCTTGATTATTTCGAAAAGGACGGACCGAGTTTTTTACAAAGAGAAAAGTTTTTAGAAATCATCTCAACGATTTTCAAGGAATTCTCTAATATCAAAAAGGAGGCAATAGTGTTTCAAGTAAGTAGTCAGATTTATTTATAGGTACCGTATATTTTTATGTTGATATTTTATTTTAATATTTATTTATTGTATTAGGTATTATCATTGTACATACGGACTTCATTTTGCTATAATTTTTATTTTACCTCATTGTTTTTACTACAACTACAACTCACTCTCAATTTCTTTATTCTATTACCCCAAAAAAGCAACCGAGTGCACGAGCTTTCTATGAAATATATAGTATACAGGGCGTCCCAAACTTATGGGACATGAAGGGGAAGTACCTTAAATATCGTAGATAGTGAATTTTGCTCAAAGAAGACTTTATGTTATTTTTAAAAGTTAGTAATTCTGCATTCATAGATTTTCTAAAAATTACTTGCTTCGTCTGGGAATCGAACCGACTAAAATGTGAAAAAAAAATCACCCTTTTTTATGATGCCAATCGAAAGAACAGCTAAAAAATAATAACTCAGCTTAAGTAACATAGTATTTTAAAATAAAGGAACACCATAAAATGATTGAGTCAAATTTCAAGAAAGTTATTTATTGCCGAAGACGACGTTCGAAAAGTAGCAATATTATCATTCCAAAGATAGCATTGATTATTCGTAAATAAGTACCCACTTCATAAAATAGGTACTGGCATAAGTTTTCCTTATTATAAGTGCACGTGTGGATAAAATGATAATTTGATAAAACTTAGTATTTCAATACGTCCTCTGTAAGCTAGACAGAAGGCAAATTTAAAACAAAAATAAATAATTGTTAAATTTGAAAATGGAACAGTTTATGACAGCGTTTGTTTGAATGCATAATTTTTAAGATATTTTAAAAAGAAGTGATATTTTTAAATGTTGTTCTTAAATTTGAAAAAAAAAAAAAAAAAACTATGAATGTAGAATTACTAACTTTTAAAAATAACATAAAGTCTTCTTTGAGCAAAATTCACTATCTACGATATTTAAGGTACTTCCCCTTCATGTCCCATAAGTTTGGGACGCCCTGTATACCTACACTTACTAACTAAACAGGTGATTATCTCCGGAACTAATCCTCCGATTTTAAAATCCTTTCACTAGTTTATACTTAGATTGAACCTACAGGATACACTTAAGCTATATTTTATTCGGCGGCTTCGCCTGCGTTCTTTTGTGCAGACGAAGCCGAGTGGGCAGCTAGTATGAAATAAATGAAATGAAATGAAATATATTATTAATAGCAATTGTTACAAGTCGAGGTACAATATTGAGCTGAAACGCGGGGGAAACCATTCACCTTGAATTTTATGAAAATTATGCATTTACATGGGTAGTGCAGATCTTGCGACAAGCGTATGCAATTGCAAACGTAAGTGATCGCATGCGTCTAAACGCCGGCGCAGGAAGAACTGAAAAGGAAACGTCATTTGCAATTACCTTCAATATTGTAAAATGCTACTGTCCGTCCGTGACACGTACGAATTGTTTTAGGTTGACTTGACTAGTTTATTCTTACTAATATACCGACCGCGCCAAAATGCGGTCAAAAAGTATTGAATATAGTACTGTGCCATGATCCATGATTAAAACATTGTACCGTCGGTTTATGTCCATTTTATTTTGAAGTATCTACTTTTTTCACTTATTTGTAAATATATTTCAGAGAGTCGGTAAGTAACCGTTTCAGATTTATTTCAAAACGCATAGTCAGTATTGGTACGAGAAGGTATGAGAATTTGGACAAAATAACATGGTTACGGTATAGACACCTAATTATGTCTCATAAATGATGATAATGTACAGAGAAGGAAAAATAAGGAGATAGGGAGATAGATCAGGAATAAGATAATAAGTTATATGAAGCAATTGAATAAGAAAGTTAAGTTATTGTTGGATTGGATAAAGAAAAGGGATTGGAGAAAAAGAAGGCACACTTTTAGTTAGACCAATTAATGTCGCGTAAAAGGGCATTTTCGCGAGAAGAGATGCATGATCTTTAGTGACGTCACCGAGTAAAAGTTAAAGATGTTCCATTTTGTAACTTCGATTTGTCACACAAATAGTATTGTTAATTTCGGTTACAAATTGGAACATTATTAACTTTAGGTGACGTCACTAGCGATGCATACTTCTCGCGAAAATGCCCAAAAATAAGAATTATTTTATAAGTCAAATAAGAACGTCGGTAAAGGAAACCGGGTTGGATTATCTATAAATTGTGTTTGACTTGCTCTAGACCTTTCTTTTCATAAAGAAAGGATTTCCTCGAGAATATCTATCACCTCACCAGTACCCTTAATCGAACTCAGTGGGAGTAATTGTTCTAAGAAGTTATTTAAAATTTTCAGTATACGGACTGGGAGGAAATCACTGACGGTTATCTGAACCAAAAGATGATAGCGGACATAGTGAGCGACTACTTCTTCGTCTGCCCCACGAATTACTTCGCAGAGGTGCTAGCAGAGGCTGGCGTTGACGTCTACTACTACTACTTTACACACGTAAGTTTTTTTTAACATCAGCATAATTATGTTACAAAATTATACAATTTTGTTTTGAGCATAGCATCGACTACGACTACGAAGGGTGGTCGAAACTTTCGGCATACATTGAATATGAAAATAGGCGCCTCTGTGCTAGCCTTTTTTCAATTATGTAGGGTACAACATGTTGATCGCGTGTAAATGTTCAAAACCATCGAATTAAAAAAAACAATTGTTTCTTAAATTGCATAAAATACCTACGTTACGAATTGTATTAATAGAATCGGCTCAGTAGCTTTAAAATTATTACAATACAATAAAAATAAACCTCAAACATGAATCAAATACAGGACATCAAAACTTAAAAAATACTTGATACTACTACTTAACCAACAAAAAAAACTATTCGACTTAATATCCGAACACAAATGACGAGTAAGTCACACGAATCATGTCATCCTACAACGCGTACAGAAATATTTGTGTTTCCGCAAACCGTTTTTTTGTCACTACCTAAATAAGTGAACGTCGATGCTGACTTTCAAAGGTTCGCAATGAAGACTCTCAAACAGCCGGGAAGGCTAACACGTTAATTTGGCTAACGAACCAAACACGAGAACCCTTACAGAAACGCTGCCAGCTACATTCGCTTTTTGCTTTAATGCTGCAACACTAAGCTCAAAGCGAATCCATGTGGCCGTGTTTTGAGGCTAGAGTAAATGTTGGGTTTCACATGAATACGCTAACATTTTCAGCGGAATTTTAGATGGATAAGAGAGAAGGAATGTTTGGTAACATACGGATTTCTGGATAATGTAAGCTAGTTGTAGCCACTTAGTTGACAATTTAATCCAGATTTAGCGCAACATAAGCTGAGGTGAATTTCAGTTTTAAAAACGCGGAATCATGCATTTGGGTTGAATCATCCAGAGATAGTATTATTTAAAACTGGTTTTGAAGTTAAGATGTCCTCGTCACTTTTCGCCAACTTTTTAATTAACATTGACTGAGGCTTTTTAGCAAAAGATACCTATCACTTATACAATAATAAGATGCGAGCAAACAGGACGTGCCCGTCAGCCTCTTTTGAACTGGTGTGGTCGGTCGGTAGTTTGTGTGTGAAAACCATCGATGTAGGTGACTATGCAAAATAGTTGTATACCTATTCGAGTAATTTAAAGACAACTTATTTTCCTAATTTACACTTGTACACTGTTAACTTTTTACCAATAAGTGGGTAGGTACGATTACATTCAATACATTTTTAAATGAATCATTAAACTTGATCCACAATAAACAAACCTTCTGATATTACTGAAGAAATTATTTATGTCAGAACTTAAAAGAAACTTTGGATTCCGACTTTAGCTGACCTTTAAGAATGGATTTCCAATAATTCATTCATCAACAACGTCTACACTTAAATGTCTACGATACAGTCGGTTGCAAAAATATCACATCCAACGAATTTGGCAGTGTGTATGCAGTAGTTTATACTTTACTGATAGCGTACTGATGTCGCCCAGATTTCCTTCATCAGCTTAATCAGCCGAAAAAAATCCACTGCTGGACATAGGCCTCCCCCGGGTGCCAATGTGATCTGTTCTGCGCCACCCGCATCCAGCAAAAACCCGCGACCTTCAGTCCACCTTGAACGTGCTCACCACTCAAGAACATTTCCGTCCCAACGGCCATTGGTTCTGCGTGCAATGTGCCTCGCCCACTGCCACTTAAGTTTAGCGATTCACAGGGCTATATCGGTTACCTTAGTTCTTCCTCGCATCCCGCGCCAAGGGGGAGGGGTGATTAAGTAACTTTTCCAACGTACGTTAGGACTACTCGACTGTAATTTTTCCATTCAAATAATGACATTTAGATCTACTGCTTCCAGCTGATATGCTTTGTAAGGTTCAGCTTAGTAACGTCGTTACATATTTTCAGATCTAAATTGTCTTGATTCACGAGCTTACTGTTATGAATGCTTAACGACGAGATTACTTTCTACTTTTAATTGCAAATATACGCAATACCAATACGAGCGAGGTTCCCTTGTCTATTCAGTTCCAAATATGGAACATGATCCTTTGTTCAGGTCGAAGTCAGCTCTCATAAAATTCTATTGAATTAGCGTTCACACGTATTGTGTAAGATATATCCCACCAAAAACATTACATGTAAAGTGATGCCAAGACTCCATAGCTCATACAGCTTTCAGCGTGAAAAAGATATCAGATCGCAATTAGCGCCAAGCTTCCTACTCCACACGGCGTAACACTACCACTACCAGCCACGCTCTACAATTTTTACATCTTGGCTAAAAAGTATAGCTTTGTTGAGCACATCCCGGTCGCTGCATAGACTTTCACGCCGAATGAATTTGTGATGATATTAATAAGTGACGGGTCTATACTTTTTAGCCAAGATATAGAATTTGTAGAGCCCCCCAGATATTTGGCCTGCGCAAATACGCCCATATCTCCGAATCTCATTCTCAGCTCGGCTGGTTACCGATCCGTCGGCGCAGAGATGTGCACATCCTTTCCTTACTTTTCAACGTACTCTTCAATCCTGCTTCTCCGCCTTATTTATCTGAACAATTTACTTATATGGCTGACGGCAGTAATCACCGCTTGCGGTCTAACGCTAACCTCACCCTTGCATTACACTCCCAATCTGTGGCATCACTCAAAGAAAAATTGAAAGTTATGGCTCTCTAATGACTTGTGATTTAATAGGATACTGTTTGTATATTGTGTATAGATTTTTATTTGTATATATACGAGTATATGTATGTATACTTATAGTATGTGTATAGTATTTATTTTATTTTTATATATCTACTTGCATCCTACTAATATTATAAATGTGAAAGTTTAGATGTTTGGTTGTTTGTTACTCAATCACGCTTAAACGGCTGAACCGATTTGAATGAAATTTTGCAAGAAGATAGTTTATAGCCTGGATTAAAATATAGGATAGTTTTTATCCCGGGTCCACGCGGACGAAGTCGCGGGCGGAAGCTAGTGCAGTATAAGATTAATTTACTATAGCGTCAAGGTTAATACGCATGTACACGTGTTAGTTTGTGTATCTTTTTGTTCCGTATCTCAACTCAATTGCTCAAAGATTAACTGGAAGAGATCCCTTACTGGGATAAGTTCGCTTTTGTACCGATTTAAATTTTTGTTCGTTAAAATACCTGTGTCTAACAAGAAAATATTTACATACATACGTACACATCGATTATCTAATGCAACACCAATGAATCTACCGTAGGTCTATTGCTATCTACATATTATACCTACCTTATGTTAAGATTAATGAAATTTTATTTATTTAACTAGTATAATTTAAATGAGGCACTTGATTCAAATGGTAAATTTATAAATGGGAGCATTGGTGTACACAAACAAACAGCCTCTTGCCCTAAACGCCTCCGTTCCGTTGTAGGTAAAAATCACTGGTAGTATAAAACATAATGTGCTGTATTACTGAGAGACCCTTTTTTTCTATTTTATGCCAATTAAGTGTAATTAATTCCATAATTCAATAACTTTCTATCTCTATAAACAATCGCCGATGATTTCAGATTCATAATCTCTTAGCGTATTTCCCAATTACCTACCTATATTATAGATCGGTTAATCCACGCAAAAGCGCTACACTGTAGATGAAACACCAACAAGCATATAAATCAGTAGCGTTGGGGTCCGATCCATGAATTGAAGAATCTTAAAATAATATCTTGGAAAAATCAATTAGTAAGTATCAATCGCGAATTCGATGCCAGGAGGGGTCCTTCGTTATAACAAGTCAAAGTGCGTTGTGGAAAAAATGTCGGATGGCACTTAACACAAAAATTTTGATAAACGGATTCGACATTGTATTTACTTAATTGTCAGCTCATTCGTCTCTGAAAGGTGATCCCAACGACCCTTGTGCGGGTAAAATGAGACAAATGGCTGTCGATAAATCATGACGTTTCCCGTTGATGCGCGCGATTTGTCAGAAAAATAATGGTGTAACATGAACAATGACCCTCGATGGGACAATTGGCCTATTTTATACGGGTATATAATAGCAACAAGGTTTTTTCTTGTACTTGCACGAAAATTACCGTAACGCAATAGGAATATTCCCCAAAATAACCGAAATTTTAATATTCGAATATGCCTAGCCGACGTCGTCGTAGTACGACATGTTTTACCTCCCAACTATGTAAAACAGCAGTGAAAACCAATTAAATTACCTGCACGATGCGCTTGTGTTGGTTGTTGACATAAAAAGAAGCAGTGATACACAAAAGTCAGTTGAAATTTGTATCGGAGCAGTTTTTTTTCCTTAATGCATTTTTTATATTTTTTTCTACTTGTAATAAAATAAAACTGTACAAATCCTGTTAAACTATGAACAATACTACGTGAAATCATATTTGGAATACATGTTCAATACTTATTTTTTATAGATTTTTTAAGTATTTGTAAGCTCCTTATTCCTGTTTGGCCAAATCCTCATAATATAACTCATTCAAATATATGATAAGATAATAAGTTTTGCTTCCGTGGGTCGGACAAAGACGTAAGATTGTTCAAATGGCCACGTAACGAACGACTGTGGTCAGTGTTAATAAATTATGGGTCAGACGTGGCTTGTGGCAAAGGTTACAGATTAACAACGAAGTATTTTGGGTCTGGGCCGTGCCGTTTCCATTTCTGGCCTGGACGCGTCTGGTTCACGTTGCGGATTTATTTTTGTCAAATGCAACAAATGCCGGTTTTGGGACATTCCACGAGAATTCAGCTTAAGTCACGCTATTCCTTTACTAGATATTCGCGGAATGAAATGGTTCGTCACTTTTGAACCTTAACATCATTAAAATAAAGTATAAAAGTGGCGAACGTTTTTATTCCTAGACTATATCTACTTTTTGACTATAGCGAAGTATGAGAGGAAAAATCCCGTAAAAAAGCCCCACGTGTGCCACCAAAGTAGACGGCTCCCAAGCAGCTTCATTAAGAACTTACTACTTAATTGAGGCGGGTAATTGTTTGTTTACCTCATGGTTTGCGGCATTTTTTTTACATTATTGCACTAACAAAAAAAGTACAAAGGGACTTAATAGGTACCAAAGCATAGCAAATATGTATAATATATATTCAGACCAGGCATTTTTGATAATTTTAAGAATTAAAATTTTCAACTATGATATTATATAATTAGGCAAGTACTGTTACTTTTTTTTTTGAAGACTTTTGAATGCATTTAATGCATTGTATTTTCAAAATAGCCGCTGCAGAAACACGACCTAAACTAATTGAAAATATTGACAGTGGTAGAAATCTATATCTATAGTCATTTTGTTGATATGTATAATTAGTTAGTTTTTTAATGAATTAATTAAATTATGTATCTATTGTTGTTTGAAGACTAAGTAGATTATTTTCTAAAATTCTTTATTCTATAGAATCTGACTGATTCAGAAAAAGCTTTCGGTTAGAGTCCTTGTATTCGAAAATAAAAGTAGAGTTTTTAACTCGGGGAAAGCCATTGATTTCAGCCATCTCAGTGTAGCTTTCAACCCTTTGTGGTTCAAATAAACGAGGGTTATCATATCAAAATTGCCAACAGAACTTTAACCTATGGGTGAACCAATTTATTCAGAACCATGATCTGATGTTGGATAATTTATTAAAATTTTGAAGCGATCATTTCACTGCTGAAATTTTAATAAATTGCCGGATTACTGGAAATAAGACAAAATCAAGTATTATATTTCGATTTCAAAAGTTGTCATGCATTCACAGTGCGCTAAATCACTGATATTAATATGGAACTCACGGCCTCATGTGGCATGAGTCACAATACAGTTTCCACTCAACTCAGTCCATCAACTGTCACACTCGTACATTGCCGCTACTTACTCGTACTCGTGCGGGCATTACAAATACAAGATGTTACATTATAATTACTCGAGTTGACCTTTTAGTGGCCTGACTACGTCATGTCAACGCATAACATGCTCGCCCTAGCTCAGGCGTGCGCCTGCATTATTAAACGGACCTGGCGAACCAAACGGCTGCTTTTAATTTTATGCCCGACTTTTAAAACCTTAGTAAGCGCCAGGGAATTGTTTCAACCTAAAATTTAGATATTTGACAGCCGATATGAAGGGTCGAATTGAATTATTGATACCGTTCAGCGAGCCGCTCGCTGTTACGAGGAATTAAGTGGGTTTAACGTGTGGAGTTAGGCTTATATAAATGTGGGAACTGATTAACTATTGGCTTTGTTCTCGGCAACTTCATTCCTGAATTTGAACTTTCGACATCGAATCAATCCTGGTTAACTTTTCTTCAAAAGTAGATGAGCTTTATCGCGTTTGCTTGGAATACATGAACATGAGGATGAAAAGCAGTAATTAATAATTATATAAACTCTAATGTGATCAAAACGTTTGTATGAATATTTTATGTTTCTTATAGTTCTACAATACTTATTAAGCATTGAATATATATACAGGATGTATCAATAAATGGGGTGAATGAACCGATCACGGCCATATTCAGTAGCGCATTGCGATTCCAAAAATTACAAATATGTATTGCGATTACAAATATGTCAGCGACACATAATAGTACTATAATTTCAACCGCAGCTCGCATAATTATCAAAGTTCTTGTAGACTTGGGTGTAATTTTTAGTTAATTTGAAAAATTCTGTGCCCAATATAACACAGCTAAAACTAATATTCATCTGCAAGAACTTTGACAATAATGCTAGAGCTCTGACAGTACAAATAGAAAATTCATTGTTAGATGAGTTAGACTGCAGTTGCAGGATTCTATAATCCATATCAGTAAAAATAAACCTAATAATCAGCATTGCAATTCAGCAAGGAAATGCCGCTAGCATCCTCAGTACAATGCCTCGAGCGAGAGGTTTTTTTTAGGTTTAACTTAGTTTTAATTTAATTAAGTTAATGTCAATTCATCATGTATGTACTTTAAAAAAAATCTTTATAATTTCATGTTGACATAATAACATGGATAATCAGTTATATATTATAATATCTCATTGTAGCATGAAAGATCTAGTAGAATTGATCAGGAAATTGTAACATTTTCATTTAACTACGGCTGTCTGTAATTTTTACGTATAGTTAAAAAATAAATTGGGTTTATTTTAGTCCCAGTGGTGGTTTGAAGGCGAAAGGTGGATTGCATTACGATTATAACAGACGTCGGATATTGCTCCGTTCAGATAACGTTTGAATCATAACTAGGCGTAAAGCGCAATCACTTTGAAAGTATTCCGTCAATTTATTAATATTTTGTATTTATTTTAGTGGTGTGGTGGTGGATTTTTACAACATTATTGATTATTTCATTTAGTGTCTACACCCCTATTGATTATGAGATATCGTTAGAAACCTCCCCTACCCGTAACGTGGGTATGTCATTTTTATTTCTCGTTAAATCCACGGTGTTAGGTATTGTTGGACAGCTTATTATGGGTTTCTTAAAAGCATTTTTTCAAGTTAGTGGTCCATTTACGTGATATTGGGCTTTTAAGTCCTAATTTTTGCCACCCTGCTAAATGGCTACTGGAAATGCGAAAAGATTTAAAAGGAAACCCATCAAGGCATAACTATAGTTACCGAGTTATAAATAGTCGACCAACTTAAAAATGTACTTGGATATGCCAACTTTCTTACAAAATGCAATCGCGCCATTTAGTTGAGGCATGCGTGTCGATGTAACAAAGACAGAAAGGCAACTACAGAACCCTACACTGGACGTGGCCGAACACGCACTTGCCCGGTTTTTTTAAATACAGATGATTTTTGACAAAATCTGGAGCGTGTCGAATATCCAGCCTGCGGGCAATTTTATTGCACAATAATTCAATCAGCGTATGAAACCCCAGTACTGCAATATGCATACATATACGAGTATCTTTGCAGTTGTATTTGACCGCAATGTGGTATTCATAAACGTAAGAACAAAATGACGGTCAAAGTTCATGGACTTATAAAATCTACTATAACATTATAAATGTGAAAGTTTGGATGTTTGTTACTCAATCACGCTTACACGGTTCAACCGATTTGGATGAAATTTTGCACGAAGCGAGTTTACTTATAGCTTGGATTAAAATTAAGGATAGTTTTTATCTCGGGTCCACGCAGACGAAGTCGCGGGCGAAAGCTAGTTGTTTATATAAAGCCATCCGACAGACCATAGCAACTAACATACAAACGTTTCACTACTCGCGAATAGGGTATTTGAGAACAGGGAAAATTAATTGCTTTTCATTAGCAACGATAAACATTACGAAAATACTCGGAAAGTCATCAATCTTTCATTTTATGCTTGCTATTTTAAGATCTTTTTATTCATAAAAACTATAAATTCCATCCTAACGAAGCGTTTTTGACGTTTCATAAAGGAAACTGATTTGTATTTTGATAATAATACGGTATTCAATTAGGGGGAATGCCTTGATTCGAGTCGACCACGCCCCCTTGACAGAAACACGCTTATGCCTTCCGCGCACGAGAAAAAGATGCATCACTCTTTGGGAATGGCTTTTTTGGCGAATTTTCGATAAATATCTAACTGACTGACGTTTTATTTATATTTCATTAGGTGAGATTTTACTTATATTACAATATTAACTTGATTGTATCGTAAAATAATGTATTGTTTGAGTAGGCTGAGTAAAAAAAGGAAAATGAAGACCCAACTTTGGATTTTTTTTCTATCGAGGAAATTTTAGGCAATGATGTATCGATTAAATCAGATAAACAATCATATAGCCAAGAATCATATATCTGAAAATCGGACCTTATTGTTTCTTAATCTAGTCAGAACGGCGTTTCAAAGCACGTGATAATTTCCAATGTACCACCTTAATTCGAGTATGTTTGACTTATTCAGCCGTTCGCAAAAAAAATGAAAGAAAGCTGACGGTCCCGAAATCGAATCTCACGAGGGCAAGTGTTTGTGTGATAAGTAGTTATATTTATTTCTGAGTCTTGTAAGGTAAGTCAAAGTTCATGGACTTATAAAATCTACTATAACATTATAAATGTGAAAGTTTGGATGTTTGTTACTCAATCACGCTTACACGGTTCAACCGATTTGGATGAAATTTTGCACGAAGCGAGTTTACTTATAGCTTGGATTAAAATTAAGGATAGTTTTTATCTCGGGTCCACGCAGACGAAGTCGCGGGCGAAAGCTAGTTGTTTATATAAAGCCATCCGACAGACCATAGCAACTAACATACAAACGTTTCACTACTCGCGAATAGGGTATTTGAGAACAGGGAAAATTAATTGCTTTTCATTAGCAACGATAAACATTACGAAAATACTCGGAAAGTCATCAATCTTTCATTTTATGCTTGCTATTTTAAGATCTTTTTATTCATAAAAACTATAAATTCCATCCTAACGAAGCGTTTTTGACGTTTCATAAAGGAAACTGATTTGTATTTTGATAATAATACGGTATTCAATTAGGGGGATGCCTTGATTCGAGTCGACCACGCCCCCTTGACAGAAACACGCTTATGCCTTCCGCGCACGAGAAAAAGATGCATCACTCTTCGGGAATGGCTTTTTTGGCGAATTTTCGATAAATATCTAACTGACTGACGTTTTATTTATATTTCATTAGGTGAGATTTTACTTATATTACAATATTAACTTGATTGTATCGTAAAATAATGTATTGTTTGAGTAGGCTGAGTAAAAAAAGGAAAATGAAGACCCAACTTTGGATTTTTTTTCTATCGAGGAAATTTTAGGCAATGATGTATCGATTAAATCAGATAAACAATCATATAGCCAAGAATCATATATCTGAAAATCGGACCTTATTGTTTCTTAATCTAGTCAGAACGGCGTTTCAAAGCACGTGATAATTTCCAATGTACCACCTTAATTCGAGTATGTTTGACTTATTCAGCCGTTCGCAAAAAAAATGAAAGAAAGCTGACGGTCCCGAAATCGAATCTCACGAGGGCAAGTGTTTGTGTGATAAGTAGTTATATTTATTTCTGAGTCTTGTAAGGTATATATTTCAGTCAATGATGTAATATAAAAAAAAGAGGTAGATAAGTTGTGTATACGAAATTCCGTGTTAAAAAATGGACACCAAATCTGATAGCTTACGTTTCCATTGCCGACGCGAATCTGAGGCGTTGGTGAAATAAAATTAACGCAGTTTTGGACCTCTTTTTATATTACAAGCTTTTATTTACTTTCACCTGTCCCGTTGTCTGTCTGTAATCAAATTTTGCAAGTCAAATTTGATCCACTTCCCGGTTTCCGATTGAGTTGAAATTTTGCACGAATATGCAAATCGCGTGACAATGCAATATTATGATGACGTGGAGCAGAGCTGATCTGATGATGGAGCTGGAAGGTGGCCATAGGAGGGTATAGGAACTCCGTAATAAAACCACATAACCCCATAGGGTTTGCGCTCGTTAGAATCGTCTCAATGAGTTAGTTGATGATGGTGGGGCAATAAAAGCTTGTACCAAAAATGAAATTTTGCACAGAAACTTGTTAGGTCATATATACTTAAATCAATGATGCATATTTATATGATTTAGTGTAGTGTCTTTTAGGGCCCATAATTCAACCTTAATTCGGTGTTTAATATGTAGCTTTAGTTACTGCACTTTGGGTCAGTTTTTGTTGGATACTTAAGCACACGTGCATTGGAAAATATCGCATTCTTTGAAACGCCTTTTTGATCAAATTAGGAAAAAAAAACAAGATACATTTTTAGATAATTATCTGATTATTTGTCATATATTTAACCGAAGCAAAAAATTGGTTAAAATTTTCTCTATAAGTAGAACAAAAAAAAGTTTGGTCTTTATTTTCCCGTTTTACGTCAGCCTCAAAACAAACAAGTGCTATTTTTAACCGAATTCAAAAAAAGGAGGTTCTCAATTCGGTTGTATTTTTTTCAATGTTTTTTACCTCAGAACTCCGTCATTGATGAGCCGTTTCGTAATTTTTTTAGAAGTAAAAAGGGAGGGTGAGTGTTTTTTTTTGCAAAATTAAAAATTCAAGCTTTCACTTCTGCCGGCACTCCCGGAGGACCGGGTTGCAGGTCTTTTTTTTGTTTGTAAGTATGGTTCCAGGTTAGTCCCATTTTTTCGAAAAATCCAGTTGGATGATGGAATCCATGAGAAATTGAGGGAACTCCTCAATTATCAGCACGCATGTAGTGATGGTAGTTTTTCTATTATAACTCGTGTATTTACACCCGGAAATCATCAATTTGGTGGAGTGGAATTGATGAT
The DNA here is from genome assembly GCA_947049275.1 of Epinotia bilunana. Lineage (NCBI taxonomy): Eukaryota > Metazoa > Arthropoda > Insecta > Lepidoptera > Tortricidae > Epinotia > Epinotia bilunana. The sequence continues at coordinate 14,230,458 of OX346257.1, forward strand.
GAAGACCACAGCTGACTTATGGAATTCCTCAATTATGTACTTATCTTATCTTATCTTATCTAGATGAGGGCCCTTTCGGGTGCACTTCGACCCAGCGGGATCTTTTGTGCATTTGCCCTCTCCTTTATGCCTACTCCCAAGCTCGCTCCATCATTTTCACAAAGCGGATGATGCAGCTCAGCGGGAGCACCTTGAACTCCTTTGGTTGCGGATAGTCGCTACCAAAGTAATTCATTCTTTGTCTGGCAAGGGCATGACATTCACACAGTAAGTGTTCCATGGTCTCATCCTCCTCGCCACGCATTCTACAATCTAAACTGTCCGACAGTCCCACCTTGGCCAAGAGATCCTTGACCCCGAAGTGACCTGTGAACACCCCAGATATGATTCTGAGTTGCTTCCTACTGGATTTCCAGAGCTTGTTAGTCCAGCCCGAGTCCACTCCTTCTATGAAAAGCTTAGAGTGCCTTAAGCACCAGTGCCTTAATGTACTTAAAAGTACAAAAGTACTTCGCAGAATCTGATAAGATTCCGTTGAAATAGTAACTAATGAAGTGCCAAGGTGATCCTCGTGGAATCGACGGAAGTCCTCAAATATTATCGGCCTACATACAGCGATTGGGTATTTTTCTCTAATAATCAACGCATCTGCTTTCGGAAATCAGTTCATGTGGTAAATTGGAAAAGAAATGTGGAAATGTTCTCGTGGCTTGGCGGGAGTACTAAATTGAAGTCGGTTAAAACTTTGTTTTTAAAGTAAATTATACTTTATCTACTTTGAACATATCCACCAATATTACTTTGTATAATGGTTCTTTTAAGAAGCTTATGCTAAAATAGGGGTATGACCTAAGTTTTTTTTAAGATGCCATTCGAACCAGTTTTTGGAGAGGAACAAAAAGTATGAGAGCAACTTCAATTAAAAAATACAAATATCTAAGAAATTGAGTCAAAGACAGAGTCCTATCGAGTAAATTGCTGTTTCGGTCGCGAAATACTGCGTTTAGGTCCATGTTTGTCATACATTTTTTTTCTATAAAAATGTAAAGATTAACCCCCTTATTCATAAAACTTAGAATGCCTCTGCTAAATAAAATGTGCTTTGTCCCTTTCTTACGAACTCAAATGTCAGAATTTTAACGCCATTTTAGTTAAAACAGGCTTGTAGGACGTTTATGAATACGGCCGTAAGGCTTTAAATTTACTCTTGAACAAAAAATGCACATTTTTTCCTTAACTCTCAAGGTCCTTAAGATAAACAATGATTTTAAATATAAAATTTAATTATACTACTTTACTATCCAGTTAGCAATACTACGTTATCAATTTTAACATGAGTCTACAGCCCTATTATGGTAAACTTATGTGTTATGTTAAGTATGTCGTTTATATGCTAATATGAATTATTATGTTGGTTACAGTTGGTGGACTAGAGTCCGTTTCAGTACATATACCTTCACAACACCTAATGGTGCATGGACACGGTGCATGTAATGTTAGCGGCCCAGTGGTCGACACTAGCCAGTACTTGACAGTTGAAATTTTAATTGATAGCAATAAGGCTGAACATCAAGGTGTTAGTTGTTGGAACTAAGGGGTCAAATGCTGGGACTATTACCTTTATAAAAATAAAGACGGTTCTATAAGTTTGTGAGCAATTACGTTTTTCCTAGACCTCGGCAACACTATTATTGTTACTAAACGAAACTAAATCGCGTATAATTAACGTATTTATTTAGGTACCTCTCTGAGTTTTTTCCACGTTTGTTTCTCTGCACCACTTTCAAAGAAGTATTGAACTACTCGTAGTATTGAAATATAGAACTCTAGCTGGATTTTGTTTGGAGAAGCTATTTAACTCCCGGTTGCGGAGAATAATTAACGGGTAATCAGGAACCTCTGCCAATATCGGCTATCCAACAAGCCCTAATAGTGCTCTCGGGTGCGTTAAAACATAATTATCCTTAAGTCAAGAAAAACTTTATTTATTTAGCTTAATTTTATATGTATAGTATTATTTGTATGAACATAGGAGTATGACAGAACCTAAATACTGAACATAAGTTGGTACTCCGCGTCTTTATCCGATAATAACGGGTACAGTTTGATAAGAATTGGCAAAAAATTCATAAGTGTCAACTAAAACTTAACTAAACGTAAGGCGGGGCAGATTGCACGTATAGTCAATAGCCGCTGGGGCGGAAAGATTTCGAGTAGCGACCACGTAGCTAGGCGCAACGTGGGTAGAAGATGGATTGATGACCTGGTGATGGTCGTGGGAATCCGTTGGATGGGGCAGGCGCAGGACCGGTCCTTATGGCACTCTCTGCCGCCTTCGCCAGCAGTGGACGTCTTTGGGCTGATATGAAGATGAGGCAAAAAATTTATTCGTTTTCGTTGCTCGAGAGCTTTGGGGGTTATTTCGTGATTTTGGATCAGCCAAGGGTAATATCTGTGTGCGTTATTAAAAATATATTAAAATAATGTTCGTATTTTTGCTTTTCCACTTCAGCGCATAAGTGAATGAAAAACCGATTCGAAGGACTTACTTTTATTAGGGTATAAAGGAAACAGTAAATTGCGGCATAATGTGATGTATTCGGGATCAGGCAGAAAAGAAAAGACATTGCTGTTGATATAAATAGCTACCATAGAGTAAGGATGTATTGCGTTTACAGAGTATCCAACACCATCCGTACATAACTTGCTTATTGATACATGATACAATTTTCTTCATTCAATGAGAGTAAAGTTTATCTCTTTCGTGCGTTATAGTTTGACCGTCCAAAAAATTACAGGGTTGTTGTTACATTCTTTATATTCCCATAAAAATTTTACTCATTTGTGATTATACATTTTTGCGATTATGATGTTATGCATGGTGTATACAAATGGGTGAAACCCAGACTGAAAGAAGTTTCCCAGAAGGAAGACCTCGATTGATCTTTGGCCCCCATTTTCTAGAATCCATTCACAACCAAATATTATTATAAACACTGCTCGTTTATTACTATAACGATATAGCGTTTCAATAATTATCATGAGTAGTCAAGCCAAAGGAGAGCCTTCAATTTCTTTAGACTGAATTATTCCCTAAAAGTTTCACTCACTTATGTCCGTTCGGATTTCAGCGCACAAGCACCAGCCTGTGGGGCGAGTGGATGGGCGTCATGCACGGTGACGAGATGGAGTACGTGTTCGGGCATCCTCTCAACATGTCGCTGCAGTACCACACGAGGGAGCGCGACCTGGCCGCTCACATCATGCAGTCATTCACTAGATTTGCTCTCACTGGGTAAGTAGCAATTGCAAGCACAATTTCCTAGTCTATACCATCCATATACCTATCTGACTGTTTCTTGAAAAAAGAACATAATTGTAACCAACCGGCGAAAATTACACATAAGTACGTACTTATATTTTTTGAGTAAAATACGTTTTGTTTAATTACTAGCGTTCTGAACCAAGAACATTCTTACAAAAATAAACTCTACTTCAATTTATTTTCAAACCTTCGACATATTATTAGTATTATGTCCCACTGCTGAGCAAAGGCCTCCCCCCTCTTTTTCCATTCATCGCGGTCTTGAGCAATGTCTGGCAAGTGTTTTAAAAATATATATATATATATCCTTTTTATATTAGGATTTTAAGTACCAAGACAAAACTTACCAACTTTTCTCTATATCAATTCTGTTACATTTGGTAAAGATCAAGGCAATATAAATTCGCCTTCATGTTTTTCCTAAAAATAAAAGCTACCGCTTTTACTTTTATTGATTGCGGTTCAAACAAAAGACTTTGTCTAAGGAGTTTACTTTACTTGGTAGGAACTCGAATCTTGATTATAGCAGGAAAACTCGTTTAACTTGCGTCCGACTTTCGTAAAAAAATCATCTTAGCTTTTGGAGATTGCATATTCCAATGACTCGTCGTAGCGTGGTTTTAATGATTTGTGTTTCTGCCGAGGAAATATGCTTTCTTTTAATTTTTGTTAGACGAAATTGAAACTGGCCTTTGCTTTGGGTACGAATTCATGTCTACGTGTTTTTTTTTTTTTTTTTGTCTAAAGTTACAAATAATTTGTTTTAATTATCGCAGTTTCATGGTCTTATTGCTAAAGCCATTTATGGCTTATTTACAGCTAGAGTTCGGACTAACTATTTACTATGTACAGTCGACGTCAAAGAGATGTAAGTATACATTTTTCGCCTTATTACAATGGAATGAAATATCTTTGGACTTGACTGTACCTACTTACTTTACCATTCACATTTTTTTTTACTAAACGTGACTTAAGCACATATAATTAGCTTATGGATTCACCTCTGAGGTTTAGTAAAAATATAGTGTGTGAATCGTGAAAGTGTAGACCAATATATCAAATATAAATGTAGCCACTCACTTGCTTTCTGATTTTAAAAAAGGTAGCCTAAATTGCTTTCAATTTTTCTTTATCAAAGAAGTCCATACTTCACTTGGCAACCACAGTTGCCACCATCAGTTTAGGGGTGCGCGAAATTGGCAACTGTGGTTGCCACAAGCAAGTGGGTGCGTAGTTACTTTCATTCAGTTTACTGTAACGCTAATGATAAATCCATCACTAGGTTATTACAAGGCGTAATCATAGTTCTTACTTGACCTATTTATACTTGTTCATCTTTGGTTGATGTAGGGTTGGATAGGTATAAATCTTGTATGTGTTTTGGGAGGCTTTTTCTTTATTATTATTAATAATAATAATAATAATGTATTTATTCACGAAGTAAACTTAATTCTATTTACATTTTCTTTTGGAAGCATGTAATGATTAGTTCTCATGCCGTAAAAGTTTTTTATTTTTGGTAATACAAATCTGTGTGTATTGGATAAACTCCATACCTTATTGGTACGGTGGTATTCATTCAACTTGGTAATGTAATGTAATTATATTCTTCCTTGAGTATGGAAAATATACGTATTTAACTTATAGAACAAGACGTGAAAGAAGTTAATTTAAATCAGAAGTTACATTACTTTCAATGCACTTCTATGTCTTTGTGCCGAGATCATTTGTTCCGTTTAGGACCTAATGAGGAAGGAAATTAAACATATTACATGCCTATAAGGCCTGATTCTTACTGACGCGGCCTGCCGTGACGGTCCATAATAAACTTTCAACAGTTAATGTCGGAGAAGAGAAAAGTCTAGGCATGTGTTTAGTTACAGTCAAGTATAAAGAGATCGATAAGGCCAAAGTTACAAAAATATGTATATACGACCTTAAAGTGAAGGCAATAAAGTCGTGTATACAGTCATATTAACTAACTAGTTAACTTTGGCCCTTTGTAAAGTCGACTGTACAAGAAGTGTGCGCCGCGCCACCGTTCGCTTCATCGCTCCGCCGAAGCTTATGATCGTTTTAGAAGATTTTAAGTATAAGTATATATGTGTGTGACTAAGTTTGTTATTTTTACAGTGCAGATGACTTGACGGTTAGACTACAAAGCTCTAAATTACCTCATTTTTTCAAGTTTGTTAACCACACCAGACCCTGATGGGATAGTTCGGGGACATTGTCGTCACGAGGTGTCACGGGAATGACTTATTCTTTTATTCTACCATGATGATCAATTTTGACTAGCCAGCGAATCGGCGAAGCTTATTCGTTACCACGAAAATTATCTTAATTGAATCGTTATGGAATAATAATAACTTAATGAATTCTAACAAATATCCCTTTCCTTCGCAGAAAACCCAACAAGCCAGAGGAGAAATGGCCGTTGTACTCCCGCGCATCGCCTCACTACTACACGTACACGGCCGACGGCACGAGCGGGCCGGCCGGGCCGCGCGGGCCGCGTGCGAGCGCATGCGCCTTCTGGAATGACTTCCTGAACAAGCTCAACGGTCTGAAAGGCATATTGGTCTTTTTCCTTCATGTCGTCTTTGCTTCGCTTTTTGTGTTTTCTCTATGTCGTGCTGCGTTAGAATACTCATATTTCCCCGGCCGATTGCATCGACTGCACTTTATGCTGACCGGATACTAAACATTAATATGGCCTCATGTCATAAACAACTGCCAAGCTCCAGTTTCGAACAGCCTTTAAAAGTCACCGTTAGGAAGTTTGTTCTAGAATTTGTTATTTAAGTTACTGCTGCAAAGCATTTGTTATGTGTGTACTGCTAATAGTTTCACTGAGACAAAAATTCAACTATCCAGTAAGTACCATTGCCACCACCTACTCCTTTTTAGAAAAAAAAATTGCCGGGAGGTCTTGAGTATGTGTATACACTACCCCACATGACTGGTAAATAAATAGGAGGAAATAAGAAATTAAAACCCACTTAAGCCAGCACATTTCATCAACCGTAAAATAGGTTCATCGAACATTTATTTCACTATTGTTTTTCCGATATTAGGTATAAAGTCCTTACATAAAAAAATGAGCGTGTTTAATTTGTACTAGTACATTTCTTTTTACAAAGGCATTTCTATCAAAATCCATTCGAAACATTCATAACAATACTCTGCTTTTACGTGAATGTGCTCCGGGCTATTTATAATCGCTCTTAAGTCCGCAGTAAGGTCGATTCGCCATACAAACGTAGTTACGCTCTAATTTTTAAACTACGTGTTTGATTGTAACGAAACTTTGCATATAGAATGACATGCGGTATATCTATGTCTGTAATTAGTTTATGTAGCTTCAGATGCCATAGTAATAAAAATACAGCGAATTTAAGTTTTTCATACTAAACTTGTTTTTTCTGTATTTCGTTTGTTTTATACACTGGAATCATATAAACTAATTACAGATATAGATATACCTCATGTCAATGTATATGCAAAGTTTCGCCATAATCCAACACGTAGTTTTATAATTTACTTTAAAAACAAAGTTTTAACCGACTTCAATTTAGTACTCCGCCAAGCCACGAGAACATTTCTTTTCCAATTTACCTCATGAACTTCATCATCTAGATAAGATAAGATAAGATAAGTACATAATTGAGGAATTCCATAAGTCATCTGTGGTCTTCATCATCAATTCCACTCCACCAATTTATGATTTCCGGATGTAAATACACGAGTTATAATAGAAAATACCAAAATCACTACACGCGTGCCTAATATAATTGAGGAGTTCCCTCAATTCCTCATGGATCCCATCATCCAATTGAATTAAAAAAAAAATGGGACCCACCTGGAAGCATATACTTACAAACAAAAAAAAAAATTATGAATCGGCTCATCAATGACGGAGTTCTGAGGCAACAAACATTGAAAAAAAAAAAAAAACAACCGAATTGAGATCCTTTTGTTTGAAGTCGGTTAAAAATGAGACCGTAACTACGTTTGTATGGGAAGGTGAAATTCGGCCGAGCTTACTGCGGACTCTTAAAAAGTATATTTGATGTTTCTAAAATTCTTTGTGAGTTTATTTTTATCAATTAATATTGCAGAATTGGAGCATGTTCCATGCGACGGAGCAGTGACCGGGCCCTACAGCAGCGTGGCCGGGACCACTCTCCCGGTGGTCCTACTTACAGCCCTGGCCACCACCGCTGCACTTTAAATTTAAAAAGAAGGTAAAAGGAATAGGTGGCTGAAGTATACCGATGCGTGTAGTGTTACAAATAAACTATGTGTATTGAACTCAAACGTGGGGATGGATAGAATAGAAAATGTTTCTTATGGAGAATGAAGAATTGGATATTTTATAGCTGTAAAGCGTTTTGGATGAAATTTGGAATGACTGGAAAAAGGAACTGATTCTTGTAGTTAAGATCTTAGCAAATAAATGTACGCCCTAGTTTAAAATCGAGTTAATTTCTGTTACCTTTGTAGGTCGAATAATTTCCAATAAATGTAACGTTATAATTTAGGTAAGTACACGATGTTCCTTGTCTAGTTGATTCGTATGTTTGATGTTGCAAAATTTGTTTTAATCATAATGACTAACGATGTTAAGATATTAATTTTTTTAAGGTTTGATGGTGGAGAAAAAACATGTCATCCGTAATTTTAATATTTAGAAGCGAACCCCTTGCAAATTCTGGGAAAATCATCTGGATCGCGGCGTGAAAGACGCAGGAGCAAGCGGCGTTCTCATTATATTGAAATTAGGAATGACAAACATCAGCTCAGGCTCAGTTTTTATTTAATGAGAAATTTATGTCTAGAATTTGTGTGTATAATATAAGTACAATAAATTAGGAAGTCTGTTTAAATAAGTTAAAATGCTTTGATTGTTAAAGCAACGCTTTCACTGAAATTTGGATTTATCACTATACATATCAAGTGTGCCTCTGCTTGAATAGCAAAATGAAACATATCTTTATTATAGTGAAATTTAGAATTTGATATTAATATATGATCGTATTGTAAAAGTAGTGCATAACTGTGCGAAGATTTTTTGTTGAGGTATTTACTATTATTATATCTAGGATGCTACTAAATTCGTACCACTCGAAGATCTTATGAACTTCAAATTCTTATGACTTCAAACAGATAATAGAATATTTTGTAAATAGTACCTTCTTATGAATACAATGCAAAGTTATTGTTACCTACTTCCTAACGATAATATACATAATATACAATACCATATGTAGATTGAATTACTTATGAATAAAGAGCACACATAGCATAACCTATCTTCGTTTTATAGGTGAAAACCGCTATTTTCTTTAGAATCTTTACCAAAATATTATAGTGATCTAAAATATACAATAACGATACTTTTAAATACCTACGTTCACGATTATTATTATCCAAACTACAACAAGACAATTTATATTGGGCTACTTTATCGCTTACTTTTAAAAGTACTATCAGGGGTATACGTACATAAATAAGAAAGAGTTAATGTCATACAAGCGTATACAGATATTTATGGACGTATATTAATGCCCCTGACTGTACCTATATGTTTATAAAATCCGGCTCCAAGCCCTAAAATAACTATGCAAGATATGTCTAATCCGTAGCTTAAAAATGCTTTAAGTGAAAATCGTCTTATGAATTTATATTACGATTTATATATTTTTAAACATGAAATTTGTACCTACTAGGGTTTGATAGTCGTAATAAGAATGTTTTGGTAGAAGCGATTGTCAATTACACTATCCTGGGGTGAGCATGGAATATGCGGGGACATTGAGCAGGAAAGATATTTGTACAAAATTTCGGGAAACAATATTAGGACTATTCGTATTTGCATGCTGTCGCCAAAGGTGTTGCGGCGCGAGATATCATGAAGTACTCATACTTATTCAATCCTAAGTAGCTCCATACAATGAGGTATCGTCACAGTAAATATATCGCTTAAATAAAAGCAGTACAGTAACTCCTCGTGAGTGTTTCAATCGGACATGTATCGTTACAATAAACTTCAGAAGAACTATTATATAGTCTGTGCTTCAGGCAACTTCGCAGGGCGTACGTCACGTGTGCGGCGCATTCAGCCAACTGTAACATTCAGGTGAATATTAATTTAAGTAGCTGTCAACTGTCTTACACATTTACTTTTAAATTAAATACGTACTACATAAATACCTGTTAACCCTTATAAGCTGTCATGTCAGTCAACCTGAACTGGCAAAGACTATTTTAATCCTCCCACAGACTGGAGCGGCCTGCGGTAGTGGTCAATAGTAAACTTGACAATAGCTGCCACGCCAGGTTGATTCAGGCCGTATCCCTCGATGCAAGCGTATATGTGAATAAATGTATATGTGAATCTGTGTACATCCGCGTGTGTCTGTGTGTGGCATCGTATAATGAATGAACCATTTGAGTGCGTTGTTTTTTATTGAAATTCTATTCGCGGCGTAACTATGTTTGTTGTGTCAGGAATGTTTACAATTTTTGGTTTATAAAGTTATAATAACAGAAAGGTAAGTAACTATTTGACAAGAATTATCATTACATTTACGAGAAATAGGAGTGATCCCCGTATCGCTCCAGTGGAGTATAGGTCCAGTAAGGCATTAAGAGACTCTAGTTGAGATACTGCTTTAGCTATTATATTTTCTGTGGTTTCGTTTATTATTCATTACATAACCAAAATTGAACTTAAGTCGCGCCGTTTTTCTTAACGATACATTATGGCTTTTCCGTTAATCTTGTTGGTGCATCTAGTTATGTACTTATGTATATACATATACATATGTATTTTATTGACTGGATTACAATCTCAGCCCTAAATATTTTGGCGATCAAACATGCATTTATCACATAGGAGCTTTATCTATGATATTCTTCATCGTCCTCAGCCATTATTTAGGTACTAAATATTATTTTAACATTATAATAAGTCTCATTGATGTAAACAATTCGACTTCTTTGACACGTCCACTCCTCTGATTGCGTATGTTATCGTAGTTAACGTAGATATAACTAGAGTCGCAGCTCTGTTTAGCCACGTTTACCTCATAGTTTGCAAAAAGTACTCGATTGCACCTAGTTAGATATTTCTTATTTTAAAATGTTTTAAATATTTCACCGCGTTAATGATGAGTAGGTACGTGAATTTGTCCTCTCATAGATTTATAACGTAGATACGAGAGTAAATGCACACCAACTGCTTGTTATGCATCATCCATAATTATTACGGGACTTTTGGGAGAAACAATAGATGTGACTGTATATTCCTTATTGTTTTCGTAGTCTTTACCTACCATCACTAATTATTAGCCCCTCTGCACTAGCAGTAGGTAAAATAGCAGTATAGTGCTGTACAAATGTTAAATGTAAAAGTATTTTTTCCAAAACAGTAAAATAGTAACATGTGAAATACTTTTGACAGCCGTGAGACCAACTTGACTCAACATATCGCATACCATGATATCAAGTGTGTAACACAGATGTTTCAAAGCGTGCCACTAACGTATCAGAATGAATCTGTGCGACTCCTACACACTGATTACCTACAGGATTTGTCGAGTCAAATTGCCCTCCAGAGCTATACACAGATCTCTCACGAGTTTCGATTGTGGAACAGCTTTTACGTTAATTTAAGCATTTGAGAAGTTGTATGGGATAGCTTTAATTAGTTAATATTAAGATGTAAAGTGATCTAAATAAGGGTAATGCTAACGTAGTGATATATGTATAATCGACTAAGGTTCAATACCTGTAATGAATCTCATATTTAGTTACTATAAAATGTGTAAATGTTGGAAATATTCCGTACCTAAGCACCTATTTCAAAACAGATTCAAGTAAATTGTTTATACCATAAAGATAGTAACAATTTATAAAATTGAATACACCATAATATACCAAATGTATGTAGTAAAATAATATGGCCATTAACATTTTAGTCTTGTTTATGCACATATTTTAAAACAATCAGAATTTCCATCAAACGTATATCAATATTTACTGTTAAACATTAAAACTAGGTAATTCATGTATATAATATTTCAATATTATATTATTTTATAATGATTTTTTAGTACCTATAGACCAACATACCTACCTTTTTTTTCTGTAGGCCTAATATTCTCGACTTGTGTTTGCAAAACAGTAATAGTTTAACTTTTAATAATGTAATAAAATGTGTGGTTGTTGCAAAGGTACGTACCTACAGTTTATCGATCATAAATCTATTGTAATCTACTCATTAGAGGTAGCTCCTAGTAATAGCCAATTATGTTAATAGATTGAATGTGATGCCATTAGTGGTTTTTGATATTTGAATAACAACGGCTAAAACGTTTCTTATAGATAAACATTAATTATACTTTTGCATTTATTATATCGTACAAGTACCGACTCATCATCATCATATCAGCCGAAAGACGTCCACTGCTGGACATAGGCCTCCCCCAAAGAGTGCCAAAGTGACCGGTCCTGCGCCACCCGCATCCAGCGGACTCCAGCAACCTTTACCAGGTCATCAGTCCACCTTGCGGGGGGCCTACCCACGCCGCGCCTTCCGGTTCGTGGTCGCCACTCGAGAACCAACTATCTACTACACTAATAACAGTAAATACCGAGTTAGCTAAAATTGTATTCGGTTAATTGGACGTATCTTTATTTCGTTGTTCGTATAATAAATAACTATTTCAATAGAATAGAGAAACTTCGTGCCATACATTTCTTAAATGTGTAGAGATTTTTAGGAAGCCTATAACGGTGTATGTTTGTTAGGAAAGATAAATGTTCAGTGTTATGTGTGTAAAGCTTCTACCCGATAAACGAGCCGCTGTGCGCATTAGGTACCGCTTTACGTTAGGTGCTAATAAATGTATACACGTGGGTATGTGCCCTAATTCATTTCGTACTACTTAATCTTGACAATGCGAATGACGTTGACAATATCTGTTTTATTTGTATCTAGGGCCGGTATTTGATTTAAAAGTGCGACGTGACCGCTACATGTGCCCCACAGTGATGTAATTTTTCGAACGTGAGTTAGGGCATAAAAAATATAATTATATTGTTTAGTTGAAAATGGCAGGTGATGGTCTACTGTTGTTTCGAAAAATCAAACAATTACCCTGCTATTTCACGTCTCTGTCGTTCTGATTTCAAAACGTACAGTACGTCACCTGTTGATAGTCTAATCGCACCCAGGAAATACGTATTTGGAGGTTACTTGTAGGCTTTTCACGTGTAGCTGAGTGTGATTCTTTTAGGACTCCTGTCCTCCACCTACATGTTTTATACGTACCTACATTTCAATATTAAGATAATTATATTTAGTGCTACGAATGCAATAGAGAACCAACATTTAGATTATTTTTGGAGTAACCCATTACCGTTGGAGATATATAATACTGCTACACACTATAAAGAGTAAACATTGTAGTTTTTGGTTAACATTAATTTTGTCAAAATATTGACATAAACTAGCAGTGAATTAATAAAACATATTGGGTAAGCGATTTCAGTTTCACTTGCATAACTAATCTAAGTGCAAAATGATCATAAATTACACTGAACCATTAAGTAAAGCGGCACTAATTGTTTAATGGTTTACATTTAAATTAAATTAAAGATAATTAACGTACTTGTATCTATTAGTTTCACTTTGTTCAAGTCTTGCTTTATAAATTTTAAATATACTATTTCTAAAAGATTAGCTATCAATTACTGCATTACGTATATTTATTTCTTTGTACAGTTATACGGAATATTAATAAATTAATTGTTCTTTCTGAAGTGTAATCACTGTAGTGAGAATAAATATTTTATATGAATACTGTTAGACAATAGTTATTCTATATTTTGCTTTAATTATCCAATTAATATCTCCTGGAAAATAATCAATAAACTTGAATTAAAATGTGTTCTTTTTTGTTTCATTGCCTGGCCTAAATGCATCTTATTTTGTGCAGAACTTCTTCCGGTAGGTATAGGGATTGGCAACAGAATTGAGGTCACGCGCACAACATGTCATGTAAGGACACGGGCATTTTAAATTAATGTTCTTTTTCGTAGCAATTACAATAGCAAACTGCAAGATTGGAAACAGCTGGTTCAGGATTGATTCGTTTGTACGTCGGGCTGTCCACTTGATGTCAAGCTTTTTCCGCTAGCACCACATCTCGAACACATGAATCTTTTCCTTAGTCCTAGCCTTTAAAGTTTCATTTTAAGATTAAGGTCCGCATCAAGTTAACTTTTGTTTTCAACCATAACCCGCGGTTTCTCCATATCTTCTCTAATCTTTTGACCGGTGCAGTCTACATAACTAAATAAGTAATAAATATTTGTTAAGAAGCACGAATTCATATTTGGTTCTTTTCAGTGATACATACTTATAAAATTTAAAATTCCCGTTTTAGGGTTCCGTGCCAAAAAGGTAAAAACGGAAACCTTATGGTGCGACTCTGTCTGTCACAGCGTTAAATATCTGAGAAAATATTAATATGCTATCAATTTAAAATTTCGAATGGTTGTGAATCCGCGAGTATGAAATAGTATTTTATGCAATCGTATATAATGTATGCTTTCTCAGTCGAGTACCTACCACGTTTAGGCCACGAAGCTTGCTGAGTGGCCTAATTAATTAGGCCACATTAGCTTTTTAAGTCTCGTGACTTAAAAAGCTAATTATATAACTATTGTATACAATACTTTTTCTACGAGTTAACTGAACTAATAAACAAACGTGGTATCTATTGAAAATGAAGTGCAACCAACGGCTTTTTCTCTTTTGTGCGTTGATGTCTGTTTATCTTTTGACTTTCTCATGACGGCGTCCTATTGGTCAATTACATTATAGTTCAGTAAAGGCGTCACGTGATTGGTCCATTTCATTTTAGTTGTCTCAACAGTTATGAAATGTTGAGTTGGGAGCTCCATAGTAAAAAGGATGTGATTTAAGTGTACGAAGTCTTATTTCAAACATTAAGGTCGACGAGTATAAAAATGATTTTTTTGAGCCCATCCAATCGTTTCCTAGGGCCATCTAGTAAAACTGTCGTTAACGAACATTATTTAAGTGACGTTGGCTTTCTGTCTCACAGAAACTACTCTGTTTGAGGTAACTGGTCGTAGTGTGGTAAAAATAATGTAGATGGCGCTGTGAGATGAATATTGAAGTCGTCAGACAATAGCGACATCACGCATTAGTTCTGCGGGCGTAGTATGGTTGACATTTTATCACTTGTCACTGCCGATAAGACATCCGTCACGTTCCGACAAGAAGGCTAATGCCAGAGTTGAGAGAGCTGGGGGGCGCTGTTTGACTTTCAAGCGCTCGTACCTGGGCGACCGAGCTCAGCTCGAGTGAATAAGTAGAGTAAAAGATTTTTCCAAAATATGAGATCTGGCTAGTTCGATTTTTCGCTACCGTAAACCCTTGCAATCGAAATCTTTCGACCTCTTTTCTATGACGCGATTTCAAATATATATCAATCTTTATGTTTTGAGATTAAAATCTTGATCTAATTTGACTAGATAAGTTATTTCCGTGGACCCTTTATTTCACCTTCAACTCTGTTTCATTAGCAGTGAGCGTTGAAGAAATGCTTTCTAAGTACACTTACCTATACACTACACTACTACTTGGTACTGTAGTACTTGCCTACTTTTTTATCGATATCGGTTTTTAGGGTTCCGTAGCCAAATGGCAAAAAACGGAACCCTTATGGATTCGTCATGTCTGTCTGTCTGTCTGTCTGTCCGTCCGTATGTCACAGCCACTTTTTTCCGAAACTATAAGAACTATAGGTACTGTTGAAACTTGGTAAGTAGATATATTCTGTGAACCGCATTAAGATTATCACACAAAAATAGAAAAATAAAGTTTTTTTTAATACGTAAACCGCAATTTACCTTTAATTCAATGGCCGGTTTTTTTGTCGGTTCAGTCGAACGTAATACACCAGTAATAAGGCGTTGCGTGACGGTTAACGGTTAAATCTGTTCTGTCAAGGGCCAAAAATTCGACTATAATTTAACTTTTAACTCATTTAATCTCAGAAATTAGTTTTGATCGCCGCGACATTATTTTCTTTGAATTAGTTAGATGTCTACTTCGGTTTAGAATTATTTCATTAGACGTTCATTTTCCAGCTGACTGCAAACGCCGCTGTTTGCCTTTGCTTTTGGGTTTTCCTGTGATCTTAATGGAAACTTTACCGTGGTAAAGTCAATTTAATAGAGTTGGCCGGCAGTTTAACTTTGCGTTGTTATGTTTACATGCTTCAAGATGCTTTGCTCGACTTGGATTTTACTGTAACAACCCAAATATAGATTCATAAGATCAAATTTACATTTACGAGTAACCTGATACGAGGATATGATTCTCGACGATTGCTTTGACCTACTTTAATACATTGAAGTGAGGAATATGGCTTTAAATCATTCACTGGGAAAGTATTTTTTAAGCTAGGCTATGAATTACTTAGACCAGCCTTATTTATTATGTCGTCTCTTTTGTTAACCTGTGTCTCAAGCCTGTTACAATATTCTGTTTCAGACACACGCTTTTAAGAGTTGGGAAAAAAAGGCAACAAGTTATATAAAATAAGACGTTAGAACGGGTCCATGAATGTACGTATATTTACTGCAACTCAATTCAAGACAACGCTATATATGTATATAATAAAAACGCTAAATTATGTTTGCTTATTAATTTATTCGAATGTTCCATCGTTAGAGTATACACCTGAGGATAGTGAGTGTCCGTCGGGCTCGCCCTAGGGCCTTCGGACCTGGGGCTCGCATAGGGAGCGCTCTCTAAAAGGATACTTTGGGCATATATATAATATTATTGACGAACAAGTTTATGAAATGAGGGTGTTTATTTAGATTCGAAGTGAACTATTACACGCACACCGCACAGTCTATGTAAATAAAATCTTTATTTTCAATTTTTACAAATGTATGGTTAAACATAATAATAAATATCATGTACTTATAAATCATAATTTATAAGCATACGCAGTCGCGGGCAGAAGCTAGTAACTTAAAAAAGTGTGATCGGTGTTCTCACTAGGTATAGTTTGGAATAAAAGGAAAAAAATGGAAGTAAGTTAGTTTTATTTATGGACAATTGGCTAGGACAGTTTAGTACATTTTTCATATTTTTTACCTCTTACGTGACTAGATCAAGATACTGACACGTGTAACTATTATTTCTAATTACAGCTCTTATATAAATATGAACTAAGTAGATACATGAAACTAGTAGGTATTTATTAATTTTAAATAAAATCTTATAAAATAACAATATCACTAAGTCTGCTGTATCTGACACAGTTGTAAGTAAAACCCGTAAATAGTTGGCACTGAACTATGAATAGATTAGGTATAAATAACTGCCTACATATAACTTAAACATTTAGGTACGACTACTGACATATGCGACTACTTAACAGTAAATTATAACTTACACACTTATGAAAGTATCTGCTATTTTGCGCGATAAATATTCCAAGTGCTTTAATTCCATTTGCCTACAACATTTGAGAACAAATCATGACAACATTTTGATATTTTAGTACCGAAACTTGTATTCGAATCGCGTAGTCCAAGAGCCGTAGCAACATCAAATCATATAATTATTGGACACCAAGAGCTCCGGCATGTAAAGTAAATTCTGGCATCTGTTAAGTCAATACATTTTACAACCTTACGTACGCAATATATTATTTTAATATAATTAAAATTGACACCTTACCAATTTCTATATAGTTATTCTTATCTGCTGTTGACAGGAAATATCTCGTAAATTGTAGTGGTTGCAAGTAATGGGGTGTGATACAAGGGAAACTGGCATTTATTTCGACATTTCATATTGACGAGAGTAAATTGGCAAAGGCACGTACAGTTATCATCATCATATCAGCCGAAGGACGTCCACTGCTGGACCTCCTCCAAAGATGACCAATCCTGCGCCACCTGCATCCAGCGGACTCTCGAGTACACGTACAGTAAAATACTGTGATCTACTGACAACATTTATCAGGGATATCTAGAATGGATTCCGTAATGGTAGTTTGTGTTTCATACCAGATTCCCAGATCAAAACGACAACCTGTCAGTATGCATCACAAAGTACTTTTTTTATGTATTGTAAGTGACGACTGAAGTCTACGCAACACGTTAACTATACTGCCTTGATAAATACTGAACGTCTGTGTATGTCGTGAATATAATATGATAATCCATTTATTTATCTTATTGATGAACCAAAGTACGTAGTTTACGTTGTGCTTGTTGCGTTGTGTTGTGCGTTGTGAAACTGAATAATAAAACAACAATAAAGAAACAAATCTGATCTTACAATCAAACCAAATTAACTCGAGTTACAAGATATTGCAACCAAACGAAAGGGGAATGCAACGGCTCAAGTTGATTTTCATGCTCATAATAGTCGGTTTAAACGTCAGGCAACTCGTTCAATTGATCCATGCCGCAGATAAGATCGGCGTGCGCGATGTCCTCGGGTGCCAGAGGGGAGAAGGCCAAAGTCACCGAGTTGAGGAATCGACCACTGGAGACCAGCCGAACCACGGTGTCTTCGCAGGCGACGAGTAGAGGGCGGCGGGCTGTAAAAAAATAGAATATAAATAGTTTTACCTTGACGCAGAAATGTGATCAAAAGCTGCTTATCCTTTGATTTTACAATTGAATATAAATTTGTTAAGGCTAAGAGAACTAGTGCTATAAATTGTAATGAATTGAAATTACTTATTATCTTTTTGATATCTACACAGTAAATTATATCTACACAGTAAATTTCTAAAGTACAAGCACTACACATACCTAGCCTCAGGAGTAAAACAGCGCACTTGTACTACCTATATACCGTGATCTTATTAACGATCTTCTTTAGACTTTAGATTTACAGTAAACAATAAAATAAAAACTAAAAGATTTTTTCTCCCAAGCGGTCGTCAGACTTGCATGAGTTTATTCATTAAATATGGCTAAATCATAAAAACATGCAACTAGAAATGAAGTATATTATTAAGAACAAAAAGGAGAGGTTAACAACAAATACTTAATTAATTTATCCCCAAGACTTTTCCGAATAATAAGAAGGATAAAGATCAGAATAACATCGCGTATTCTGATATATAAACTTATTCAAAACTAACCAATATGACCTGTCCAACTAGATAAAAATGTACCTACTCAGGAAAAAAATAATCTTGGAATTCAGCTTTAAACCACTCCCTTCAATACTTGCACGTTTGATTCATGAATCAATATCACATGAATGGATGCGTGCACAAATGCGACTATCATACTCATGCTGGTGGGTAACTAAGTTCGAGGTATAAACTTTTATCAGTTTTTCGTTTACTTCTCGAATCCCATTATATGCGGTAAGGGGTGAATAACAAGTTTTATATAAATGCACACATGACCTTCCAAAGTTTTAAAACTATTACCGCATCTTTTTTAAAGCTATTACCTCATCTTTTTTTCTGCTACCACAGTAGGTAAGTACACTTCCACTTTCGTCTCAGAAAACGTATATGTCATTACTTTACTGAATTTGTCTGATTTGAATAGCTGATTATTATATGCATCCTCATCTTTTTTTCTGCTACCACAGTAGGTAAGTACACTTCCACTTTCGTCTCAGAAAACGTATATGTCATAACTTTACTGAATTTGTCTGATTTGAATAGCTGATTATTATATGCATAGGATCAGCTTTTTACAAGTAAAGTTAAAAAAGCAAAAAAAACGAATGCAGGCAACAAGTGTCAGTTTTACGTTTAGGTATTTGAGGTAAAAACCTTATTGCCCAAGCAATGTCAAGGTAAATATAGGTGTGTTTTTTTTTTCCAAATTTTGTAAATGGTGCCGGGGCCTTATTCTTGAACGCATTGAAGCCCTCCGTGATCTTTGTCGCTATAAACCACATCTTAGAGATACACGGTGAATGCCACTTTCTCTGAAGTAATACTTAGTATTTGTCTAGACTGATTGGTCTAGTATTAAATCAATGTACCTACTTGTAGTGATTTTACCCCAATGTATGTAAGGGAATTGACTCTTAGCGGACTACCTACCAGACCTAACCTAACCTCACAGTTACTTATCGTTTTCGTAAAAGTTTACAGAATCAGCTTGATTGCGTGCAATTCAATTTATTATCTTACTGTTTGGCACCCTGCTGTTACCCACTGTGTGATATGCTATAAATAATAATAACATTGGCTTTATTGTGTCATCTCGCCCTAGCGTGTTGCTTTTGGGTATTAAAAAGGTAGTCGTGTGTTTTTCTCATGGTCTAATATTTTGAGAAAGTAATTTCTTGATTAACTTAAAACTTCGTTTCAAAATATGTAAACGATACATGGAGTCTTATTTATATTATACTAACTTCCGCCCGCGACTTCGTCTGCATGGACTCGAGATAAAAACTATCCTATATTTTAATCCAGGCTATAAACTATCTACGTACAATATATCATCCAAATCGGTTGAGCCGTTTAAGCGTGTTAGCTTAGTGGGTAGTGACACTGCCTAAGAAGCTGAAGGTCCCGGGTGCGAATCCCGGTAAGGGCAAATATTTGTGTGATGAGGATGAATCGTGGATGTTTCTGAGTCATGGATGTTTTCTATGTTTTTAAGTATTTATTATCTATTATATATATCGTCGTCTAGTATCCATAACACAAGCCTTACTGAGCTTAAGTAAGATTGTCCCCTTATATTTATTTATTTATTTTATTATTATTTATAAATTACGTTAGAATGAAAGGCCCATAGCATCCCTTTAGAGAGCTCACTCAATGCGAGCCCCTACGGACACTCATAATCTTCGGGTGTCTTGCAAGCGAAACCTGAGGCCCGTATTCCCGAAGGTAAAAGAGGAGGCAAGCGAAGCCGAAGGCTGAGCTTTTTGTAGGAATTAAAGGCCAAAATGGCCAAAAAGCATGCTT
The DNA here is from genome assembly GCA_947049275.1 of Epinotia bilunana. Taxonomy (NCBI): domain Eukaryota; kingdom Metazoa; phylum Arthropoda; class Insecta; order Lepidoptera; family Tortricidae; genus Epinotia; species Epinotia bilunana. The sequence goes on from OX346257.1 coordinate 14,250,810, forward strand.
TTAGAGACCGCTCCCTAGGCGAGCTCGAGGGCCGAAGACCCGAAGACAAGCCCCCGCGGACACTTACAGCCTATGGGTATGCCCTAGCTGTCTTGCAAGCGAAACGCAACCCTTCTGAGAGCGATCTCAATGCGAGCAATGACGCCTAAGGACACTCATTATCTTCCGGTGTCTTGCAAGCGAAACTTGAGGGCCGAATACCCGAAGGTAGAAAGGCAAGCGAAAAAGAAGCGAAGCGAAGGGCGAGGTTTTCGTAGGAATTAAAGGCCCAAAATAACCCTTTAGAGAGCTCTCCATATGCGCTTCCAATAATATTTCATAAAGTCACGGGAGTTTTCTACATAAAAAAATTTGGTACCTATATACTCAATTCTCCGTGGAATGCCGTCTTGTCCAAATTATATACCCACACCCCTTGACGTTGTTGGTGAACTATGATAATTCGAGATACCTAAGTAATCTCAGTCAACTCAACCTATCAAACAACTTTTGATGACCTCTGATTTCATAGCAAATATAGGAAGGCAGAGATGAAGGTTGCTGGTTTTTCAATATCAACAGCGACGTCATCAGTGACTGAAGTTCCAATATAATTATGTCTCTAATGTCTAACAGTTACTATCGGCGGAGGTACCAACTCGTTTTGGTTTAGTTATTTATGCTACAAGTGTGGAAAGTAGGTGATTTCCGACGAGTGTCATTTTTATAATTCGACAAGAGTCGGAAATCATCTTTACGCGCGTGTATCATACAGCGTTTTACTATGCCTTGTGAGGAAATAGATTAAATGTTGAAAATTAAATGTCAGGTTAAAATTGGTTAAAATTGAAGAACCTAGGTAAATTGTCAGGTACCTACTTATTATCTGGAACTGCATTTAACAACTTCTCCACATCTTTTGCAGTGAAGCTTATTTACTTAAAACCTTAAAAGTTACAACCATTGTACTGTGGTTTTGGAACACAATTAATTTTGAGTACTAAATCAATATATTCCACAACGAAAAGACGCTGTACCGTCATAATTCTAAGATAGAAACTGACACTATTGAAACGCAATAAATGATTATTATCATTGAATAGTCACTTTCACTCGACATTTTTACCATATTTACATAAAACAACTCCAAAGTAAACAACAGTCACAACAATGGTGGGCTTTTAAGTTTTAAATACATGCGCGGTCAACATATTATGCGCATGTGCAAGTCGCCATATTGACGTATCGCAAAAGGCATAAGAAAAATATGCGTTCAGCCAAACACATTAAGTGAATATTTAAGATTAATTTATTGACCTAATTCAAAATTTAAAAAAATTAATAAAATATTTTATACATTATGAGTATTTATTGTACCTTTTATATGAAAGAAAAAATGTAATTGAAATATTTGTAAATCATGCGCGTCGGGCTGACGACCGACTTAAAATTTTAAAAAAAATTTGAAAGTAAGACTAGTGCGAAAAAGTGGCACTTTCCGCACGATTTGGGTGCTTGGAAAACGCTCTTTTCGAGCACACGCATTGTAATAGTTATTTACGATACAAGTGCCGAAAATAGGAATATCGCAACGAGTGGTTATAAATTAAAACACGACCGAATGGAGTGTTTTAAATCGACACTAGTTGCGAATTGCCTATTCGCACGTGTATCGTACAACGATTTACTGTACATATGGCTTTTTAAAGTTTCGACATATGCACGGAAAGTGCTCTTTCCGCACTAGTGCAGGAAAGTAGCACCATATGTACTGTAAAATATATATAGTCTTTAGCCGCCAATCACTTTTTTACATCCCGTGTTTTTTTACGTTTTATCTATATTTTGCTAAAAGTATGAATAGAGTTCTTTTTACTTTGTAGTCAAGTATATGCTTGCCAATATTCAAGTCTTTAACTCATAGATTCAAGGAGTTTTTATACAAAGTTCAACCCCATTCTTTAACCCTTTTGCACCCTTATCTTTATAATTTTTATAGCCTGTGTCCTATTCTGATATATAAGGTACATAACTGGAATGTTTCATAAAAAACCGTCCAGTAGTTTTTGAGATTAATTAGAACCTACATCCATCCATCCATATATCCAAACTTTCGCATTTATAATATAATAATGTATTAGTAGGATTAGTTAAGTAGGATTGATTTGTTGGTCGCCCAATACAAGGCCTCGGGCGTAGCATGATTGCCATTTTATCACTTATCGCTGTAATAAAATGGCAACCGTCCTACGCCCGCTGGTAACTATTGCGTCTTCGTCCAATCGTGAAATATGATCACTTGATTGGTAATTGATATAGCAGTCTTAGCCTCTAAAGAAAGAGGGATTTACGGCTTCTTATTAATTTAATAATAATGAGACGTTGCGTTTTCAAGGACAACTATTAATACTAAAGCAATTTTTATATTTTAAACAAATGCTAATTCAGTACTCTTTGACATTAATCATTTTTATCAAACACCAGCGTCCGGCAAATGGTTGGAGTTAAACAGCAACTTGTTGCTATCTCTCCCTGCACACTGTTCTACCTGCAGGCAAGTTTGATGTGGACCTATATCCAGGACCTTTATGCCATCCGCCGTAGTCACGGGACATAATACTACGTTGATGTTTCTGTCACTCCTATTTCTAAAGGTATCCAAGACATGCAATTGGGGATCTTTCTTGTCAAATATCGCGGATATAATATCGGCCAAGCAGTAGATGTCCATCGTTGGATGACACTAATGGTGGAAATCTATGAAAATATTACCTTCCTTAGAGTCGAGTCCACACACGCTATCGTAGACCTCCATCTTGGTGTGGTCAAGGCCGGCTGCGCCGCCGACGTCCACGTAGTCAGGGAGGCCCCGTTTTTTGCACTAGGTAAAAATATAACGGCGTAGTTAAAAATTATGAAAGAAAGTATGAAAATTATAATCAGTTTACAGTAGTGAAATACAAATCACAACTAAAATGAATACTACTAAATATTTTCAATAATGAGAGCTATCTAAATTTTCATCAAGGTTTACAAATGACTAATCATTAACATTAAGATAGCGTTGCGCGATGTGAAAGAAGTGAAAGCGGTAAATAGTAATAATAAATTAACTAAGCACTATCTAACGCCACACAAAAACAACACTCCCGCATTGAGCCAGGAACTGACTTAAAAAAATGGTAAATCAATTGCCAACATTGTTGTTACATAAAAAAGCACATGTCAAAGACACGATCAACATGAGAGATAAATGCGAAATTCTTAGCTTAGCGAGATAACATTAAATTTAATCTCCGACTAGCAAGTCACAAATTTCAAGCAAGCATTGATATGCTCCGTTATTTGACGCTACAGTCTGTCAGCATGTCGGCAAACACTCGTCAATGTATCGACATACATCCGTCTACTGCTCGCCGTTTTATTTATTAGCGCGCGATTGTTAAAGCAACGACGCGTAATTTCAGTGTCCGGGAGGCAACCAGATGTTTTCTCGCGCAACGCATCAAGGTGGTTTTCCACCGGCGAGGCGTGTCCCATACTAATTTAAATTATCGCCCATCCACGCACCGCCTCGCCTCGCCGGTGGAAAACCACCTTCAGCATTGCAACTGCAAGTCAGCGAGAAAATGCCGCCAGCATCCTCGGTTCAATGCCTCGAGGGCCTTTTTAACCCCCTACGCAAAGAGGGGGTGTTATAAGTTTAACGTGTCTGTCAGTGTATCTGTATATCTGTGTGTCTGTCTGTAGTATCGTAGCTCCCAAACGGATGAACCGATTTTCCTTTAGCTTTTTTTGTGTCATAGATAATTTTATCCCGTGTTCTTAGCAATGTTTCATGAAAATCTCTCCAGCCGTTTGAAGATCATCAGCTCTTTTCTAGTTGATTTGACTAACTTCCTTATGTCCGATCGATTTGAAATTTGGTACGGTGTTACTTCAATGATATTAACTAAACTTAAATGTATATTTGTATATTTTCGAATTTATTTCTGTGAGTAAATTTAAAACACGAATATATTGTAATATTCATGATTAATAGTAGTGTATTACTAACATTTTATTCAACTTTCATAAAAAAAAGAAAACAAGAAAATAATTACATTTTCAAAATAAAATACGTAACGCAGGCTTCGTCAGATTGGAGTACAGTTTCACACACATAACCGACTAAATAAAATAATAACATGAAACCTTTCTAATGTACTTTGACTTTTATCAGTAATCATATTTCAACCGAACTTTTAGTGAAAATTCTAACCATTGATCACATGTTTTCAAAGCCACTGATCACAAAGCTTCTTCCAATTATTTTTAATTATTTTAATTGTTTCAAGCTTAAACGTCCAATAGAGGCTTAATTAAAATATCAAGAAAGAAATTCTTACAGTCAAATCCTGAAAGCGATTTCAAAGGAGACTCGTCAAAGACGGTTAAGCTTCTGTGTAAGCATGATAGGCTGTTTTTAAAATACATGATGAAACGAATCATTATATTCGGATTACCTTTCTTTTGAAAAGCTCCTACTTACAAGTAATTTACGGACCACAAAAACGAAGATCGAAAACATTTCCACTATTGCCTACTGTTTACCGCACTAAGAGAAAATGCTAGGTAATTGTGGTAAGCTCGTTACAGAGAACAGTTTGATTGAAAATATTACGGATTCTTATTTCTATCACGTTTTACCTTTATAGCATTTTGTTAAGTTTTTTTTTCTTCGAATGAACCATCGTTTACATACTTAAGTAGGAAACATAAAAGGGTTTTATTTATAGTCTCGACATTATCATGATTATCTTACATTATTGCTTACCAGCTCTTCATCTGGACTTCTGTACCTATAAAATAATCTTTGAACATCCTTACACTGCACTTATCTATACTAATATAATAAAAACCGGCCAAGTGCATGTCGGGCTACGCACAGTGTAGTTGCCTGTCTGTATTTTTTACATCGACAAGCGCCAAGTAAATAGTGCGCTTGCGTCGGCCGAATTTGTACGAAAATTGGCCTTTTCAAGTACATTTTAGTTGGTCGACTATTACTCGATAACTAGTAATGTCTGCTTCACAGACGGGTCAAGAAAGAAATCAGCAAAGCTAGCGGGAGTGGGTATAGATACTATTTCACGCAGTTCGGCTATAACTATTTATACCCGAACTGCGTGAAAGAGTACCTATCCCACTGGAGAGGTATGCCAGCGTTTTTCAAGCAGAAGTGTGCGCGATCCTCGCGCACAGATAGCAAAAGGAGACAACGCAGCAGACTGGAAGGGTATTGATCTATACGGACAGTCAGGCAGCATTGAAGGCACAAGAAAAGGCAACTGTCCTATCCGCCTTGGTAAGAGAATGTAAGAAGAAGCTCAACAAGATAGGACCCAGGTGTCAGGGTGGCGTTGGTGCCGGGACATCAGGGGATAGCAGGTAAAGAAAGAATAGAATAGAATAGAATAGAATAGAAATGAATTTATTGCCAGCCAAAATAACACCACATCATAATTTCGTTCTTAATTAGAAAACACAATATATAAAAAGAAACTTAATAAATACCAGCTTAAACTAAAAATAACGTGTACGTAAGGAAGACTGGTGGTGCTGCTATAGTGGCCGCAAGTGGACACCACTCAGCATATGCTCTGACATTAAACAATGCCACAGCGCTGGTCTTCCGTGGAGCCCAGGGCTGTAAGGTAGTTCTGAACAGCAAAAAGTGGAAAACGTACTAAAACCTACATTTAGGGATAAAATGATGAAAGTGCGGATGAACCGGCTACGGAGGGCGCGGGCAGGGAATTTATAGGCCCAGAACCGGTTTTTCCTTTCTCGGCTCAAGTTACAACAGGGCTATAGAAAAGCTAAAAGAACAAAACGGGGAGAGAGAATGGAGGGAAGCATCTGGATGTAAATAAACAAAGATGATTATATGAAGTATGGATTGATGAAGAACCAGGTATCTGCTAAAACTGGGTAAGAGCAACCTGAGGTTGCCGACTGATATCGTATCTCGTCAAAATACTCTAAATAGACACTTGCAGGTAATAGGTATTAGTAACAATGCGTCCTGGCCAAACTGTGGGGAGGAAGATACGAGTAAGCATGCATTAGTGGAATGTATTATGTACGCGGCACCGCGGTTTAATATATTTCGTAAAGATGTGTTAGAGGAGAGGGCATTGAGGGATGTCAACTTTAAAGATATATCCTTCTGTTCTACAGGAAAACGAGAAGAATGGAAGAGTTTGATGTGGAGACGCCAACGGGACGGTAACCTTAGGCTCCAATGGGGCTGAATGAACGCAAACATCGATCGACAGCCCGCCTCTTTCCGGCCAGGCGTCCCTTCACAACATCAACATCTACTAGTAACGTCTACTTTGCCGTGATAGTTTTCCTTTTAAATTCATTATATGTACTATCGACAATACAGCTAACTGACCATCGGTGCACCTTAAGTGCATTGTAATAAGGTTCTATATAAACACAGGATGGTCAGTTAACAGTGCTGTCGTTTGTACTACTGCCACGATTTTTTCACATTTCCTGTGGCAGCCACTTAGCCGACAAGGGGTGGGAACACATGACTCTAACAAACATTTGGGCTTTAAAGTCCAACATCAGACAAACGGACAACTAAGTTGAAAAATGGTTCTTAAAAACCCATAATATTTTTAAACAAGCTTACCAGCGATACCCCACACGAATATACCCAAGTTATACCCAATAACGAGAAAAAAAAATACATCCCCACTTGACCTGTAGGGGAGGTACAAACGACAACACAGTTAACTGACCATCCTGTGTTTATATAGAACCTTATTACAATGCACTTAAGGTGCACGTCCGATGGTCAGTTAGCTGTGTTGTCGATAGTACCCAAATAAGATTTTGCGAATTACAGCTTTCTAGTAGTAAGGACCACTGAGCTAAACCGAAGACGGACAGACCCGCGGACGGACATGGCGAAACTATAAGGGTTCCTTGTTGACTACGAAACCCTAAAAAGCTAAATTCTGTAATATTTCAGCTTTGTAAATTTGTAACTACTAATGCGATTTCAAAAAAGTCACCTGTGTATAAAATAGACTTTCTGGATGGACCTAGGCTATATTTTATCCGCGGGTTTGTCTATGTTCTTAGCAAAACGCGGGGAAAGCCGCGTAGGCAACTAGTTAAAAATATTTTCAACACGTATCGGTACTTTCCTAAAAATTTTCAACACGAATGAAATGTTAAAGTCTCAGTTTAAGAGACCTTATTCCTACAGACGAGCGAATTCTGCAAAATGCTTACTTTTTCATTCAAGATTAACTTAACTATTAGTATTTATTAAAAAACTGATAACGTACTAAAATAATCATTTCTTAAATACAAATTTCGGCGGAGACTAAGCGCGCGGCGTTGATTTATACGTCTTTAAAAGAAATACGGCAACGTATGTCCTATAGCAATGATTATTTTTTTATGGGTTAGCATAAAGTTACAGTTTGCTATAATATTATTTTTAGGGTAAAATATAAGTACCTACGATTTGCGGCAAAAAAAAATATCATTTTTAAATCAATCTTTGATTTTCAACCTTGTCAGCCCCTCGTACAAGATATAATGATAATAATTGTAATCATTAATGTACCAAATGATTCATGTTAACTGCAAAATTGAGAACTAAATTGACACTTCACACTGCAAAATTTGAAAAAGACTCCCAAGAAAACTCAAAGAAAAACGTTTAGAAAGAGAAAATGAAAATTTGAACTTTTTTCGTCCCTAGTTTAAGAAATGATTATTTAAGTACGTTATTATTTTTTGAATAAATACTAATAGTTACGTCGTAATCTTGAATGTAAAAGGAAGCATTTTGCAAAAAACGCTCGTCTGGAAGAGTATAAGGACTCTTAAGACCTAAGGTAAATTAACACCCACATTGTGCATTGTAACGACAAAGGTACGCTAATTACGCTAAATAGATTTCCTTAACTTTTACCTTCAGGCGGGTTATATATTATCATGCCTAGGTAGGTTCAACTCTTACGGTACGGTGGATTCTAAAACACAAGTTGCATGTTTAACAAGCTCAAAGTTAAGCCTCAAACTTCCTTGGTATTCAATAATATATTTTCAAGGCGCCCAGATTGGCCGCGATAAAGTTATTTTACTCGCATTACCCCAAGGCAGCGTCTCATCAGCTTGTTGATGTAATCGATTGGAGTTTTTTTACAAGCATCTTTGAACTTGCCAGTGTGAATGTAGGTGTAGATTTGTGTCTAACATCACCATAGACCAGCGCTGGTTATCGCCAGCACAATGCTGAGTTGGGACCATTTCGTGACGTGTTTTTTATTTGTTATATTTATTCACTATTTGTCCTTTTGCGTGTATCACGAATAAATGTGTTTATATTTTTTTATCCTATTTTAATATAATATATATGTGGGTCTAATTGTATTTTGAAGTTATACGCATTTATTCCGCAAAATTTAGCCGTAATTTTAACAATCCTCGTAGGTAAACGTTTATCCTACTTGAACTACTAATTTCACGTATGTAACTAATTTAATGCCGTAAGATTTATAATATTTTGTCTTTTTTTAATCAAACTTTTTGAATGGTTGACAAGGTTTTTACGCTACCTTTTTATATAATAATACACAATAGGAAAGCTCGTAACATGTTTTACAAATTAAATTTAGCTTTAAAACAGTTCTTAACTTCAAAACCTATCTAGTTATCAAAAAAAACTGAGATGTTTTGCAAACACGAAGGATCCGCTGTTCACGCTTGCATAAAACTTTGCACTTGATTTATAAGTGTCCTCATTACGCCTAAGTATCCTCCCTTTGTTTATTAAAATACTTTACAGGATATTTTTTATAAGCAGGTACCTATATAAAGTTGTCTTACTCACGGGTCGATACAATAGTACATTACGTACCTAGGGCGGTGAATTCGTGAATGGCCCAGATCGCAGGTGTTTGTGGCCCGAACCGAAGGTGAGGGCCATAAATATGCGATCTGGGGCTTTACGAATTACCGCCCGTGGTAGGTACAGAATTGTACGTCTTCATTTGGCCACAATGCGAGTTTTACCGTACGCGCAGCGTGCAGTAAAAGTAAAAGTCTCATTATGGCCAGGTGTGACGTAAAATGAATTACATATTCGTTTTATTTATATTTCGTCTCATTTTGCATTAGGCTTTCAAATTTTAAATCTTCTTTGGTTAGACTCTGTAGCTTGTAATTTTTTGTTATGGTATCTTCCTTGGTTCGTTGTTCGTCTCCCTATTTATAAGACAGTGTTATTCGCAGATTATTAAATGTCACATTGGCTATTCGTTTCTCTGTTTTGGCCTCATTAACAAATTCCTCTCTTGTTTAGGCACATTTTCCGTACGTTGTTCACTTTGTTTTTACTTATGTTGCTTATTTCCACTGCAACTGCCAAATGCTTGAACTAGAAAGCGAGCTATTGTTAGAATTCTCATGTAAAAATGCTTTAATAATTCTATTATAAGTATCATACGAAGTGAACGGGACAAGTAGCGATAAAAAAATTAATTAAATGGGCCAAAAAATCAGACGAATAAGTACATGAGATTAAAAAAGAAAGAGATTAACCACAAATGAGTCCCCCAAAGAAGACCCTAGTGAAAACTGAATAAGAATTTGACCAAAGAAGTGACAGATAGTGAACGAGATAATAAAGCATGAATAGCCGATGAGTGGTATATATAATATCCTTATTAACATACGTGTGTAGGAATTCTCTTTGGATGGCACGTGCTTTGAAGTAACACGATACATTACAAATGACTATCACACGACATATTTAAATAAAAAAGGCGGTGCAAATAGTATTATATCTCGTGTGCAAAGAATGAAAGCACCAGAATTCATTATTAGTAGGTACTAAAAAAAATACTTTGGAAACTTTGTATGTTCAATAACTTTATTATGTGTATATAACTTTAAATTCGACTTCTTTATTCCTTTTGAGCTAATAAAATAAATAACATTTCTAAATTAATAGACATCAACGGTAAATGCTAAATCAAGAGCCGTTATGGCCCTACAGTCTGCGCAGTACCTACACTACAAATTGTTAGAATTTTTTTGTTTTTTTTTTTTAATTTATATATTTAGGAATATTACGAAAAAAACATAGTATTTCACACGTTAAGACGCGTTACAGAAACCTGTTTAAGGTTTATATGTGGCGCGAATGTATTGCTGCTCGTACAACATTATTTTAATACTAGTAAGTAGGTAGCTAATTAAACTAGGCGAGTGCCTTACTTCCATAACTCCATTAAGAGGATTGCGAAGTGCCGATACGCGGCGCGAATAGGTATTTAAAAAAATGCTATCTGTTTCACACCGTTCTGCCTCCCTCCTGGCGCGAGCGATAGAGAGAGTTGCAAGTCCTGGAGGCAGTTGCCTACATTTCCTTGTTGAAATATTGTTTCGGGTGATAACGTATTTACCCCCCTAAAATTTTGCTATTATTGGATTTGATACACTTTAATCTATGTTTGTAAGTTTTCCTTTTTTAGTAAATCAGTTTAGATTAATAAAAAAAATAGACAAAGTTTTTAAGTAAAAAATATAGATTTATATGCTAATAACTTTTAACGTAAGCAATATTTCTTAACAATCAAAACGTACAGACCTAGTTTTTCATTATATCTACAACATATCTAAAAAATATAAAAATCGAACTATGTTTACGGGGTGAAAAACGGTATCGATATTTGTATGAAAATTTACAGGTTCACAATCCTTTCCTTTTTCGATATGCTAAATTTCTTTATAGAATCTCCTGAGCATTTTCACAAACGTGCACAATTAGCGTGAGTTGTTGAATAAAAACGAATTCAGAGTCAGTTTTGTAACGAAACTTTTTGTTTAAGAACTCACGCAAATTTTTGTTTAACAACTTACGCTTATTGGGTAGGTACACTTGAAAAAATTTACCACCTATTCATTTACCTGCCGTATCATAAGCGATTTTTCATATAACAAATATCTATTATCTATTAGGTACCATTTTAGCGAAATAAAACTTAGGTAATGACCCCAGCAAAAAAGTACCAATTAAAAAGATTTGACATACATTAACTGATGAATGGCAGCAATCCGCGCCATCAATGTTAGCGATTCATCATTTCATTGCATTTCCGTTAATGAACATGCTGATGACAGCCTACGCAAATCAACGTCGGTATCGATAATGACACCAATCCGTACACGGTATTCAAATTCGCACCAACATAATATAAAATGTTTAAGACAAAATCATTTAATAAAGGTATTGAGACGATTTACAATAAGTTTTTTGGACAAACGGCGTAACGCATATTGACTTCTACAAAGAAGCACGATTACCAATAAAATACTCTCAACCGTTCCGTATATTCAATACAAGGTTAATGATAATGATAGATGGTCTCCCGGATAATCGCTAACTAGGTCTATTTTATTGCCAATACGGTAAAATGGGACGATAGAAAGGTTTATCTCTTGCCAGAGCTGGAAAACTAAAGATCACAGAACAACTAAATATATATGTATAGAGAACGGTTTAATATTTAGTTGCGTAACAGAAATCAAAAGTACACTTGAATGAGACGCACCACCATTTTGAAATTCGAAACTATTCAATCGGAATTCTGACATAATATAAGTATATTTAATTTAAAGAATCTGGTTTTAGAAATCCATAGATATCAGTTTACTCAGGGATTGAGAGAGCAGATAGGACGCGAGTAGTTTCAGCTGCTACTTTGATTTTCTGGCTCTGGTTGCTCTAAAATTAACTTTAATATACTTTTAGACATATTTTCTTATCTTGCGGTAACACGGAGTAGCCAATTTATAACGGAAATTAAACGACAGATAATAATTAAAAACTAAAATACATACGGCTGGAAAAAAAATTATGTATAAAAATCAACGTGCCACATGTAAAAATATTTTTTTATCGAGGTTTGAATGTCTATTTTGACCTAACTCACCCAATTTACGGTACTGTTAAATAATTCAACGTGTTCGTTAGACGGTTCATAATAATATTGAGCTTAGGTACAACATACGGTTGGGAATTTATTTAGCTTGATTAAAAACCGAATAAACAAGAACAGGAAAATGTTATTACCTTTAAAGTGAAGGTATTTTTAGCTTTTCTACACGTAATAGAAAAAATAATGTCGGTATTATTTTGCAATAGATTTGTATTCCAAGAAATAACCTTGGTTGGGGTGCGGAATATAATTTCCTGCCCTAAAATTTGCTTCAGTGAAGTCATTTGCTACCTGAAATGAACGCATCGGAAATTACATTACCTGTTGAATAGTCCCCGTTTCTAAATCAAGCAGCGAGTGAGTTTTCACCGCCTGTCCGACGTTGAGGTCCAGTACACGCACGGAGGTTGGGGCAATAGCCATAAGCGAACAGTTGCCCGTAGCGCCGTGGTTGCGAAGGGTGAATATGCCCTCGGAACCGAACATCATCACGTTGCATGCTAGACAATATAATATCAAAATAATAACAGTATCACTAGCTTAATGGAATCATTATCGCCATACAGGTTTTACATTAGAAAAGCACTTGCTCGTACACGATGAGCAATCGAACTAAAAAATACCAAAATAAAAACCAACCACTTTAGAGTTTTGAATAAATTGCATCCAAAATAAAATAAAAAACTGTAATTTTCATTTCAAATACGAAGGGTCAGGTCAGCTCGGGGGTGCCATAAAATTGCAGTGCCCTTGAACTTACACAAAAAGTATGCAAAATTTCGCCTCATTCGGACTTAGGTACTTACATACATTCGAACAGCGCAAGTTAATAAATAATAAAGTCTTTTGAAATACACAAAAATTACGAAGTCATGCCTAATTTAATTATGCTCGAAAGCACCATTATTACGAAACGTGAAAATTGAAATTTTAAAAAGTAATTTTTCGCTAAACGAAATTTGAACGTAGATGATTGCATAAACTAAGTATGTATGGATAAGTTATGTTAGGTTAGGTACGGAAAAATAACAAAATCCTTAAGTGGAACATAGTTATCGGAAATATGAAAGTTGGAACAAAAGTCCCTTCGGACAAATTACTCTTCGGTATTATGTAGTGTACCCTGTAAAGAGTCCTTATACATAACATAATACAACAGGAAAACGGATCCGGTCAAATCAGACCGGAATAGCGAATAGACGCAGTGATTATTACTTAACAAATCGGGACGCTGTAATTACTTACGGTAATGCCCCTTATGATACATCTATTTAATACCTACTATACTAAGCGGCCAAGTGCGCGTCGGGCCACGCGCAGTGTAGGGTTCCGTAGTTACCTGTCTGTCTCTGTTGCATCGACACGCGCGCGCCAACTAAATAGTGCGGTTGCGTCGGCCGAATTAGTACGAAAGTTGGCCTTTTGGTCGGGTTGGGGGGTTGGTTGGTTGGTAACTCGGTAACTAGTTATGCCTACTTAGCCGTGATAGTTTTCCTTTCAAAATCATTGTAAGTACCAGTGCTACGTTTTTTCACATTTCCAATATCACAAAAACGAATCACCATACACATATTTTTAAACAATTTATCCAATGATACCCTATACCAAAGAGAAAAACATGTGACATGCCCACTTTAAGTGTAGGACCTACAAAATATTTTTTTAGGATTTTATTCTACGTTTTGTCGGCGTGATTAATATATATAGCCAGGCCGAATCTAGCAATAAGGGTTACTGAGCTAAGCCGCAGACCGACAGACGGACATGGCGAAACTATAAGGGTTTCTAGTTGACTCCGGAACCCTAAAAAGGTAGTAAAACAATTTCTTAATGAAATATTATTTTCTGAAAATATAATGTAGAGTTTCATATCCCTTAATTTTATTGGTTTTATTAACAGCATCAACGTCTATATAATTTCAGATACCGCTCTAGGCTATATCCAAAATAGTCTCGTAGCGGCGTATTTTGGACCTTCACGAAATTCACAATAATTTTGCGATCTTGAAATAATTTCATGTTGATAATTAAGTCGTGAGATTTATCATTTATTACTTAATATTAAACTCATGGCAAAGTTGTACCGTCGACCTCAACATTATGTATACCTTTATCTTTTGCGTTGTCTATAATGTTTGAGTACGTATTACAATATAATATAATATACTCAATATTCAAGATCTTTAGCCAGATATCACCAAACAGTTCTTTCAACACTCAGAAAGTGTTTTATGTAATAGTAGATTGTTTGACAAGGGTCTTAAATTTATTGTTAATTATTAAATGTATGGCCGCCAAAGCTCTTTTTACGTGTGTCGACCTGTTAACTCATTGATAAGTGGCTAATTAATGATGTTGCATCCTTCAGAATCCAACCTCTTTCATGCTGGTGTTTAAGTGTAATAGATGGGAAAAAAAATTGCTGTTTAATATAATTTTCACGTAACGACGACCATTACATACTTGTCTTGTCTTCTCTTTGTGGCTCGAAACGTCGGAATGTGTTTTCTTACATAATAAACGAGGTAAATTCCGTTTAAATAGTAATAATCGAAGAAGACAATAATAATAATAGCAAGGTTAACTTACGCCTGGAATTCTTCAGATGACGCACAGTGATGGCGAATCCTTTGCCTCTAGTTGGGACACGGTATTGTATCAGTGCCGCGTTCTGCCGAGCCACGAGCTTGCGCGCTGGACGGCGGTCGCACGACTCGACGACCCGCTCGTCGTCCCACGCGTCCGCGGGCCACACCTGCCCGTTTAGCTCCCAGCCGTCCACCCACTGTAAGATAATCATCCCTTAAGCTGATTTTACACCGGAGGGGCGAGACGAGACGAGGCCAGGCAAGAATTGAAACTATGGCACTTACTATTTCCACCGAGTGCGCGCGAGGAGAGAATTGAAAATTTGCCATACGAATTTCAATTCTCGCCTCGCCTCGTCTAGTCTCGCCCCTCCGGTGGAAAATCAGCTTTACTGCCATGTATGTGCTAGAGCAGTGGTATGGCATCAGACGATTACGCAGGCAAGCGAAATTAGTTAGCTTAATTAAGGTTTCGTATCAATAAGTTAAAAAAAGGATACGACTCTGTCCGTATGTCCTTCTGTCACAACGTAGTTGTGCTATCAATTGGACAAACAGTTGTAAAGAAGTATAATATTTTTAATTTCTATGAAAAATTCCGTAGGTATATGATCGGACTAAAATAAAAAAACTAGTTATTAGTTAAAGTGGCGTATCACAACAGGGCTTGAGCCATTTTTCTACAGTGGTTAAATTTAAATAATTCGCGTTAAATTGCCCGTGTGGTGTCGGATTAGAATTTCACCACCCCCTTTCTTCCCGTGGGTATCGTAAAAGTCGACTAAGGGAGCAGGGTTAGCAATATCACTGCAATATCACATTTTGTCGATCTTTTATTTATGCTAGAAGTGACGCTGGAACAAGTTTAATGTGCTCTGCCTACCCCTTTTGGGAATAAAGGCGTGAATGTATGTATGTATGTATGTAAATTTAAATGGATGAAGAAAAAATATACAAAATAGCCATTACTAAAATATTTGTCACGGCTAGAGAATTAACACGTAAGAAGTGATAATAATGGATAAACCATCACATATTATTCTTGAGTCACCAAGTAACATAACACGAAGAATGTTACTCAAAAAATCTAGTTCACCAAGAAAATTACTGTTTGCTGAGTTTTATTTGTTGTTTGCAATATTTGCGCGTACCTTGTATCGCGTATCTTATGAGGCAATTCGCATACATTCATAATTATAATTTTAGGTCAGTACTAAACCGTGTGCTTCACTGTGCAATAAAATAACGATCTCTGCGCAGCGAGGTCTTCAATTTAAAAAGGTAATTGAAGAATGCAATCTCGTTGAATGCAATGTCGTTAAAGGACCTACATTCAGTGCATTATTGATTAAGTTTGCCTATAAAATAGCTCTTACTCCGTTTCAATTTCATGGAGAAGTTAAACCTCTTCTGGTTATAATCAAAGGAGAATGGGCAAATTAGTATGGGCGGTGTACCATGAGTGTATACAGTTGAGACATATATCATTTGAAAGCTCTTAAGAAGAGCTTTAATTCTGTCTATGACGCCGAAGACCGGTCGCGTGCAGGGAAGCTCCAATAGCTCATTTTATAACTGCACTGTGGTGTTTACTGGAACTAAATATTCTCATACTAATGCGCCACTTGTGCATAGACAGTGGCGCCAGTATTTTAGTGTATGGGTAAAAAGGCTTGAAAATTAACTGGGTTGAGATCGTAGATTTTTCCTTGAACTAATAAATGTTAAAAGTCCATGTTATAACACCTAATTATATCAAAATCCCGCTTCCTTCGCTTGTGCTACTGCACGCGAGATGTCGCTAGTAAATAATGTTGGCTCTACATTGTCGTTTTGACACGCTGACAAGATACAGTTGACGTCTGAGATATTTCATACTGCAACGTTACCATATTTATTTCTCAATGTGTTCAAAATAATCATTATACCTACAAAGCTAAAATTAAATCTATAAACTATATATTTGTTGACTAATTTATATTTAATGCTTACGATGGGTTTTGGGGTATTTGGCCTTAGGCAGGTGATTATATCGCCTCATGAGAATCGAAGTTCGTATAGCCCTAACTCTATCGGACTTGCCAATTGATATTTATTGCTTACAATGGCCATTGGGCTCTCTGGCCTTAGGGCAGGTATCATGAGAATCGAATACATACCGGCGAATATAGTCTATCTGGATCGATTTCAGTAGAATTGTATATCTTTTGATTTTACCAAGTTTTCAAGTAATACCTACTAACCTGCTTTTTGGTGTCAACCTATTTGACCTACCATCGTGTATTTGTTAGACAGCCAGATGATAGCATCTGGCTGTCTAACAAATACAAAAATAGTGCCATGACTTATTTTCTACAGAGAGGGACGGAAAGGCTCTTATGCAGCTAAATTAAGACCTGGTCCTAAAATGACTGACGACTTACCATAAACAACCTACTTAATTTGGGTGGGTATTTGCCACAACCTCGTGCTAACTAGCGGAAAATAAAAAATAACTGTGGCAAGAATGGTATTTCCCTTTTTGTCACACTTATTGAGATTTGTATACAACTATCTTGCTCGGTCGTGGAGTTGTTATTACCATACCTTGTCCTGAGTAATCATGTCCATGTGCCATGATTAACTTCTGTCGTACTTAGTATCTGGCCCCTATTTCACCAACTTGACAATTGTCACCTGACTACGACAATTCTCCGTACATTGCTGGTTCCACAATTAACCTAGCGACCACCTTAACTTCTAGAACAAGCAATGGATGGTGAATTGTCATTGTCAGGTGACAATTGTCAAGTTCGTGAAATGGGGCTTGGTCTGTGTCAATCAAACAATGAGATGATCCAACTCATGTGGTGGTTGCCAACTCTAATAATGTATATTATGCTAGTCATAATCATAACGTACGACCCAAACAGAAAAATCCTGGCCTGGGTCGATTGCACTACTCTTTTGGCTGTATAGTGATTTCGATGCTCATACAAAAGATTGGCAACTCTGATAAGTTGCCAATCTTTCGTATGAGCCCCCTTGGCGTCTATTTCCTGCCATTTTACGTTTTCTTTGCCTATAAACCTTACATTTTCAATAAAACTGCTGTCACTGGCAGGAGCACAAGGAATAAGGACTTAAACTGAGATTGAGCGCCTAAATTGCATATAAAATTATAGACTTCTAATTACCCTTATCCCACGTAATGCAAAGAACGCAGGCAAACGAGCGGGATAAACTATAGCTTACGACCAATCAAAAAGCATATTCTAGACTGAAAAAAATTTTTTTTTTTTTATCGGCTCAATGGTTTCGGAGATCTCATTACATAAAAGCTTACAAACGTACCAAGTTATACTATCTCACAGACTTTTCCTCTTTATAATATAAGTATAGATTTATGGATTTGGGCACGCAAAGAAGAAAAAAAAGGATTTGTGTGCGGCTGTGTTCGTTTCCATAGTTGGTATAAACAAGGCCAGCACTATAATACACCATTTAATATACGCATATGACTCCGTTTTGTTCCATTCCGGCGACTCATCCAGCGAGCAGTTCTGCTGCAAGGTCGCGGAGGCGTTGGCCATGCCCGGGAAGGTCGAAGAGGCTCATCGAGATTGCTCGAAGGAACGTACTGGCGCTATACAGGCAGACAGTCTCACCCCCTGATTGTGGGAACCTTAACAGTCTCTGTCCGGAGCTACCAGTTGTGAAACAGGGCCTATTAATAAGTATACGCCTTTATCATACAAAAAATCACTAGAATAAGAGACTCGTCTACTATTTAATCATGCCAATTCTTGATTTTCATGCATGAGACTTCATCCCGCGAAGAAAATTAATGTCTTGGCGTTTTAAATGACCACCTCGTTCGCAAGTTCATACTTAAGTATCTACTATTAGCAAAACAACGATAATTTTTCGGTGACTGGCATACTATTTAAACGGCAGATTCTGGCAATAGCAAATTCTTAAAACGGCAGATATGTTTGTAGTGTCATTAAAGTTGAACCAATCGTTAGCTCTCTAACGCTCTCTAAAGTTATGATTATGACAGAAATTCCTTTTGATAGCCAAAGTTAGGTAGGTTAGGTTCGTTAAGTAGCTTCAGATGCCCGAAGATCGGATTCCATCGAAACTGTTACGGCTGACCAACCTAACACTGATCTTTGAAAATGTGACTGTGTGAAAGCATTATGGCGGCGCTGCCTTTAATGGGACTTTTAGGACATAAACATTTGTGCCAATTGTAAGTTCGTACTAAAAAAATAAAACATTTGCAGTTTTCTTGATGGTCCTTTCGCCCTAAGAATCTGCCATAATAGGAATCTGCCTTTACCAGCATCAGCTCTTAACCGAATAAAGGAACAGTGGGGTGTGCAATTGTAAATGGTAACTGGTTACTGGTGTAAACATAAAGTACCTACCTAATGAACACCAAAAATTGCCAGGCCATACCTACCAAAGATTAGAATGGAAGAGAACTTGTTATAGACACTTTTTGTGTAATGCTAATAATATTATATTCTTCTTTTAATAACTATAAACTATAAATATTCTGACATGTAATATTGACAATTACGAATAAATTAATATGAATATGAATATAATAGGGGTGTAGACTCGAATATTATTATTAATTCAAAAGAAAGAAGGTAAAAAAATATGCCTAGTGACGAAAATCCCATTCAGATATCTCATAGAATTACGAAGCTACAACTGTTTTAATATCGCTTGTTAGAGAGAGAAAACGCGAACGGTGTGTGACGTCACATTATCCGAGGCTGCTGGGGGGCCTCGTCGACGGGGCGCGGCCCGTTGCCGTCTTTAGTGACGTCACAATCTACAAGCGTCATCGATTCATATGAAATTGAGTTTTGCGAAAAAATATTACATTATTGATTATTTTATTTAATGTCTACACCCCTATTTATTTTGATATCATCATCATATCAGCCGAAAAAGTCCACTGCTGGACATAGGCCTCCCCTAAACAGTGCCACAATGACCGGGCCTGCGCCGCTCGCATCCAGTTGGTCGGACTTAGTTTGGTATAGGTCTTCACACACAGTCCATCCACCTTTTTCTTGGTCTATTTCGTATCTTATATCCAGCCAAATTCATACCTAATACTCTTTTGGTCACATGACTTTCATCCCTCCGCATTACGTGCCCATACATAGTTTAGATGTAGCAACTAACCCCTTAGTCCTAGATAAGTATATGTTATAATATGTAGCCATGGTTACACAAAACAAATATCATTCATTCATTCACACCACACAAGGCGATTGGCTCTCAATTTATCCTCATAAATACAATAGGTGATACTTTCAGGCATCCCCTTACATACAACATTTCTTATTCGGTCCGTCCTCGTCGCGCCACACATGCTTCTTAACATTCTCATCTCCGTACCATGTAACCATGCATGCATGTTTCTTTTCATCCGTCACCTTTAAGGCCCAAAACTGCGATCCATACATGACGACAGGTCTCACAATGGAGATTCAAACTGGAGAGCCCGCCGTAATCGCAAAACATGTGCTCAGTTTTGGACCTACTGATCCGCAGGCCAACATTCTCTAGTTTTTGTCGCCACTTCTCCAGTCTGTTCTGTGTCTTGATGGGTCTCCACGGACAAGAACAATATCATCAGCGGAGAACATACATCAGGTACTCGATCGTATGCCTATTCGAGGTAACAAACACTATATGCAGATTTTTTCTGTGCACTTCTGTATTTTTCGCACAATTGGCGAAGTGAGAAAATGGCAACTGCTACCGATCCCGACCCGTATAATATAGCAAAAACCGAATTGGTTCTGCGTTATAACACTTTTTCCAGACACGAGACCCAGCTAGATCGATTTCCCGCTCCCGTATTCCAAATGTCATCCAAATCGTTGGAGCCGTTTCCGAGAACGTGATTGTTAATATATAGGTACATATTCCATTTGGCAGTGACGTCGGAGCATAGAGGAAAAATATTATCTTGTGATCCCAAATAACAGCAGTTTGGGAGCCAAGAGGAACAATATTTTTCCTTGATCCCATTTGGCAATGACGTGGGAGCAAATAGGAAAAATATCATCCTTGGATCCCAAACAGCAGCGATTTGGGAGTCAAGGGGAAAAGTATTATCCTGAGATCCCAATAAAACTGCTTTGGGACTCAAGAAGAAAAATATTATCCCTGGATGCCATTAGGCAGTGAAGTGGGTGCAAAGAGGAAAAATAGAACTTAAGGAAGGCATGAAAAAATATCATTTCGTACCATGAGAGCAAAGTGGCATAAATATTATGTTGAAATTCTATAGGATTATAGTCTTGGGAGCCAAGTGGAAGGAACCTCGTTTTTCGGAATTTCCATTATTACTACACCAAGATCCTCCCAAAACTTCTCTTTGACTACGTCATCTCTTCCACTCTAGAGGAACATACACACTTACAAAATCTTGTATTACGTTCTCCAGCATTAACTTCATAGCTATATCTCTCTTTCTACTGACATTCGTTACCTCTTGTTGTAGCCTATTGTCTACCTGATAGTTATATGATTTCCTTACTTTAATCCATCTCTTAGGCAGGGTTGCTTTAACAATATAATAAATAGTAAAATACGAAAACACATATCCTAAATGTCAAAATATTAAATAAAACCTTACCTTACCGGGTGCTGCCCGCAGCTAGGCGAGGCCTAAAGCCACCGGTGTTTAGGGCGACGGAGAGAGGAACCTTCTGGCTATTCGCGCTATGCCTAGGAGTAGATATAGGTACCGCCTTCTGTATCTGACCCATCAAGCGAGTCTCTTGCGATGTTGGTCGAGACCCATCGCTTAGGGGAACGGTCTGTTCCCCTACACGATTATCGGGAAAAATATCGTCGTAATATCATTACATTACACAGATTAAACAGCTACGGTAACACTATGGAATGAGGTATATTTAACATGAACTACGTAAGTAGTATATTATTTATTATTAAGAAACAGTAAACTCCAAGTACTCCAACACGTGGTGTTTTCGTGCTTGCATCGGAATTTTGCTTGACTGCAGCACTCTTACGTTCATCTGAAACAGTAATCTAATCTATGAAGTGTTTCTAGGCTTTCACATACAAACTTACAAAGCTACAATCTCACAGACTTTTCCTCTTAATAATATTAGTAGTGTGTAGACTATTTTCTTTTGTTCAGAAGTTCATGTAGAGAAGCTATTTAGCAATTTGAATCAAAAGAGCCTATGCACGGTCCACTTGCTATGTGGGTTGGCAGGGTATGTCAGGTTCCCAGTGATGTTATTCTGCTCTATCACCAGACCCTCAGTAGCTTATTTACAGAAGCTACTTTGTGAAACCTGTCAATAGAACCCAAACATTACTTGTTTAGCTCCATCATCAGACCCTTAAGCATTTCATATAATACAGAAACTTCTAGGTAAACCCTGTCAATGGCACCTTAACACAGAAACAATATACGGGCTTTCTCAAAGTTCCCTACTACGTAGTTTCGCTCTATTATCAGACCCTCAGCATTTCATAAATATGCAGAAACTACCAGGTAAAACCTGTCAATAGAATCAAATCACAGAAAAAATAATGTGCTACCTCAGTCCCCTGAGACGTTGTGTTATGTCCATTTCTCTGAAACAGTAATTTTATGTTTAATAAATCTTCCGATGCTTTCTCGCATGAAGTTTTTTTAGGTTACTGAATAGCAAGGTTAGCTTAAGTTTAGTATCCATGTTTTATGTCGCAGAATAGGTAAATGTAGGTAGGTACAACTATTTAAATATTGGTCTCAGCTTCCCGATGTTTTTTCCTTTAAGTCATATATAGTTGTAACCCTAACAAATCCAGCACTTTATTTAATTTTTAACCATTTTTTTTTTAAACATCCCAACTGTATTCTTACAAGTATTCTTTTGTATTGATAAAATACTTAGGAATTATAATCGACTAACATCTATCCTGGCATCCACAATTAGAAAACATTAACGTTGGAAATATAAAATGAGTATGGCTATTTAAAATTCTACGAAATAATAAAAACGCAACTCTGTCAAAATAAAACAACGCAATTGTGATTCTTTTGGTGTCGCGAGGATCTAAAGGGGTATACAGCGTGTCTGTTCACTGCTTACCATAAGGCAATCCGTATGCTTGTTTGCCATCGTCGTAATCTGTAGGTAATACATATAACTATACTTACTTTTTTACTAATTATGTAATGACGAGGAAAAGTCTGCGAGGTTTCAGTTTTGTTTGTCGGATAGGCAGACAGACAGATGGACAGAAACATAGTCGGAGACACAGACTCACACACATTTAGGTATGTAGCTATACATACATCGTGGCTGACTTGGCGACATCTCAGCAAATCGACGAACGGTTAATCGGTTAGGCAGACAGACTGACGGAAGCCAAGTGCATGTCAGGCCACGCGCAGTGTAGGGTTCCGTAGTTGCCTGTCTGTCTTAGTTAAGGCGGGATTCTACCGGTGTGCGGCACAAGCATTTTTGTACTGAATATGCTTGTGCCGCGGCGTTAGCGGCACACGGACAGACGGACGAACGGACAGACGGACGGACAGACAACAGGAGGACAGACGGACGGACAGACGGACAGACAACAGTTGGACAGACGGACGGACAGACAGACAGATGGACAAACGGACAGACAACAGGCGGACAGACCTACGGACGGATGGACGGACGGACAGACAGACGGAAAGACGGGCGGACAGACGGACGGACAGCAGGCGGACAGACGGACGGACAGCAGGCGGACAGACGGACGGACAGCAGGCAGACGAACGGATGGACAGACGGACAGACGAATAGACAGTTGGACAGACGGACGGACGGACGGACGGAAAGACGGACAGACAAAAGGCGGACAGACGGACGGACGAACGGACGGAAGGGCAGACAACAGGCGGACAGACGGACGGATGGACGGACGGACGAACGGACGGAAGGGCAGACAACAGGCGGACAGACGGACGGATGGACGGACGGACGGACGGACAGACGGATAGACAGGCGCACAGATGGATATGGCGAAAATATAAGGGTTCCTTGTTGACTACGGAACCCTAAAAATGTAAAGCAACCTCGACACAACAAACATAGCTAAGAACAGTTAACTTTATTCATAGCTTTGAATTCGACTAAACCATCTGGAGAGACAAGACATTCAATTAAATAATGAAATGAAAAGATTTCTCAAAAAACCCAACTGCTTTTTTCAAATTGTACTTATAGCCTATGTCACTCCCACGATTAAGAGGAATCACCTCATATGTCGAAATCCGTCAAACGCTTTAGGCTGCAGGGCGTGCCAAAGAATAAGGTCACATACATACATACATTCGTTCGAAAAACATAACCCTCCTCTCCTTCGGCAGTTAGGGTAACAACATACTCAAATCAGTTAATCCGTTTGGAAACTATATAAACTACTATATGTATAATATTAATATATACTATGTCAAAATCTATCAACCCGTTTGGACTGTAGCCCGTGAAATTGCATTTTCTTGTCCACATACATACACGCTCCTACACACCTATACGCTCGATGTGGGAGTTTATGTCTGATATGGTATTACTACTTGGTGCCTACTATGTTAGACTATAGTGTTTATGAAAAAAGAAACACGACATGAAACCAAATGAGAGTATTTTTCACAATGTGGCCGGGCTATGCGCATGTGACATGGACGAGGTTGCAAGCCTCAGTGGGGTTTGTTGTCCTCTTACCATCAGACGGGCCATACGGTTACTATTATAAGTATTGAAAATAAGTATCCTTCTTTATTTGTACCTGGTCCCACGGCTCTGTCCGTGTTTTGCAGAGAATTCCCATTTCACGGGGCATAATATGGGTAGGACGCTTTCTGAAAGTTCCACACTAGTGCCAAAAAAAGTGGAGTGGAACATTTGAGAAATCCCACTATGACTCCCGTTCTGCAACAATTCATATTCGATCTATTTATAAGTGTAGGTACGACGGTAGCTAATGACCATATAAACGCGACGGCGTTTGGTTTTTATACGGGAACGAGACATAGGTAAGTGTTTATTTTTCAATTAGATCTTAGCGGTACGTAAATGCCCTACGACTTACCGTTTGGGCAAAATAAAATGAAATGGTATTGTACCAAGATTCAAGTTTCTTTATTTGGCCAAGTAACAAAATAACGTTACATCTACCTACTCGTATACCTACACAGATAAAAAACTGGTAATATGATATTACTTCCTCTAGCTCTAGAATGACGGTTACTTAGTACTTACCTACTAAGTAAATACACGCAATACAATTGCTCAAAGGTTAGCTGGAAGAAATCCCTCTCAGGGATAAGCTCGCCTTTGTACATGTATCATCTGTTCTTCAGTTATTGTTTAGTTGTTGTGTTCTGTACCATGTACAATAAAGAATTGACATACATACATACAAACATACATACAAATATACATACATACAATTCATATTGCAGTTGCTACAATATTGTAAAATGAGATTTAATCATCTCAAATATTGATGTATAGATTGTGTAGGTATACCTGTGTGTATGTAAGTACACGCAGTCAGAGAAGACGCCTCAGCCGGCACAGCTGAATGTTACGTCACTGGCATTTGGACCTGTCTTACTGGCATAGTGTATCCGCCTTACAGAAGATCACAGTCATAACACTACTAACTACTCGATTTATAGGTAGGTGATATATGGTATATTGTATGTATATGGTGTTGTGTGGTGGAGCGTAAAGTCACCAGAACTCCCGACGAAGCGCGGCCGCGGTGTTGAGCGGGTGGGACCAGCATTTGTCTCTAGCTATCAACACAACCAATTTCTTAAACGATATAGGGTCAACAACGCGCTTGTGATTCTTCGCGAGGGTCTACAGGGTGTCATTGTCTGCTTACCAAATGGCAAGCCGTATTGTTTGCCTCCGTCGTAAGCTGAACGTATAATATACATAGTCCAGTTTTGCTCGTAGTCTCACCTGTACGTCTAGCACAACTTGCCGACAAGTCGCTTCGCGCGCGACTGAGCGCCCCCTGTCTCACTTGCACCGTGCAAATTCGAAAGAGGAGGGTAGATCTTTCTAAACTCGCATCGCGGCGCGGCGTCAGTTGTGCTAGCCCCCCTGCTGGTAAGCGCCTGACGACAGAGCCTTAGATACACACACGGTTCAGTAATAACCTATTCACTCTTGTTTTGAAGGCACCCAAATCATAAATGTCAGTGAAAAATACAAATAACGGGAGCTAATTCCATTATTTCGCAGTTCACATTATACTATTACACATTTATAATATTACTAGCTGCCCGCCAGGTTTCACCCCCGTATTGCACGGAACGCATGTAAATTCGCAGGATACAATATGTCCAACCGGAAAGGAAAGTCAGTCAGTACACAGGTGAAAGAATTTATGAAATCGGACAAGTGCATCCGGAGATTCCCATTACATACAAACTTACAAACTAAAACGAAACAAAGACACAAACCTCAACGACTTTTCCTTTCTATAATATTAGTATAGATAGTACCTAATTGAAGTATAGATTTGAATAAAAGTGAAAACTAGCTGACCACAAGGCATCAATCGCGTATTGCAAAGAACACAGGCAATCCCGCGGAATAAAATATAGACTATGTGCGTCCCAAAAAAAATTTTTTTTAATCGGTCCCGTAGTGCCGGCGATAACTCATACATACAAACTTAAATCCTGACAAGCTTTCAAAGCTCCAATCTCACAGACTTTTCCTCTTTATGATATTAGTATAGACTAGCTGTCCACGCTGCTTCACACGCTAGAAGCTAGGGGCTGGTCCATATATTACGTCATCGTTTTTTGTCGATTATTGCCCCTGCCCCCCTCATCACTGTTAATTCTTTGAATGGAACCTCCACGCCTATTAAAAGGACTACCGTCATCCAATGGTCAGCCTACGAATGAACTCCCTTCACACAAACTTACATATTCACTAACTTTACCTATTTATGATAAAAATTGTTGTAATACTACGATGATGACAAACAATACTGTCTAGTGAATGCAATCGTGGTCTTGCGAGAACTCGTCCATTTTTTAGGAGACTGAGGCTCCTACAACTTTTGTACGATATTGAGCGAGATTGAGCGAGGCAGCCTAATCCCTACGATCCTTTTCCGTTGATACAATATAAAATCATAAAATTCGTAGATTAACACGAGATACTCACCAAAATATGTAAATAATCAATTTAGACTTGATTTCACATCAGGATAATAAATTATGCTAGAATATTAAAATATTTGATCACTTGACAAATATTGTATTTATTTCCATATGACATGTGGTGACTGACACGACGTGTCAGAATTTTATTTTTAATGAAATCAAACCTCTTTGTGCTAGAGCTAGACTATCGACTTAGCTGCTATAATACATAATATTATATCAACTGAGATATGTACTACTACAGACATCTAGTGTCCAGTAGAAGAAGTTTATACCATCAATTAGCGTAGCGTTAATTGAGCGTTAGCCCCAACAAATCATTATAATCTTACCCCTGCACGCGTTGGAACAAAGTTGTTATTAATAAAAAATAACGTATATCCTAGCCTATAATGTAGTATACGCCGCTATTGTATACACGTGGGCATCTTTGCACAGTAGCCGATTTTTCATTCACACATATCTTTGATTACTTAATTCCAGCCCTGTAAATATTTCAGCGTCGGTGTTGGTAGCCTAACATAAGCTAATTGTCATGTTCTTTAATGTTAAATACCGTTTTACTGATTATACCAATTGGATTTCGTTAATTAACAGTTTTTATGTTTTACATACTTTGGTTAATTACTAGACCCCTGCACGCCGTTCAACATTGGTCCCATATAATGAAATAATGCCATGGTTAAGACCTTTCAAACGAGATATGTCTCAACTGTATACACTCATGGTACAAAATGCCCATTCTCCTTTGTCTGAATCTGTTATTCTGCAGGTTTTTTCCTGTGATTTTATAAAACTTTGAGTACTTATAATGAATAGTGACGAAAAGGGTAAAATCCATTCTGACAGCAGATGATTGGTTTTTGAATGGCCTACCGTCTGGTAGGGCCTTGTCCATTAGGTTCCATTTCTGTCGCATATAATCCGGGATAAATCGATGGATCCTGTGGGCGAGCAATCTCACAATAATTGAATGCGATCCCATACCAACTCACTACCACAAAGTAACAATTACCAATGTACGGGATATTTCGTATGTATGTGTATTAACCTTCCGAATTTCTTCGCAGTTGTATGCAGGTTTCCTCACGATGTTTTTCCTTCACCGAAAAGCTAACGGTTAACCCGCACTGTGCCAGCGTGACATCCATGAGAGGAGGCCTGTGCCCAGCACGGACGGGACGTATACAGGCTGATTTATTATTATATTATTATTATACATTCTTCAAAATAGTGACATGCGCCCATGCATAGTGAGAGGTTCCTTGCAGGTCCTTTGATAATAATACAATACAATACTTACAAATATTCTTTACTGCTCACCAGAAACAGTAGATAAAAGAAAAATAGAGGTAAATTAAACATAAACAATGGTAGAAAAACAGGCGGTCTTATCGCTAAAAAGCGTTGTCTTCCAGACAACCGTTGGAGGCGATGCAAAAAAAGATGATTTGAGTAGGTGAAAATGGAAAAACAGAATAAAACAACTTAACTTCTTATAAGTAAACATTTGAAAATATTTTTGATTTTCTAGTATCAAAACTATAATTCCTACTACACAAAGTGTGACCACCCCAAGATTTTTTTAATACCTTGCCGAAAAATTGGGTAAAATTTGGTTAGCCAGAGTCTATACTCTCTCTCTCTCTAATATTACAACTTCACTGTTGTGTAATAATTGAATGGGCTAGTCAATATGTTAGTTTATGTTTCTACTATGTCCACGGTGATTTTTAATCCGTGATCACTGTGATCAGGAGTCGAAAAATATTGATAAACAGCCCAAACGGATTTCAATGGATGAGGTCTCATGCAATTAAATTCATAAAAATTTAATTAACTAAACAGTGATTTAATTGCATGAGACCTCATCCATTGAAATCCGTTTGGGCTGTTTATCAATATTTTTCGAATCCTGATCACAGTGATCACGGATTAAAAATCACCGTTTACATAGTAGAAACATAAACAAACCCATATTGACTAACCCATTCAATTACTACACAATAGTGAAGTTGTAATATTAGAGAGAGAGAGAGAGAGAGAGAGAGGGAGAGCGATAGGGAGACAGTACTTACTGCAACCAATCCTCCATTCTCGCAGGGCACGTCGAGGTAATTGAAGGTGACCTGGATTCTCTGGTCAGGGTCTGCTATCATGTAGATTCCACACACTACTGGCTCATCTGACGGCGACTTGAAGAATATCTCTCCCTCATCGGATGTCATCAGAAAACAATCTGATCGAAAAAAAACGAGGTTTTTAAAAACACTTACTATCACCTAAAGATGCATATTTGCGACGCTTTGCAGCTTCAGCAGCAGAGGCTGCACTGTCCGCCTTCAACCAGGTCGTGCCGAGGTGGGACGGCGCTAGGGTATCAAAGCATCTAGCGTCCCAGATGAATGTTGCCACGGCAATTTTTTTTAATTTCCTTCGGCGTATTTATTCATTGCTAACTTTAGCTTGTCAGTAGATACACTATAACTTTCCATCATATCAGTGCACAAAATGGGCGGGTTTCTGTCAGTTTCGTTAGGTAAGTTATAAGGTGTATGGAAGTTTTATCTGCAACAGTCCGAGACAAGTAAGGTATAAAAAATGCCATTGCCCACATGATGACTTATACATTTTCCTAGTACCGTAGCGCTAAGCAGTAGGTAACAAGCGCGGAATGCGGACGGCGGAATGTTGTATTTACGCAATCAGCTCCCGGAGAACGTATCAAAGTGAGAAACAGGAACAATGATTAACTTCTACGGAATAGCATTTAAATTTTAGGCCGAAAACAGTTACGCACCTTCATTAGGATTTATTACGCGATGGGTAGGTTGTTCGACACGACGCCCTCTCTGGTACCAGGAAGACCCACGCGTTGATATTCTTTGACGACCACGACCGAACTCCTGGAAATAAAATGTCCTTAACACAGTCGTTATAATTTTATGGGTCGTGAATTCCATTCATATATCGCTCGAAACATGTTTTAAAAAGTATGGCGATGCGCATTTTGTATTCATAGTATCGTTTATTACTTAAGCGAAGACTCGGGTAAATCTTTTATGAGGTTATATAATCGTGATAGCCTCAGAATTGCGCAGGTAGAAATCCTTTGTAGCGGCATTGTATGGATCGCTGGGGAGTAAATAAACTGCAGGATACGATTTTTTGTCAACCGCGGATGCGGATATTCGGGGGCATACATCTGTGGATGCGGACACTAAAAACGTAAACAAACCACGTCCATTGTATCATATCACGCATGATACATCACGTTGAGACTAAATTACAATCGTAGCGAACAAATCAAAAACGAAATGAAGTATTTTTTTACTAATGGCGAAAATATCTAAAACGCGCGCGGTATCTAAGCGCCGCATGGGCTGCTTTCTTGTCGTGAATTGCAATACATCCGGATCCGCAAAAATCGATGCGGAGTTTTTGTGCATGCGGATGCGGATGCGAATACACAGGGATGTTGTACAGTAAAGAACGCAGGGATCTGAGTTATCTAGAAGCAGTCGTTCATTTCATAGGCTTCGGGTATTGTACTACTACTATCAGTACTATCACACAGACATTTAAGAGCAGTATTAAATCCCGCACTAACAACAAGTATTGTTCTATGTTTGACCTAAAGATTTACTGGTAGAGAATGCCATATTGCATTAAGTTCACCTTTTGTGTATGTAATTGTCACTGTGCAATAAGGTTTAAATAAATAAATAAAAGTGATGGTTGAAAGGCATGGACAGAGATGGATTAAAAGTTACATAATTATTCAGCTATTACACTCAAATTAGCGCCCTGCGTTAGTGTGGATTAGTGATTACTGTTTAAAATGAAGAATTATACGCAATACAAAAAAAAAGTAATTCAAAAGATTGGCATTACCTGACTACAACTTTTGTGAAAGTTTGAAAGCACGTCAGGACATATTCAAGAACAATTTGTGGATGGTGAAAATGGAGATCATTGTGATCTAAAAAGTTTTGCGTTGATTTTTGCATACTTCATCTCTCTGTTTTACTATGCGCGCGCTCGCTTCCCCGCAGATCAAACCAAAACTAGTTGTGCAACAAATTTAAAACCCATCTTAAGATTATTTTGAATTAATTGGGAACTATTTGTTATGATTTATCAGCTTCGGTCTGTATGACTTCACGTCAAGACCTATCTCACGCCAATTACATAAAGGCTATACAACATATTATAGTAGGAAGGGTTAATTAGTACCTACTACTTGCCACTCCCCAATTGCCACATTATTTTATTTCACAGAAAACAAAGAATTTGTTGATAAATAATATATATTATTGTGGCAATAAAATATAAATAGGCCGAACTGTCGTCTAACAACGGCATGATTATATAAAATTGGTGGCTAGTAACAACTGAATGACACTTCTTTAAGCGACAGTTGCGCAACGAAAAGGAGTGTAACGTTTTCAGGGTCTAGGTATGTCTCTGAGATTATTTTTATTGTGTTGTGTTTAGGGGATGCGCGATCTTAAGAATCAGCACGTCTAGCACACGACGGCCGCGACATACTCTCGATTTTTATCGCACTATACCTCTTCTTCTAAGTGTTCTTATAAGAGAGAGACGGATGGTGCGAGAAAAATCGAGAGAGCTCGCGCGCCGTCGTGTGCTAGCCGTGCAGGACTATGCAATTGTTTCATACTGGCAACACTGACTGCGACTGCACGAGTCAATAAAGGATTAACGATATACGAGTAATAACTCCTCTGCAGTTGCAAGCGTCCCATATGTTACTGTTGGCGCTTACCGCCAGTCCGTACGTTAGTTTACCACCAGTGTGTGTGTTTTTTTATTTTTTATTTGGTTCACCAACAATTGTTTACACTATCAAAATTATATTAATTAAGTAGGTACTATTGCTAAGTGTAACAATCACTTAAAGGTAAATACCGCATGCACTATGTAAAAAAAAGCCTTATAACATTAACTAGACAAAATTATACACCAGTTCTTGCTTACTTATTATTACTATATAACTAAATAATTTAAAACTATTTTGTGTTCGTCACTCACTTTTGAAGAAATTACTAGACCGTATTTTAAATTTCGAGACCGAGTCAAAGAAAACATCAGACATGTGACTGCAGCTGTTAATCGTTTTACACGTGATAAAAACATACTTAAGGTATACTCGTACATGAAAACAAAATCCAATATCGTTAAAACAAAAACACGTAATTGCTACAATATTTTACAGCTGGTCGCTGGGTCGGAGAGTGTCAAAGTTGCCACGGGCATCCTTTGTATTCTGGTAGGTATGAGATTTGAAAACTTTTTACAAGTACCCACGAGTTGAACACTTTGTAATAAAGCGAAGGCTTGCACTTGAAGCGAAGTGCACAAATAACATTGTGGTAGATGTTATAAGTGCTTACCGAAAGATCGATTTACAGATTTTTCTACAAGGACATCTAAAATAAAGCAGTTGTGGCTCCACAAAATAATTTTACTTAAATACTTTGGGCATTTTTTTTGCATCTTTACTAGTTTTTTGATAAGAACTTTAAAGAATACATAAAAAAAAGCATCTTTTATTGATTACATTTTTTGATTAACTTGACCGTTTACGAACTAGAGCGGTTCAAAGTTCATTATTTGGACATTTCAGCATTCAGTATTTTTTTTGCCAAAGTGCTGTCATTATAACACCTATTTTAAATGATTGTAGAACACGTCGCAGTATCTTTTACTTGAAAGACGTTTGTCTACAGAAGGTTTTTCCGCTCTTTTATAAAAATAAATAACCCCGAAGACGGAGCTCCCGCTCTTCTAACCTATCCGCCATCCGAGTCTGTTCACGATACCGAAATTTTAAGTCTCAGACCCGAAAACAATGGACTTTGAAACTGTAGAAAAATATGCATTATTTTTTACTGTCCAGGAGTAAATTTAAAGCTACTAATAGAATCCTTACGCTTTTATAGAAAAAAATTGTATGACAACTATGGACCTAAACGCAGTATTTCGCGACCGAAACAGCAATATACTTGATTTTAATCTTGGAGAGACTGCGTTGATTCTGTTCTATTGTATAAAATAATATAGAAGGGTAATAAAGAACGCCGATGTCGTCTCAGTAATCAATGTTTATTCGCCATCCCACGTTAGCTAACAAACTACTCGAAAAATATGTTTTCACTTCTCATGCTCGAAAAGTGTGTCATATTAAGGCTTAGATAGCGGGGCTAAAGTAGCACATTTAGCCCCTAGGGAAAATATGTAAACATATTTATGATTTTAGTACATTTTAATTTTACCTATCAAAACGCTTCAACGTATTAAATACACCAATCACAACTGTTTAAAAAAACCATTTTTGATTAACCAGTATTTGCTATCAACTAATCAGAATACAGCTATATATTAAAATCAACCAATCAGGAAACAGAATAAATTTCAAATATTATTAGGCGTTTTGTATTCCCGAATTCACAATCATTTAAAAATAAACACCGACCGTCTATAGCCGC
Source organism: Epinotia bilunana (assembly GCA_947049275.1). NCBI lineage: Eukaryota > Metazoa > Arthropoda > Insecta > Lepidoptera > Tortricidae > Epinotia > Epinotia bilunana. Next base: position 14,284,132 of record OX346257.1, read on the forward strand.
GTCCAAACGTTCAAGCGTGGTTGGCTGCATACATGACATAAGTTATGAGATAGAGCGGGATAGACGCTGTGTATCTCGCTTTATCATATGCACCGTATGCTGTCCGCTGCGCTCGGCCGTTTGGACTCGGCTATTAGACGGTCAGAGGCGTTTATTCGTGGTGTCAATATTTTGTATCTGTGTTATAGCAGTTTATTAAAGAATATATGGCGCCAAATTGAACAATCTTTTCGCCGTGGTATTTATTAACTCCAGCAATCCCTGTTCCGGCCGAGGATTGTATAGTGCTTTTCTCAAACGATGTGAGGAAATATTTAAATTAAAATAAATACAAGGTAATCAATTAAATAATAGGTAATTTGCCGCCTTTTTTATTTTTTAAACATGCCATTTGAACAAACCGTTCGAGAACCATGTTTAACCGCACATAAGTAAAGTACCATAGATTTTGTTTTTTTTTATGTCGCAAGTATGCTTACAGAGTCTAGTGGTGGTTGGCAGTATGTAATTTTTTCCTTTGTCAGTTTAATATTGGGACGGAGTTTAATACGGACAATAATGGTTTTACATAGGGTTTTCATACAAAACTTCTTGGCCTAAGGCCAAGAAGAAATGTAGGGAGCCTTAAACAAGTAACTTCATGTCTTCATTTCGTGATATTAACGCATACATTTCCGAGCCATGTATGAGAAAAAAGTCATTACTGTACAGTTTTAGCGGCCAGAAAAATGTATGACCTTCCATTACTGTATACTTTTTTACCTTTTAACCATATGTTTTGACTAACACAAATTACTACAAACAGCCAAATACTCGTACGTTTAAAGGCCTAGCAATTTGTCAAAACAACTTGCTCTAGTTAGACTGGTTAGTAATGTATGGCGGTCTCTTTCAAACTATTGCAAGTTGGTGTGACAAATTGGGCCCATTTGTAGTGGGCTTAATGTTTTCCCGCGTTTTCTTTTTTTTATTGTCATAGACAAAACGCTTAGGTACTTTTGTAAGTGATCGAAGTGACGTTTTTAAAAATGTCTCAAATAGTTTTAAATAACTAAATAAAAATATTAACGAAATAAAATTCCTAATTAAATTTCAATCCCGTTTACTCTTTAATAAGTTTAAAAACATGAAACAAGTCATGCCGTGTACCTACTTTTAAAAAATAAGTTGGGCGGGATCTTGATAGGTTTAAAACATGATTGTTGATTGAAAATATTAGTTGATTTCCTCGCATTTTTGGAGAAAAGCACTATATCTGCCTTGGCGGGAACGGCAATTCGTGGATTCGTCTCTACTGTCGGATTCAGCTTTGCTTCATCCGACAAAATCAACTCATCCACGAATTGTTACTTCCCGGCCGCTGCAATAATGTACTATTATGAAGCGTGCATGTGCACTCTACAACGATAATGACATGGAAAAGCATGTAGACTTATTTAACTGCACCATAGGTTCATTAAAAAATGAATTTAAAACGTGGAGTAAGTAATCTTCATGTAGTTTGTCAATGTAAAATGAATAAGTATCAGTCTTTTTCTAAATTATTATAAGCGTAACATGGTTTTACCTTGTCTATTTCGTAAATCCTGTGAAATAATGTAACTTTTAAATATTTTGGCTAAACTTAAACTCTACCTTGTTTTTCTCGTGCTACGTCGTATATAAATGTGTGTGTTTAATAATGGAAACTATAGGTCTAGAGTTACGAGAAAAATAGTAACACTACTGACTATTTCATATTTACATAAAAAAAAAAACCATACAACGATTAGTCCAAATTGCAAAGTGTGACGTCATAAGTATGATATTACGTCGATTAGTAAGAAGCGTTTTAAAATGAAGAGGGTGCATCTGTAACTAAATGTTTTGGGTATTTCTTCTTGGTATGTTCTTTAATTGTAATCGAACATTTTTTCCTCTCCAAAAAGTGGTTCGTATGGCATCGTAAATAAAACTTAGGTCACAGTTACTGGATCTTTTTCTTTCTATAATTGTTGTATATAATTTAGGTTTATTGATGTCCACGCAAGTAATTGTGTTGTCTTAAAACATTCTCTAATCTTATCTCTTAAAGTCCTTGAATACATATGGATTATGACTGTTTGTGAGATATATTATCTCGCTATGTAGGAACCTTCCTACGTACTTGAAAATAATATGACAATTAAATAAATGGCGGGGTAAATAGCTTTTATTTTGTCAAAACTAGTTATATTATAGAATAGCAACATTGTATAAAAACAGATGTGATCAACTTTGGTGCGACGACGAGCGAAGCGAGTAGGAGCGTGTATATATGTTAGGAAAATCGTGACATAACAGCGACCATTTAGGTAGGCCACATAGGTATTTGTAAAACAAAATCCCAAAACACAAATCCAATGAAAGAAATATTATTTTAAAATAATTAAACAAACCTATAGACAATGAAAATGGCATCCTTGCAATAATCTCAAATGATGCAAGTCATTCAGGTAGGTACCTATTGTCAAAAACAAATGAGCAACCGCGCTTACGTCACATTATAAATAATGTTACATGTTTTGTATATAAATAAACCTTATTCAATAAAAAAATTGGTAAACATTATACCACGAAACGTCTATTACTCAAACTAAACCACTACGCCCCCCGCCTTTACGTGTATACCGAAATGTTTTTTTTTTAATTTTCTTCTACCATTTTGCCATTTTATGAATATATATTCTATATAGAACCCTTTCTAGTAGTATATAGGTCACTGAGCTAAGCCGCAGACGGACTGACGAAGAGACGAGCCGACGGACAGACGGACATGACGAAACTATAAGGGCTCCTTGTTGACTACAGAACCTTAAAAAATCAAAGTAAAAATTTCAGTATAATAACCTATCGTTAGCTTAGTTTTATAAATTACGTAGGTAGAGTCTGGCAAACGAAAGTTGAACCCACTAAACTCAATTACGCGGCAACACTGAACGTCATACGCATACATTTTGATCAAAAGTGGGTTCAACTTTCGTTTGCCAGACTTTATCATTGACAGGCTTATGTCATTTGAATTCCTTGGTTACAAAAATATCGTTTCAAATCCTGTTAATATGATGGCAGCGCCTTGATCACGTGCCCAATAAAGAAATTGTTTTTATTATTAGATTGATGATTATAATATTAAATGCCTTCAGTCCTTTTGTTCAGCTATTTAAAACCAAGCCAGCAGACTGTTCAGTTAGGTAGGTCCAACTTTGAGAAAGAGGTCAATCGTCGAATCCGACTCGGCTGGGCAGCATTTGGGAGGCTACGGCACATCTTTTCGGCCAATATTCCGCAGTGTCTCAAGACGAGAGTCTTTGACCAGTGTGTGTTGCCAGTGATGACGTATGGCACGGAAACGTGGTCGCTTACTATGGGACTCATAAGAAGGCTCAAAGTCACCCAAAGGGCAATGGAGAGGGCTATGTTGGGAGTTTCTCTGCGCGATCGCATCAGAAATGAGGCTATCCGCAGCAGAACCAAGGTAACCGATATAGCCCTTCGAATCGCTAAACTTAAGTGGCAGTGGGCGGGGCACATTGCACGTAGAACCGACGGCCGTTGGGGCGGAAAGGTTCTCGAGTGGCGACCACGAACCGGAAGGCGCAGCGTGGGTAGGCCCCCTACAAGGTGGACTGATGACCTGGTAAAGGTCGCGGGAGTCCGCTGGATGCGGGTGGCGCAGGACCGGTCATTGTGGCACTCTTTGGGGGAGGCCTATGTCCAGCAGTGGACGTCTTTCAGCTGATATGATGATTTAAAACCAAGCAGGGTTGTTGTTATTTTTGATTGCAAGTCCTCACTAACGGTATAAGCGGTCTAGCCTGTTTCCGTCTGGTAACATCGAACGCCTTAATTATTTAATGTGAAATACTATACTTACCTTTATTTCAATACTAGCTTTTGCCCGCGATTTTTTTTTTATTGGAATTTTACTGGGATAAAAAGTATTCTATTATATTAATTTTGTTAATTACTTACTCTATTTGCGATTCATTTTAATTCGTTGAGCCGTTTTTGCTTGATTTATTAACAAAACCGCGACTTCGTTCGCGTTGAATCCAACAAAAGGAAGTCGTTTTGTTGGAATTTTACTGGGATAAAACATACCTATTATATATGTTAATACATGCTTTACTCTATTTGTATAATAAAATTCATATTCTTCCTTTCACTCCTTTTTGCGTGTATTACTAACAAAAATCCAAAATTTCGCATTTAAAATTATAAATATAAATATAAATAAATACATATTTGCAGATAATCTTACACAAATCGACCTAGTCCCAAATTAAGCAAAGCTTTGGGTACAAGACGATAATAAACATACTTATATAGATAAATAAATACTTAAATACATAGAAAAATCCATGACTCTGGAACAAAATATTCATGCTCATCACACAAAATAAATGCCCTTATCGGGATTCGAACCCAGGACCTCTTGCTTCGTAGTCACTGCCAACCAGGCTAAAGCGGTCGAACTATCTTTGTGCAACATTTCATCCAAATCGGTTAAAGCGGTTTAAGCGTTATTGAGTAACAAACATCCATATAACATAATATAAATTTTGATGCATTTGTGTAGAAACCGGTTGGGAATAGTAAACATCACAATTTAAGTACTTATTAACTTCCCGAAATATTACTGTTTCTATTCCTTACACTTGCTTTGGCTACACTTCATTCGGTTTTTTTTTACTGAGCCTCACAGCCGTTTATGGCGGCAGCCCCTGCCAATACCAACATGCAAACTTTATTTTGCTTTCAAAGCTTTGTCAAACGCAGTAGCGTTTGTTTGATATTTGTTCACATTTCATTTCATTTTCTTGATCGAAGCTATGAGCTTGGCTTGATTCAATTGACAAGCCTCATTGACTTAAAATAACTCTCACAACAAATGTGCCGTCAAAGAAAGATACATGAGTAAATGTTACGGAACAAAATACATACGGATATTTTATACTGCGCCACAATACCACAAGAAAACAAAGGATGAAGTTAATAGTAGGTCAGTATAGTCAAGTGCAAAAATATGTATAAGTATCGAATTATTTCTCTCATAAAGATATACCGAAACCTTAATCCGCTGACATAAGAACGATGGGATGGGACAATGAGTGTTATTCTCGGTCAGTCTCGATGACATTGCCTTAATATTGAATCCCCCTTCACATGCGGAAAAACGTTTTTCACTAGACCTGGTCGTATTATTTTTATTGTTATACGCTGATAATGAATTGTTTAGTAAAACGGATTTGCCTTGCTAGCATGATCGCGCTTATGTCGCAGATAAAACATTTGTCCCACTGGCAATAACATACTCGCTAGCATGGGCTGAATGCTTTATATCTCTTTTGCAAACGCGATCAAGTTACGTAGACATGAGTGTGACTTGGGATTTTTTTCATTATATTATATTGAACTTGAATTGAATTTATCGAAAACAAATGAAGGTTTTTTATCGTGGAGCATGAAGCATTAATTAATTTATGTATCATAGTTGAAAAGTAAATTACTTTATAATTAAAATTAAAACTTTATAATGTGGGTGAACTTCCTCCATAAAAATAATAAGCACGGCCATTCATTAAAAAGTGGTAAAATGCCAAGCTATAAACTCTTGAAAATATTAATAAGTGTAGGTATAATAGCACCACGACATTAATTGCATTAATAACGCCGCGCCGTGTTCGATAAAATGCCATTTTAAGTGCTAAAACAAAACACCTCCCCATGTAAAAGCTTTCCTCTCCACTGTTACAGCCCCTTTTGTTGACTTCCGAAGTCCTGAAACTGCAGCTTGGCAAAAACGAACTAGAAATTTTGCCGAGTACAATGTTGCAACTTTGACAACCTATAATGCGAAACCTTTAGTTATTTTATTACGGCGCGGCGCGGAATCAAACGAAACGCAATATTGGAATATCTAAACTTTATTTGTAGTTCTATTGGTTTGTTTTGTATACTTAGTTCTAAAACTGTTCCGCGAATTTCAAAAAAACAATATTTCAGACGACGGTTTTATTGAAGTAAACCTAAACAATTGATAGTGTTAGTTTTCGTATTTTGATGATTTAAAGAAATGCTTCCCCAAAAAACTTCACTGTTGTCTTAGCCTTTAAATGGGCATGGCGTGTGGATATTAGAATGATAGAAATGTTTCCATTTTTTTTTATGGAGGTATAGTATTAAAACGCCACACTTAGGTTTTATGCATTTGTTTATTTTCATTAAAAAAAAACCACGTGGGAAATATCGGCCTTCAAACAGATACGGATATCTAGTTATAACTCATTTAAACTTTTATCATTCTCCAATTAGGCTAGATGACTCGAAAGTAGCTGCTGGACTAGCTGTACATTTGATATATTCATTTGTTGAATATTAGATAATATTATCTGTGCAGTAGGGTTGATTATCTGTACTTCCAAATTTACGTCCATCTCCTCAGCAGGGCTAGGTATATCCAAAATTGGCTGTTCCACAGCCTACTCACAGCTATCCTCTGATTCCTCATTGTCTGATGAGCACATTTTATTTTTTATGCTACGTCGACATAGCATAAAAACAATTATTTACTTACTTCTCGTGAAGTCGAGTGTTCTTGTTCTATGAGTATACAATAACGTATATTTATGTAATTTTGCCTCAAGTATGAAAAAAATGGATTCATTAACGGTCAGAAGCAAAATATTTCCCACAAATTCGAAACTTACAAATTACATTGAAATTCAATTCAGCGAAGTAGGTATTTGATTCACTTAGTTAAACTGACATATTAGAGCAAGTTTAGTCTAGCCAGCCATATCAGCGCTCATAATACGACTAATCCATACTATGTCAGGGTCGCCATCATCGAATCGACTGGCCTGACTGAAAATCCTTAAAAACAGAAACAATGTATTCGATGAAACGTTTGTGGGTAAAATAAGTGACTCCGGGATTACATTTATGTACAGGCGTGGAGTTTTTCGTGATTGTTGACAGAAAACAAGACTATAAATAAAAAAAACGGAAAGGCTATTGCGCTCCAAAACTTCAAGTCAAAATAGAGCAGTTAATTTACCTATATACATTAAAACTACAAATTGTAATGACAATCGCCGAGAGAAGAAAAACCTTATGCAAGATTTCGATAAAGTTAAAATACCTAAGCATCACAAGTCACAATGAAATGCTTAATAAGAGTAAAATATAAATTGTGCTTTGCTTTGACTATTGGATACGACGAGTTGACATGCAAGTTGGCTTTAATTAAAACCCGCTGAATATGCCAATAGCAGTGTTTTACTTACGCAAACTAGACACGAGCCGATATGAATATGCCTACTTACGAGCAGCCAGTGTTCGGAATGTTTGGGCGAATTAACAATATTTCAATATCATTCGAGTGACTGTTGGATTTTGGAAAATTCATCAAAATAAAGATATTGTCTATTCACGCAACTATGAACCTCGCTCAATTTGGACACTGGTGCATTTTCACTAAAATAATATCAATGACCTCTGAATTTAATTAATTTCCTAATAAACCGGTATCTGGCACAACGTCTAAAATACCTACCTAAAGTTGACTGCCTACCCTAATCTAAACTTAAAAAAACTGAAACGTAGTAAATATTATATAGAGGCCTTCTCAGAAAGTACAACGTTGTACCCTTTGGCGTCGAGACTCGATTCAAGGGGTGGAAGTGCGTATAAGTTATTTGCGGAAATCGCGAAACGTCTGGTTGATGTAACTGGTAACAGTGGTGATCGAAAAGCTGGCGGCTTTCTCGCGCAACGCATTTCAATTCAGCGAGGAAATGCCGCCAGCATCCTCGGTACGCCCTTTTTTAGATTAAACTTAGTTTTAGTTCAATTTAGTTACTGTTAATTATCATCGTGTATATACTTTAGAAAATAAATGTTTCATCAACTTAATATAAACAATTAAGCAGTGTATAATGCTGCTAACGAAATTTATTATACTCTGAACCGAATTCGAATCGACGCCATATTAGGCATACATGGCCCGTCGCTACTTACCAACTCAGCTATCGGAACAATCCACCCGTAATTTTATTTCTTTCCGTTCGACAATAAGAGGTCCTAACGCTACTTGAAATGTGTCCCCCGTCCTTTTAGATGTAGGTACAGTCGAGGTCAAAAATATCTTTACAACTGAGTATTACAAAATAGTACATTACTGCAGAGGCCGTGAAGTAAGGGATTGCTGGACGAGATTGGGGTAGACGGCCGAGTCGTAGACGAGGCCGGATACAACGAGTCCAGCAATCCCTGTTCCGGCCGAGGATTGTATAGTGCTTTTCTCAAACGATGTGAGGAAATATACAAATAAAAATAATTACAATCTGAGCGAAAGATCAGAAAACAATTGTGTAATTTGCCGCCTTTTTAATTTTTTAAACATGCCATTTGAAGAAGCCGTTCGAGCACCAAGTTTAACCGTACATAAAGTGTAGCACCTACCATATATTTTGTTTTTTTTTATGTCGCAGGTGGTTGGCAGAATGAAATGTATGCGTTAATATCACGAAATGAAGACATGAAGTTTCTTGTTTAAGGCTCCCTACATTTCTTCTTGGCCTTACGCCAAGAAATAATGTATGAAAACCCTAAGTAAAACCATTATTGTCCGCTACTCTAACTTTTTAAATTTGCTTACTGATATTAAACTGACAAAGGAAAAATTACATACTGCCAACCACCACTAGACTGTAAGCATACTTGCGACATAAAAAAAAAACAAAATCTATGGTAGGTACTATATGTACTTATATGCGGTTAAACTTGCTGATCGAACGGCTTCTTCAAATGGCATGTTTAAAAAAGAAAAATGGCGGCAAATTAGACAATTGTTTTCTGATCTTTCGTTCCGATTGTAAACAGAACTTTAGTGCATAAAGCCCACATCACACTGGCGCGACCTGGCCGCGGCAGACAATAGTAAACTTGTCATTAGCTGTCAACTTTACTATTGACCGCCACCGCAGGCCGCGCCAGTGTGTTGCAGGCCTTAAGTGAAAAGATGAAACTGACATGTGCGCAATGTGCGTTGTAAGTAAACTTAGTTAAATGTAAAGATATTTTTGTAACACCCAATTAATTGTAAATATATCTCTGATCTCGACTGAGGACGATTTTTGTTTCAAAACGTTTAACAAAAATATGACTATTGGCTGTAACAGTCACAATCTATGAAGCATTGGGTATATAAAGACAAACTTTGCGTGTACAGATAAGGTGCGGCCAAGCAATACATTCAGCCGGCACTCCACACAGGTCGGATTTCTCCGAAATCATGGAAATGAACCCTTTGCTATGACGAGATATACCTGGAATTCTAGTATGTAAGTGTTTCTGTTAGCTAGTGGTAATAGTTTGAGCCAGCATATTATTTTATTATATCGGGTTTTACCAGGCCTATGTCCAGCAGTGGGCGTCTTTCGGCAGATATGGTGACGACGATCTTCAGCTTTTACTCGGAATCTTCATTTAAACTCATATCGTTTGATACTTGACTTGACTTTTCAGTGAAGGGGATCTGCGAAGAAATTCTAAGGAGTAAGCAAAGTCCCCAACACGTACTGGGCCAGCGTGAGGCCTACTCTCCGTTCCCTCTCATCCATGAGAGGAGGCCTGTGCCCAGCAGTGGGACGTATATAGGCTGTTTTTTTACTCATAAGTTTGTCTGCGTGAGCGCCTAGACCCATGTCCACCCATTTATAAGTTACTTAGCTACGAGCTAGCTCGACCATGAATACTTTACGATTTAAAACAAGACTTGGTTATGCCATAGCTGTCTATGGCATTACCAAGTGTTGTTTTAAATCGTAAAGTCTTCATGGTGGCATGGTTCTATCTGTGTGGCTGTCCACGCAGATACATGTTTGTTAAACTTTTATATCGTCTGGATTAACAAACTATCAGACAGTACTTTCATGTAAAAAATTAAAACATTACTAGTTAAATTAAAATTAAATTAAATTAACGTTTATTTCAAGCTTAGGAATAAGACTTAGGAACTAAGTTAGTAACAATTCCCTATATTTGCAGTGATTCACTGTTACTGGGCTTGTGAAGTCCACAACAGTGCATAATATACGGACAGTCAATCCTGTCCGCAATGATAGTTAGGATGGTGTTGGGGCTGGCGCGCACGCGTTAAAGCAAAGTCAGTCAAAGCAAAGACGCGTGGTTCCAGTGTCAGGGTGGCAACCGCCCCAGGCCAAGTTGGCTCAGTTCGGGTTGCACAGGGCGGTTTCACATCACTTCGGGAGCTCAAATACCGCGAGCCATCCATTTGCCTCTTGGACCCTGCAACTACGCGTCATTGCTCTGAATATATGGATTATTACACGTGCGGCAGACGCGTTGCTGTGGACGTATTTGTTTTTAGGGTTCCGTACCTTAGGCGATTAGGGTGCAATGGGACTATATTACGAAAGCTATTACCATTGTCTGGTTATCTATGTCTGTCTGTCACATGTAGTAGACACTTGAAATGGTCATAGAGTGTGTAATTACTTATAGTATGTAGCAATGTAGAAGTTTCCAAAGTAGCAAAATTTCTTCCATGAAAAGTTCTCAGAATTAAAACTTTATAAACACTGGAAACATGTCACAATTACTACCAAACTCCCTGTATATACGTTGTCAACTATTATTAATAATACCAGGTTATAGATGTCCTAATGATACAACAATAAAAATTCCCATCGTAATATATTATGTAACAAATGATATATATTATATGTTACCAAAGATTATTTTCTTAATAATCTTTAATGTTACTGTAACTAATGACACATCTATAAAACAATCCGGTCGGAATATATGTAACTAATGATACATCCTGGAAAACTTCCCTTCGGAAACTTCCTAACGGAAACTGGTTTTTAAATTCCCTTGAAAGTTTCCGAACATTTGTGAGCACGTTCCTGATATTACGGAGAATGTTCTGCAACTTGTAAGTGGCTAACTGTAAAGCCTTTAAACAAAGTGAAGTTAAAAATATATGGGCACACAAGAAACTTGTTTAATTTTTACTGTTATTTTTACGTTAATGGCACGGAACGCTTCACGTGTGAGTTCACTTCGCACTTGTTAAAGCATCTTATGTGCATAAATCGCTCTCTTGATATGTTTGACTGAATCTCTAACCATGACAGTCAATTTCCTGTGCTTTATATTTTTCTCCCAAATGGCCTTCTGAAGAGGATTCAACGCTAATTTTTAATTTTAGAATATGACATCATTTGCGTACTAATAATATGAATCGGTTTATAAATGCCGCCCTCCCAATCCAATACGGCGGCCTGGGTATCCGGCAAATTTCGAGCGTCGTTTTTCCAACCTTTTTCTTCTCGGTCCACACAGCACGATATCTCTCATTGGAAAAATCTTCGCTCCATCACTTCCTGATATTTCACAAAGTAATGGAGCGAAGATTTTATTATCTGCCTGCAGTCCCTCATCGCTGCCCCTGCGGCGCAGAAGTGTATCGTCTGGGCCACTACGGCCTTGCCTCCCAAAAAAGCGCAGGCCGCTTCGCCCGCCACGCCTACTTGAACGACATAATCCGTCGGGCCCTTGCCAACATAAACGTTCCATCCGTCCTAGAGCCACCTGGTCTCGCACGCGACGATGGCAAGAGGCCCGACGGTATGACGCTCATTCCGTGGCAAGTGGGACGAGCCCCAGTCTGGGACGCCACCTGCGTCGACACATTGCCTCCGTGCCACCTACCCACCACTTCGCAGAGGGCGGGCGCAGCGGTTGCCGATGGGCAGAGGCTGCCAAACGCCGCAAATACACGAGCCTCACAGGTAACCATGTGTTTGCGGCTTTCACAGTAGAGACGCTTGGGCCATGGGGTCCAGACGACCAGAAACTATACCGGGACTTAAAAAACGGCTCTTCGAGCACACCTCTGGCTTGTCCCTCGGTCAAAGAATTGGCATCGCCATTCAGCGAGGGAACACCTGGCACCCTACCACAGAGCGCCGATCTGGAGGACTTTATTTTAGGAATATACATATTTTAGTTGTAACTTATTTGTGTAATAGTTCTTATGTGTTTAATAAAATAGATACATTCTTTTTTGTAATATGTTACACTAGGTAATTGTGGAATCTCTCATAGTAACAAATTAATTAATTAATCTAGCGTGGCAGGTAGACTTAAGCCGTGTGGGGTGGGAAGCTTGGCGCTAATTGCGATCGGATATCTTTTTCACGCTGAAAGCTACGGAATCTTGGCAATCACTTTACATGTAATGTTTTTAGTGCGATAAGAATATCTTAATAGACCAAACGAAATTAGATATCATATTTGTTTTCACTAACATGGTGACCATTAACCCACCCCCAAATTTTGCGATATCTGAGATCGCAACAAGCAAAAGAGAAAATTATTTAAAAAAAATGAGCGGTGTTATAACATAACACTTGGTCGGGCTATCTGGGTGTAGTTGAAGTTTTCATATGACGGGATATAATAATTTTTAGTTTTTATTTTAGTTTCAGTTAACTAATCACGGTAGCAAACAAGTGAATTGATAATTTAAAAAGTTTAAAACCATTTCCTTGACACTTGCTGGTACTTTGCTTTGCACCTCTTGATTGGGCTGGAATTTAGGATACTTACGTCAATTTGGTGACAGTGCAAAATATTATGGTAATGGTACTAACAACAAAATCAAAATTCAAGTCTAATGTGAAGGAAAAATCTAGGTTAAACTTGTAATAAGACATGACTATGACAACATTTAGTTTTTGTTGTAAATATGTATAATTGTAACCTACTGCTAAGACGGACTAAAATATCGTCATTAGGTGAATCAATTTTATATCTTTATAGTTATTGATAGTCAATGACTGCCTGTGCAAAAAAGTACAGTCGGTTATAAAGCTTGTCTCAATAGTGGACATTTGATTACACATTGATTAGCTATCAGGATGTTATAAAGAAAGTAGGTAACAAAGTAAATGTATTTTATACCGTCTGAAAGATGTTTATTATATCCTATTATAATTATAACTACCTATTAGTAATTGGGACATACATTTCTTACCTTCGTAATAGACATAAATCCATTTCAAACCATTACGATACTTAATGCTTAAAAATAAGTTTTCCCCAGTGGGTATTACTAATTGACTACTTTATACTCTATGAAACGAATTTGTGTATTAATTAGGCTAATAGAGTGAATTGGAACTTGATTCGTATTGTAATAATATATATTTGTACCAAATAAATTAGTGAAATTGATATTTGTAGGACTACGTTAAAATAGAGTTTATCAAAAAAATACATGAAAGAGTAGACGTAACAAGGTAGTATATACATGTTAACAATATGTGCAGCATATTACTTCAAAAAAAATACAACTTTTATTTTAATAAATGTTTAACTGATAGGTATAGAAAGAATGATTTGTCAGTACCTACGGGTTACCAAAATGTAACGTAACTATTTAGGCAGGTTATAAGAATACCTCATAGCTGGCTAAGAATGGTATTCTCATTAGGTGCACACTTACTTTTACACCTAATTTCAAATAAAATTAGTCATTTTGTAAAGCAACGTAAGTTTCTTAGTAAATTTCTTGCATGAAATATATTTTCATTATCTATGATTGCTGCTGCTACTCTATTTATTTGTAATATTCATATGAATTACGAAGTTATAATCCGGTCTGGCCGTTTTTGTTAGGAATATTACGTAAAAATGTTACATGTTCAATGATTGGTATATTTTAAAATAAACTTTCAACAAGTTTATCGAAACCGACCTCCTTGAGAAATTCTTCGTTCATGACAAAAATAGTGCAATCATTTTTAGTATAAATTCCAAAGTCAAAACTTATTTTCTTCACACTCACCGGCAAGAAAAACCCGTTGATCGCATCACTCATCAGAACCACTGCACCGATGTACAGCAACAATTTCATCGTTAAAAAGTAAAGTCCACTCAGCGGCGATATATGAGTTCGTAACGGAAAGTTAGGGTAAGTAAGGGTACCGGCGGGTGCTCGCGGCGTCGGACTTGTGAATGGGGCGAGAATGCTCCAACTCCCTTTATAGGATTAATAAATGTTTCTGCGCACCCTCAACTGCGCTCAACTCACTCTTTATTATCCATATCGGTTGTTATACTGTTTTTACAAGCTAATTCGATCACAGTTTACTTCCCAAGCTTCTACACGTGTTTTTTGGTCCAACGTCACAATTTAGACAGAAAACATTATGACCTAACGAAATTGCGATGACAATGATAATACACTGGTCACTGTTACAAATTCAAAAGAATAATGTAATCACGAGACGATCTACCACTACACTGTGTTTGTAGCACGAGCGAACTTATCAGTACGACTTATTTGCATGGTAAATATTTTGAACGTAGTTACTTAAGAGCGGACATTTGGTATGCAGTTAAATGTATGTATACGTACTATAACGAATCGTAGTATATCTGGCGGTAGTTACTCATCTATATTTATTGCTTTGTATGTAGCTTGTTACAAGAGAGAATCACCATAGCAGTTCACTATTTTTCATTTAGTACAAGGTTTTAGCTATTATTTAACGTATTTCAAGTTTAGACAAAATTTGGTGAAATAAACCCAGTAAAACATCAATGTACTTTAGATACAATTGGACGGAATTAATATTGACACGTTTTTTTCCGCTCGAATCTAGCCAATTTCGTGCACAACTAAGTAATTCAAATGACTACTTCTCTAAATTAAACATTCGTACCTATTATTCTGGCATCTGAACACAAACAATTAAAAGTCCAAAAAGACTAAAATATATCAAACGATCATACTGTGTTTGATAACGGGCGGTTTATAAGTGAATTGCCGATTTTCGTTACGTAATATATGTACATAGCACGATTTGTACGTACACACTAAAACGATCCACGCAGATAAATAAGGACGCATCTATCGGCAGAATAAGTGAATTAAATTACGATCTCATTCTGATATTTGTTGACGTTTGTTTGCGCTGTCTATACGCAGCGTTGTACAAATCAGAAAACGGGTCTCAGGAAAGGAGGCGAGGAAATTGTCTCGTAGTGTCTTGATTAACTCAGAAGCTAGGTGATGGGCCCATTTCCAGCGCGGCTGATGGTTTAATAAAATTTGCGAGATTACAAACAGAGATCCTAAGTATTATAACTACCTACTATACGTTTCTTTTCCAAGAAAAGGACCATACCACACGAGGAGAGAGGTACGAAGGTGAAGAGTATAATTTACTTTAAAAACAAAGTTTTAACCGACTTTAATTTAGTACTCCGCCAAGCCATGAGAACATTTCCACATTTATTTTCCAATTTACCACATGAACTGATTTCCGAGAGCAAATGCGTTGATTATTAGGGAAAAAACCCAATCGCTGTATGTGGCCCGATAATATTTGAGGACTTCCGTCGACTCCACAAGGATCACCTTTGGCACTTCATTAGTTGCTATTTCAACGAAATCTTATCAGAATCTGTGACGTACATTTGTACTTTTAAGTACATAATTGAGGAATTCCATAAGTCATCTGTGGTATTCATCATCAATTAGACTCCACCAAATTTATGATTACCGGGTGTAAATACACGAGTTAAAATAGAAAATACCAAAATCACTACACGCGTGCCTAATATAATTGAAGAGTTCCCTCAATTCCTCATGGATCCCATCATCCAATTGAATTTTTGAAAAAAATGGGACCCACCTGGAACTACCTACTTACAAACAAAAAAAAAATGTACAAATCGGCTCATCAATGACGGAGTTCTGAGGTAACAAACATTAAACATAATAAAAATAATAATAATAATAATACAACCGAATTGAGAACCTCCTCCTTTTTTTGCAGTCGGTTAAAAATATACTTGTCTTAGACCTCAGATTTAAATGATATCTTGTTCAATAGGTTCAACCTTGTCTTGTTCAACCTTGGTTCCTTCAATTCCATTGTCCGGACGACTTGCGGCATTAGAATATCATCATCATATATTTAAGAGCTTGGCTCTTGTCGGTGGAGTAATTTCCATTCTGTTCTATTCTCTGCCTTTTCCTTCAATTCTCTATACGATTCAACTTCAATAATAGATAGATAAGTGTCAAAACGAATAATTATATCGGAATAAGCTAAATTATGACTCTAGACCATGGTTTATGGTTTAAGACATTTATTTCTCAATATAAATAAATAAATATTAGGGGACAATCTTACACAAATCAAACTAGTCCCAAACTAAGCAAAGTTTGTACTATGGGTACTAGACGACGAGAAACATACTTATATAGATAAATAAATACTTATATACATAGAAAACATCCATGACTCAGGAACAAGTATTCGTGCTCATCACACAAATAAATGCCCTTACCGGGATTCGAACCCAGGACCTCTTGCTTCGTAGGCAAGGTCACTACCAACTAGGCTAAAGCGGTAGTCATATAGTTACATAAATCACTTACTGAGAAAACAACAATTTATCACCAACTTTGACCAAGTACAGCGCGTGGTAGCAATAAGCGCAACGCAACAAAGAAGTGGAGGTGGCCAGTGCTTATGTTGGTGAATGAAATAAAGCAAATAAATCTCACTCATGGTGAGATTTATTTGCTTTATTTCTTTCATAGCTTTCCGGTACGGGCTTTAGAAGTGCGCACATACCGGGCCGTAGCCAGAACTACATCCAGACCTACCTTCGGTTTCGTCACGCCTGGTGGGGCACCACTGGACGCGGCGACTGCGGACCACCAGCGCCCCTACGTGCTGCCTCGCTTGGGCACCCTGGTTGTGGTCTCCTGGGAGCTACGGTTTTCCTTGCTTCTGGTGCAGCGTTCGTATTCATTTTTAAGTTAAGTGATAGGAACCTCGCGCCCGCGCGTGCACCTACGTGTGTCTTTCTTTCTGTCAGACTACTCCGATATCATTAGCGTTTTACTTTTAGGAATCGCATTGTGTTGAACGTGTAATTATTTCTTACCATCAATTGGTTCCGGAAAGTGCAATATTAGAACGTGTTACTTTTTTCCCTGAATTGTAAAAATCCCTCTGCCCGCCGACACGTCATTTGGATTTCTTCCTCGGCTATTCACCCTTAGGTTCCATCACTAACCCCATTTTATCTACGCACCATCATCCGTTATTTTTCAGGACCTTACGCAAAATGTTGACGGACCAAAGTTGCACGTTGACGCGCTACTCGAAGTTTGTAACACTACTTTCGGTGATGTACCGATTTTTGACGCAAAAGTGAAAAGTTACCCCTTACCGTGTGTTCTATCAAACGTTTGCTGTACCGTTTTTGATACTGTTGTGAAAAATTACCCCGTACCGTGTGCGCGTTCTGTCAATGTTTTTTGTCCTTGTGTCACATTATGTTAGGGTGTTTTATTATACACTAATTAGTGTCTACCGGTCTGTTTAAATAAATAAATTATACGTGTTATTGTGGCAGTATTTCATAATATTATTATATTTGCTTCAGTAGCCACCAAGTTGAATGCAGCCTCCTTTGAAGAATTATTTCGACATCGTATTTAGTGCCCTACCAGAAATTCAAAAGTTCATAATAAGATATTACCTGGGTACGTATTTGAAGATCGAAAATTGAAATATCTACAGTGAAAACATCGAAGTACAAAATATCGAAACGAACGATCGAAATATATAATGTTATTGAATACCTCTAGACGTTAAACCATGGATTACATTAAAAATTTTTCGATCTTCGACCAGACCCCCTAGCACACTAAGTTTTATGTCGGACATAAAGCATTCGTCCTTTTCTGGCAAATATGCGAGTGCGAGAGGGACGAATGCTTTATGTCCGACATAAAACTTAGTGTGCTAGGGGGTCAGATCATGAGATGAACTAAACAGATGACATAACTGATTTAGTTCACGAGGATGTTGACTTTTGACGTACTACGAGTTACCCATATTTGTAAAGCCCGCATTACACTGGCGCAGCTTTGTACTATTATCTATTCTGTGGCGCGGCCTGGCCGCTGCGGTCAATAAATATTAAACTTGTCATTAGCCATGGGGAACGAACATTTTTGTATGAAGCCTGGCATACCTAAAATTGCAAGTACATAAAAAGTCGAGTTTTGATGTACAGGTATGAAACATATGCCAATCGACAGAAAAAATATTACAAACATCAAAAACTCTTTCACAAAATGTCGTAAGTGATATACTTTCTGAGTTATTCCAGTTTGAAAATATAAAATATTATAAAAGAAAAACTCTATTTAATTGATATATTAGTCCATTTTCACTATTTTTTGGGTTATCATAATAATAAAATAATAGTATAAAGCGCGGGGGCTCGGTTTTCCGACCGGCTGCTGGAGGGTAGATTTCGACCGGCTAATCTCGGTCTACCCTCCCTTGTCTTCTTGGGTTTTCCTTTGCCCATTGGGGCGACGTAGGGCCAGTGACACACACACAGTTTGTCATTTGACTTGTACCGTCCTTAAGCGTTCTCGTTGCTGACGAATAAATTTTAGAAAAAGTTGTTATCTTTTGTGAATTATCATATTTACGCGATGTCAAGTAACTTAGGCCCGCCAGGGTCGCGGTGTTTCATCTCTTGGTTGCTGTTCCCACGTCATGAGCGTTGTGTGGTTCATGTCATGGGCACGTCATCAAGAAAAACCCCGACTGGCTCCTGCGGCGTTTCTAGACTCTATAATCGTGAGGCACGATATTAAAAATGAGGCTAATGGCGAGTTTTGAAAATCATTGTTACATTATTGTATATATTTTTGAATTATATTCGTTAATATGATAACCCAATTTATTACTAGTAGTGACGCGGAATGCTTTAAACTGATGATAATGGACTTTTAAATCAATTAAATGAAGTTTTTCTTGTAATATATTTTATATTTTCAAACTGGATACACTCAGAAAGTGTATCACTTACGACATTTTCTCAAAGAGTATTTGTTATTTGTAATAATTTTCTCTATCGATTGGCATATATTTTATACCTGTACATCAAAACGCAACTTTTTATGTACTTGCAACTTTAGGTATGCCACAGAGGTTCGAACCTCTTTCTATTGAACGCCACCGCGGTCTGTAGGGGCCAGTCTGTGCCTGCTGTGGCCACGCGTGCTGTAGCCACGACTAGGGTTAATTATTTTTTTCTGAAGCGGAACGCCACCTAAATAAGGTGACGCTCTTACTTTTACGAATACACATTCCTTCCTGCAATGAAGTTTAGTGTAAAAAAGAACTAAACTACTAGGAAAATTTAACTGTCATCGGAAAGTAATCCCTACTTCATTCTTAAAAGATAAATTAGGATGTCATTTAGCTTGTGTAATTGAATATTAAGCAACAAAAGGCCTTTTAAATGTTCAAAGAGTTATAAATTCATGGTTGGCTCAGCTCTAATTTAAATGAAACGGAAGATTGAGCGGCGAATCCAATCTCTACTTCGAAAGACTTGCGTAGGTAGGAACAAGACACAGATATAGATATACATAGATCACGCAAATGCATGTACTTCGCGTGCCCAAATTAGGACTCCGAGTTGGCACTCCGACTTACATCCGCGCGCGTCTGTTGTGGTAGCCGGTTGTCCGTGAATATTAAGAAAATGCCTTATTGCAGAATCGATTTTGCGCGGACAACGGGGAATTCAGATACAGATTGAGGTGTTTAAGTTATCTAGTGTATATCTATATCTGTGGAACAAGAGCGTGAACGGAAACAATCACATTAAATTGTTTTAGGACACAACTTTCAACATTAATGTAAATTATTATTTTTTAAATTTGTAGTATGTTGTGTCACTTGTTAATAATTTTATACAATAATATTCAAAATTGAATGAATTGTATTTTTTTAATATAAACAAATTTGAAAATAAGTGACAAACTTAAAAAAAAAACCAATTTAAAGACCAATTACTTACGGTTTTATACCCACCACTAGGTATCAACCTAGTATTTATTTAGACCTAGTATATTTTTATTTAGTTGTTTTTGTTTCTTTGTTTCCTCCTTAATGTGTACTTATTTTTGTTGACATTGACATCATATTTTCTATGTTTTTGACGATTGTTAAAATTCTTATAATTTTGACATGTACATTTGCAAATTTTTTATGTAATTTTTATTTTTTAGTTTTTTCTTATCAGAACACAGTACCTGTTATGCTCTTTATCGGTTCACACCCCATTTTTGTTACACACTGTATACAGTATGATATGCTATGAATAAGCTGACCACGCGTCTTCGCTTGCGTATAATAAATAACGCATCAAATTATATCCTAAGGGAAGGGATAAAATTTAGTCTACGTCCATTATTCTCTTCTGGTGTTGTAAGTGTCCATGGGCGTCGATTATCGCTTACCATCAGGGGATTCGACTGCTCGTTTGCCTCCTATATCATAAAAAAATAAATAAATATGAAGCTCCATTCTATATATAGAAGTAGTACCTATATAGAAATACTAACGTTACAGTTTGTATATATACAAACTGTACTACATTATAACGTTAGTATAGATTAGTATTAGTAAAGTATACATAAGCGCTCCGTCCGCGTCGTACCCATTTTATTTTCGGAAATACATAGAGTCCAAGTATTGCCGATAAGCATAATAGACGCCCCTAGTCTTGTTTGTTTCAAAAATAAACTTAAAGCATGGCTTGTTGAGCAGTCGTTCTATACTTAATGCTTAAGGTACTGTGAGATGATGGATAGACGTAATTCTTCTGTCATATATTAATATGCAGTGTATATATTAATTTGTAATTACTATATTTGTAATTCACAGTGACTTAGTTTCTAACTGTAATGCTGTGTAATTATTTTAAATAAATAAATAAATAAATAAATAAATAAAATACTAGTTTTAAAGAATTTTTAAACTTAAAATAATATTCATAATTGATGGCTGTTAATTATAACCTAAGCTTATTTTAACACGTATTATAATGTTGACATGTAATTTTTTATTATCAATAAAGTATGAGTACGAGTATGAGTATGAGTATATATATTTTCCAAAATTGAAGGTCCATTATAGTGTTAAGTGATATCATGTCTGAAGCTGGTTCAACATTTTCGAAAATTACCCGCAACATACAAACTCACGAACACTTCCTCGTAAATTACATTCGACTTGCAATTCTTGTCTGCCACACTTTATTCCTAGTTTTCAAATTATGCTAGAAATGTTCGAGACTTAGGGTAGGAATCCACCAGTGATTTGCTAAGCGGTGCGGTGTTTCCATACAAGTAACATCAAACTGTCAAGCATACGAGGTGTCAAATAGTTATATTAAGGTTTCTTCGAAGACACTTTTAGACCGCCGAATGAAGTCGTCAACCGTGGTGTGAAAACGGCCTGCACTCCTTTGCCAAAACAATCCGTGAAGCCTCATTTGTCGGAAGCGCATAGAGGTACCGCGGAGGCTGACTGCTAATCGTAATGTCCAGTTCTAAAAAGGTACCTGTATTTGGCGAAAGGTATACGTTCATCCAGTGGCCAGCCTCCTTATTAGCGCTCTCTTGTCCTGACTGGATATCCTGATATCCACGGGAGATCAGCGTCAAGGTATTTACATGGTACCATGTCATTAACACATTCATTGCCCAGAATCGCTACGCGCTACGCTCGTAGCCGATCCCGTGGTTTTCCTCGTAGGTATGTAGCGGAAAGCGACTACGGCGGTCTGACGCATATGTGTCGTCATGGGCCCTGAATGGGTTAAGCTGAGTGGAGTCCTTTTCTCTGACCCTTTTGTTAGATTAACATTTCGCGATAGTTTTAAGCAAAAATGTTTATTTCCATGTCTTAGTCTAAGTAACGACTTGAATAAATATTTTTTCTTTCTTTCTTTCTTATTATCAGCGGCACGGCAGTCAGAACTATACATCGACAGAGTATTACTTATTCAAAGTTCATTTGAAAAGGCATCATCGCTCTCTGATTTCGGATTTTGAGGAACATTTTGGCACAGGCAGGCAGACAACCAGGCGTTTAACTAGCGTCGTCCAAATCTGCATTCTCAAAGTCTGAGGGCAAAGCCCTAAAGATTTGTCAATGAGATCGGACGAGCCCCGAACGGACGATAGGAACGCCACTATAGTGAAACACTTGAAATTTCGAGCACCCCAAGCCCGTCATAAAGTAGGTACCTACGGGGAGGGATGCTTGAATCTCGGACAGTTCGCTGAGGTTTAAAATTATAAATTTAAATTTGTTTTAGCTAAGGAGTTAACCCTTCAGCTGTGGTCATCCCTCTGTGGGCTTCACATTTTTTCCTGCAGGTCGGTGGAGCCCCCCTCGGAGGGGCGCAATGGCTGTGCTTACTTTCTTAGAAATAAAACCGCCATTCGTGTATTGATCTCGTTTTAATTCATTGAAACGTATAGCCAATGAAGCGAGACAGCTAACAAGCGACAATGTCAATGGCCATTGGAGGAAAATTATGAATTTGATCGGTAATCTAAAACAGTCAGTGGCGCGTTTGACACGGTCGGTGTTCGCGAGTGAAAATTAATGGGTTTAGTGCTGAATTTTAGTGCCAGAAGGACAGTTCTTGTAGACATGTAAGTAATCTAGAGACTAACATAAAACTAGTGTTATTTTAACGGGTTAACTGTAATAAACCCGTGACTAACACAACATACCTATTCATGCTCAAAATTTGCCAACACGTATTTTAGCGCTTTTCTAATTATCTAATATTACTATCAGCTAATAACATTACCGTTATTTATCATACATTTGTTTAAAATGAACCTAAATGGATTAACAATGGCTGGAAAGTAAATAAATCGATTGAAATTGGTAACGGTCATAACAAACCCCTCAGAGGGGTGGTTAACAGACCAGGAAAACCCCTCAGAGGGGTGCCCACATAATACCTCGTGACGTCACTATGATTCGCACTCTATACTAATCATGACCTTGATTTATATTGTTTTTAGATCATGTTTTGATGTGATTTTTGTTTTACTGGTGATTATATTATAATTTAAACTAAAATTATACTTAATGGGAATATTAATAAACCTAATTTATCTTGTTCAAAACATATGGTTGCTGTGATAATTGCAGTAGTTTGGAAGAGGTTATTTTATATGAAAGTAGACACTTTTTTCATTTTACTCTCACATAAAACCTGCTGCACCTAGAATAAAAAAAGCTTCGGTTACACTTAGTTGATGACCCAAATTTATGGTTTAGGCATGAATTTGATTACATACAGTATAAAACACTTCAGATAGAAACATGTAAATCGAAGCCCACACGAGCTACTTCTGAGTGTAGGCATTATTTTGGTAGAATATTTCAAATGGTCTAGTGTAAAAAAAATACTCATGAGCCTGCCATTTTATGTTTTTCGAATAAGTATAACACTAATTTCTTCAAATTAAGCCCATTAAACACCCCAAAAAATCAATTTATTATATTTAAAATAACAAAAATATGTCGTAAACTTCGGTGACCTGGTCGACGAGGTCAGCTAGATAGCCTTAATACGACTTTAATGTAACGATGATATATCGTCGCAGTTAGATAATATAATATGGATTGAGTTTCATTTAAAATCCTGGCTGTGATTATGTAAAAAACGAAAGAAGATTTAATTTTACCAAATCACTTCACCTCACAAACCATGTCGGTGGAGCGTCCCTCAGAGGGTGCCACGGACGTGGATAAGCGGCCATGTTTTTTCGCCACAGCTGAAGGGTTATGGTTGCTGTGATAATTGCAGTCGTTTGGAAGAGGTTATTTTATATGAAAGTAGACATACTTTTTTCATTTTACTCTCACATAAAACCTGCTGCACTTACAATAAAAAAAGCTTCGGTTACACCTAGTTGATGACCCAAATATATTGTTTAGGCTTGAATTTGATTACATACAGTATAAAACACTTCAGATATAAACATGTAAATCGAAGCCCACACGAGCAACTTCTGAGTGTAGGCATTATTTTGGTAAAATATTTCAAATGGTCTAGTGTAAAAAAAATACTCATGAGCCTGCCATTTTATGTTTTTCGAATAAGTATATAACAAATTTCTTCAAATTAAGCCCATTAAACACCCCGAAAAGTCAATTAATTATATTTAAAATAACGAAAATATGTCGTAGTGACCTGGTGACGAGTTCAGCTAGATAGCCTTAATACGACTTTAATGTAACAATGATATATCGTTACAGTTAGATAATTTAATATAGATTGAGTTTCATCCAAAATCCTGGCTGTGATTATGTAAAAAACTAAAGAAGATTTCATTTTACCAAAGCACTTCACCTCACAAACCTTGTCGGTGGAGCGTCCCTCAGAGGGTGCCACAGACGTGGATAAGCGGCCATGTTTTTTCGTCACAGCTGAAGGGGTGGTTTTAGTTCATTTTGGTGTTCCTAAAACGAACTGCAGCGGAGCATGTATGTTAATTCTGGGGTGAAAAGGCTGAATTTTGTATGAAGAGGGCCGAAACGAGACTAAGATTTACCTCCCAGGGCGCCATCGCGACATCCAGATACC
Organism: Epinotia bilunana; assembly: GCA_947049275.1. NCBI lineage: Eukaryota > Metazoa > Arthropoda > Insecta > Lepidoptera > Tortricidae > Epinotia > Epinotia bilunana. Next base: position 14,308,711 of record OX346257.1, read on the forward strand.
ATACGATAAATTTAATTTAGAAGCTAAATCCTATAAAACTGGATTAATAGCCAGACTAAAAATAGCCGGCCCGACGGGATCACCCTGATGTCATCGAACTTCCAAGGAAAGTTGAAAAGTTTATGGTTTCGGTATATTCATTTGAAGGGATCGGAATAGTAGAGGAGGCAGTTATAAAATTCCAGAATATTGAGCATGTGTCTATAAACCCGTCGGACGCGCTAGGGACACACGTGTGTGCCTAACGGACAATAGTAAAGGGCTTATGACACTTAACTGAATTTAGCATCCTAATTAGGGAGCGGAGTTGAGTCATAAGCCCTTTACACATTGTTCTACAGACGACGCGCGTTCGTCGGGTCTGTGAAGGTTCAAAATGCGCTGTTATTTTAAAGTTAATTACATAGTTAACATGTGCATAAACATTCTTAAAATAAAAGTTTAGCCGATAGTGAGATAGCACAGTGACGCACGCAGTCACGATTGAAACGTAAGTCTTCCAAACCGGTAATTTTATTAAACTTTGCTTACGTTTATGTAACTTCAAACGAAAAAATAAGGGTATGCGTACACCACATTATATGTCATAAAACAATTCTTGGACCACCTTTTTGTGACGACCAATCTCATAGTAATCCCATCCGGTTATTAGTGCAACATACGCATTACGCTAAGTGTTCGCTTAGGTACGAAACAGGGATTCCATGACACAAGAAGATTCACATTAATTCTTAACATGTCCAAACAAGTTCCTGAATCGACAACAATAGATAGCTGATCTTATTAATGTATGTTGTTATATTGTTTATTACCAAGTTAAAATACCTACTTCTGCTCTAATAATCCTGGATAATAATTATAAAAGTTTTCATCATTAATATTAAATGTTGAACATGTTAAACATAACGAGTGTGTGGGTATTATCAAAATATAATGATCTCGAAAAGTATAATCCGATTTTAATGATGTCAGTTCTCGTTACTAACTGCGTGTAAACGCCCCAATGTTCAACACCTAATTATTGTGCGAGCGAGCGAATCGAGCGAAGTTTTCCGTTTCAGCTTGGGAAAAATAATGTTTCGTATTGTCCGGCTGTCCGGCTGTTCTCCTGTACAGGTCGCATTCCTCAATGGATTCACGTGAAATATTGTGAGCAGGTTTGATAATTATATTAGACTTTTTCCGATTCTGTTTTTAGATATTTTTCTCAGAACTTATCAAATTCTAGAGACGAATATTAAACAGAAAATAACGGGAAATGTGTTTAATTTAACCCTTTCGCCGCCAAGCAAGACGTCCATAAGAGACACTGTCACGCCAAAGTCGTTGTCACAAGAGAGCAAATACAAACCTTAACCTGCACGGCTAGCACGCGACGGCGCGCGAGCTCTCTCGATTTTTCTCGCACTATCCGTCTCTTTCTTATTAGAACACTTAGAACAAGAAATATAGTGCGATAAAAATCGAGAGTATGTCGCGGCCGTCGCATGCTAGACGTGCTGGGGGGCTAGCACAACTGACGCCGCGCCGCGACGCGAGTCGAGTCGAGATAGATTTATCCTCCTCTTTCGAATGTGCACGGTGCGAGTGAGACAGGAGACGCTCAGTCGCGCGCGAAGCGACTTGTCGACAAGTTGTGCTAAACGTACTGAGAGACTGACGGTTACTTAGACAGCCGCTAAACACCTATAGTCTTTCTTGGTGCTGCAGGCACGACAACGCACGACACCTTTAGGAGTTCGTGGCGTTCAAAGGGGGCGCTCTTATGGGTGCCCTATGCGTGGCCTAATATTGAGTGTCCTAAAATCTTATGGCCGAACACTTGGCATAACTTTGAATAGCATACTTTACATTTAGCATAATCTTTTTTTTGCATAATTGTTGACTGTTTTAATTCTATTTGCTCCTAATACTAAATGCTCGAAAAATTAATTGGCTGAAACTTATTACACCTGTTATTATATGGTTTAAAACATATCTGGCCTAATACTGGTATTACTTAAATTGCAATGCCTAAAGTACTTTAACTTATATCAAAAATCAAAAATGTATGAAATGCAATTGAATAAAAACACACACATTTCGTAATTTCTATAATTCACTTAATATCTTTATAAATTATAAAGAGACAGGATCCAAGTTTACTCAGGCTTATAGGTACATAATAACGAATAAGTATCTCACTTTACAAAAAAAAAATCATGGTAATTTTTTCCGCAATTGCCATAAGGCATTCAAACTTGGTACATATGGTATTATACGATTTAAAACGATATATTACGATACCTACTTCTCGAAAATAATATATAAAAATCGGCCAAGTGCGTGTCGGGCCATGCGCAGTGCTTTTTGTATGGGGAAATGACAGTTGATTTGTCCTAATGCGCGTTTGATACGTTACGTGATTACCCCTCAGGTATATCTAAACTTCTTGTTACTTTTTGTATGGGAAAATAACAGTTGATTTGTCCTAATGCGCGTTTGATACGTTACGTGATTACCCCTCAGGTATATCTAAACTTCTTGTTACTTTTTATATAGAAAAATGACAGTTGATTTGTCCTAATGCGCGTTTGATACGTTACGTGATTACCCCTCAGGTATATCTAAATTTCTTGTTACTTTTTGTATGGGAAAATTACAGTTGAGTTGTCCTCACGTGCGTTTGAGAAGTTACGTGATCACATTTCAGAAGTACAAGTTATACGCTCGAAAGTAGGCTAATAAAGATTTCCGAAGTTTTTCATTAGACAACTCGTCAACACTTAATATAATAATGAAAAAGTCTGTGAATTGCAGCTTTGTTACCTACCACTTATGCTCCTGCTTATTAAAATCTTCAAGCTGTGTAAGTAAACAATGAACTTTCTGGATGGATTATACTTGTTTACGAATCAAAATATATTTATTAATTAAATAAGTTTGCTTTGGGCTGCATGGGATCATTGTTAAAAAAAATTGTATTCGTTCTCTGTTTCAAATTATTTCTAGACGGACATTTATGTATTTTATCCCGCGGGTTAGGGTGACTATCCCCCAGAGCTGTGCGATGTTGCGAAGCAGTGAGCGAGGCAAAAATGGACCAATAGGAAGTGATGCGCGAGTGCGGTCAGCCGCGCTATTGGTGGAAGTTTTCGCTCACCTCCTCGCAACCGCGCATTGCTCTAGTGGACACTCACCCTTAGCCTGCGTTCTTAGCAATACGCGGTCTTCCGTCACACAAGCAGTGTTTGTATATCATTTGACTTTACACATCACAGCACGATTAGACAAAACTACGGACAAGAGGAATGAACATACTTAGGTTTTATTTCAAATGAGTACATACTTTCCACCTAGGTCGAATTGAGTGGCTCATGATAAGGGAACTTTATGAGACAATTTAGCGCAATCCTTGCCAATTGTGGTGTCCGATACTCTTAGGCGTCTCATGAGAAAATGCACTTTGTTGGATATAAAGTGAGGTCACCGCAAAGTAAAGCAATACTTTTATTTGTTAAGATCTGGAAAATGTTGCTATATATATTATATTAGTGCCTATTAGTATAATGAAGAAATAATGCGAGTCTGAAATAAATATCCACTTAGCAATCTTACAATAAAACGGTTGGATATTTGTAATAAATAAGCTATAAAATTAATGGAAACACACTGCTGAACCTTGTGAAACCTTCTAACTGAAGACTTTCTTTGAATTGGAAAATAATTGTTTTAGAAAACAAAACAAACCCGTTCTTTGCTGAAGTTAGAGGAACGTCGACCACAAGTACACTCGCGGTCAAATATTTCGGGTCACCCTAAATTAAATAACTGCATTAAGTTTTTTAAAATATTTAATACTTGTTTTATTTACAAAATATGCTATTATTTACAATACCCAACTGTATTAGCAATGTCCTGGATCCTGTCATAAAAATATCAATATCCAAAAATCGCGATTTTTGCGATATCCCGCTCCGTTAACGTTGTTTTTTTTCCTGGGTTTTTACCAGTCCGATTTAAACCTGGTAACGTTATTTTTTTACTTTTATTAGCAGTTTATATGTAAAATTAAATAAAGATCATGACAGGATTAACTGTACAACCTCTTACGCACTATTTTAGGAAATATGACGGTATTTTACCAACCCGTATTCTTTGTCCGCGAGTGTATTTTAAACACAAGTAAATAGTGTACACTACCTTGCCTGACCGTTGACACTGACAGCCGACTGTTGACACACCATGGCCGTACCATAAAATTTGATGTTATGATGAATTGGAATCACATGTCAAACGTTCAGTTAATTTCCAAGATTGAAAATTGCTAAACAAAGACGAATTATACGAAAAACGAGTACCTACCTATTATTGCTCCGCAGAACATTTTGTCCGTCATCATTTTGTTAGACATGTCTTTAATAATTGCGAAGACACCTTTGAAACGCACGGCGAACAAACGATGTCACATATCACTGTCCCGGCAAACTTGATAAGCTGATGCAGTTCCGAGTATACAAATAAATATCAAGAATAATGTCTGGTAGGTATACTTTATTATAACCTTTCCGATAACGCCTAATATAAATGCCTAGGCACATTATATATTATCAGGACAGTTAGGTAGATATTAGTAGGTACTTACATTCATACGTAATAGCAATAGCTAACTATTATAACAAAAACTTGACATATTGAAATAAATATGTTTCGTGTGTTTGTTTCTACGCGCGCCATGATGGCGTTTTACTAAATATATTTTAGTTGCACCAGTTGCTTTGATTAGTGTCTACATGCATAAGGTATCAATTAACAAAGTCATTATTTGCAGAAATAATTAGTTTTTTTAAATCTTTATTTAAAAGTTAAAAAAAACCAGTTGCACCTATATAATGACCTAAACTATATAAAACATGGTTAGCTAAATATATTACACACTCAACAATATACACAATATTAGGTATTAATAGGTCTGGTTCTAGGAATACACAGATTTTAACATAATTATCCATTTATGCTTACAATATACATCATAATGCTGGTTATAGATAGTTTGTATTTTATGACAAGGTTAAAAAACTGATTTAAACCGTTCAAATAAACCAGACAAAGGAATCCTAAATGGACCTGTTACGGGCGACAGGATATTAAATAATACTTGTCTATTTGGAAATACAATTTGCATCAAATACTTAAACATACTATAAACTATCTCGTAAAGTGCTCGCATGTATCCAGTTAATACATTAAGATGAAACGACAGGAGTGGGACTTTGAAAGCGAAATCCATGGTAGGGGAGTTCCAAGGCATAATCTGCCTGGACCTCCCCTGGAGTTGTGGTTAGATCTATCAGTGGAGTAGGGGAATCAATAACAGTGAACGACGGTGTTGCGCCGGGAGACCCGGGGTAAACTGGATACAACCGAGATTCCGATTCTCTTTGTACTAACTTTGACGCGTCCCGTTTTACATCATTAGCTTCATTCGTGAAGGTGGCCGCTAAATGTATTCTGTCTGTCTTGATATTTCCGGTGTCGAGGTTAGACCAGGAGCGGGAGAGTGGTGGAGGCGTGCCGGCCATCACGGAGGGTGGAGGCCAGTTGTCACCGCTCCGCTGCTCGTAATGATCGTAAGGGGGGTAAGAATGGTAGAATCCGTAGTTCAGCGGACTTGTACCGATCTGGAACAGAACAGCTGTTAACAGGTTATCAAACATTGTTGGTAAAAGTGCAAGAAAGCCTAGCCGTGTGTTTTTATGTTATGGATGTTTTAAATTAGGTAGTTAAATTTGAGAGAGTTAAGAGGAGAAATTTATTAAGGAACACTGGAACAGGTATCCTACCTTCCCTCTGTCATGAAACCCATCATAATTGTCTACCTAAAAAGGAATTGTGTTATCATGTAAAGTTAGTTTTATTAGTGCCTGTTAAACAATATTCATTATCTTTACACGTTAGTGGGTTAGGTTGTATTTGTTGTTTAATTTAGACATTACCTTTTACAATTAAACTATGTCATGTGTTATTGGGTTATTTGTTAATAACACTTGGAATATTTTCAATTATACAATAATTAAGTACTACGTATTTACCTTTTTCAATCCTTGTATGGAGGCTAGTATAAGAGCCATTTTAGCCAACAAGAGCGCTTTTCCGCCGAGAACGGCTAGGAACTGAAAACCCATCGGTATCAGCACCATGCCGATAGACACGATCCCGAACATCATCATCACCATCATCTGATGACGGCGGCGACCTCGGAATTCCACTGAAACAAAGGAGCTCTTTATATTTGTCTATCATCATAGGTACTCCTGATTATATTATAAAGAGGAGAAGTATTCTCTTAAACGGATTCTATTGTACGTTCAAATTCAATAATTTATCCGTATAAGACATGAAAAAAGCGGTGACCGCGTCACACAATATACCTATAGAACAGACTTTCAAGATGGACAGAGACTATATTTTTATCCTGTAGCTGCATTTGTACAATGCCGCAGAGACAGCTAGTAACTACATAGGTATTTAACATGTATCAGGATTAGAATTTGAATTTAAAACCAGCTTTGTCCTGGTAAGTAGAGAGTTCTGACTAAATATCAAGTTTATGTTTCATTTATTAAACAAAATTATAGACTTTTAGTCGTAACTATTCAATTTATTTGAACTACTTTTCTTGCAGTTTTATATTAAGCGTAACTTTGGGTATAAATAAATATTTAAATACAGGAGAAAATTACATCGGAAACCAAACGCGTGAATATACTTTGAAATTTTAAATTAAATTCCCGTTTCATTATTTTAACGGAACACGACTGCCCTTTTTTAAGCCAATATATTTATTCCAATGTTTGAGACCGAATACCTAAGTAACTTTTTGCCAAGAATTCACTACGGGGCAAATGTCCGCCGTTTCACCAGCAACGTCAGACGAGATCACGTGACTTCGCTTGACATGTCTACAACGTCGCTCGGAAATAGAATTTATATTTCTATGCCTTTAGGCATGACAAGTTTAGTCTGGCATCATTGCGCCACTTCCGCACACCACACCACAGTTTTGAATAAAATGGTCGTTAAATTTACCTTTATCTGGCGATTTTCCGTTCTCAATGTCAAACTTGATAACGTGGGTTCTAAGAACTTTCGCCATCCTCTGCATCGCGAGAGTCCGCCACTCTCCTTCCTCCAACTCTTTCTCCGACCACGAGCTGTCGATAAACCAATAGTATTTCACAATCTATAATACTAGTTGTTTTTACTCTGCGTTCATGAATCACTCAGGACTTTTTCTTCTACATACATGATGATTTTTAATTCGTAATCAGGATACTCATACTCGTTACCTAAAACAAACGGTCTTTTTTTCTAAATAAAACTGAATAAGGAATTACTTTATAATTCAAAATCACTGTCACTGTCACTGTTAAAATAGTTTCTTAAACCAACCTCAAAACCCTTGTGACCAATAATAATTTTAAGAGTAATAAATTGTCAATTTTCACATGACGTTAGAGTTTATTAACGTAAGGTCTATCTAAATTCCCGCCAAAGTGAAAATTTTACGTATGTAACTACTTAACCTCGTAAGGCCCATCGGCCTAATTTTAGGATAAAAGATTTCGGCCTTAACTCATTAGCTTTTTGTAATAAAATTCCAACTCTATTTAGGGACTACGTTTCAAAATAATGAGTTATTTAAGATCTATTTTTAGGAAACTGGGTCGTTTTAACATTAGTCCTTAAAATAGCTTGGGCCTTACAAGGTTATCTTCAAAAAATGCAGGGAGACCAAACATTCAGTGGACATTGGTGTTAACATTATCATTAAATTTAATTAACTAAATAGTGATTTAATTGCATGAGACCTAATCCATTGAAATCCGTTTTAGCAATATATCAATATTTTTCGACTCCTGATTACGGATTCAAAATCACCGTGTAGGTATATAGAGAATTCATACTACGTAAAAAAACTGAAAAAATCTTGAGTAGGTAAACTTTTTCGGGCCTCATAAGAAGGCTCAAAGTCACCCAAAGGGCTATGGAGAGGTCTATGTTGGGAGTTTCTCTGCGTCATCGCATCAGAAATGAGGCTATTCGCAGCAGAACCAAGGTAACCGATATAGCCCTCCGAATCGCTAAACTTAAGTGGCAGTGGGCGGGGCACATAGCGCGTAGAACCGATGGCCGTTAGGGCGGAAAGGTTCTCGAGTGGCGACCACGAACCGGAAGGCGCGGCGTGGGTAGGCCCCCCGCAAGGTGGACTGATGACCTGGTAAAGGTTGCTGGAGTCCGCTGAATGCGGGTGGCGCAGGACCGGTCACTTTGGCACTCTTTGGGGGAGGCCTATGTCGAGCAGTGGACGTCTTTCGGCTGATATGATGATGATGAGAGTCAATGCAATGAATTTGCCTTACGAGTAAAATACTGCGATAGAAACAAAAAAAAATTGTTTACTGCTTATGTTTTACCCTGTTTAATAATTTACAACGTCATAAAACAACGTTATTTTTTTGTTTATAACTATATATTATGCTTCCAGGTGGGTCCCATTTTTTCAAAATTTCAGTTAGATAATGGGATCCATGAGGAATTTAAGGAACTCCTCAATTATATTAGGCACGCGTGTAGTGATTTTGGTATTTTCTATTATAACTCGTGTATTTACACCCGGAAATCATAAATTTGGTGGAGTGGAATTGGTGATGAAGACCACAGATGACTTATGGAATTCCTCAATAATGTACTTAAGAGTACAAAAGTATATCACAGATTCTGATAAGATTCCGTTGAAATAGCAACTAATGAAGTGCCAAAGGTGATCCTTGTGGAATCGACGGAAGTCCTCAAATATTATCGGCCCACATACAGTGGTTCGGTTTTTTTCTCTAATAATCAACGCATTTGCTCTCGGAAATCAGTACATGTGGTAAATTGGGAAAGAAATGTGGAAATGTTCTCGTGCCTTGGCGGAGTACTAAATTGAAGTCGGTTAAAACTTTGTTTTTACTTAAAGTAAATTATTTCTGTTTATTGTGGTATACTTTATAATCTGACGATCTTTACGTGACATAAACTTATACGTATATAAATTTTTGCATAGACATTAATTCGTTACAATTTTATTATAATGTTATGTGTTGACATTTCATTATAATTCATCGTGATATAAATTCATATAGATTAAACTAGCCTTCATTTGTATTGAAATCGTATAATATGTAATAAAAAGTCTAAATCTATTAATTAAGATAGATATAGTTACGCCAGTAACCAAGATGGGAATTGTTGGTAAGCGTCGGATTATAATCGATAGAAAAGTGGACTGAATGTTATTTTCATCTTCTTCGTAGACACATGCGTTAGTAAGTCCAGGATGGATGCCGAGTAACATTTAACCGAAAGAGCGGACAAAGTAGGCATGTTTAAAGGTTTTTTTTTAAATTTGAATTAATTTCTTAATAATAAGTATGTGAGTAACAAGCAACCCATTTCGCGCATCTTATATTATCTTAGCTAGATGAGGGCCCTTTCGGATTCACTTCGAACCATCGTGAATGTGCATTTGCCCTCTCCTTTATGCCTACTCCCAAACTCGCTCCATAATTTCCACAAACGGATGATGCAGCTTAGCGGAAGTACCTTGAATTCCTTTGGTTGCGGATAGCCGTTACCAAAGTAATTCATTCTTTGTCTGGCATGAAAAGGAATTAGTTACATTCACACAAAAAGTGTTCCATAGTCTCATCTTTCTCGCCATACATTCTATAGTCTAAACTATCCGATAGTTCCAGGAATTAGTTACATTCACACAATAAGTGTTCCATAGTCTCATCTTCCTCGCCACATGCACATTCTATGTCTAAACTATCCGATAGTCCTAGGAATTAGTTACATTCACACAATAAGTGATCCATAGTCTCATCTTCCTCGCCACACATTCTATAGTCTTAACTATCCGATAGTCCTAGGAATTAGTTATGTTGCTCATGAATACGATGAATTTCGTGATACATTTGACTTTGATTAAATTCCCAATTCGTATTCATGGAACATAACACACTTAACTCATTTTCAAGAATACTAATATAATGAAAAGCATACACTTAACCAAGTTGCGAGTCTCCAATTCGTCTGCATCACGAATATTCAAAGGGCAACGGCGTATGTATATACAAATCTAATCGCACATACGTCCTTACATAGTAATATTTTTGCTTATTTCGCAATCTCGATAAAACTGGAGCGCGCATTTTGCGTAATTTTATTCGACACGTATTTTTACATGACGTTGACAAATTCTGTTGCGGCCGTTCACCTCTTTGACTCACGTTATAAACACTATTGATGTGCATAAATCGTGCTAAAATAAAATATTGGTTTAAACAGGATGGTCCCAAATGTCATTAAATTTATGTGCACCAGACAAAGACAACCTTTGTAGCACTTCCGTTTTAAAAATACATGTTTTGAAGGTAAGGTCGAGGCCAATAAAAGAAAGTAGCACAGATTAGAACCTATTACTATTAGATCCATTTTGTGGTACCTAAGGAACATAAGGACAATATTGGACCGAATTATGTAGAAGCAGCATGTTATCGGAATGCTGCGCGGGTCCGTGGGGACAAGATGTAGGAACCAATTCCGATTACACTCAAGTTTCTTTCCTAAATTGGTCGTATTTATACAGATCCGTTTCACTGTTAGCTAAACTACCAGTGAAGGGGAAGCGTTCGGTTATACGCGAGTACCTACACTATTCATAGTAGATTATGCCTATAATTATACTTAATATGTCTTGTAGGTATTTGTATCATTCTAAAGTTTGCGTAAATTTGCGTTTTATTCATATTCGAGAATAGCACATAAAGTTACTTTTTACAAAATTTAAATTATTGTAAACTAGATAAATTTCTTGTTACTTTATATTCCACTGTCCAACTTTTAACATTTATTGCAACTAATAAACAGTCCTGTAATAAAAGCAAAGATGACATGCCAGACAAGAGAGTAAATCAATGCCATTTGGCATTAAGTCCGCCTTTTGTACGATAAGTTTTCTTTTGTGCAATAAAGTTTAAATAAATAAATACATAAAATCTAATCTTTAATAATTTAAATAATTAAATGTATTATAGCTTTTACTGCCTCCTTCAAATTTAAGTTAGAATAATACAAAATAGTTTCCATTTAATTTGTTATAGAAACTTAATCGTGTTTCAATCGTTCCGTCCCGACCCAAAACGATAGCCGAGAATCATTTCAACAGACAAGATATTCAATTAGAAAACGCAGTAGCTACCATGCCAAGGACCGACACATGGATACACAATATGTTGAAGTTATTATAACACCCTTCGTTTTCGTGGGAGATTAGAAAGTAAATTCGAAGAAACAGGTTTTTTTGAATACTCTAGGATTAGTGTATGCAATGTTGACGTTTAACCTCAGATTTTGTCTTAAACTCATCCCAATGTTTCGAGCCTTTTCCAGCACTCGTGGTCAACGGGGCTACCCCGTTCAAATGTAATGTATCCCGTTCTAATGTATTGCGCTCCAATAGTTTCAGTATGTTTAAATCGTTTTATTCGATGCGTAATAACCGAGGACAATATTAAATAATTTATTTCAGACATCATAAAGAGATAACATTACAACTCAAATGTTTCTATTTAGCCCTATAACTGGCTGGTACAGAATCTTATGGCATTGAATCCGCCATTTTTACATTTTTCTGTAGTGTGCAAAGTTAAATATGAATATAACTAGGTACTTTATCTAATGTATCGCAAGCTGTGACCAATTCACAATCTTACGCCCTAAAATGTTATGCTAAAGGCTATAAAAATCATGCCGGAGCACACCACACCGCCTACAATCGAACTCGTAAGTAGTAGGTACCTCACCTTAAAGTAGAATTCTTTAGTATCATGTCATGTAGCTTGAATACTACGCACGTAGTAGGACGTCACTTGAGATGACGAAGTTTCGGTTTAATAGATATTTTTTTAAATCCGTACCTGGTAAAGTTATCCGGCATCACATTCCCAATCCTGTCCACCATCTCGAAACGCACGAGGTTGACCCCTTCAGCAATGGGCACTATGTCAGTGCTAAGGGATCGGTCCAATGCCCTAAGAGTTTTCCGCTTCATACATCTCACGAACTTTGGGAAGTATTCCTTGTGGTCGATCACGTCCTTTACGTCAATCAACTGGGAACAATAATATATTTTTATACCATGTTCCATATAACCATCTAAATATAACAGGTACCGGTGGAGTGGGTTTACTTTGATTCGAGGGGCGACTTTGATCAGTCAAGTTTTCCTCCGAAGTCATTGTGTTTTCTTGTGCGTGAACTGTGGCAGTGATTATATTAGTATTATATCTTGCTGTTTACTCGATTAAATATTCTTAGTTTCAAATAGTTCTGCTTTTATACTACATTCTAAATGATCAAAGTAACCCCATTTTTTCCTAAAGTAACCACATTCCACTAAGTATCAAAACTGAGAACAAACTAAAATATAAATGTATTATCATAGGTGACGAAATCGTCACCTCGTTTCATATAATAAGCCACATCTAAGTTCTGAGATATTGAGATGAGAGTCATAGAGTAAATCGGTATTTACCCATAACGTTAGCAGTTTCACTAGTTTTAATATAAGATACTAATGGTCAAAATTAGATAAAACGTTTTATGTAAATACCTCCACTATAAATAGGAGGAAGATTACGGTTTACTTCAACAGATCCTATTTTAATATGGTTTTGTTTTTGTATTGTTTACAGCATGTGACATCCATTAGGTAACATACATTTTAAGTAGATTAGCTTGTAAGTGCTGTGAACCGGTTTTATCGAAAAAATATAACAATTACCTCTTCCAATGGAGAGTTATTATTTTATAAAAGTTTTCTCGAGCAGCAATGTACTTTTTTATTTGACGTTTTCACACAAACAAAGCAGTTAGAAAGAGAAATAATAGAATAACATGTTGGTAGAGGTGGACAACAGGCGGTCTTATTGCTGAATAGCGATCTCTTCCAGACAACCTTTGGGTATCGGAGAAAGAGATAAAACTAGATTATGTACGAGGTGGTGCAGAGAATATAATTAGCCAAAAATCAAAATAATTATATAAATACTACGTACATAAATAGCTATATATGTAACATACAGACGCAATCATACATATATATAAATATCACAATTAAAAATATATAATACATAAACAGTCAGCCAAAAAATAATAATAGTAAGACAATCAGGGTTAGGGGAGAGACAAATAATGTTCTTTAAGAAGAGATTTGAAGTTGCCGATAGATTTAGCTTGTCTTATATCAAGAGGGAGAGAGTTCCACAGTCGAATAGCCTTAAAAGTGCACGAACTACTGGAAAATTTGGAAGATGACGAAGGCACAGTTAATAGGAAATTGTTATAAGATCTAACAGAATCAACATAACTAAAACGCTCTTTGAGATAGCGGGGAGTTGCAGGGTTAAAAAAGACACAAAACAGAAGCGAAATAATGTGAGAGTTACGACGATAACGGATAGGGAGCCACTTGAGTTTGGAACGGAAACTAGAAGCGTGGTCATATTTGCGTACCCCAAATATGAACCGAATCCAGACATTTTGGAGACGCTCAAGCTTATTAAGCTGCTCCTCAGAAAGGTACATCAGCATAATCAAGAATAGGAAGAAGTAAAGTTCGCGCGAGCGTGATTTTAGTTGCAGTAGAATATCTACATGCTATGCTTGTTTTAACCTTAATTTATACCATGTACCTACTTACATTACATTTAGAAACTGTTATTTCATGCATATAAATGTAACAACAATCGTGTCAACTTCAAATAATCTGTATTTTCAACCTTTACGAAATGTCTCACGAAACTCACTCAATTAAGTTCACGCCTCAACAAACATTATTCATTAATACAACGTTCTATAAGATTCGCTAGATACCCTAACAACAAACTTGTTCGTTATTGCCAACGTGGCATTAGCAACGTTTGTTATTTAGTAAGCCGATTATTGAGGTACCCGGCGGAGATTAACGCATTATTACTCAAAGCAAGGACGCGGCTGGAATGACCACAAAAGTACATAAGCATTAACTTAACCAGCTTTCCACAAGGTTTTTTAGTAGCTTCCTTGTTTGGGCAATGCGCAAATTACCAATTCGTTTTTTTTAGATAGAAACATGACACGACTCTCTTTATAGTATACATTTCGACGTAGATAAATCAATACAAAATGTGTATCGACGTGGTATTGAGGGTATATAATGTATATATCAGTATCAGTGCTTTGTTAATGGTTAAGAACCAAATAAACGAGGTATGGACATTGACAGTAAGTGATTTGGTCTACTCAACGCTTCCGACTGGGTAGCTTAACTACTGTAGACCTAGATCCAACGACTAACAAGTGAAAAAAATGCCTCACCTTTTTTGAACAGTCTCTCCACAGGATTCTGACGACATCAGCTCCCTCCAGCCAGATATCCGCAATGAAGTGGCTCATGTGGGTGTCAGGATCTTCCGTTTTCTCAGCATGTACTTTTGCCATTAATGCTAGAGCCAAGATCAATTGTACTGCTGCCATGATGTATTCTTTACATGAAACCGCTTTTATTTACATATCCATAACGCCATGCCTTAGTTCGTGTCACTGGTTGTTTCTGTAATTAAAAACAAAACAGTGAGCAGTGAAACAGTGATTGATGGTCTTTAATCATACCATGCACTAAGTGTCCAGTATAATAACATACTCAGGATGCTGTTGCGGCTGCCGAAGTACTGCGTGCGTCAGGTATGTTCGCGGAGGCGCACACTGATGAATTTTTTGCCATCAGGCGGAAAAGGATTGTGTCACTGATGACACGGGTGCGGGGCCGCAGCAACGGCCTCCTGAGAGTGTGGGCCGAGAGACTGAACTGCCCGCTCACTAACTACTGGGTCCAGGTTGCAATCGGGAGGAGCAAGTAAAGCACACAAAACTTTTGTTATATGCTTGCTCCTACGAGTTCTTTTTATTTTTCAGTTTTGTATTGTACCTTTTTGTATTGTATCGGTATCTGTCATTTGTTACTAATATGGGTTAAGGCTATTTTGTAAAACTAAAACTAATAACATCCTATGGATCATACCAGGTCTGAAATTTTTTTATTTTTTTTTATCTCACTACGGGTTAAGTCTAGTGAGTAGTGACACTGCCTACGAAGACTGTCAGGGTCCTGGGGTGGTATCCCGGTAAGGGCAAATATTTGTATGATTAGCATGATTATTTGTTTTAATCTTGGATATTATCTATCTATTTAAGTTATTTAATCTTGAAGTTCGTAACAGGACAAAAACCTTTCAGCCGTGGAACTAATAAAACCTCCGATACGTCGAGATAATCATTAGCAATTAAGGCCAATGAAGCTTTAAAAATGTGAGGAAATGTTCAATATTGATTTATTTATCGTATGGCAAATCAGTATTTAGAACCGTGAGATCTTGGAAAAGACAGTACGGTTGCCAAGTTGTAATATTTATTTTAATAGATTGAAACAAACTGACGTACATGACGTTTCATTAAAATATAATTTCAATATAATATCTTCTTTCCATAGGTTTAAAACGTATAAAGTATATTTTTTTAACTGGGCAAGGCAGGTTCTGTAGGTACGGAGAGGATTCATTATAATTCGAGGATTGGCATCAAATCAAACTTTTACCAAGTTTAAAGCTGACGTTAAATTTGATCAAAATCCACTCTCATTAAAGTAAACGTCAATCGTAATTACTCTTAAGCAACTCACTTATAACTGTTTTTAGCGTAGGTGGTATCTTAAGAGCTTAAAAGATTTTAAAAGTCGGGACTGACTAATTATATCCGTGCGATATAATTAGTCAAAGGACCCCTTGTAGAACTTAAAATGAACTATCTTCCGACAAAAACAGAACTCGCACGTAAGGTTTTTGTTCTAGGCTGTTCATATCTCTCCTCGTGCACATTGAGACAGGAGAACCAGCATAAGCTTGAACTCTGATTATTCATAATTTTAACGAAATAAAATGGCCAGTTATTTCAGATAAACTAACATTTGAGTAAATTTTTTTTGTGTATAAGGCTGGTGTTTAACAATAAGATTGAGCTTTGCAACACACTGTATTGAAAGATAACTGTATTCACTGTATTATGATATTATGATACAGCATGTTAAAAAAAGCAGACCGCAGTGGCGTTTGTATCAGGATGCAGGCTTATGTGTTGAGGTGTGTTACACCTGATGTCAAATACTTGTAAAATAAATATAATATGCAAAACATTCCTTTTAAAACATTCTTAGTACACAAAAACGAGTTCACAAGAACAGCAATCAGCATCATCGCAATTCCCAGCATATATAAAAAATAGAACACGATTGAAACGCTAAGATAAGCAGAAGATGTTTTTACACGGTTAAGTCAAACGCTATTGGTTCCAAATTTACATTTCACTCAGACAGAACTTACCAAAACCAACTGAAACTCAAACTAACGTATTTGAAAAGGATCGAGGAAGAATAAACAGTTAAAATAAATATCTGAAATCGACTGTATGCTGTCAAGGTCACACTAAGAATGGAAATTGTCGCTTGTCCCCCTTAAGTTATATGATCGAAGGAAAGCTATTTTCTACGCGGCCAGCAACCAAATCATGTTAATGAATGACCACACGCATGTTAGTTCGCGCATGCCCATGACGAACGGCCAATAAGTAATTGTAGTATTTCTTCCTCAGTAATACTGATACCCCTGTCATTTCCATTCTGCTTTCGTTATACGAACGGGGTTAATATGACGTATTGGTTTTTTCTAGGTGAAATAGAATTACCATACCTATACATCAACCAAGTTCCCGAAGCACAATTTACATAATTCTTACCTTATTGTAAGTATATTGTGTATATTTACTGTGATAGATAGTTTTGTATATATTTTATGTCGACTAAAGAAAAAGTATTTAAATTTTTTGACGTATATAGATGTTATATTACGTGGAGCTGTCTTCATCATCATCATCATCGTATCAGCCGAAAGTCGTCCACAGCTGGACATAGGCCTCCCCCAAAGAATGCCAAAGTGACCAGTCCTGCGCCACCCGCATCCAGCGGACTCTCGCAACCTTTACCAGGTCATCAGTCCACCTTGTCCCCACAAGGTGGACTGATGACCTGGCCCCCCGGCCTACCCACGCCGCGGCTACCGGTATGTGGTCGCCACTCGAGAAACTTTCCGCCCCAACGGCCATTGGTTCTACGTGCTGTGTGCCCCGCCCACTACGACTTAAGTTTAGCGATTCGGAGGGCTATATCGGTTACCTTGGTTCTGCTGCGAATAGCCTCATTTCTGATGCGATCACACAGAGAAACTCCCAACATAGCCCTCTCCATAGCCTCTGGCACTTTGAGCCTTCCTATGATGCCCATAGTAAGCGACCACCTTTCAGTGCCATATGTCATCACTGGCATGGCCACACACACTGGTCAAGGACTCTCGTCTTGAGACACTGCGGAATATTGGACGAAAATATGTGCTGTAGCTTCCCGAACGCTGCCTAGCCGAGTCGGATTTGATGATTGACCTCTTTCTCGAAGTTGGACCTACCTAACTGGATAGTCTGTCCTAGGTATAGATAATCGTCTACAACTTTGAGTTGGTACTACATGGGTATTTGAAATGATCTTCGTCTTATCCATGTTTATTCTTTAGACCAACTCGCTCGGAAGCTTTACTGAGTCGAGCTGTCTTTATCACACATAAATTGAGAATAGTAATAAGTAATAACCAGAATATATATTTTGGTGCACGATAAATAAATAATTGAGAAAAGTTTTTCCTTGTGGGATCCTTTATGAAATTGATCCGGATGTAGTTTAACATAAGGATCCAACCCACGCATTTTTTAAAATTTCTGGTTGAAGAAAAAGACAATTATTTTCATATAAATCTTGAAGTTTGGATCCTTTTCGATACACGTCCTTATCTAGTTACTTCACCAAGCTTGTAGAAAATGTATTTTCACTATACCTACCTTATAGTTCTCTCTACGCGCCAAGCTATCCAAGTTTGTGTGCGCACGACGCACTGGGCCTATAAATAAATATTTTATTCGAAAACCAATCTTATTTTATTTGCGCTGAATTCCCAATGATCTGAGTTTCTCAAATAAGTGTTCTGAAATTGGGCCTCATGCGCGACTGGCTTATTAAACGTGTTTATTTTTTTAGCTTAGATTGAAAAACTGATATTGTCGAGATCGCCTTTGGGCTTTAGCCCATGCTGTAGGCATTTCCCGTCAAACAAATTTTCGTTATTCACTGACCAACCGACCGAATCCTGCCTTTGTCATGTAAATCTCCTTCGCCTCTGGAATACATTAAACCTTTAACTTCGTATTTAAAAATACCTTGGGTTAATATTAACGACGTGAAATATCAACGAGTATTGAACGCTTTGACCTTTGAACCATTAAGTACCGACTACCACCTACTAGTACTACTACCTAGTAGTACTGCTTTGTTTGTGTGAGGTGTGCAATAAAGAGTATTTGTATTGTATTGTATTGTACCTGTGTGGTTTTAAATGAAAGAGTAAACTGAAACATTCATCGCCTCCATCGCAAATTCACCTGCAATTTTTTTCCAGAGTGTAGGCACTTGGTATGCTGCCAACAGAATGAAGTGGAGATAAATTGCTGAAGCGGCGAACCAAATAGTGTGTGACGCCTAAAAATAAAAACATCGAACGGGCCGCATCAACAGATCAAATTGTCAGTCGTTTCCGCAAAGATTTGTTTGAGCCTGCATTAGCTCAACTCGGGCCTTTTCAAAATAAGATGAGTAAAACGCAATCGTTATTTCGATTCGTGTGACAGCATTCATAATTATTATTAAGCTCCACGTTGGTTTCATATTAAAATTATATAAATCGCTCGCTTAACGCGCGTCAGGCCTAAGTTCATATTTATAGATAAGCTTGGTGACCGGCGGCGCTGTTTGATAATTGATTGAGTTGTTCGAGTATGTACAGGTGTAGGCATTTCCATATATGTAGTTCAGCCTCCAATGAGATGTACGTTTGCTAAAATTGTGGACCGCGAATTTTTTGTGATTTGTCGTCTACCTGTCTTATAAAAAGCTATGTAGCCGCGCGCGCGCACGGTTCTTTGTCATTCGGTCCCCCCCCCTTTACTGCTGCTCTAGTCTCGCTTCGCGTATATCTATGTGTAAGCAATGATTGCAAAAACTTTTGACCAAATTAAATGTAATGTAAAAGCAATTTGTTCGTAATTTTCGTAATTTTTCATTTAAATAAAAGTTTTTTATGAGAAGTGGTTTGCAACATTTGTCGATTGGATATCTGGAATCTATACAATATATATCAGAAGTCAGAATGCGGTCAGATTTTTTTCCAAACGGAACTTCACTGAGAGCCCTGCCTAATATTAGCCTGACAGACCGCGTCTCGCGTCGCCGAACGAGGCGCTTGTCCATAAATACAACTTTACGTGTCAGTGCGCGCCATAAAATGTAATTTGAACGTAATTCGAATACCTCAAATCAGATAAAACCTCCCGCATTGTAAATTTCAATCATAGTGTCACTACCAGGAACACTGGACAGGCCTGCGTGTCAATGTAGCCGGAAATATTAATTCACTAATGGATCCAATGCACCATGCAACGGCGCCCGTCACACGCCAAATGGAGTATATTTCTAATAAATTCTAGTCAGTTACGTCCTAAGGGATGCGAGGGACGACTAATTGCTATATCACAAGCGAATGCGGGCGCACCTTTAATTAAAGCGGGTCATTGATGTATTAGTAAGATTTACAGACGTCTATTCCGGGTCTCATTTATCAAGGAAAATTCAATAAGATGATACTTAATTAAATAAGAGTATTTAGTAACTATCTTTTTCACGCGACTATATATATCTACCCCAATGCACCCCCCATTGTAAGATGATTTCCAAGATTCATTGTAGATATCCATGTCCACTTTCAGGACCTATTTTAAATACTCTTGCAATTCAAAGTCCATATTTATACATAAAATTCAACAGTTACTTTTGCAAATTGAATATAAAATGATTATGAAGTATGAAAAATCATTTAGGTAGTTCAATTTGTAATTTTGCATTAGTGGCCTGATTGAAAATATTAAAAGCAATTAAGCATTAAGAAATATCGTTTTGATTGTTTCATTAGAACAATTGACACAATACTGACCGAGCAATTTTAGGTGTCATATGAAATTTATGCAATCAGCAAAAATGGTCGATTGCATCAGTCACACTGTATGTGTCTCGGGATGAGGACTTTGGTTCTCCTGTGGGTTTAGAACGAAGGCAGTGACATGGAAATCAATTCAGTGCTCGGTTGGTGAAGTTAAAGTGCCTTAAAGTATTTCGTTACATAAAAGTGACAAAAAAGGTAAGTATTTTTATTTGTCGAATTACGGAAACATTATTTAGGTTAACTTACTTTTATAGGTAAGTAATAGTAAGTAGCTTAATCGCGCACACCTGGCTTTTTTTAAAATGTCTTGTCACTTTGCACAGCAGTTAAGGAGAATTCTGCCCATGACCACGTTTACAAAATACGAGTAGGGGAGACCGGGGGCAATAGTACCAGTTTCTAAATAATGACCTAACTCAGAATCTAAGGCCACCGCGTAAAAATCGCTTAGGTATAACATTTTAGTCTAATTGGTTATCAGAATCTAGAAAATAATTTTAATTTGATCTCATCAGAATGGTTCAAATTGAGTTTTTGTTCATGAAGTCCTTGTGTTACAATTGACCCCTAGTACGGGTCAATTGTACTATCACACATGTAGAGTTGTTTGGTATTCTCACTTTAGGTTCGCGCTAACGCAAACAAGATCGCACAAACAAACAATTTCAGTCATTGCATTTTTAGATTGAGTCCCTTTCGGCTTCACTGACGTAACATTGAGAATAGGAAGTAATCTTTCTATTTAGGTTAACATAATGTAAGAAAGTATCACAAGAAGAAGGTCGATCAGACGACACTTAGGTAATGGTCGTTTCCCAGTATAGCGCGTGTCATAACATGAAAATGGAAAGCGAAAAATTACTGTCTAATATGACCGAAAGATTTAAGCCTTATTCATGTCTTATTTTAAGCGTTTAACGTAATTTTATTTACATATACCTATTTTTGAAGAAACAGGCCATTTGCGTCAATTCAACCACGAAAAGTGTATAAATAAGCTACGTCTCTCGATGTCAAATGGCATAGGTAAAGGTAAAAATGACACATTTAGACATATCACCAGTAATGGGCCCTACGTCTTTAGCCTTCAAGATAAATATTTACGATACACTCACGTCATAATATTTTATCAATACAGCCTAACGCGTTTTAGCCGTTTTATTTTATCAAATTACAGCGCTGCTATAAATGGTGTGA
The DNA here is from genome assembly GCA_947049275.1 of Epinotia bilunana. Taxonomy (NCBI): domain Eukaryota; kingdom Metazoa; phylum Arthropoda; class Insecta; order Lepidoptera; family Tortricidae; genus Epinotia; species Epinotia bilunana. The sequence goes on from OX346257.1 coordinate 14,330,181, forward strand.
AGTATAAGCGAAACATACACAACAAACACAGTCGTATTTTTAAATAGACGTTGCATGGTAGCTCCCTCGATTTCTGAGCGACAAATATCTATGTGTCATTATCTGGGAAAAAGTACCATGGTCCGGTATGTGCTTATGTCATTATCAGTGATCGGAATTAGGTGAGCCAAAATACCTATTATTCGCAACAGGACATAATGTAGAGTGGATACAACCGGGTAGAAAAATATCTTTTTTCTTTAATACCGGGTAATCGATATTTGTCCGGGTACTATAAGTAGTCGTAATGTTAAACATACATATTTTTACTTATAGTACGGGATTGTTTATGTTAGTTTGTAGTAAAAAGGAAGGAAAAAGTATGAAATGGTTATAACTTTTAGATTAACATTAAACATCCCGTTCTATAAGTAAAAACATATATGTTGAACATTACGACTGGTACCCGGAAAAATAACGAATACCCGGTATTTAAGAGAAAATTCTGTTTTCCTACCCGGTTGCAACCACTTTATATTATGTCCTCTTGCGAAGAATAGGTATTTTGGCTCACCTAATTCCGATCACTGGTCATTATTAACGATGCACTACTACAGATGCGATGATTCAGGGCGTCAAGGGACTGATACAGTTGAGCATTCATTTGTAATGAGCATTCTAGCGAATTACATTACAGGTAAAAGCTCAGAAAATAAACAGGAGCGTTTTAGCGTCCATTATTAAGGGGATGCCTTGATTCGAGTCAACCACGCCCCCTTGACAGAGTGACGCTTATGCCTTTCATGCATGAGAAAAAGAGATGTAACACTCTTCGGGAATGGATTTTTTGGACAAATTTCGATAAATACCCAACTTACTGAAGTTTTATTTTAATTTCATTAAGTAAGATTTTAGATAAGATAAAATAATAGTATTAACTTGATTGTGTCGTAAAATTATGTATTGTTTGAGTCGGCTGAGTAAAAAAGGAAAATAAAGACCCAACTTTGTTTTTTTTTGGGAAGGAAATTTCAGGCAATCATGTATCGATTAAATCAAATAAACAATCATATAATCAAGAATCATATATCTGAAAATCAGACCTTATTGTTTCTTAATCTAGTCAGAACGGTGTTTCAAAGCACGCGATAATTTCCAATGCATCCCCTTAAATTAAAATCTTCATCATAAGTAAATTTGCATCGAGCTTTTTGCCGAGCCGAGCTATTTTATAATTGTTGCGCCGCCGCCCCTCTCCACGCACATCTCCCGCACATTATTCACTTAAAACGTTCACTGGAATGATCGTGAAAACATTCGTAGGTAGCGATGTTTGGCTCTATGCATGCCTCTGTTCGTTGCTCAGTTCGACCAAAACCGCGAATGTCGCATGTTCTGTTATATTTGAATGGTCAAGTCCTCAGCACCTTAAGGGGATGATTTGATTCGATTCGAACACGCCCCCTAAACAAAGACACGCTTTTGACTTCCGCGCACGAGAATAAGAGATGTAACAGTCTTCGGGAATGGCTTTTTTTAGAAAAATTTCGATAAAGACCTAACTTCGAAAAGTTTTATTTAAATTTCATAAAGTGAGATTTTAGATGAGATAAAATACTATGGTATTAACTTGATTGTGTCGTAAAATAATGTGAGTAGGCTGAGTAAAAAAAGGAAAATACCGACCCAACTTTGGTTTTTTTTCTATCGAGGAAATTTTAAGCAATCATGTATCGATAAAATAAGATAAACAATCATATAGTCAAGAATCATATATCTGAAAATCAGACCTTATTGTTTCTTAATCTAGTCAGAACGGCGTATCAAAGCACGCGATAATTTCCAATGCACCGCCTTAATAATAGCGTACGCATCAAACGCACTACCGACTATAGACTTTTTTCTCAGATGTCATAATAGTGATATAAAAAATTATGAACGAGTACCCGTTTTTCGACATAAACTTTTTTTACACAGCCTGTGTTTTAATTAGCTTACCTAAACAATCAGACATAGTAAAAACATAAACCTAATTGAGAAAATGCACATCACCATCATATACTTTAATTCGACTTAACGCCAATTGTTGAAATGCAATAAGGTGCGATTGCGTAGTCTACTTTATACATTTAAATAATAATAAAAATAATAATCTTTTCTTTCGGATTCTTGTCCATTTATGTCAGTAGCGTACAGAACAACTTAATTCTATATATACATACGTCTTCGTCTGCGAATGGAAAGGTTACTAAGTTTTTTTTTCAGATGTCAAACGATCCTTTAAAGTCAGAAAGGGCTTTTGAGAAGTTAGGGCTGCCACCAATGGAGTTGGCGGAATCAATAGCAATCCGTAAGTTGAAATATTTATTATTACAGGGAAAAGTCAGAAAGTATTAACTTACTGATATTATTGCAAGTCAAGGAAGGTTTTGGTAAGTTCTTGTACTTTGACTTACTTTGACGTAAGGTCATATGTCCCCTAGATGGGGCAGAGGGCGTCCACAGTGACTTTCAATGCAGATCGGTCTTGAACTTCTCTCTTTGTACTTTAGTGACGTTTTTATAATTTTTTTTTGTTAATCAATAATCGAACACCCCTGATTTAAAACGAAAAAAATAATCATAAATCATGCTAAACTTCTTCATAATTTTCACAGGTCGCGATGACAACTCAATCCAAAAGTGTGTCTGCACTTTCATGATGAAAGCAGTTGGTTTAATATTCTTAGTTTTATTTGCCGTAGGCGCTTACATAATAATAGTCAGAGTATTTCAAAACACAGGTAAATAATAAAATACCATGGAATGGAGTTACTTTAATTCGGGGGGCGACATTGATCAAATAGCTTTTTCTCCGAAATCATTGTTTTCACTTGTGGGTGGACTGTGGCTGTGAATATATAAGTACTCTTTCTTGCTGTTCACTTGATTAAATCTTCTTAATTTCAAATAGTTCTGCTTTTATACTACATTCTAAATGATCAACGTAGCCCCATTTTTTCCTAAAGTAACCCCGGTTCACGGTGCATACTATTGAAAACGCTATGTTATTTTAAAAGTGTTTGTTTTAATTAACATTTGCTCGTCTTTTAGATAATAATCGCAGCACGGAAATTTTCATCGTATCGAACCAAAAAACATCAAATATCACTGTAGAACAAAATGACTTTGAAATTTATATTCGTTTAAAAAATAAGACTAAATATCCCAGTGCAAAGCGAAGGAAGCGAAATACCATTAACCTCATACAAAAGAATTCAAAGCAGTTTAATGATATTACTTTTAAAAAAGCACAAGATATTATAACAAAACAAAACACTATTTGTACTAATGAAAATCAAGATGATATTTGCAAGGACCTAGTTTTAAAATTGAAATCATTAACCGACGAAGAAAAAAAGTCCCTTGACCCTAATAATGAAAGGCATGACTTAAAAAACTTCGTTAATAACGAAGATGAATTGAATGAACCTTTAAAAGATGTCACGAAGCGTGAAACGCGGCCTACAACACTTAAAGACATCAAACAAAGGTCGACAGCAAGTATCCCTATGGAAAAGCAAATTATTGCAGAAAGTTTGCATGGTCTAGATCTTCCTGCGGCGGCCTATTTTCCTAACGCACAAGATAGTAAAAAAGTAGCACCAGCCCCAATAACAATGTTTACAAATCTAATGAAAAATCATCCACCATCTTTTGGTACGTACCTATATGTTCCTTTTTAGGGTTCCGTAGTCAACAAGGAACCCTTATAATTTCGCCATGTCCGTCTGGCCGTCTGTCCATCCGTCTTCGGCTTAGCTCAATAACCATTACTACTAGAAAACTGTGATTAGGCATGGATATATAAACCAATCACGCCGACAAAACAGTACAAAAAAAACTTGGAAAAAAAAAATGTTTTTAGGGTACCTCCCCTACACCTAAAGCGAGCATGTATTTTTTTTCTAGTTAAACCCATGGCGTGGCGTATCGTTGGATAGCTCATTCAAAAATATTATGGGTTTTCTAAAACCATTTTTCAAATTAGTGATTCGTTTGCAAGGTACTCGTATTGCGCTTTAAAGACCTACATTTTTGGTCGAGTCATGTGTCAATTATAATGAATTTAAAAGGAAAACTATCACGGAAAAGTAGGCATAAGTAGTTACCGAGTAATAGTCGACCAGCTTAATGTGTACTTGGAAAGGCTAATTTTCGTACAAATTCGGCCGACGCAATCGCACCGCACGTCGATGTAAATAAGACAGACCGGCAACTACGGAACCCTACACTGCGCGTGGCCCGACACGCACTTAGCCGGTTTTTTTTAATTAATTGCTTTTATGAATGTTGTGTTGTTTTTCACATGGCTATCATTTTACAGGGGGCTTTGAGTTTCCACCACAATATTTTCCGCCGAGGCCCAGGTAATTGAGTTACAAGAGAATATAAATTGAAAATAATCATTATAAGGTACACTTTTGAGTTTTTTATTGTATTTCAACATTTCAGCCATAACCAAGAACCCTTTAAGGCACCTTATTCAGAAAACCAGGAGATCAAAGCACAACGAGATAATATGCATCCTCAAGACTTTGATATAATGTTGAATTTTCCCACACCTCGGTATGTTTTAGTATCAAGGTCATTGTATTGTATCTACATGTTTAAGATAATATATTTATGCGGGCTAGTGCGCGGCCCATACAGAAACTTGAATTTGGATTCGCCATAGTCCTCTTATACGTATAAGTATAGATCAAAATTTAATTTGGTAAGAATTTTCTAACATAACTAGATTAACGAAGAGATTTAATGTGCTTCATTTTTTGTTTACTAACTTTCTACGTGTGGCATCAGTAAGCGATGGTAAAATTAGTATATTTTTAGCATTTTACAAGCGGTTTTACTTAGTTCATTAACAAATTCAGTTATCAAATAAAACAAAACATGGAGCAAAATGTAAGTGTCAGTTAGTTTGTTACATGCATTATTTGCGTAGTTTTAGATCTCGCAGAGGAAATAGGGGACTACGGACGCTCGAAATTCAAGTTTTGTATGAGCCACGCGCTAGCTCTTAAGTGTGGGTCCAGACATACGTCAAGCGCGTCAATGTCAAATGCCAAAAAATAACACTGTAGCCGAGCGGTGCATGTGGCTCGAGTGCCGGCTCGTACTAAGTTACTGGAGCAATTCACGTACGAAATATTATGAAGCCGTTCCACCAGTTTCCTCCCTAGATAATTACATTCAAGCAAATATTTATGCATTCAATGTATACATACCTACCTCTGCCATGTCCTTATGATTTGTTTTACCTAATTATTTGTTATTTCAATAACCTAAGATCTTCTAAAACAACATAAATCGCCGCATTTCGGTTCCATAAGCAGGCGTTCCGTAAATTAATTTAATTAATATAATAGAAAAAACAGAAAACAAAGAGACATTTTCAAAGCTCACGTTATAACATACATGAAAAATGAACTACAATTGACCCTATATATTGGAAGAGAAAACGCCAGTTTTTTGTAGGTCAGATCGGACCGAGCTGCAGTAGTCCCGTTTGAGTTTTATACGGGACAATATGAGGGTGGGGGGTTTATACGGAACAATATGAGGGTGGGGGTTTTATACGGGACAATATGAGGGTGGGGGTTTTAGACTAATTTGTACACGGCCATAACAGTAATGTGCCATACTCGATAATTAGGCGCATCGATAAACTGAGGTTGTTTGTCGATATAGATATTTCAATTTTTAAAGTCTAACTCGTTGGTAAATGCCTGTCGTATCATGAAGGTAACTTGCAAAAATGTGAGCTTAAAATTTAAATTGTTAAAACTAGTTTAACTTTGTAAGTAATGTTATCAGTCTAGGTAGGTATAAAGGCCTCCACCCACCGGACGCGTGTCTATAAAACACTTCAAATACACATCGAACGCGGTCCGAACGCGGGCCTGCGCGGGCCCTCGGCGCTAAAGTTACAAACTCGGCAGCGCAGCCGCGTGTCGTGCGCGTCGCGTGTCAAGCGCGGGCCCGCGCAACTGAGTGTGATAGAGATAGTGAGATACATATTAAATGTGTTGGTAGTGAGAGAGATATGCCGCGCTGCACACCCGTTGCTAACGCGTCACTAACGTGGCAGGCCCGCGCGGGCCCGCGCAGCTGCCGCGCTGCTGAGTGTGATAGAGATAGTGAGATACATATCAAATGTGTTGGTAGTGAGAGAGATATGACGCGGCAGACACGGGTGGGCCCGCGCGGGCCCGGGCTGCACACGCGGTGCACACGCGCTGCACACTCGTTGCTAACCACCGCCCGACACGCGCCGCGCACGACACGCGTTCGATGGGTGGAGGCCTTTACACCTGCTATCGGTGAGAAGCCGCGCAATACAGTAATTCAAAATATTAATTAAGGGCATAGTATCAAGTAAGAAGTTACATAACGTAATTAACATTAATTGTAGGTGAGCTTAAATTTCAATTTGTTTGGGTGAGTTTATTTTGGTACTGAGTACAGTTAATGTCAATTATATATGAACGTTATGTTCCCAGAGTTTTAGGTCTCACAGTTCTAAATACACTGATTTGCAATAAGATAAATTAATTAATATATAGCCGGAGCGGGTAGTCCACCATTTAAATGTATTTATCTACTTTCATAGTATGTAAGTGTCTTCTTAAATTTTGGTATTTTATATAAACTTCGCTATTTGAAAAGAAATCAGCTGAACCCTCTCACAGCGCCTTACACGGTCTCGCTATACACAAAATGTCATGCGCTAAGTGTATATCATATCTCTCACTAATAAAATGACTTTTTCCCCATACAAACATCCAACCCCCTTTTTTGAACCCCTTAAAGTGGTTGGCTTTCCATACAATTCCATGATATTTTAAGAAACATGTGTAACAAACTTTCATAAATTGGCTTTCCATTTGCGCGACATTCTCCTTTAATTCTTATTTATTTTCTATTACGTATAATACCTTAGACAAAGTTATGAAATGGCGTTAATCATACCATGCTATTTTGGGTGTAAACTCATGTGGTAAAATTATCTTAATTTATTTGTACTCGCAGTGTGTCGGTGTAGCCCCCGCGGTCAGGCGGCCTCACTGTCCTACCGTAACGAGTTACTTATAAGTTATTATTGTGAGGAATTGGCTTATATGCATTGTTAGGTGAGCTTGGATTTCACGCTTGGTCGTTCGGAATGACAACATCATCGTACTGTTTCGAATAATTTGAGTAAAATAGTTTTTCCAGAGGCTGATCAAAGTAATTTCTCAAATTATTCTAGTTTATATAAGTTTATTCTAGGAAAGGGGGCATTTCTCGCAAATGGATAGCCAATTTATGAGAGTGTTAATTTTTTTCTAAAATATCACGCCGTCATCAGCCTGCAAATGCAGGTACAATACAATACAATACAATACAAATACTCTTTATTGCACACCTCACACAAACAACCACCTACCTTAGGTACCTTAAGGAATGAAGTTTCAAAAATCCAGATACAACTTTTCTAATATGTTAACCAAGAGTAAATAAAACCAAATTCACTCAGTTCAAATGGGCGTGGCAAGGCTTTTGTCGTTGCGTCAGAACCTTATTATATTACTTACTTTTAATGTGTTTTAGGCCTGACGTGGAAAATCCATCAGTTTTTTCGACAAGAGGTAACGAATGTCCTGCTAGCACTAGGTCATGTGCTAACGGTGATGCCTGCGTGCCCGAAAAGCAATGGTGCGACGGAAAAGTGAATTGCAATGACGCTAGTGACGAGATGCAATGTAGCTGCAAATTAAGAGTTGATTTTTCAAGATTATGTGACGGATATTTCGACTGTCCTTTCGGAGAAGATGAAATGGGATGTGACGGTAATCATTTCCATTATTTGTTTTATAAATTTGAATGTGTTAATAGATTAATATGTAACTACATAAATAAAAATTGAAAACTTCCAAGTTTTCGAAACTTGTGCTCGTCCTACAAATATTGCCCGAACTGGAAATAAAGCCCAACACCGTCAGTAACATCTAAGCTTAACTGAGTTAATCTGTCTTTGCAGGTTGCAGTGAAGATGCTTTTAGTTGTGGTGATAGTAACGCAGAAAGTCTCGCTACTTGCTTTACTAAAGAACAAAGATGCAATAATATCCGCAACTGTCCTAATCATAAGGATGAGATTGAATGCAATTTGTTAGCGCCCAGTCTACACGAGAAACCCGTAAGTATAATTCATTAGGAAATAAAAATTTTCAACGCAATAAAACATTAATAAAGTTTTCGGATAAGTTAAGCCTGGATTTAGATTAAAGCACATCACAAAAGGAAAAACCATTTTGAAAAGAAAGTTAAAAAGCTAACTCATGTTACTCCGGATCACGAAGTCGAATTCCTCTTACAACTTTCAGAGCTTTATTATAATACATACGCTTACTTAAATTAAAAAGAAGGCAACCGAAACAATGTCGTACCCTCAAGCGGGGGTAGAACGTGAGTGAAATTCACGAAACATGTAATTATATGATTTATTTTACCGTAGAATAAACATAGCTATCGATTGTTTTGACTGTTTTTATAATATAAAAGTTTTTCAGTTATTTGCTGTTTCCAATACCGAAGGATATCTAATGAGAAACTACAAAGGACATTGGTATGCTGTTTGTAAAAACCCGTATATTTTGGCCCACGATGCCTGCCGACGGGAAACGGGCTTAATAATAAGGTAAACAAAAAGCAATTTTGCTATCCTGCCCAAATATTTGTTGTAAGCAATTTACTGTAATAGACTTTCCTCATATAAAATTAATTGTTGGTGTTGTTTAAGGCCTCCATTCATACAAATAGTTGAAGTAGATCCTTTATCAAGGGTTAACTATTTGAATATTGGTCAAGGAGGGTTGATGCATATAAGTGGTACGTGCTTGAACTCTTCAGCGGTGTACGTAACTTGTCCAGATCTGTTATGTGGCACAAGAGTGTTGACATCATCTCAGTTACTAACAGAGGTAAAGGCAAACACATTTTCCAATATTTTTAAATACCCATCTGGAAACATATATGATAATATTATATTGTGCACCTACAAACGTGTAAATATAACCTGCTTAATTTTCAGGATTTGTCTACGGAAAACAGACTTTTCGGTCGAAACAAAAGATTATCAGTAAAAGGTTGCCCATATCATTCTTTGTTTTACGGCAATCGAGTCAAAAGACACGATAACGACTTGAGTAGTAAGTCAAGTTTCAAGAATTCCAATTTCTTGTATGATGTGGCGCAAGAAGGAAATATGACTAAAGAGGGTGTCAGGTACAAAAGGACGCAAAGTAGGGTCGTAGGTGGGAGGGCTAGTCAACCTACAGCTTGGCCTTGGATGGTGGCCATGTACAGAGACGGCATGTTCCACTGCGGCGGAGTCGTTATAACGCAAAATTGGGTCATGTCAGCAGCCCATTGTGTCCACAAGTAAGTCCAAAGTAGTTTGCACAACTTTCCCAGTCTCTTATTTTATATTATTAGTAGTTCGGAAAAATAGTTGACCGTCGCTGGCGTGCCCAAGTATGGCTTACTTGGGCACGCAATCGACTGTCAATTTCCCTAGTTCTGTCCCTTTTTCGCAAAACGCAACTTTATATGAAACGATGGCGCTGGAAGATTGTGATGTCACACTAATAGACGGTAACGTGCCGTGCCCCATCGTGTTCGACGCGGCCCCCCAGCAGCATCCTGTAATGTGACGTCACACACTGTTTGCGTTTTCTCTCTCTAACAAGCAATATTAAAACGGTTGTAGCTTCGTTATTCTTTGAGATATCTGAATGTGATTTTCGTCACTAGGCATATTTTTTTGCCTTCTTTCATTTGGAGTAATAATAATATTCGAGTCTACACCCCTATTATTACTATGCAATTTGGATATGATTATATAGTATAGAAATAAAATGGTGTATATTTGTTTTTTATTAATGGGATAGCTTTCATGATACATAAGGTTTAAAGTTAAGTTACACACTTACAGCATAAGCACTCAGAAATCCTTTGGAAGACATAAGCGACTTCGTATAAATTGCTAACATATCGGAAGAAATATATTCATCATAACAACGATTAGTATTTTTCACCAATTAATTAAATAGCACATCATTAAATATTATTTTATACAGAATCTGTAACTATTGACCAAAACCTCTGTTAATTTAATGGTAAATACGAATTTTAAACATTTAATTATATGTATAGGTAGACAGACACACATACAATTTATACGTACCTATGTAGCCTGCCTAGGTAATATGTCAAAGCTAAGAAACAGATAAATATAGTTTATTTTACTCATATATGTTTTTAGAGATGGAATTACATTTAATTTCAGTCCTATTCGTTTGTCCTTAGTCGTTCGTTTGTCCAGTTATGGACAATAATTAGCTAGGTACTTAAGAAGTCAATTAGTAAATAGGCAGTAAGTAAGTACTTACAAAAAAAATCTAATAAATTATTTGTTGTGTATATATCTGATCAGCGGCACTACCACGAACTTCGAAAGTCGAAGTTCGAGTATTTCCATCTCTATCGCACTCCCGTACTCGAGTGACAGGGATGCATATATTACGAAGGTAGCGTCGCTGTATAGTCTGGTAGTTGCAAATCTCATGCATAATTTACTTAGAGAATAATGTTTGACTTCTATTTATGGTACTTAATCATATAATTGAATCGGTTTACTCTTACGCTACCTGCTATACTCTTTGTTTTAACTACATTGGTTCATGATTATTTCCGAAAAAAGTCTCTTAGCGAATGGACCACTTTTGTTCCGTCGGATGTATCTCTAATTTTCAGGAATATCAAAATCCCACTAAAAATATTACATGTAAAGTGATTGCCAAGACTCCGTAGCTCATACAGCTTTCAGCGTGAATAAGATATCAGATCGCAATTAGCGCCAAACTTCCTACTCCACACGGCTTAACTCTACCAGCCATTTTTTAAAGAGCTTTATCGCTTAGCGATTATGACGCTCCATATGATCAACAATGGGTCCACCTCAGTCAGTCAGTGATGAAATCGGTGTTTTTTAGATATCAATAAAATCTTAAGTATAAGAGCTATGTAACTAAAACATGTTTAATAAGTCCACTATTTACATCATATCCCGAGAATTTTGTTTATCTAATATAATCCAATCCCAAGTTATGAGGGTACAAAAAAATGACGAACCGCTTCGAGAAAAGGTAGATAGTGCCCTTGCGCTTCGCTTGGCTCGTCTTGACAGGGGCACTTCTGTGCCCCCGCTTAGTTTGACGTAATGACCTAATGACATTAGAACCTGCAAGTAAGCGGCTAAGAGCTATTCTGTACGTACCACGCTCAGACTGTTTGTTATTTTTCAGATTTTGGGAACACTATTATGAGATTGAAGTCGGCATGCTCCGTCGCTTTTCATTCTCCCCTCAGGAGCAAAACCATCGCGTCAGCCATGTTATAGTGAATCACAAATACGATCGAGTCGATATGAAAAATGACTTGTCGTTGCTAAAAGTAGAGCCAGCTATTTTATTCAGTCGCTGGGTCCGTCCGATATGCTTGCCTGGAGCTGAAACCGCAGGCTCGGACTGGTTTTGGGGTCCTCCGCCTAAGACACTTTGCACGGCTGTAGGGTGGGGAGCCACTGTAGAGCACGGACCTGATCGTGAGTATAAAAATATTGTAAAAAAACTCCATTCTTCTGTACTATCGACAACACAGCTAACTGACCATCGGTGCACCTTATGTGTATTGTAATGAGGTTCTATATAAACACAGGATGGTCAGTTAACAGTGTTGTCGTTTGTACCTATACGAAAATGGTTTTATTAGGTTGAAATATGGAGGAGGAAACAGTCCAGAGCTGGACCTTAAAACTGCCCCTTTTTTGTTTACTATCCCCTTAAGACTCGATTTTTTATGTAAGGCGAACTTTAACTACTTACATGATTTTATTAAACCCGAGGTTATCATTTTTACTTTGAAATGCTCGCCTCTTGAATGCGATAACCGACTCAATTTAAACTGTATCTAACTTGCTGTAAATAACTTTACACAGACTAGGAAATAGATAATTCTCCTCTAGAACAATATATTAGATTAGGACGTGAATGGGTTTGTAATTAATCGCATTACTATGATGTGGTAAAACCATTCAAAGTGTAGTGCTATATTTATGTCATGATTCCTTCTCTATATTTACTAGACCAGTATTAACTGTACTACTAGTTATGACTTATTTAAGAAAAGTAAGTATATGAATGAAATCGGTTCATGTTCGTTGCGAAAATTTGACACATATTGTGCTACACTACGTATTCTTTATATATTACAGCTGATCATATGAGAGAGGTGGAAGTACCGGTATGGGAGAAATGCAAACACAACGAAGACAGAGCTGGTAAAGAAATTTGTGCGGGTCTTAGCGAAGGAGGGAAAGATGCTTGTCAGGTTAGGTTGATTGCAGTTAAATTTTTACTGTTACCTACAATTCATTCCGAATTCACCTTTTATATAAATTTTGTAGTTGTTAGAAGAGGGAATATTTTGATTTAGATGATTTTGTTTAAAAATATTATAATTTGTTTATAAAGTTTTAGTATAATGTTTTCAACGTAAGTGACGTGTAGGACAACAAATTCTTTCGTAACTGACTTTCTAATTTATGCATATGTAGATAAAAATCTAACCTTATCAGCACCAACTCTAAATTACGTTATAAGATGTACTGCCGATGAAATAGAAATATTAGTGAACCTTATTGCAACGTCGTAAATTCTACTGATGGTCAGTGTACCGTGTTACTGTTTGTACCTACACCAAAGCTTAATCTGATTGTCATGTAATCCAGGGCGATAGTGGCGGACCACTTCTTTGCAGAAACCCTTTGAATTCACAACAATGGTACATTGCCGGGATCGTAAGTCACGGAGACGGCTGCGCTCGTAAAGACGAGCCCGGGGTATATACTCGAGTTAGCCTTTTCGTAGAATGGATTCGATATCATATTTGTAAGTATCTAATCAACAATTAAGTAGCATGCAATAACAATTTTTCAGTTCTGTAACCTGCAGATTTTCATTGCTTTTCAGTTTCAAAAAAACTTCCGAAAATTCAACCAAAACCAGATTGCCCTGGTTTCAAATGCAGGACAGGAATATTCAAATGTCTTCCAAATAAACGTGTCTGTGATAAAATTATCGACTGTCTTGGTGGAGAAGACGAAGCTGATTGTGAATCTATGAGATCTGCTGGCAAGTCAAAAGAAATTTATGAAGATATTATAAGTCCAGGCGCAGGCCAACAGGGCTTAAATAATGATTCAGATTCACAAGATAAGTCAAACATGACTGAAAGAGAGGACAAAGATTTTTTTAGACAAACGTCTCAAGACCAATTTTCCTTTGCGTCAACTGTTGAAGTGACTAGCCCTCAGAGTTCAGAATCAGATAGCAGTGAAGAAAACTCCAACGAAAATGTAACGGTTGATCCGACTTCTACATCTGTTGATAGTATAAATACAGAAGTTACCCGTGGTGATACTTCAGATTCTAATTTTGAAGAATCAAAAATGAGATCAAATAACGATGCTGATCAAATAACAACTATTAATCAAATGAAAAGCGCAGTTAGGGGAACCGACATACCAGAGGATCTACCCTTTACAAATACACCTACAGATATTGACTCTACAACTATTACTTCAATTTTTCCATTTGAAGATGAATTGAACTCAACAGATAAAAAAACAACTTCAACATTACCAATCGAAAACAGAGAAATCCTAAGTGCACCTACTACAGAGAATACAGTACGGGGAAATATCATTATTAATTTAAATCCAAACAAAACAAATCTAATACAAAATGAAATTGAATCAAAAATATTGGATTCATCAAATTCAAACACTACTACTATAACCAACTTTAAAGAGGAAAATATAAAGTTAACCACACGGAGTCCACAAAATTTAACCTCGCCAATTATTTTGAATAATGATACTGAATCGCTGGGTAGAGAACTTCCTGCTAGCATAATTCAAAAAATAGAAGACATCGTATCTGGAATTCATGCAATGAAAACAAAGAAAAAACATCCGACTCCTAAAGAATACAAGTGTCGTAGGTAAGACTGCCACCGCTGATATTTTGAATCCAATAGACATCTTTGAATGATTACACCACTAAATATGTATTCATAGAATTTTACAGCGTATCCCATACCATCAACGTTGTGATCACAAAGCTGACTGCGAAGACGGTACTGACGAATTAGAATGTAATTGTGTTGATTATCTCCGAGCACTCGACGATAGATTAATATGTGATGGAGTTTTTGATTGCTTAGACGGAGCAGATGAATTAGATTGCTGTAAGTGTTGATAGCTTTTTTTGAGTAAGTTGTAATTATTGAAATTATAACTGAATGTAACAGGTGTTGACGTAATATTACAGATGGGTGTAACGATGATCATTACCTATGCCATCACAGTCAAATTTGTCTTCCTTCAAAATATATTTGCGACGGAAAACCACAATGTCCTTTAGGAGAAGATGAACTGAATTGCTGTAAGTAACGTATAATATGCTTGAGGAAGTTTGACGTAAATAAAACCCATAAAAAACATTCTATGTAAAAAAGAAGCCAAGTCTCGAAAATCTTCCACTGTAAAAAGTGAGATATTTCGTAGTACCAAGTCTCAGACATTCTTATTATTCTTTATTTGCTAGCTTAATAAAATTCTGCAACTTGGCAATCACACAACTTTACTGCATTTATGGATTTTTGCATACCTAAAACTATGTAGTAACTATTGTCTGATTGCCAAGTCACGTTTTTTATGGGATCTCACTTCTTTTTGTAGGTTATTGTGTTATCAATATTCCATTCACTTATACACTGCAAATATAACTTTGTAATCAAATATGTTTATTGGCGTATCTAGAAAACTGGACTTCAAGTGCATTTTTTTTAGTGTTCCCTTGATTTATACACTAAACACTAATAGTATTCTAAATTTGAAGCTTCTATGTCTGCTAGAAGTGCCTTTGACTTTTGATGATCGGTGAGTCAGTCAGTGAGTGACAAAATTAAGAAACTTTGACTAGTTATAAATCTTAAACCGCTGGTTCAAATTGAATGTGAAATATATCGTGTTTATACAATGCGTGCTTTGTTAATGAAACTGCTTCGAGAAAAGGATGGTACGGCCGTGCCGCTGTTTTGCTTGACCGTGCCCCCAGACAGTTATCAACGCAAATGCAATGTCGTTGTACATGATAAGTTATTTAAAGTCGTACATACACCAAAACCATGCTCTGCTTAGCTGGAAAGAAAAAACTAGTTAAATTAATTGAAAACTCGTACTAATTGCCTGTATTATCAATTTAATCGTAAAGGTTCAAATAAGTGTACAAATACGAGTATAACTGGTAAACACTTAAGTAATTACAATAACGGGAACACCCAAATATTCCGAAATATTTTATTCCGAATTTGTTAATTCCGATTTTCAAAACTCCGAATTTCATAATTTCGATTAATAAATATAACAAATTTTATTTTACCGAAATTCAAAATGTCGATAATTTTTTTCCGATTTTTATAACTCCGAACAATCAAAACCGCGAAGTGTTATTGGCCCAAAAAACAGGTGTGTTCCCTCCTGGCCGGGCCACATGCTCGTACGAGTCTGTGATTACAGTGATAAAATGTACCCATTATGTACTATTATGTACCAAGTCGGAAATTAATTGTACCTCCATAGTTTGCCAGTTACAGGTCATCCAATGTGGCCGGGCTGAGAAGTGTACTACCCAGCCCGGCCCACACAGATCTGCTAATATACGCAACTTCGAGATATAATTTGAATAGCAGATAAATGTACCTTTTATTTACCAGATATAAAACCTTCGTATTTATTAAAAAAGTGGCCATAAAAATATTTTTACATACATCAAACATTTTGCGTTGGAGCGCCTGTTAGAATGTAACAGCTATGCAAATAATTAAATAATGATGTGCGTCAGGATGGTGGGTGGACCTCACTAATTTCAAAGAAATATTTATAGATATATTGTACATTAAGTGTACCTCAGTGTACCTTTAATAAAATTCAGTGTACGAGCTATGAAAAAACGCATTCGGAGAATATTCATATTTAATATTCTGGAGGGTAGTTATGACAAAATGTACTAATGATGAAGGAACTCCGAGCGTGGCATTCATTGGGTTTGGTTCATATTTTATTAATAAAACTATTAATTAGCTACAAAAAACATGTTTATTTGACACACTAACCTTACCCTAAAAATAAAAACACAGAGAACCCGTTTTCTCATAGATCCTATTCACTTTAACTTAAATATGAATATCTCAGTTCTGTAATGGAATATTCAACTCGGTGCCCATAGAACGAATTGAATTAGATTTAAAGAACTATTTAATGACCAAAGTTTCAGCTTTGTTGGATTCAGGACCAGGCTCCATCAAAGTTGCCCATGGTCCTTTAATCATAGATTTGATTGAATTTAGCGAATACCTTACGAACCTACCTAATAATATGAAATTATATATATAATGTTGTTATATCTCGTGAGCATAATGCTCGTACAATTATTTTAACCTAACCTAAACCTAACCTAACCGCCAGCGTGTCGACGTCACCCCGCTTCGACGGGTGCTTATTTCCGCTCCGAGGGGCACAAGTTGACCCTAACCCAACATACCATGAAGAAGACAAGTGTTACAGTTGTTTGTTTTTATTACTGTTATATTTACCCCCCTTGTTTGGCTTCGCTCCCCCGTCCCCCCGTCTTCAAGTCGCTCACTGTGGCTAAAATACGAATATCTTCGTTCTGCAATTGAATTCGTCTTTGTGCCTATAGAATGAAATAAAGTAGATTTAAAGACCTATTCAATGACATAACTCTCAGTGCTGTTGGTTTCAGGTCCATTTTGACGCATGGTCCTTTCCGCAGTCAGTATTCCGTTGATAATTCGATAGTATGAGTATGAGCAATAATTTAATTATAAACCAGATTCTATAAAACTGTTGTCTTGGACATAAATTAAATAATATCAGGATGCAGAATGATATGAATATTGAATGATTAAGTTTAACTTGTAACAACAATCAATGATTGAAATTTCTACAATCTAAGTATTCTGCGAAATGAATATTCTACCAAATGATAATATGCGAATAATTTTATGTAAAATGAAATTCTATAAAACTGTAGTCTATACAAGAGTGAACAACCGATCTGGCTTAGACGTTGGGGGTTGTTTTAATTATTTATTTAACAGTTATTAGTAACAGGAATTCGTAATTCTGATGTTTCGGTCATTTGTTTAGTCGGTGTTCGGATTTTTGAAAAATCGGTATTTTATTAATCGTAATTCGTATTTTTGATATTTCGGATTAATATTCAGTCGGACTTTTTATTATTCTGGGTATTGAAATTCAGAATTTTGATAATCGGAATTATAACCGTTAGACCTTTTGAAATTTCGAATAGTTATATTAGGAGTTTTAGAACTCTCGGAATTATGGAAATATAACGCCCAACATGGAAAATCGAATATATGTATTCTAGCGCCGCGCGAATAAATACATGGTTATCATGCATTTGTGTCATATAAACGTTTTTTTAACGCCCGTTTAAAAGCGCTCGTGCGAACCGGCTCTTAATCATTAAAAATGTACAGAAATCTAAAAACGGTTATTTGAGTAATTTGGCCACAAAACTGTGATCCGATTTTAATTAATTTTGTACTAACTAGGGATAATGTTATAAGTATTGTAGCCAATCAAATACCAACATTTTTAATATTTTATCATACATTTACAAACCAAAATAAACCAATTTTTCATTACGTATTTTACCAATCTATACGACATTTACAGTGTTTTGTCTTCTTTTTCGTGGTAATTGTGCGTAGGGTTGTTACGCCAAAATAGGTACTATATCTTTAGAAATGAGTCTACTAAAAAGTAAGCTTTGTTTTGGTAAAACACTGTATCTAAATAAGTTGAAGTGTTTAGATGAAGCAAGTCACTAGATTTTAAGTTACAGTTTAAATTGTAGTAATATTTTTCATACAAAATGAGTTAACTGTGATTTTGCACATATGTATATAGATTGTTATATATGCGCACTCTATATATATTATAGATACCTTAAGTTAATACTAAAAAGCTCAATTATCGATGTTACCGTAAAACACTGTAACTTTAGGTACCGTGTTAATTCATGGCGCGGCAGTATATTTTAATAATAAATACAATTATTTTTCCTTGCCAACATCCACTGCTAAAAATGAAGTAAGTGTTCCGATGGACGAATTTTGGTATGGAACAATAAGAGTAAAGTTTAAAGTACGCTTATTCTTAATACCTAGTCATACTTCACAATTGATTTAGAAATATATTTTACAGATGCACTTTCAAATGGTCAAAACGTAATGTTTGATTTTGATGGGAGACCACGAATTAACTTAGAAGGTTATTTAACAAAAAAACACAAAAACGATTGGCACATTATGTGCGAAGACAATTTATCAGTGGAACAACAGGAACTTGAAGCAAACCACGCATGCCGATATTTAGGTTTCAGGTAGGTACATTTTATGCCCAATTACCTTTTTTGATCTATCGGTCATTTATGAAGGCTTAAAGCATAAATGACGATTATCTGCTTATTATTTTTATGGTCATTAAATCGATAAACATACTACGATACTTTTTTCAGCTCTGCAAATAGATACCTTGTAAAGTACATCAACGTTAAAGACAATGATAGATTGAGGTCGACGCATCATAATGATAGAACAAAACGAAACAGCTTTGAAAAATTACCTATTCAATTTATGTATAGACAAGCCAATGAAGAAAATGAAACAGCCAGACATGTGGTTATCAAAGACCCTCAAGTAATAAAAGAGCATTGCGTACCAAATATAACAAAACTCTGCATGTCGCTATATGTTTTTTGTGATTCTGCACTGTTTGATAATTTTGATATCTCTCAAGAGATTCTATTTGACCGATCAGCAAATACCGCCGCTAAGCAAATGTGGCCTTGGATAGCAAAAATATATACAGAAGGTGGTTACAGATGCACTGGGGTTTTAATGGATCTATCTTGGGTATTAGTAAGTCACTCATGTTTGTGGGATTCTACGTAAGTACCATTTATATTCCGGTAGTGTTATAATCTTGAAAAATACTTGACATAAATACTAGGTACAACATGTGCATTTGTGCAATGTAATCGATTCGTTACTTTAAATAGTTTAAATATACAAATAATATGTAATTTTTGGTCTACATGAGTACTCGTATGAGCTTACGATTTTGTTTTGTTGTTAACAATTGAATACAGGCTGGAATGCGGTGTTAGACAGGGTGGGATCACGTCTTGGAAACTATTTAACCTGTATGTTGGTGGACTGATAGAGGGGCTTAGCAGCATGCATGCTGGTTGCTACGTTGGGAGCACCTGTATTAACAACGTAAGCTATGCCGATGATATGGTGCTGCTCGGCCCTTCTGTTGGAGCCATCGAGCAACTGCTGGCTACTTGCGAGGCGTATGCCCGGGCCCATGGGCTTGTGTACAACCCCACTAAAAGTGAGGTCATGATTTTTACGGCGGGGAAAATTAAGCCCTATTATGTACCGCCAATTTGGCTAAGCGGTAGTCAGCTGTCGGTTGCGCGTCCAATACAATATTGCGTTTAGAATACTGCTGTTTAGACGGGTTCCAGGCGATCATGCGCAAAAAGATAGCCTCGCTATTATTTAGGCAGGGTGAGAGCAAGCGCCAACAGCATTCTAGAGGCAATAGCGTCGAGAGTGGACTGTCCGATTTTATGTTTTTGGATGGGGCAGATAAAAGGTGTTGCCCAATGTATTTATTTATTTTTACCAAATATTGTTTATTTACTAACATAATGTAGTCTTAAGTCGTTTGTTATTAACCTACTAACCCACTATGGATCAATCGGTCTGAAATATTTTTTTTTTTTTTTTTTATTGTGCAAAAGTGTACATTTAAGTGTTTTTTTTTAGTTTACGTTATCACTACTTAACGGTTGTGCTGGGATCGCACAGAACTTTGAAATCTACTGCCGGTCCATATGAACAAGTTTACAAAATTGACGGGAAAATAGAGTTGTATCATATTCGAGCGACTCTTCTGCATTTGCAGAATCCTGCAAAATATTCAAACCTGGTGAAACCAATGAGTCTTCCTTCCATGTAAGTTTTTGAAATTTAAATGAGCCTTAAACAAAAGAGGATTGGAAGCGTCTTATTTATTCCCTTTTTTTTAGTAATGAAATTGTGGAACACAAACATTCAGCATGTGTAGCGGTTGGTCAAGACACCAATAATAATACTGTTAGCGTCTTTCTCGAGGAGACAAATAAGGACTGCCCTGCACAATATAGATGTTTCACACGTAATATGAAGCAGAAAATATGTCAGGTAAAATCCGCCCCCTATTGTGCCTGTTCTTATGTCCTTGGTTACCTACGTATATTGCCAAACTCTAAAATATGAACGAATATATTTCAGGATGATAAGGTTGTTCATCGGCAATGGGCAGGTCTTATAAGTTGTCATTCAGAACACGGATGGCACCCAGTTGCTACATTTATAGACGAAAGAGGTGAATGTGGATTAGAAGACAGAATTTTAGGAAGTGATCTACAAAACCTGAGATATGAAATAAAAAATGGCATCGGTAAGTGATGATTCTACACAAATCATGATCTCTGCCTTTTTTTTACTCCTTCCTCAACGAACCCTTTGACTTATAATATTACAGGTTACTGGTGTCGTGACACTTTTGATCAATGTTAGTCGCTTTAAAGTCCAGTGTTGTCCAAACTGGCCAACACTGGCCTTCCTTATAAATTTGCATTATACAAGCAATATTTTTTTACCACTCCGGGATTTATAATTAAATAATAATAATGCTTATATACGGTCAAGGAAACCGAAACCCATACCATTTTAAGCCATAAGATAATTTGGAAATTGTGATTAAAGCGAAAAGGTAACAATTTCCTTGCCTGCGCGTGACAATTACACCAACGAAAAATGTTTAAAGTTTCCAACTTTTCTATGTGGAAACTTTTATAACAATAATTGTATAACATTCTTTTTGCAAAGTTATATGTTTCCTTCAGGGAACTTTCTAAACGGAAACTTGGCCTCTCGTAAAAGTTTCTGGAAACTTCTCATGGTATTCCTTCCTTTTTAACGATGCTCTGTTACTTGTATCATGCAATTAGTTAATTAGTCTGATCTGGGTAAAAAATAAATGTTTTCAAATATCAGGAAAGTTCAACGCAACTGCACGTGAAGTCGACGACTGCGTTGGGCACCGATGCAGTCGCGGGCAGTGCCTGGACCTGAAGCAAGTGTGCGACGGGGTGAAGGACTGCGCGGACGCAGGCGACGAGGCTGAGGCAGCGTGCGAGAAGAAACAGCGTATTTGCAGAGACGACCCGTATCATGGGGGATGCGGTAAATTATATATCACTTGCTTTTGCCCGTAACTTTGTCCGCATATAAGGTGGTTGAGTCGATTCACGAGTAATCGACTCAACCACCTTATCTGTCAAACGCCCTACGATTTCTGATAGAAATATGCTATTAGAATTCCCATCAGCGCAGCATCAATTAACGCAGTCGCGTAGAAACTCCACTTCCCTTTTTACCCCTTTAAGGGAAGATTACCCGGATAAAACTATCTAATCTCCATGATCAATTTTATCTAAAACTGTTCAGCGCTTGAGGCGTAAAGAGGTAATCCACAGATAGATAGACTGCATGACAGACAAGACTAAGAAATGTTTGCATTTATAATATTAAAGTCATTAGTAGCACAGACGCATGCGGATATTTCCTAGCAAACGGTATAACAGCACCACACCCGTCACCCATGCTCTCATGGCAGAGCCCCGTGCCCAGCAGTGGCATGTATATTTGGCTTTACATCTGACAATCACGATTCGGTTGGAAAACTTTGACATCTGAATACGGGGGGCTAAGGGTGAGTATCGTGTTAGTTATAAAAATAATGTTGCCCTATATATTTACCTATTTTTGTTGATGACAGCAATTGAATGACGGTCGTTTTTAAGGCACAGTGAAATAACACAACAGAAAAAAACGATAAGGGTATCGCAAAAAAATGGATTTAAAGTGCCACTACTTTTGACATCACTCGTGTCTCATTTAATTAAATAAAGTTATTTTAGTACAATTTAAACTGACCTTACTATTGACATTGTACAGTGTGAAGCGCTAACATCCGATTAATTAATATGAATAGTCATTATGAATCGTTATCTTTATTCAATGAAGTATATTTTTAATTTTACAATATTTTATAATAACTTGTTCTTAAAATTCTTGATTTGTTGTTGTGTTATATTTCATGTGCAATAAAGAATTATAGGTACATACCTACAAACAGTAGACAGATAGAGTATACATTATCCAGGGTGGCTCTAACCTTAGATTGAATATGTAAACGGACCTTGTAAAAATCACGTCACGAAGCCTTTTTAGTAAATTAATTATTCAATTCATTGTTATCATACCCATTTCTGGAGAGAATTAAATGCTCCCTAACTACTGGAACACTCGGGTGTGTTGTTGTATGATAATTAATTTTGGTGTCAAGTACCTACCTATAAATAATTGCAACATATTGATGTATTTCATAATGCAATATATAAATGAAACAAAAAAACTATTAAAATGGATCTCATGTCACCAATGGGACTGTTGCATTTATGTATTGTTTTTGTTAGACTATAAATACACTGTGTGCGTATACGAGTAGGTGTATCACATACTTCTTTGTATGTGGTATGTAAATTCGGATTGCGGGTATTTTTAAAGGCGTTCAAAATCAATATACGCAAAAAACGCCTACACGTTTTCCCCGGTTGATTAATATTATTATCAAGCATCGTCACTCCATACAGATATTTCACTCCCCATTATTATCTATATTGATATGTATATTACTATGCATTGACGATTTGAGCTGGTTTGAAAACCAATACCAAAAATAATATTCACGTCCTGATCTGGATCAACTATCATTTTACATACAACATGACATTTAAATCTGCTTAACTTACTTATGAATCGTTACGCAATCGACTAGCAGGCCTGCCAATAAATTGAATTAGATAGAAATGTTGTTCCAGAATGCAAAACTGGCCAACTGAAGTGCAACAACGGGCACTGCGTATCCAAGGAGGTGTTCAAAGACGGGCGCGACGACTGCGAGGACGGCACGGACGAGCCCGGTCAGACCATCTGCTCCGACTACTTGTCGATGGTCATGCCCTCGCGACTGTGCGACGGCATACTTCACTGCCATGACAGAAGCGATGAAGATCCAAAATTTTGTAAATGCCACGCAAAGGAAAATCATAGGTAAAAATAAGTATCTATATTTATGTGTGATGAGACTGATGAGGTATATAGGTAGTGTGTCGCTGGAAAAGTGCGACCTAGATGTGATTGCTGGTGATTGATTTGAATGATAGTATTGCATGCAAACCTATCCAAAAGTGTATATATCTGAGTAAGTAGACATGCCTTCATAACATGTTGCTGCTTCTTATATTTCTAATCACTTTTCATCAAACAGGCACATATTATATGGTGCGTTCATCACATTTACTAACTTTTTTATTCATTGATTGATACGATAGCAGAATAACTAGTAATAATAAATAACATCATCCTCATATTAACTTGACTTTGCTTAGATTAAAACAATACTGGCGAGTTTAATGCTATTTTTATAATTGTTCGAAGATATAAACACAATACACCTTCCTCCGTCCAATCTCAATTTATTAGCTGAATAAATAAGATCCAAGTTATAATCTAAAGATAACTTCAAAATTAATCTTCGCTGAATATTACAATCGAGAAAGTGAGTTTATTTGTATTCCTTTCACGGCTTATCGCATAAACGGATTTCACAGGAGTGTTTGCCTGTATTATGGGATTGAAACATGAACTTTTATATCGCGTGAATGAAAATACTTACAGGGTAGGGATTACGCATCTTACCCGCGTGTAGGTAGGAGGAATGATAGATACCCAATATACTATGCATGTTTTATCAAAATACAAATTATATATTTTCATTTTACATTACAACAAATTACATATTTTCATTTTGCATATTAGGGTAAATCGCCAATAACTGGCCACCGTTCAATAACTGGCCACATCATATTAAAAACTAGCTTCCGCCCGCGACTTCGTCCGCGTGGACCCGGGATAAAAACTATCCTATATTTTAATCCAGGCTATAAACTATCTTCGTGCAAAATTTCATTCAAATCGGTTCAGCCGTTTAAGCGTGATTGAGTAACAAACATCCAAACATCTAAACATCCAAACCTTCGCATTTATAATATTAGCAGGAGTAGGATTAACTCTATTCACCTCCTTATAATAGAATTTATTTTGAGTTAGTTTACTTTGAGACCACCCACCACGTACCACGTTATACTAAATTGAATTCTATTTGTACGGGAACAGAATTTTTAGTTTGAGGGTGGCCAGTTATTGGCAATTTACCCTACATTATTTCGACTTGTAAAACTGGTAAAACTGCATAAAAACCAAATGAGTAAAAACGATTTTTGATT
This sequence comes from Epinotia bilunana, assembly GCA_947049275.1. NCBI lineage: Eukaryota > Metazoa > Arthropoda > Insecta > Lepidoptera > Tortricidae > Epinotia > Epinotia bilunana. The sequence continues at coordinate 14,354,887 of OX346257.1, forward strand.
TAATTCATCAGTTTTCATAAGGTTTAGTTGTATAATTTGCAAACGCGTGACCGCTGCCTCTCTCTACACCTTGTTGAATCTTGAATCCTCACTAATGAAGACCGTGTGATTGACGACCACCATAAGTCGCTTTAGGCAGCAGCATTCTTCAAACTCTCTGTAATATAATATAGGTATTAGGTCGCTGAAAGTAAAACAACTAGCTTGGGAACTTTTTTACCCCCGAAAATACCAGAAACATTTGTTTAGGGTAATGGTTGGTACGAGAAACTCATTAGATCCTAAAGAATAGACACGAGTAGGTATTTCAAATAATCAAACTACCTCCTCGAAATCGAATATTGAGCCACTGATATGAGCTTTGGGCTTTGCATCAATAATTGCTATTTGACGAGGGTCAGGCTTCGATTCAAAGCGTTTAGGACCAAAGGCATAGATAATGTTAGCTTACTGGCTCCTTTCTGTATTAATTGAATGCTAAGTGAACAATTCATCGGATATTGAGCGAATTTGGAATTAGATTTTGAATAACAATATTTATTAAAATTTAATTTCAAATATATATTAAATACTTATTAAAATTTTCCGGTTTTTAGTTTCTTAGTAAGATAATGTCCATTTGACTTGACATATCGCGTCGAATAATGACATCAGCGCATTTTCTTTTTTTTTTCATTTAAATCAGGCAAAAAGGCCTTCCATACGAATATACCTTAGAGAATAACATACATTAAAATATTTAAAAAAAACTATAACTGCGATGTGATGTGTTACGCAACTTCGTGGTGTCAGGCCTGCACTCAAGATACGTAACTTAGGTTGGTTGGGTTGGTTGGTTTTGTCCCAGGAAGTTCATAAATAAGTACCTAGAGCTGAAAGTACTCGTAGTATAAAGTCAATGTCTTTTTTTAATTATAAGAGTAATTTTGTATTGTTTGAATGTATTCAAGGTGTGGAGGAAGTTCAAGCAAAGTGGAATACTGCGTGGCGCATGACATGGTCTGCGATGGAGTGCGGGACTGCCCCAGCGGGGAGGACGAGATGTCTTGTCTCGGACTTACTGCTCCGGCTTCAGCACCGTAAGACCCTTTTACCTCTTTTTACCGGAATTAAGATTTGCGCGCAATTTTGCACTAATTTAGTCCATGACGTTATTTTTTTGAGAAAAATACTAGATTTATCTGACACGCTATGTATCACTGACACGGTATAAAATATATTCAGAAACAAATGTTTAGTTCTTGCTACATTTAGCATGAGGTGGCCATCTTGGTATATGAACATTACTGTTAGCCTGCGCCCAAGATGTGTCTCCTTGTGAATCGAATTCGGGAATGTATTGCACTGCTCACACTTTATTAAGTACCTACCTAATTATATGTTAGTTCATTCGATATAATTTTGTTCTAGGAAGGGCACAGGTATAGTGACAGTACTATCACACGGCGTCTGGCACGCCAAATGCTACGACACACCGACGCACACTCGTCAGGATCTCGAAAACATTTGCAGGGAACTGAACTACTACGGCGGCCACGCCAAACAACTGAAGACGCCAGACAAATATGCATACAACCCACACACTAACATTGTACTGGAACCGTTCAATGAGGTTGCACTTAACAATATCACTAAAATCAAAATGAGGAATACTGACACTCCTATTGCCAGAGCAATCATGGAAAATTTTGATAACAAAAAATGTTATTTGTTAAACATAGAATGTCGTTAAGTTATTTCAATATACCTACATATTATAACTTATTCATTTTGTATATTAAGTAAGGTAAGAAATTATAGAATAGTAAAACCGTTACCCCGCTACACGTCCAGCTTTTGTTTAAAATTATTTATTAAAGAATAAACGATACAGCGATATGCATCTCATTTTCTTAATGTCTTTTGTTATATATAGAGAGCGGATTTGAAGTAGCGATCTAGATATTACTATGGATATGACTGGTATTATTTATTATTTTTTCTACTCACAAACATAATGTAACTTATCGGAACAAAAAAGTAAAAACCTTTTTGGAAGTTTTTGTAAATATTGGGCAAAAATTATGATAATAAATAAAAATATCGTTTCCGTTTCTTTTTATCCTGATGAATAGACACCGCCGCGAAAACACTCATCCTGAAGAAGAACTCCCGAAGAGTTCGAAACATGTCACCCGTAGTGGCATTTAATACGTAAGTGTACTTATTAGTATTATTTTAAAAAGTTTAAATTCGAAGGAAAACAAGTTCTTCTTCTTTAATATTTCTTCAGCACAATGCACCTATCTCTGCAATATCACATTTTGTCGATCTATCATACCCACATTTATGCTAAAAGTGGCGCTGGAACATACGTTTCATGAGCTCTGCCTACCCCTTTTGGGAATAAAGGCGTAAATGTATGTATGTATGTACAATGCACAGTAAAAAAAATTACGAGTCAAAGAAATGAAAAATGAAAATAATTCGCTTCCACAATGCTCACAGAACAATTCATTAATTTCGAGGTATTTTATTGGTTCTTCCTCATAAACGAAGTCAAAGCAATAATGATACCCACTTATACTGCATTTTAAGCATACACCGCCGAAAAATACATTTTTATACTCGTCGACTTTAATGTTAGTTAAGACTTCGTAAGGACACTAAATTAAAATCACATACTTTTTACTATGGAGGTCCCAACTCAACATTTTACAACTGTTGAGACAACTAAAATAAATTCGATCAATCACGTGGCGCCTTTACTGGACTAAAATGTATTTGACCACTAGGACGCCGTCATGAGAAAGTCAAAAGGTAAAAGACATCAACGCACAAAAAAGAAAAAGCTGTTGGCTGCACTTCGTTTCAGCAGGGCTTAGATTTTCAGTAGATACCAAGTTTGTTTAATTAGTTCAGTTGACTCGTAGAAAAAGTATTGCATACAATAGTTGTATAATTAGCTTTTTAAGTCTCGTACCTTAATTAGGCCACTCAGCAAGCTTCGTGGCCTAAACGTGATACTCGACTGAAAAAGCATAGATTATATAACGATTGCATAAAATACTATTTTATCCGTTATGTTCCGTTTACCGTCCACGATGGTAACGATTGTAAAAACAGTAGTAGTTTTTCTTAAGAGTCCGCAGTAAATTCGGCCGAATTTCACCTTCCCATACAAACGTAGTTAAACTCTCATTTTAAAACTACGTGTTGGATTGCAACGAAACTTTGCATATACAATGACATGAGGTATATCTATGTCTGTAATTAGTTTATGTAGCTTCTAATACCATAGTAAACAGTTTTTCATACAAAACTTGTTTTTGCTGTATTTTGTTTGTTTTATAAATTGGAACCATATAAACTAACTAGCTTCCGCCCGCGACTTCGTCCGCGTGGACCCGGGATCAAATCTAACCTATACTTTAATCCAGGCTATATATAAACTATCTTCGTGCAAAATTTCATTCAAATCGGTTCAGCCGTTTAAGCGTGATTGAGTAACAAACATCCAAACATCTAAACTTTCGCATTTATAACATTAGTAGGATTACAGACATAGATATACCTCATGTCATTGTATATGCAAAGTTTCGTCACAATCCAACACGTAGTTTTAAAATAAGAGCGTAACTACGTTTGTATGGGAAGGTGAAATTCGGCCGAGCTTACTGCGGACTTTTAAAGTGGATTCATTTGGAATAAGCCGTCAACACATTTTTGCAAAAATGTAGTAAATATCTCGTTACAATTTTTTTTCATAGAAACATTACAGGCAATCATAACCTTTGTTAGTTCCAAATAGTTTTTTTTTGTAATTCCTGTGTTTTTTTGTTTATCTGTAGCAACATGTATAAGCACATTACATTTTTTTCGAATTCTAGGAACTGTTCACAACACTTCCAATCCAATTCTGTACTATTCAATGTTAATTCGGGAAAGTCTTGTATCCATCGTTCTACAGTGCTTGTTTTAGGCATTATAAAATGTCAATAATGTTACGAATTATTAATAACAATATTTAATAGCAAATGACCCCGAGAGATACCTAAACAATGAGTCATTCAAGTGTGCATTCACGTTTTATTATATTAAAATGAGATTGTTGACATGAACTTATCATGTAAGTACGTAATCAATAGGAACTACTTATCTTTGAGTTGTATAAAAAGTCCTTTATTTCTAGAATCAAATACTTTTCTTTAATTGTAGTTTGTTGCAAAAATAGCATTCATTTAATCTAATTATTTAGCTAAAATTGCGGTGTGCGGTGTAATAATAATAGACTGTAAGACCTTATATTATAAACAAAATGACATGTACTTATTTAACAAATTGCGGTGTGCGGTGTAATAATAATAGACTGTAAGACCTTATATTATAAACAACATGACATGTACTTATTTAACAAATTGCGGTGTGCGGTGTAATAATAATAGACTGTAAGACCTTATATTATAAACAACATGACATGTACTTATTTAACAAATTGCGGTGTGCGGTGTAATAATAATAGACTGTAAGACCTTATATTATAAACAACATGACATGTACTTATTTAACAAATTGCACTAGCACTAGTCATATCCATATTAATATCCACTCACTTGCTTGTGGCAACCACAGTTGCCAATTTCGCGCACCCCTAAACTGATGGTGGCAACTGTGGTTGCCAAGTGAAGTATGGACTTCTTTGATAAAGAAAAATTGAAAGCAATTTAGGCTACCTTTTTTAAAATCCGAAAGCAAGTGAGTGGATATAGAGATCGCTACTTCAAATCCGCTCTCTAGTTATTTATTACCTATGTCTTACTTAACGACATAATGTGCCCATTGCGGGTGTTTGTCCTATTTTTATTAGTAGGCCAAACACCCGCACCCGTTTTAGTATCGCCCTTTGATTGTTATGAAAGGAAGTGATGATTTTTCGTTACAGATTATGTTGTAAAAAAACATTGGAAAATACGAGTATTGTGTTACTCAATTGTATACCATGCAGAAATCCAAACAAAATAAAGTACCAATAGTTTTAATGAGTATTCAAAATCAATTCTTTATTTAATCAGTGTTGGTACTTAATACTTATTAGCACCTGCCCTTAGCATATTTGATATATTTAATCAGAATGTAAATCTCGACCCACTTGTCATAGAGAAATCACAAATCACTAAGACTAGTGCAAGACATCATGGACACGAACACAATAAATTGGGACTTACAAAAAAATACTAAACGCTTTGAAATTGTATAGGTGCACTAATATAATATGTGCTTCTTGTTAACCTTAAACTCATACAGTGCTAGCGGTACACCCCGAAATTCAGTAAAAAGCTGCAAATGGTGTTAAAAACATGAAAATCGGAACGACTGATCTATGGGCCATAGGAATCAATTTGACGCCTAGCACGAAAAAAAAACAAAAAAGTAGAGTTACGACGGCATCTTTTTTTGTAAGGGGAAAAAATATATTTTATTCTGAAACCTATCTTGTGTGGATTGAATGAAAAGGCATACTAAGCCGATTCAAAAAATATGTCACATCATTGTATTTCAGTCACTTCTTTTAAATTAAAATGACGACCGCTTTAGCCTAGTTGGTAGTGACCCTGCCTACGAAGCAAGAGGTCCCGGGTTCGAATCCTGGTCAGGGCATTTATTTGTGTGATGAGCACGAATATTTGTTCCTGAGTCATGGATGTTTTCTATGTATTTAAGTATTTATTTATTTATATAAGTATGTTTATCGTCGTCAAGTACCCATAATATAAGCTTTGCTTAGTTTGGGACAAGGTCGATTTGTGTAAAATTGTCCCCTAATATTTCTTTATTTATTTATTTATTTAAAATAAAGATCATTTTCAAAACATACCAAGTTTGGGCTCCTCCAGATATTATGATACGGTTGAATCATTATTTGTAAAATACATGGTGTAACATAAATGGGGTGTGAACCGATCAAGGGCATAATAGGTATCGTGTTCTGATAAGAAAAAAGTAAGAGAAAAATGTTTAAGCTATCTTTTTTACATTTGTATGGAGCGTTGGCCGACTGGGGCGACCTGCTCCATACCAATGTAAAAAAAACTCGTCAAAAAAAACTTAGTTTTCCCTTATCACAACACGATACTTGTTATGTCCTTGATCGGTTCACACCCCATTTATATTACACCCTGTATACCTAAAATGATATGTAATAGCCTCATATCCAACCCCGAAAAAGCAATTTTGAAAATATTTACATTTAGTATTTTTTATTTTTTTTATAAGTGAAAATGTGATAAAACCACAATCAGTTGAAAAATGTATAAAAAGTTCAATTTTAGACACATGATGATAATACTAATCCGAGAGGAGTATTCAATCATAATATTTATATTATTTATTAATATTAACAATTTTTTTTTAAATAAATAAAACTTCAGATTCTGTAATATTTAATAATAATAATTTCTAATAATGAGCAAAATAAAAATTGCAATAACATCAATGTTTTATGCTTTCTTTTTAAATATTTAGTTCATAGATTGTTTTTTAAATAAAAATAAATATGTTAATATTAATAAATAATATAAATATTACGGGACAATCTTACACAAATCGACCTAGTCCCAAACTAAGCAAAGCTTGAATATGGGTACTAGACGACGATAAACATACTTATATAGATAAATAAATACTTAAATACATAGAAAACAACCATGACTCAGGAACAAATATTCGTGCTCATCAGTCTCATCACACAAATAAATGCCCTTACCGGGATTCGAACCCGGGACCTCTTGCTTCGTAGGCAGGGTCACTACCAACTAGGCTAAAGCGGTCGTCAAGCGGTAGTCATATACCTACATATGATTTTTCAATCTCTCATCACACCTCTCAGAACAAAATATATTTTCTTTTCCATACAAAAAAGCTCCCCTTTTTTGTTTTTCGTGTTACGGGTCAAATTGATTCGTATGGCCTAAAGATCAATCGTTCCGATTTTCATGCTTTTAACACCATTTGCGTCTTTTTTGCCTATCTATTTTGCGTATCGCACACGCGTCTCGTTACTACTGGCAGAGCCATCTAGTGGTTAAAGCTGTCAAGAGTAAGTATTATGAAGGCGATAACTACGAGTCGTAAATATGATGAACGGGCGACAATACGAGGTTGAAGTTTGCCAGTTCAGCGACAGAGGGCGTGTTACTATAAATTATAGGATGTATTTATGTGAGTGCATGGAGGCAGGTTTCCAGGAATTATGGAAAGTCGGTCGGTTTATTTGAGGATGTCCTCCAGTTTATTGAATACTCCTCCTCCTGGGGCTCCCTTTACCTAACTGCCGACTCCAGTATATAGATAGATAGATAGATAAATCCTTTATTATTCGCTGGTATTCTGCCAGGACCTTAGTGTGGATAAATAAATAAATGTGCGCATTGTGTGTGTACGTGCAATATCGTTTCCAACCGCTATGATTAAATCCAAGTTACTCGAGAAGTTCGTCATAATTATAGTCAGGGAGCGTACAGACTCTCGGCAAACGTGATCCTCTAAATAAATATAGAGTAAATTCCAGTCCCGTCCAATATTATTTATTAGATCATGGAGTAGACATCCTCAAGCTTAACTTTATGCACGATATTGATGCGAGTCGGCGTCACTTTACTTAGTCTGTGGCGGGCACTAATACTAATATTATTCCAAGATGGTGACCTGAGGAAAGAAGGCGTTAAAATCGTTCTATACTATATTATTTAGATTAGAAAAATCGTAGGTATCGTCATGCGATTTCAAGGAAACCATTTTGAAACTCACAAAAATGCGTATTGTTATGTTTCGAAAGCACTTACTAATCAAAATAAGTAAATCTAGAACAATATTACCTTTTGATATCCTAGATAAACTAAGAAACGTAGACGAATTGGTCCATTAAAAATCTAATGTTATATGGAATGGGGTATAGTTATAATAGGCAGCCATGGAGAATATGATTACTTTCCTATGTTTGGTTCATTAATTACCTAAACCACTATTGCAATAGGTACCAATGAGCCCCCTGAGCTTCTTTATGACAGGAATGGAGGTGTCTTAAAGGGACGACAGCAATTTTGTGACACTTCCGGCGGTAAAACAAAGACATATTCCTTTTTCCAATTAAACGTCTCAAGAGCAGACTTGCTAGCGTGCGAAACAAACTTAAATTAAATTGAAATGTGAAGTAATGCCTTCGATTGACTCACGGGAATTAGAAACAAATTAATGTCCAGTTGCCACGTGAGAGTGTAGGTGGCGATTTAATTTGTCTTAGATTAAACGTGCTTGAATCATCATAAAAAGATACTTAAAGTTCGTCCGATACTTAAAGTCATAAGTAACCTGCTCCTCGACACGCCACTATTCCCTTGCTAAATAGTTTTACGAGAGCATTAATTAACGGTAGCAGACATACTGGCTTTGACCTGGTTGGTACATATTTTCGATGACCTTCGTCTAGCTCTGTGAAGCGAGGCGTTCTATGGGCTTATAGTCTCATAGGGATATTTACTTGTTCAAAGACGTTAAGGAACCGGCACTGCACAGATGAACGTCAGGCTCTTTAATAATTGAGCATTATAACATTAAGTATGGTCAAACAGTAAAGTAGAGAATTGGAAATATGTCATCAATCCCTTTTATTATCCAGTAAAATTGGGCCCATATATGAACGGAAAGTTGTAGATTTTGCGGTTTTTGGTCCCTTTTTCGGTAACCACACAAAATTAAAAACGACAAATGATCATAAACTTTCCAACAAAATACAAAATTATGTTCATTGAATGCGAAGACATAAATCCAACAATGTCCATTGTATTATCATTTCGGCTGTAAATCAGATTTTAATACGTTCCTTTAATTTTTGCCGCCCGATTTATTTTAAACATTTAAAGCGTGCCGATACCAGTGCCGCATTTACTACCTTGACACTTGCAAAGCTTTATTTTTCACACAGCACCGAGTAAGGGAGAAATTGAGATATTTATAGTGTCGGTGCACAATATCTGAATACTATACTATATTTGCCTTTTAATTTTTTAATAAATGTCAAAATTAATTGATCAATCAAAAAAGGACACGGTTAAAAAGGTACCAACCGTACTGGACAACCACTAATTTAGTAATTACCTACGGAAACAAGAGTAGGATTTGAAAGGTAATTGACTGAGGGCGGATTCCAAAGAGAATATAACCACTACGTTGTAAGAAGCGGAACTTCATACCGCCTAGTGACTGCAATACAGCCACATCTCAAGAATAAAATACATTTGAGATGTGGCTCTATTGCACAGTGCAATACGGTCACATCTCGAATGTAAAATACATTTGAGATGTGGCCGTATTGCAGACACTAGATTACATTGTTTTAGGATTTTCTTATGTCTACTACCAACGTAAAGAAAAAATGAGTGCACTTTATTGCCTTGTAATAAGGTGCAAAAGTTCTGTGTTTTGTTAGGTTGGCTAAGATGCGTGAACTATGCCGTACATTTTTTCATTCTATGATAGTTTCCAAAGGCTGACGGATTCGACCATTGATTGAGGACGAGTTTAACCTCTACCAGAAATGCGACTGGTCTTTTGACAGTTACAATATGGCGTAAAGAGTGATGTGGCTAGAGTAAATCGATTGTCATAATATCCGATTACGATTGATGGTGGCTAATAAAAGGAATCGATTGATTACTGTGTAATAATTATTTTAGGAAATCAAATAGAGCCTATACACAGACGTGACAGTAATTAAATAATACATTGTTATTTTCCTATTTTCATAATTATTAGATTCATACCGATTTATTTCTAAATTGACCGACTCCAATCGATTGAAGCAGTGTAACACTAGATTTAAAAGAAAGTCGTAGGACATAATTGTTAGCATACCGAGTTTTCAATGCTAAATTGCTAATTTATGCACAAATAAGCAGTAAAAAATATTACAATCATTTTATAAGTGCTAAAAAGAGCTTGCATGGAGATTGAACTTTGTTTCGTAACTCGTAAGCTAGTTTTTTTTTTATTATTTCGATGAGCAGTGCCAATTTACGTTATATGGGTGTCGCGATGTGTCAAAAGACCAGTCCCAAATCTCGTAGACTATAGTGACCCTGCCTCCAAAATAAATCCAACTGCCCTTTCCCTCTCATCCACGAGAGGATGCCCTGTGCCTAGCAGTGGAATGTATATAGGCTGATTTATTTATTTATAATTTTATGTTATAATATAGTTGTCTACTGTACACTTAACGCAAGCCTTATTGATTTTACTATATGGCTTGTATTTAGTTAATTGATGATATTTTACCACCATGCTCTTGATAATTATTATATAACATGGACGAACTTTAAGTATCTTTTTATGATGATTCAAACATGTTTTATCTTCAACTTGAAAAACAAGGCCAACAATAGTTAAGGTAATTTAAATTCTGTTATAAAAGCCACGTTATCAATGCGCCATGTTTTGAAATAAACGAATGATTTAAGATTTCAAATATAATGACAACAAAACAGTCATCAATTAGTGAGAGAACAGTCAACAACATTGTGATCAGTGAATTTATTTGGGTACTTATCAGTCGTTCTCATTACTTTTACGTTGTGGTTCAAGTATACATTTAAAAGCGTGTTCAAGTTACAATAAAATTTCAAATTAAATATATTTTTTGGGACAATCTTACACAAACCGACCTAATCCCAAACTAAGCAAAGCTTCTACTATGGGTACTAGACGAGGATATACATATGTATATAGATAAATAAATACTTAAATACATAGTAAACATCCATGACTCGGGAACATATATTCATGCTCATCACACAAATAAATGCCCTTACTTATATATCTGAAAGATTGAAGAGAATTTTTAACTTGCTTTTAATTAATCTAACGACTAAATTTTGCCCCATATTTGAAATGCCAAAATACTCCGATCGCTTGTCTCTCATCACTCACTCCAGCAAAAGTCGTCGTAGAGTTGCCTTGAATCGAGAGGTAGACTCTTGTATACACAATTTATTGGCCAATGCATCACCACAGCAGTTCGCTCTTCCGAGCGGAAATTTCATTCAAGCAATTACTGTGAAACAAAATGCGCAATATTTACGTGCCTCGCGATTCGCGATATTTTATTTGTGACAATCAGAATTATCCTCACTTAACAAAACTCGGATGTTACAAGAAATTCACTACTTTGATAACAAAACTATTTTACTGTAACAAGTCTTTAATAATTATTTAAGTATTCGTCCTAAACGACAAATCTACTAAATGGAATTGTAGTGTTAGTATGTCCAGTGTTTCATAGAAATACATTAATTTCTTTGTCTTGCTAAATAAAATTATTACAGACGCACTTAAGAAGGTCCCTTCCTGTTAATTAAAACAAATGACCATGGATTTTGCCCCTAAACTATCTTAACCTCTTTTAGAGTGAAAAGGTTTTCCTACAGGACTTCCAAACCTTTTAATAGCAAGTTAATCCATCTATACTCATGAATAATCAAATATTTGATACAGACAGCTGTGTTCTCCTCCTAAACAAGCTCTACCCCTCATTTGTAGCAAGGCACAAAACGAATCTTATGGCTCCTCTACATGATGGCCCATCCTAATGGCCCACTAGGATGGGCCAGCGTGTGGAGAGGGTAATAGTGGTGTCAGATGGATTATGGCGCGGCGATGTCTTTCTCCGTCTAACGCATAGTTGCGTCCTGTACGATGGGTCGTGATAGCCCACTGTATAGAGCAGGCTTAAGAGGCTCTTTAATGAAATCGACCTGCTACTGGCATTTTTTTTATACCCCGTCCGTGGCAAACAGCTTACGGCCCACCTGATGGTAAGTGGTTACCGTAGCCTATGGACGTTTGCAACTCCAGGGGTGTTACATGCGCGTTGTACTTAAAGGTTACATTTCGAACGCGCGTTAGTACATACGAACTATCATTTATTGAAAGCAAAAATGCCAGTTACTTATGCACCCTGCTTAACCTGCCACCTGCCAAGTCCGACTTTCCCAAACACTTCAAATAACCAGAGATTAGACTAACTTATGCTTTGGTTTATTTGATGAATCGTGGTTGTGGAATATTTGTGAGATTTATCAGTAAGGTGCACGGACGTACCATCCTTTTCACGAAACCATTCAGGCCATTTTCTACATCCTGTAATTTTGTGCTAGTTAAAGCTAGAATCCTGAATTTTCAGTTACATATAGGGCATAATATGGCTTAAGTATATTCTCAATAACATTCAATTTGAACTAGAAGTAGTTTAAGAACTATTGCGCGTTAAAGTTCCTTAGTTTTGCCACTGACACTCACTGACCTACCTAATGACCGGTCAACCTAATTCTAAGGTAATTTTAGCAGAAACAAGCTCCATCTTTCAAACATTATTAGTTTTAAGCCTATCAATTCATTAAAAAAAACCCTAAAAATATTGCAATTTCAGTCGCGTTTCAAAGATATACACACTGCATAAGTAAGTTCGTAATCTTATACAAATGCATGCGATTACAAAACTACTTTTACCGTTCCTGCAAATAGTAATAACAAGGTAGGTACAGTGCACTTAGTGATGTGCCGTTCCCAGGAATATTCCCCAGGTGGGAATATTCCCAGGAACATTCCCGGGAATATTCCCATACAAGGGAACATACGGGAATATTGAAATTGTGTATATTTATATATCTTGCTATTAGGGATTCCATGATAACTTGGGCCCTTGATTTTTTTACCAAGACATTAACCAGTGTAATTTACCCGCAAAAGTAAATTCCCAATATATTCCCCGGAACAATGGGAATATTCCCGGGAACAATGGGAATATTCCCCCATCAGAAAAAAAACAAATTTTACAAAAGTACTTCTGAAAGTAACAAAAACGATACAAAGTTAATGAAAATCCACAATAAAATATTATACGAATACAAAATATGAAAATATTTACATATTAAATGGGAATTGAGATAAAAAGTCAGAATTAGTACAATAATGCAGTTTTTGGCGAATTGCACTTTATTTGTCGGGGCACTATTCATTTTATTTATTTTTATTACAACTTGAATTTTCCTAATTTGTCTATAAATATTCCCCTGTTTGGGGAATATTCCCGGGAACAAGGGAATATTCCCCGGCACATCACTAAGTACACTATACTATATATTTGTATGCGGTTAGTGTTACATGTACAATACAATGAACTAGAAACCTATACAAACGTTATTTGCGGTTGGTAAAATAACATTTCCATAAAAGTCTACTTATGCAATAATATTATTCCCAGCTGCATTCATAATTTGTTTGTATTGATAACACAGTAACCTACAAAAAGGAGTGAGATCTCATAAAAACGTTCCATGTAAAAAATAGGCCAAATCTCGAAACTCTTCCACCGTATAAAGTTGTTAGATATTTCGTAGAGCCAAGTCAGGCATTCTTATTAATCTTTATATGCTTGCTTAATCAAATTTTGTGACTTGGCAATCACGCAATACTACATAGTTTTAGGTATGCAAAAGTAATGCAGTAAAGTTGTGTGATTCTCAAGTTGCAGAATTTTATTTAGCAAGCAAATAAATATTAGGTAATAAGAATGCCTGACTTGGCTCTACGAAATATCTCACAACTTTTTACGGTGGAACATTGTCGAGACTTGGACTCTTTTTTACATGGAATGTTTTTTTTATGGTATCCTTGACATGGCGATGGTCGAAAAGAGTCAGGTCTGGAAAAAAATGTTTTTTGCTTTTCAGCGGCATAAAAACCCAAAATTTTAAAACCACATTTTCAGATTATGTTTTCTCAATATTATCCGTAAAAACCAAGATAAAAAAATTAAATGTCGGATCTAAGACCAGACGACATTTAAAAACGTCCGACATTTTTACGGGACACACAGTAATAATAATAATAATAAGCCAGGATCCAAATTGCTCTGCCAACGGTCTTGTAGACTTCGAAGTTCCTTTATAGTACACACCTGCGCCAGTTCTCGAAAAAGGTCGTGCAACGCTCTATTGGGATCGATTTGTCATCACGGACAGGACTAGTCTAGCCAATAGGCCTGATATCGTGCTGACAGATCGATCGAAACGCCAGGCAGTGCTCGTCGACATCACCATACTCCATGATGAGAACCTCGTGAGGGCTGAGAAGGACAAATCCAGCAAAGTACCTTGACCTGGCTCACGAGGTAACCGCCGTGTGGGATTCGAAGATCATTGTCCCGATAGTCGTTTCTGCGAACGTTCTTATTATTTATTTATTTATTATTTCAGTAAAGCATTGTACAATTACTTAAAACTAAATACAACGTCCCACAAAACTGTTTGCACAGTTTGACTGTGGGATCCAAGAGTCTATATAATTTGAGGTAGTCTTAATGATAATGAGTCTATATAAAGTGGTAAAGTCCTAATCAGTCTATATAATTAGTAGTCTTAAGAAGTAAGAACAGCTTTAAATGATGTTGTAGAGTCTCGACCAACACCTCAAGAGACTCTCGCTAGATGGCTGGATCAAGGGTCAGATACAAACGACGGCACTCTTGGACACTGCGCGGATAGTCAGGAGGTTCCTTTCTCTGCCGCCTTGACCGCCGGTAGCTTAGGCCCCGCCTCGCTGCCGGCGGCGCCCTAGGTTAGGTTCGTTTAGGTTTGGTTTGGTTGTATACATAGTTTTTATAATTTACTTTGTATATAACTATTGTAATAATAATAATTTATTTCGTGAAAACAACTTGACAATAGTTACATATTTAGAGGCCTCCTATATATAGGTATGTAGACACCTGTGTCAGGAGGCCTCACTCTTCCTGAGTTGGTAAGTACATCTTGATTCTTTTGAACAGTCAATCAATCAATCAATCAAATCATTTATTTGCTGTAAAACATAGTTAAATGCATGCAAACAGAATGTAGTCAATTCAATTAAATTAAATCATAAAATAATAATAGGTAATACTACAATGGAAATAGGAAGCAAGAGTTGAAACAGTAATTAGTGAGTGCAAAGGGTCGGATATGTCACATTCTACTATTTTACAACGAAAACTATAGCGTGTTTTTGTTTTGTATTTTATGTAATTAGCAGCCTGTAAAGTTATCAAGTACATTTTCTGTGTATTAGTTCGTTGAATAGGTAAGGTCCAAATTCTTGGCCATGAAAGTGTTCCGTTATGACACGAAAATTAACGATACAATTCTATGGTTAAATTTTGTGTCACAATGAAACTTTGTCCACTTCTTCAGTTTGCACTTTAGGCTTATTCTGCAGTTCAGGCTTATTACTACTGGCCAAGAATTTGGTCCTGACCCAATGATTTAGGATTAAGAGTTTCCGTGCAACAGTGTCGGTTCTGCCAGTTACGACATTTTTGGAGCAATTTTTTTGTCGCATGTGGCACTTTCCGACAAACTTTGCTTAAACTATTCTGGTTAAAATAGTAACATCAGAGGTTTTTGTATTTTTTGGAAAATGGCTGCAAAAGTACATGTTTGTTCAACGGCTGCTAATAAGCAACCTACTAATTAAGCCAACATTCGAAGTTTGACTACGATATTCCATTAATTAACAATTTCTCCCATATAAATCTTTTTCAAAAACGGTCGATGGCTTCTCCTGAAAAGTAGCTGTTCTGCAGATCCGACTCTTTTATTTGGGACCGTTGATGTCATAATATATTGCATCATAAATTGGCCATTGTGTAGCAGGTTCATGATAACAATAACAAGACTTCAGGTCCTAAGGCTTCTTTCGAGATCGAGCTTTGGGCATGTGGTTTCGTGATTACCATCACTGGTTTTTTAAAGTTTTTTCTTAGTTTTTCAAAGAGTTTCAACGAAGTTGAAATGCCCCAGCTTCGTTGAAACTCTCTGAGAAAGTAATACATATGAGAAAGAGCGCCTGATTAAAAAAGACACTGAACTTCTTCCTATTTAAAGTGGGGCAGAACAAATATTTCGACAATACATTTTTCTAAACAATGGGATATTTTAAAATGATTAGTTTTTTCCGTCGTGGCAGTATAAAGGTAATAAACGGATTTAATTTACATGTTCTACACTCGATTTAATGTGAGTTATAAAAAATGTTTTACTAAATAGGTACCTATTATTTTCTTAAATGAAGTACCCTAACTTCGAACACTAAATTAATATCTTACTAAATGTAATTGCATGATAAAGTCGTGGTTATTAGTTTAATGCGTAATTTGTAACCATCGATTTGGTCTTCTCTAGTTTATCACGAGAGTTACTGCCACTATCCCGCTTAGAAACTTTTTAAACTTCAATTATTTATTTAAAATTTGGATTATTCAAGATCATCTTTGTTGAACTACAATAAAAATACTGCACCTTCTTCAGTATCTCGAGTGTTTATAAACGAGTCAAGAAAGCGTTGACTTTTGGCGAAGGCTGCTCCAAGGTCCGTCCAGCTGTACTTTTCACAACTTGTTTCGTCTCACCTCATCACTCGCCTCTAGTATATCCTGGCGCCCGAATTCGTAATAACAACGCGTAGTCGGAGGTCCAACTCGCCTCGGGTAAGCTATAGCGTTATGAATAACAGCCCAGGTGGCATCAAGTTTTTATTTTACTTACACAGGTAACTATTTTACTGATGGTTATCGCCAAAAATAACCTTTAATTACCGTATAGTACGGGCAACCATGACCTTTCACACACACTCATGCATAGCTCGATCAGGTGACATTTTGTAAAAAATCGAACAGATTTGGAGGAAACCCAGTATATTTAATGTGCAATTGTGCACAAATTATAATTATATTTTTGTCATAAATTATACTACACGAACGCTACCAATTGCACTCAAAAGATAGAAACAAGATGTAAGATTTAAAGAATCAATTTAATCAATTAATTATACATGTCTACTAATAATATAAAGCAGTTTTGTTTATATGTTTGCATGTAGAACTAGTGTGGTGTGGATTTGAAAAAACAGTCGGAGGTTTATATTAGGTATTAGTAGAGATGTATTTGATTGATTTCATTGATTCTTTAAATCTTACATCTTTTGAGTTCATTTTTGACGCAGTTGGGTTTTGATTTTTTAATTAATTAGTTTTATTTGTTACTTTTTAGTTAAAATGCGAATTTTCAATTTTGGTGGAATTTTTGGAATTTTTTATAGCCTTTGTCACTCCTGCAACTGAGACGAATTAAATGATACCTCATATGTCGAAATCCGTCAAACCGTTTAGGCTGCAGGGTGTGCCAAAGAATAAGGTCACATACATACATACTCTCGAAAAACATAACCCTCCTCTCCTTCGGTAGTCGGGTAAAAAGTGTTCGGTTTTGGTGCCTGGTAATGTGATATTTATTATTTTGAATTTGAATTTGAATGTTGAATTTATTGATCGTAAATGTGAACATTTTCGTTGATCATCTCTGACCAAGAACCGCCTGACACTAAAGTAATTAATTACTTGGGCGGTTTTTTTGAACATTTCTTATCTAATACACGATTTTATACAAACGTTCAATAAATGTTACAAGGTTATGTAATGACGATACATGGTTTATCTTAAATATTTACAAAGTCAATTTGAAATACGCATCGTCATCGGAACTTCCGAGGGTCATTTTGCTAGTGGATGACACTGGATAAATAAAATACATAAATACAAAGAAAACATCAGACTCAGCAACAAATACTAGTGCTCATCATCATCACACAAATAAATGTCCTTACCGGGATTCGAACCCGGGACCTACGGCTTCGTAGGCAGGCAGGGTCACTATTACTAACTAGGTTACGGAGGTCGCTGTCGTCCAATAAATCAACCATTGGCGTTTTTTTCGATTGGTTCATGCATGACAAAGGTGCGTGAACTAAGACCCAACGAGACCTATCATTTTATAAAAAATATAAATACACATTTGGAATTACCTTCTTGCATATTGTTATTACCGTTAAAAGCACGTATTCATTTACTTTACTAAGTAGGTAAATATGGCCATCGTGTAGTATGTAGATAAATATTGATTTGTTTGGTCTATAGATCGACAGACTTCTTTGTAGTGTTATATAACATCTGTCTTTGTCAAAGGTACCTAACGCACGGTCATTGTTATTTTGAAATTTTCATCAGAATTTGAGCCAGTTTGAAACATTCTATTCCATATTAATGACATCGGATCACAGTACCTCCCAAAAATGAGGGCTACCTTTAAGAGTCCACAGTAAGCTCGATTCTCCATACAAACGTAGTTACGCTCTCATTTTAAAACTACGTGTTGGATTGTAACGAAACTGCATATACAATGACACGAGGTATATCTATGTCTGTAATTAGTTTATGTAGCTTCAGATGCCATAGTAAAAAAAATACAGCGAATTTAAGTTTTTCATACAAAACTTGTTTTTGCTGTATTTCGTTTGTTTTATACACTGGAAACATATAAACTCATTACAGACGTAGATATATCTCATCTCAATGTATATGCAAAGTTTCGCCACAATCCAACACATAGTTTTACAATGAGAGCGTAACTACGTTTGTATGGGAAGGTGAAATTCGGCCGAGCTTACTGCGGACTCTTAACAATTGTAATTCGTCGGTGGTCGCTAACGTCAAAACTCCGGCCAAGGCTGTTATGCATTACGAACTCATGCCTAACGAAACTACCTCTACCTACTCATAGTTACTACGAATCGCGGCGGCCAGATATATTTATGGGTGAGCGTTGAGGTGGTTTTAAAACAAGGTACAGAATAGTGGGGCAGGCACGTAAAACATGGTATGATGGGTTATACCATTTGTTAAACTACAACTGTAATTTTTCTAATTTAATTTTAAACTTGATAGATTTATCTACATTTTCCACTGGGTTTGTAGCAGCTACCAAACGTCGTTTTATACCTTATATTCATTATTATTTGACATTATGTTAATCAATATACGCATTTGGTCACCAAATTAACTCAACACTGAGTAAATTAACACCAGGAAGACACAACAAAACATTACCTTGCGCAAGTAATAAATCTGTCACTCGGCACATATCAGAAGATCCGCGGATAACGAGCCAATAAGAAGCATCTAATTAATGATTGTTAAAAACTTAATAAAAACCACTTCGTCGCTTCCGACATCAGTATTTATGTATTTCTTGACCCGTCAAATATTGCGCCAAAAGGTTTTGCGTTTGCGAAAAAAGTGCACGTCTATGTTTATCTTTTACAATCAATCAATTGGTTGCCTATTTACAAGTTTTTGCAAATATCTCGTTATCTATTCGTGTTGGCGCTTCCTGTATCTCGAGAGTGTGGGGCGTGTGTGGTTTATTATTTGCAGTTGTACGTATACAAATACAACCAGCTAGTATATCAGAAACAACTTAAATCAATATACTGACCGCGCGCGCGAAGTCAGGGTGTGTCTATGATCTCACACTTACAAATCACACATCAGTATCATAGTCTAAATAAACCACGATTATTGAGTAGTAAAATCCATTCACAGTCAAAGGGTGAATATCTACTGGAGCATGCTTGACAGCCAGGCGTCATATATATGCAAACACCGGCGGATATTCACCCTTACGCTCAAATTGAATAGAGTTGTATGACATCCAAGAAATTGTCTTATGTATCACTTACAGCCAAACGATTTGATCAAAATGGAAATAAGACCAGCTTGATCCAAAATATTATGGGTTCTAATGAGTATTTTTCGCAGTGATCCATTTGCGTGATTATTGGGCTTTAAAGCCCTAATATTTGTTCGTGTCAAGTGTTCGGCTCCCCAGCCGACTAAATAAATGGCTACTACTGGGAATATGAAAAATTCGTGGCAGCACAGAACATATAATGAATTTATAAGGATAACTATCACGGCTAGGTAGGCATAACTAGTTACCGAGCATAGTGAAATAATAGTACATTGTGATACAAGTGAGGTATGTTGATAATTACATCAGATGAAATTTTTATAGGCGTTCAGCGGTGGGTGTGACAGTGGTTGGGCAACATAGGGGTTGTAAAATCAATTGAAGGTGTTCAATATTTTTTTCTCCCAATTAAAACGCCCGGCAATGTTATATTCGAATTAAATATATAATTAGCTATTATATCACACCAAACTGAGAGCTCTATAAATTGCACACCTTCAATTGATTTTACAACCCCTTTGACGCCCATCGTCTCTCACACGCACCGCTGAACGGCTGCCAGGCGCCCGAATTAATTAATAATGATAGTAATGGCACACTAACTAGAGGGATTTCGTTGCTCTATAAATTGCAAACCTATTTCCGTAGCTAGCTCTCCGTCTATATCGTATCGTATCGAACGAACTTCTATACCTCTTTTCTAGCTTAGGCCGAAAATTGTTTGTATGTCCGGCTGACTGTGGACTCCGGATGTCCCGCTGTCCCACTGTCCTCTACAGGACGCAATTCTCAACCGATTTCCGTGAGTTTTTTGAGCAGCTTCATTAATTGAATTATATAATTTGTTAGTAGACTCCCTTGATCAAAGTATTTTTATTTAATTTTTATGCAAAAAGAGATTTTCGTGCGTTCTACAGCTCACAGAGCCACTATTATTTATAGTGTCGTTCAAAATGATACGCTATTCCGTAGCAATACTAGCTTCTATGTGTGGTGTCCCTCGTCTGTCTTCGTACACACTACACAGACCTGCCTCGCGCTTGTTTCAATTACAATGGTGCCACCTCTTCTTTTGGCACGTTGCTCAGTCCTTAGGCAAATAAAATGTTGCCATTTTTAAAAGGGGCGCATCTAGCAGAGCTTCTCACCACCGTCTGCCGGAGATAAAATGTGAAACAGTGTTATATTTTACGCAGGCGAATCCTCTGCAGGAACAACATCTGCTTAGTGTATATTATACGCCCATCATTCAATAAATTGTCGAAAGGGCCTCTACTTTTTAGCTACGTGGTACTTGTTTGGTACTTCGGCTCCACGCAGGCCTCCCAAAACTCTGGGACATCATTGTCCCGTGAGCGGGAAAGACATATTTACATATAAATAAATGGTGAGAGAAAAATTTACTGTACCTACAGCATTGTCTTAACTTTTTATGGGGAAAAATGAATGATCTGCGTATTTGAACTATATCAGTTCATAATTATCATAGATAAGTACTTACTAAATAAATAACATTTCAGGCTTCAATGGCGCATTCATAATCATTATTCGTATTTTTTGTCATCACATTATAATATATACTTCGTAATTCATTACTCTAGGATTTACCATTTTGCTTTGTTCTTGTTAAGTGTTAATTTCTAGGTCTTTCCCATATTGGCCAAATGTAATGGAACGAATAGGTAATGAGTTAGGTACTATTAATATTATATGACCTACGGGTAATAATTCAACAGTTACGTGAGTTGTCAAAGAAACTAAATAAATCAGCACGTGCAAGATGATCACATATTGTATGTGTTTGATGACTGTTTTTAAAACGACCATAACATTTTTCCCATGTTTATACAAACTATATATTTAGGTTACCTAGGCTAGTCAAAGCTTTGAATAAAAAAAAAGTAGGTGTATCATTTATCGTCTTTTACAGACGATAAATTACTGGTCTAATTCATATTTAATGATAAAATAAGACATTCCAAGATATTTAGTAGTGTTTTGACTGTTTCGACGCCACAATGGAAACAACCACAGACTGACGACGCATTATTCATATTAAACAATGATTATATTTAAATATATGTATAAAAGCTCTTATTTTAATCCGTTATTTGAATACGTGAGTCAGACTGACCGTGACATCATTTACTGTTTTACTTAAGAATACTAAATGCTAAGTTTAAAAATGATGAGCTTCTTTGAACTATTGACCTGAAACTTTTAGGTGAGCCGTCTCGCACTTAACTATTAAAACATAAAACATGAATCATTCATTGAATTATTTGTACTTAAAACGTGAATTTATTGTTATGAGTCATCGCTAAGAAGGCCCTTCGGTTGTTAGATTTTCTAGCAATATTTGATGGCTATGTGTTCATAAATGAGCAGTCCTTAGGTAAGTAAATGTGTATTGTATGGCCATTTGGGGCGGTAAAGAACTTTACTTTTTCACAGTCTTTGTGAATTCTTCCGATATAATTCTTTATATGATTTGACAACTTCGGAATCTCCTAGGGGTTAAACCAAGGATCAGGATGTGCTCAAAAGCGGAACGGAAAACTTCGCATACACCTTTTTTAATTACATGTGTAGATCGCTTACATACAATGTCATCCTAAGCAAGAACAGGTTGCTCCTAAAGTATATTTTTATTTACCAACAAATATTTACCAGTCACAAATACAACTGGCAGAGGTGTTACAAGCACGTCGCGGGTCGAGTCATCAAACACAACGCTTGAAGGCTAAACGAGTGTCATCAGTAAAACATTCCCAGACCACTAAACACTTTACGACAATCTTTACAATTATGCAGACAGCGGGAGAACCAGCCCACCCTGCTTAGTTTTTGATAAGTCGATAAGTTCTTTACCTTAATAAAAACTGTACATATTTTGATCACAGCAATGTTAGATTTTTCGTTAAAAGTAATGCTAAAGCCACAATAGAAAGTGAGCAATGCTACAGATATAGATACAGACACAAAATTTTAGTAAGTTTCGATTAAAAGTCGTGCCATCGCTATTAATTACGAATAAAAAAAAAAACTTCATTTATATTGTCACATCTTCATAAAAGTCAGTACCTATTAAAAAGTTTTGTTCACGAATTTATCTCCATTTTTAAACTAAGCTGGCAGGCTACTTAAAGTGAAAAAGTAACTTGAGCAATTAAAGCCATTAGTTATCTAACCTATGGATTAAATCAAACACAGTCTTTGATACAAGACTTAATTAAATTATCGACTATATATTCCACAAACCGGTCATCTTCGGTGTTAAATTATTACAGAATCATTTCTCTTGCACGTGGTCGAGCTCATTTCAATAATAATATAAATAAGTATGGCAGTTGTCACGAACCAGTTTTTAAACTATTTTATTATTAAAATAATTTTGGTAGGTAGCTATGACAACAAGCTACCTCGGGTCCTCTCCCTTGATGCAAAGATAGATATTCGTATCGGTGAAGCAACGACAATGTTTGAAAGGCTACTTACAAGAGTATGGTGTAACAGACGTCTTACCATCAGAACCAAAATAATAGTTTACCAAATATGCGTTCTCAGCTTACTCTTGTACGAAGCCGAAACCAGGAAGACGTATGCGAGACAAGCGACGACTTTACCTTTTTCACATTCACAGACCCATGATGATAACAAAATTAGTCAGGTGCATATTGATACATCGTATGGCACGGAAACGTGGTCGCTTACTATGGGCCACATAAGAAGGCTCAAAGTCACCCAAAGGGCAATGGAGAGGGCTATGTTGGGAGTTTCTCTGCACGATCGCATCAGAAATGAGGCTATCCGCAGCAGAACCAAGGTAACCGATATAGCCCTCCGAATCGCTAAACTTAAGTGGCAGTGGGCGGGGCACATTGCACGTAGAACCGATGGCCGTTGGGGCGGAAAGGTTCTCGAGTGGCGACCACGTACCGGAAGGCGCAGCGTGGGTAGGCCCCCCACAAGGTGGACTGATGACCTGGTAAAGGTCGCGGGAGTCCGCTGGATGCGGGTGGCGCAGGACCGGTCATTGTGGCACTCTTTGGGGGAGGCCTATGTCCAGCAGTGGACGTCTTTCGGCTGATATGATGATGATGATGATATTGATACATAAATACATAGTGATAGCCTTCTCTAAAGAAATAACACAAATAATGACGTCTCATGTTGATACTCTTCTGGTTAATCTTTACAGGTCAAAGCACCTAGTAACAACGGTGTAAATTCAAACAGGCATTCAAGCATCTTCCGTATTTGGACTGTGGATACATTATAACTTTAACTAATCGGATCATAGCAACAACAATTGTATATTTTACATTCATTTAATTTTCTTTTTAAAACATCATAAAGAACATACTGCCATTACGACAAGGCATGTAAATTTTCCTGGTTATACATAAGTCTGAATGATAAATTATTCGAATAAAAAGATGATGTGTAGGTAGTTGAATCGAAACAAGTGTTGCCCGCAGTTTGGCATTGTACTGTTGCCACTCTGTCTGTAGCCTCTGTGTTGAAATTTACATAAGCTCCATGAGTCCTCAACGTGACCGTCCAATACATTAAATATTCACTCGTAAATTTTCAACGGCAAATAAAAGGCGACAAGACTGGCCACCTGCATGACTACCATATAACCTGACTTCGTGAGATAAAATATCGCCACTGAGATTTATTTCACACGGAGACTACTATTAATAGAGAAATATTAATTAGGATGAGGCCAACGCCCTTATTAAAATCCTCAGTCCACATAATTTTGATCAATACAGTTTGACGATCCACTCAAACATAATGCCATAATAGTAGATTGTATACAATCTACTATTATGGCATTACGTTTGAGATGAAAAGGGTCTAAAATAAGCCATATTACCACGAGATGGTTATTTTTCCTAACAAAGTAAGGGGAAATAGTTCGAGGGGTAATATGGCTTTTAGCCAGAGTGATACGCTCTACTTTTCACTTCGACAGCGAGAAAACAGCAAAAACAAGGAATATCCATCCACAATCGATAATAAATACCACAGCGAAAAGATTGTTCAATTTGGCGCCATATTTTTTTTTTATAAACTGCTTTAACACAGATACAAAATATTGACACCACGAATACACGCCTCTGACCGTCTAGCCGCGTCCAAACGGCCGAGCGCAGCGGACAGCCTACGGAGCATATGTTTTAGCGAGATAGACAGCTTCTATCCTGCTCGATCTCATAGCCTATGCCATGTATGCAGCCACCACGTTTGGACGCGGCTATAGACGGCCGAAGGTGTTTTATTTTTAATGATTGTGTATTCGGGGATAAATAACGCCTAAAAATATTTGAAATTTAGTCTGTCACGTGATTGGGTGATAGCAAATACAAATGTTTTTTTTTAATAGTTGTGATTGGTGGATTTAATACGTTGAAGTGTTTTGATTGGTCAAATTAAAATGTTTTAAAATCATAAATATGTTTACATATTTTCCCTAGGGGCTAAATGTGCCCAAAAAATATTTATTATCAAGATTGTATTCTTCTGTTTGTTTGTTTTCTTTGTTTTTTTTAGCGTCAATTATCAAATTGCTTAATAAATATGCCACACAGCAACTATTCTATACAACACCCCGTATTTTTGGCTCGAAATACAAGAAAAACGCGCTTACGTAAACCGGTTATTTCATAGCCATGGAGCATAAGAAAACTTTCGCAATAGGAGACATCACCTTGTTTCGCCCAGCTATATCTTTAGCCAACTTGCCGCCATTGATGGCCGCAGCTTGATCTTGAAACGACGGCTCACGGCTGTCTCGAATTACATCATACCTCCCCGTGTCACTGAACTCCAGCATTTTAGACAAATGTGTTGTAATTTAGTACTACTGTTCCACTCTTAATTCAATTTGTGTAAGCCAAATTGATGTCTTATTAGAAGCATTCTATATACATGCTCCGTGACATTAAATGTTCACATTTTGGAACACAATTAGGATTATAGGTTTATAATAATCCTAGATTCACATAAATTACGCTAATCCATGAATTTATTACACTTTACTACAGCTGCTAACGGTGTTTTGGTTTGCCATTTGTTAGCAGAGAAAAGGTGCTTACCACATATAAATCATTTGTATTCTTGTCGATATTCCAAAAAAGCACGACTATTCCTAATTAACTTCATCTTGTAATTTTCTAGTTCTCGGTCAACTTTATTTATAGCCGTTTATAACGGTGGTTACATTAATTTTTATCCTTCGCTTTCTATAACAATGCCAATAGCGACTTCTTAATGTTTATTCGTGTAAGAAAGAAAGTCCTCTATCGCATATCCTGCGACGTCGGGCTTTCTTTCTTTTACAACCCGTGGTAAGTAATCTGGGGCCCCCGCCAAGTCGAGCGCGAAGCAAACACTACCGTACCATCCTTTACTGGAACCAATTCGCCGCATTTTCAGGCCCCTATTTGAGAACCTCTGGATAAGACCAGAACGCAGAAATTTGCGTCATCCAGTAAGCTATAATCACATACTTAAAATTTCAAGTCTGCAAGTCATTTAGTTCCGAAGTTAAGCGATAGCAAAGTTTCGCATTTATGACACTCACTCATGATCATCAAAATAGAACTAGTACTTCCCATAAACTCAGAGAGCTGAAATTTGGTACAGAGAGGGTTTAATGGCCACATAAAGGGAAAACTATAAAAACTAGGATAATCGAAGATCTGGAGTACCTGGTGACCCTAATTAGAAAACACAAGAGCCCAACCAAACTATTAGAGATACCTATATCTATACCGCCTTTACGAAAAATATTCAACTTGGTGGGTCGCTTCATTTGATGTCAAAAATCGAAGGTCTGAAGTATCTTTATTTGATTACAAAGTTATATTTGCAGTGAATGGGGCAAAAATCAAGAATGGGATATTGACACAAAAACCTACTAAAAGAAGTGAGATCCCATAAAAAACATTCCATATAAAAAAGAGACCAAGTCTCGAAACTCTTCCACCGCAAAAAGTTGTGAGATATTGGGTTGTCCAAGATTGCCAAGTTGCAGAATTTTATTTAGCTAGCAAATAAAGAATAATAAGAATGCCTGAGACTTGGTACTACCAAATAAATATCTCACAACTTTTTGCGGTGGAAGAGTTTCGAGACTTGGCCTCTTTTTTACATGGAATGTTTTTTTATGGGATGTACTATTACATAAACAGTATTTTCAATTTAACTCTTTAAGTTTTCTTTTATTTAAATAAATAAAAGATAACTAAATCTTAAACCGTTTTTGACATTTGGTGATAAACCGCTTTTTAGTATGAACTAAATAAATCGTTTATCATGATCGTTTTTAACTGATCGAGACGTAACTATCACGAAAATTTTCCCTTCAGTCATTTACTAAAAGGGAGATTCCTATTACAATGATATGATGTAAAATGTAGTGCATAGTAATAGTACTTATTTGAATCATAACTGAATGCCTAATAATAAGAAATATGACAAAACAAAAACGGAAAGTAAAATGGAATCCATTAATAGTACGGAATGACATTAAAACATTACTAAATTCATTACAGCAAAGATAACAAACTTGAAGATGAAAATATTTACTATCTACCTACGTAGTAACACACCTTTTCGTACTAACTAGCACAGCGAATAACGCACGTAACATCAATCAACAGGCAATGTTGATATCTTGACTAATGATTATTTTCCTTGTAACTTGACGTATTGAGGATACCGTGTTGTTTTGCAGTGTATGACAATTTACTTTAACAGTTAGAGAGTGGTTTTCTTAGTGTCGAGTAACATTCGGTGAATTGATTATAACTACTAAAAAAAACATTGTTTGACGCAAAATATTGTTTAAGGAAAAACAAGTTTACAATTCTGTCATGTGTCCCCTCGGGTAGTCATAGTCACGTAATTATGGTATCCATCCATCACCCCTCTCGCCGCACTGTGAACTAAAGGGGTTTTTTTCAGGTGGCCGCCCTCGCTTAATGTCGTGTAGGTGTGCGAAGTTTTGGGCTCGATTTGTTTGTTGTGTAGACCATTGAAAATACAATAGACAAGGAGGACAATCGAATAGCATAGTAATATTAGTTTCGGGACAGGAACCTATGCAATAAATATAATATGCGCATTCTAGAAACATCTCAATAGACAAGTTTTTTCTCTTAAAAAACCGCATTAAAATCGGTTCATCCGTTTGGAAGCTACGAGGCCACAGACATACGCTTATTAAAGACCTGTACAAAACTAAACCAAAAATATCTGGACAGGCCTTTATGTCCAGCTTCTGCCCGCAAGTCCGTCCGCGTGGTGCTCATTTATATCGTAGCTTACCCCCTTAATAAATTATTTGACAGTTTTACTCCTCTATGGTTGGAGTTCGGAGTCTACCAAACGGCTAAAGGACTTACGGAGGTTAAGGCCAATATTGAAATTTTATTTATTCGTATGGCATTAATTAAATACAGAGTCGCTTTACTTAATTATTATAATATAATGTCTAAATTCTTCACCCATTGGGTAGCGTTTGCATCAGGTGAGTGCAGCAGGTCGATCACGTAACGCATTATACGCGCGTCAGGTTGATCTAAATGTCGCTTTTTATATGGAAAAATTACAGTTAAACTGTGCTAACGCGCGTTCGGAACGTTACATGGTTACCCCTTAGTTCTAGGGTATTCCCAGAGATTTTGCGATTCGGACAGTCGTGGTAACTCGTGAATAGTCTGCACTGGCGCTCCGCAGTCGCACGCTGGTGATTTGCGCCCACCACATTTATGCAGGTACTCCGCACAGCGACCGTGTGTGGTGCGCAGTCTATTGAACTGTCACCGTAATCTTCTCGGCGCTGAAAGTGAAAACCTCCAATGTTTGCATGTGGGGTCGTAAGTAGTCGGACTGCTGGCTGGTGGGTTGGACTGCCACTCACTCTGCTTTCCAAGCTTCCTTTATGCTGAAGCCATGATGTTTCAGGTTATGGGCGGTCTGGTAGGGTGGATACCACGACCTTAATCGATGCTGTGGTGGATGGCGGAATTCCTGATAGTCGGGCATATTTGGGTTGTTAAATTTTATTGGCTGCTGCCGCCTAAGGTGCGGTGGTGGGATATGGCTTAGAGTCGGGAGAGTACAGGAGTGGATTTGATGGTACCCGATATGCATCGCATGGTAGTTCGTAGTTGTGCATCGATTTTGTCCGTGTGACTT
This sequence comes from Epinotia bilunana, assembly GCA_947049275.1. Taxonomy (NCBI): domain Eukaryota; kingdom Metazoa; phylum Arthropoda; class Insecta; order Lepidoptera; family Tortricidae; genus Epinotia; species Epinotia bilunana. The sequence goes on from OX346257.1 coordinate 14,383,752, forward strand.
ATTGAAATAAACTCTATTCTTGTTTGGTATGTTTAACACAAACATCGATACCTACCTACCTAAAAAAAACGGCAAACTTTAAATTAGTTAAATGAATACAAAAAAAACCTAAGACAACGTTCCTTCTACCGTCGTCTGCCTTTCGTGAAGGTGAAAAGTTATTATTTTTATACGATCAAGAATACATAAAATATTATTAGTAAAGGTTCCACATAGATAAATAAATTCACGGCAGGTGGTATATATTTTAATTTTATGGGAACATTTAACTATCATCTCGCTTATAATTATAGGTACCTACCACATTAACCTTCACCTTTTCAGAGTTCGTTAGTTTGTTTAAACCTACAAGTCCTACAACTAAACTGTGCTAAACGACGGTTAATTTAAAAATATTATTAGCGAACTTTTTTATACGTTTTTCATCGTCGTTAGGCGCGCTATGTACTTTCATATAAGGTAAACGTCCCAATGTTTAACATTAACACCATTATTTCTTTTATTGACAACCTGTTGTTCACCTTTAATCCTAAAGGTGGCGACTGAGTTGTACCCTTTCGGCGTAATGTATCGTTCACGGCGATCGTATTACAAAAAAGTCTTTGAAAAAAATTTTTTTAGGGTACCTCCCCCACACTTAAAGCGGGGATGTTTTTCTCGTTAAACCCACGGTGTGGGGTATCTTTGGATAGCTCGTACAAAAATGTTATTAGTTTCCTGTAACCATTTTTCAAATCAGTGATTCGCTTGCGAAATTTTGGGATTTTTGTTCGAGTCATGCCCCATTTCGTTTAAGTACCATAGTTTACCGAGCTACGGCCAGTACAGTTCCCACATAGACCATCTCTAACAAGGCAATGGGATAGTGTCATCCCACATACTAATGCTGGTCATCTAACAAAAATGCACGAATGTTTAGCAAAGTATAGGATACGTTAAAATAAGTGTGTTTTGTTTGAAACTTTTTTCTCTAATATCAAAAATGGCCGAGATATTTGACCCGAAAGTTGGGAAAAATCTGTACTTGTAATAATTTCGGTGGATGTCATTATTGGTTCTGGTGCTTCGCCGGCCGCAGCCGCGGCACTCTAGCTTCGCTCGCTCGGCTCGCGCGCTTAGGGTCGCGGTACACCTAACACTCCTCCTCGCTTGGCTCGTCGTCGTACCTACATCTACACCGACCTGCCTAAGAGGTCCAATATCTTGGCCATTTTTAATTTCAGAGAAAAGTTTTTTCTACAAAACATGCTTGTTTTAGCGTATTGAGAACAATACAACAATAAAAAATTGGTGTTATAATAACACAACATCCATCGAAATTTTTACAAGTCCTAGAGTCTTCGCAACTTTGAGGTCAAATATCTCGGCCATTTTGGATTTTAGAGAAAAGTTTTTCCTACAAATCACGGTTATTTTAGCATATTCTCTACGATAACATCAAGAAAAAGAATGAGAAGATGTTTGTGCCCCCTTTGCTTTAGTCCAACCCGGATCTGTCCCAGGATATCGTTACTAGTTACGATGAAAGTATAAGGAGGCCACATAGGCCTATAACCAGCTCGATGCGGTGTCGGCGGCCTATCCTAGCTTGCATGGAACCCACTTGCCCACGGAGTGTCGCGTCATCACGGTTGCCACGAATTCATTTAATGTCCTTTGACGGTGACATATTTTCGTGGACGAGTTTCATTAGTCTGTTTACGTCGCTAGTGTTATCATTATCACGGAACGATATTTCTAAAACGGAAAAAATCCATTACCTGATTTCAAACCTCGAAAACACTTCACTTAACCGTTTACTGCGAAACTAAAGCTGGTTTTCCACCAGAGGGGCGAGACGAGAATTGAAATTCGTATGGGACTTACTACCTATTTGCACTGAGAGCGCGCGCGCGCGGTGGAAATAGGTAGTAAGTCCCATACTAATTTAAATTCTCGCCCCTCCACGCCCCGCCTCGCCTCGCCGGTAGAAAACCACCTTAAATCGTCATACAGAGGGCGCACCGAAATGCACCGCGACAGATATCAGCAGGTACATATATAAATATAATCGTAGCAACGTACCTACATACCTACATTACATCACACTACTTTAAAACACTATTCAAAACTTAAAAGCCTATCTTCTCCTTTCGTAGCTCCTAGTGTTTCTTAAATTATTAACATAATAAAGTAACCTGTACTTAACCATTTTTTTACTTTAATTTAACCTACTACCTTGTAAATGTGAATAAAGATAACTTATAATAGGCTTAAGTACATTTGAACTTTATCCTGGGTGTATAAATATAAAATTTATTAATAACAAAAAAAAATTACCTACTTATTTCTAATTACAACAGGCATAATCCGAGTACCTACACACGCATTCCTAAACGTACATTATGTTTATTAGCTGCTATGAACTAGAGCCCTCACTAAAGGAAAGCAAACATTTAAAAAAATGCACTGAAAAATAAAACTTAATGCTAATCGTACATAATGTTTCTACAAAAACTACATTTAATGAACACATGAGATATTGAACCTTAAAGAAGATGATACAGATCTTCGACGTCGGATGCCGTCGTGTTCCCATCATCCTCTGGAGCCTCGCCTTCCTCCGCCTGGACATGCTGCATGGCGCGCCTGGGGCACCACGAGCACCGCCGCCCAACCCACGGGCGCTGCCGCCATCTCCACCTGCCATCCTTGCCGGACACATTAAGTTTTGAGTAACTTACATTACCACACTTGCACTGAAAGTCTTTGTAGGGACATTGGACGTCCCGGTGGACTAACTTGCCGCATACTGCACAAATTACTTTGTTTACGCCATTACTGCCACGAGGTTGCCACGATGCGAGCGCGTGTACCGTCTCGGTTCTCCCTCCCGCATCGCTCCTCTCACTCGCACTTGGGCGTTCAACCATATCTGCGTCTTTCTCTGCGGCTTCAAACGAAAGGGCTAGCTGAACTGCTCTGTTATAGGTCAACCTTATGTCTGCGAAAAGACGTTGCCTCGTTCCTTAAACCGCAAGTAAATGGTCCCAAATATTCTCCTCTAGGTAATGTTGATCCAAACTCGCAATGCTTGGCTAATTTCTTGAGATATGTGAAAATGAAATCATTTATTGCATATCACATAGCAAGTACAAGTGTTCTTAAATATAAGCTGTTCATGTGACGCCCTGTTAGGGCACTTCAACATAGTTCCACATAGGGCAACATACTTATATCAGATATAATTATATTGTAAGTAGATTAGATTCTAATCTAAAATTGTACATTTTATTTACAAATATGCCTAATAATTAATTGATAATTTTACTACGCACAATACTACGTGAGATACTGGAAGACCGTTTCTTTATCACCTTGCCTTGAAAGATGGTTTGGGCTCAATATGTTCGGTCATTATTTTAATTACTTAATCATATTTCATATCCGCTGGTTTCAGGGGGCTCGTCAAGTTACTGAGAAGGTCATACGCATCTGTAAATCTGCCTTTATGTAGTTGGCTTGAAATACGCGCTCCACGTACCTCTTCGTACTCCAGTTGCCCAACGAAAAATCGAACTCTCCGATCCTTCCTACTGACATCTTGATATCTACAAATAATTCCCGTGCTTGGTAACAATTTTAATCCTCGTGCGCCATTGTTATATATGAGTAAACGGAATTCACACCACACGTGGGTTCACTTAACCGTTTATTGCGAAACTAAATCGCCATACAGAGGGCGCACCGGATTGCACCGCTATAGATATCAGTAGGTACGTACCTACATACATAACAGGACATATTGAAGGGTCGGAAAATAAACGTTTACACGCGCATTCGTACATTTCTCGGATTTTACATTAACGGGCACTTTAAAAAAGTGTGGGTCCTAAGACCCAGCGCTAAGGCTACAATTTTGAATCCATTGTCAGAATCAACACGGGCGTTAAATAATCTTGGTGTATCGGTGGACTAATGGAGTCATATGTTATTGCATACCTATAAGTTTAACAAAATGACCTCTACATATTAAAACACGGTTTGAACAAATGTACAGCGATAATAACTTACAATTGCCCACCTTTGATCAGTTAACGGAGTTTTTGCAAAACGAATGTAGGTTAATAGATACCTACGGCAGCCGCGGGACCTATATCATCAGTTCATCACACACGCAAACCCGCACGCGTAGTGCGTTCAATATTATTTGGTGTGATTCCACTTGAACGCAAACAATACAGGCAATAAACAAAACACTCATAGAAGCCATAAACATTTTAAAAGAGCTGATTCGGTTTTACCGGTTTTGGCGCAGACGAACACGTCTTGATACTTTGAAATATTATTAATAAAATAATTTTAAAACAGCTACGTTCAGGTTTTTTTTTATACATCGACGGTGGCAAACGCCTGATGGTAAGCGGATACCGCAGCCTATAGACGCATGCAACTCCAAAGGAGTAATATGGGCGTTGCCGACCCTTGATATGTTTGAGGATTCGCCGTGTCGAAAGCTGAAGGAACTAATTCCCTCGCTCTCAACACAACGCGTCCTCGGGAGCTCTGGCGACCTTGCTCACCACCAGGAACACAACACTACTACAGAGCAAGTATTATGGCTGTGGTCTTCTGCAAGGCGGAGGTACTTCCCCAGTTGGGCTGTTCCAAATTGTTTAATAAAATACAATGACAAAGTGCACATACATCATTTATTTATAAAGTAAGAAATTAAAATACGTGGCTTTTCAGTTATGATCTTATGATGATATTTCTTCTGTTTCTGATTTATCTTCGGTACCTTTCGGTTTTTATTAAAAGGATGATACATATCGAAAATGTACTGACCAATTCGAACTGACTTGTGTAAATTTTGCTAAAGAAAGGTAAAGAAAAGTATCAAGATCGTTTGAAGCACCGCCCCAGCCGTGCGGCTGACCGTGTTTAGCAAGTTAGTGTGGCGGCCAGCCCATTTTTTGTAACCACTTGCTAAACACGTGCGGCCGGCGGTGCTTCAAACGATCTTAATACTTTTCCTGGTACCCTTCTTTAGCAAAATTAACACAGCTCAGTTCTATATCTATTGTCCTTTTAATAAATACACCATGTTCCAATTTTATAATAAATGCCGGAAGTGACTCTGACACTGAAAGTACCGAAGACAATTCAGAAACAGAAGAAATTATAAATAAATCATTTATGTGTACCTTGTCATTGTATTTTATTAAACATACCTGAACGTAGCTGTTTTAAAATTGTTCTATTAATAATATTTAAAAGTATCAAGACTTGTTCGTCTGCACCAAAACAAGTAAAACCGTACCAGCTTTTTTAAAATGTGTGTTGCTTCTATGAGTGTTTGGTTTATTGCCTGTATTGTTTGCGTTCAAGTGGAATCACGCCAAATAATATTGAACGCACTGCACACGTTTTGTATCTCGGCGGGGCCTTCCGAATTTATTGCGATCGGATAGTGGTACAAATTATATGGGTACCAACAAATATTTAAATGACCTACATTCGTTTCTACCGTTGTGTTTCCTCCGTTGTGCGTTGATCCGGTCGACCTTAACGCGTTGACTCCAGCTCATCTTTTAATCGGACAGCCTTTGGTAGCACTTCCAGAGTATCCATTTACGGAAGTTAAGGAATCATGTTTATCTCGGTTTCAACGGATACAAAAGATGACCCAACATTACTGGAATCGGTGGGAAAATGAGTATCTTCATACACTTGAGCAACTATAAATGGACCTCTCATACTGGTTTTGGTTTTGATTAAAGAAGATAATTTGGTTACACTTAACTGGAAGCGCGGACGGATAGTTAAACTTTTACCGGGTAAAGACGGGCTGACTCAGATTGCGGAAGTCAAAACTCAAAATGGAGACCCATTTCCAAGCATTGTAGGCTACCTTTAGGAGATTAGGAACAAAGGGGCCCTTGCTTGGTTAGGCGGGGGAAGTTCGGGCATTATAATCTTTTTAATATAGGGTAGACTGCTTAGCGGCGAAACGGAGGGTAGACACACATTACCTCCGTGACACATAGCCCGGCTCGCTAGGATTGATCGCACGCGCATCTTGCTATAATAATTTCGGAAATTCATTCGGTGCTATATCGGACAGAATTGCTGGTTTTTCGGTGTTTGAAAGACTCTCCAAGGTGTGGTGTTGCTGGCCAGCAGAAGAGTTCATCAGGATTATATTTGGGGATTTCAATGCCTGTTCAGTTTAACGCTAGGAGACCTAAGGGCCAGTCACGGGTCAGTGCATAAGCTAATCGAAGGGTTCTACGCGAACATCGATCTAACTTAGGAAATATAGTGAAGGCAGTATTTTAACAACAGTACGGCTGGTTTGCACACGAGATACACGTAATATGCTAATGTGTGCCTTTAGCGCATTAGACATTAATGATAAATATTTCAAAGATAGCTCGAAAATATGAGGAATGAATCTGTGAATTTTAACAATAATACGGTTAGTTTTTAGTTATTTGTAAGTGTCACGTGAGACTCGTATAGATACTATATTTAAAATTAACTTTGGTTTCTCGCGCCTTTGTATCGCCTTTCTAGTATTTCTAACGGCGTGGCGCTGAGGAGTTAAAACAAGCAGTAACGAACGCCTAATTAAGTTTTCTTCCTGAATAATCACGAGATGAATAGGTACGTGATACTATGATATATTTTTTAATGTAAATATGTTCTCACTGCTGGGGTGAAAAGTTGTATGTGTTACTCGAGAGAAAAGTATTTGCATCTCGTGCTTTTGAGTCCCTCGACGCGCTCAAGATTCAAACTTTGAATCACTCGCTGCGCTCGTGATACAAATTTTAGAATCTTTCTCTTCCTCGGGACTCAATATACACATGACAAGTTAACATGTATATTTTTAGGAACTTTTGGTCGCTTAATTTTAGAGCCGAACGCAAACCGCAAAGTGACATATGCTTTAACAAAACTGGATCTGATCTGATCTGTCATTCGTATTCAATTTGAATATCGAAACACCATTATGTTAATCTTCGCAAGACCCTCATAATTAGGTACTATGAAATCAAATACCTATTCACCATGCCTGGCATAATACAAATAATAAACGATTTCTTTCAAATCGGGTAACTTTTTCAAATAGGCTAACCTATAACGATCAGGCAGAAGTCAATCGGATAACGTTGCAAGGTTGCGCCGTGTTGAGTGAGTGAGGAACCAGCATTTGTGTCTAGTTAGGCGTGTTGTGTACAGTTGTACACAACGAATCCTCAAAACAATAAAGGTCAGGCACCGCGGTTGTGATTCTTCAAAGGGGTGATCACGTAACGTTTCATTCGAACGCACGTTAGGGCAACTCAACTGTCGTTTTCCCATATGATACAAAAGTGATCGTTAGTTCTACCTGACGCACGTACCATGCGTTACGTGATCGACTTGCTGGACTTGCACAAGCATCTAGGCGATGGCTGACAGCTTACCATCAGGCAAAGCGTATGCTTGTTTGCCACCGTTAAGCTCACCTCAACGCTCACCCACAAATATATCTTGACACCGCGATGCGTAGTAACCAAGCGTAGGTAGAGGTCTAGTTTCGTGCCGGGCGACCGGCGGGGTGAGCCGCTTTAACGCTTAGCGAATAACAGCCCAGAAGAACGTGTCGAACCGAGCGCGCAAAATATAATGTATTTAAATTGAAATCTGATTTATTTTTATTTTTCTTCACTACCTATAGATTGTCTGGAAGAAATCACTCTTTAGCAATAAGGCCGCCTATTTAATAATCTGGTATTGTTTAGTGGAGAGCACAAAAACCTTTTAGTATCGTATGATAAATATAAATGTCAACACTAATAAAATATTTGAGTTGTAGATGAATAAACATTTGTTTTGCTAAGTGATGTACCTACCAAACCGTTCTTAATTAAAAACGTTAACAAATTGTGCGTAGTCTGGTCAATTTGTTCCTTATGACTCTAATGGCTTTTAACACGGCCGTGGGTGGGCGAGTAATAAGTTACAAGTAAGTAAATTAATATTCGTAGGTATATATTAGTATAGTAAATGCTACAGTAGCTTGGCGGTTCAGGCATGCGGCTGACAAACGGCGGTGGTGGGTTCTAACCCGGCTCGTACCAATGAGTTTTTCGGAACTTATGTACGGAATATCATTTGATATTTACTGTTAGCTTTTCGGTGAAGGAAAAACTTTGTGAGGAAACCTGCATACATCCACGAGAAATTCAAAGGTGTATGTGAAGTCCCCAAACCGCACTGGGCCAGCGTGGGGACTACTGCCCGTTCCCTCTCATCCATGAGGCCTGTACCCAGCAGTGGGACTGATTTATTATTATTATTTGTATGTTTTTTCCATATCTCGGGACCATGGGGTCCCGGACTTTTGGGAGGAATGCGTGGGGCCGAAGCCAACAGCGCAGAGGCCCTTTAAAACAAATATAATATAAAGCGAGGGATAATACACATGGCGGATACCATCTCCGAGCGCACAACATGATACACCCGGTGATGGTCCCCGCCAGGTGCAAAGACTATTGCAGTGCAACACTGTGCTGCTATGGAAACTAAGGTCATGGGTTATTGGGTTCAATGGTGGTCTGAAAAATGGGTTATGGGAGGAGAGGAATTCTACATTTGGGAATAATTTTATAAATACAAAAGTCTTATCGCTTTTTAGCCTGCCCCACTACTTAGTAACTTGTTTTAACCTCACCTCACCGTTCACCCACAAATATATCATTTCAGTAAGTATATTATAAGTACCGTAAGGTCTATAGTTTCGTGGCGTCACGGGTGCGGTGAAGCGAATTAGTGCGGTCCAAATAACATCCCTGTTTTCTAACACTGTTTGTTTAATTTACTTTAGCTTTCTATTATACTTATATATTATTTTCGGTGAGCAATAAATAATATTTATTGTATTTTTGTCGTAATTCGCAGGCACTTTTAAACTTTAGTCTAAAGTATAACCTTAAGAATACATACAACCTTAAGTAAAACATATTAATTTGTACATGAGATTATAATAAAATATCAGGAAAATATATAAATATTGATAATTATATCTGGTCTTTAGCTCTTTTTCTCATTGCCAACATGAAATTTAGCAATCTGTCCGGCTTTATTTATCTTTCTTTATCTTGTATCAAGTCGCGAGTATCACAGATAATATAATAATATTCGTATTAAACATGTAATGGAACCGCGTCCAATAGAAACTAAAACTTTAAATTAATTTGACCGCATTTCGTCACGCATGCTGTTATTCGACCTTACCTACATAAGTATTATATATGATATAACTCAACATATCCAGGTTTTCAAGGCATTTGTAATTTATAAAACTTAATATAAACACGGCATCGGTGACAGCAAAGCTAAAAGAAAAGGTCACAGTTGGTTTCAAAAGTTCAATAATGCCGAATGTCCGGAATAAAGGTACACAAGTGAAATTAATCACAGCGGCGCTTTTCATACTGCAGACGAATGGCTGATTATTATAATAAGTCACATGATTACTATTCATCGCTTCCATAATCAATTTGTTAATCTAAAACATTTAGGTACGTGTTATAGCAGTTGTTAGGTACCTATATGTCACTCACTTGTTGAAAGATTTAATGCGCCATAGAACAGAATTAACGTCTTTCACATGTCGTTCATGCGTCACAAAAGATATAATGAACTGTTTATTTGATTAACGAACCATTAGAGAGTCAGTAGGTACATATAGGTACATATATTTATTTATTTACCTACTTTGAAATTTGAGGCTAAAATTACTCGGTGTGTGGGTATGTTTTAAGCTTTTTAGGGTTCCGCAGTCGACAAGGAACCCTCATAGTTTCGCCATGTCTGTCTGGCCGTTCGTCCGTCCGTCTTCGGCTTAGCTCAGTAACTATTACTACTAGAAAACTGTAATTCGGCATGGGTATATAAATCGACCACGCCGACAAAACAGAATAAAATCTTGACAAAATATTATTTTTTTGGGGTACCTCCCCTACACCTAAAGTGGGGATGTATTTTTTTTTCTCGTTAAACCGATAGTGTGTATCGTTGGATAGCTTGTTGAAAAAAAATATGAGTTTCATAAACGATTTTTCAAATTAGTGATTCATTTGCGAGATATTGGGCTTTAAAGCCCAAATTTTGCTAAGTAGGCTCTCGAGTCGTCAGTACTGGATTATACCTAATTTTTGGGTAGGGGTCGGGTTGCATAAAGTTTAAAGTCATATTTTTGATAGGCATACGTGGATTCGTCATACTTATCACTACGCATAGCTGTAAATAGTCATACGTTTATGCGCATAACGTTTTTAATCATAATGTTTAAGATCATATTGTGTAATGCGCATAAATTTGATGCGCGTAAAATGATTTAAGCATACCTTATAATGGACATACATTGGTTGCTTATAAAACAATTTAACTATACTGTATAAACGCATAAACTGCAAGCCTATGTTTTTCTTACTTTGATGACATGAAATTACACACAAAGAAATTGCTCTCCAGAAGCAAGTAAGTTACAAAGTTCTCTTTTATGTTGGGTCACAGTATATAGCAGAGGGCGGTCAATATAAAAGTTTACAAATAAGTTTTAATAACAAGTTTTTCCGCTCTTTTATAAAAAAATCCTATACCTTCTAACCTATCCGCGATCTGAGTCGGTTTTGCCACTAAGTCCCTATTCCCTACTGCCTACGTGAAAACTTGAACTTTATAAGTACACCACTATCTTGGCATTGGTTCATCTCAGAGAAAAGTTTATTTGACGCCCACGTACCCTGCATGGCGTGATAAATGTATGACATTTACAATTATTACTAAAAATAATTATAATTATCAATATTATGACTAAATAAATGTATGACATTAAACAAAATATTGATGAACCCAATTATGACTCCGTATGTGACAGGGAACAATTATGCCATAGTATAAATTTATGCCAAAAAATATGCGTAATATACGTAATATTGTATGACAATCGATATTATGACAATTAAATAGTTGTTATGCGACTAGACGGCCACCCATATTTTTTCATTTAATTATCACCCTACGCCATTTTTATGAGTTAAATAATGTACATAATACTGTTTAACCTATTCATAACAAATTATTTTATTACATTTCAACGTTCTCAGGTCATGGCATGCAAGAGAGTTGTACATTAATTTAACTTCATTACATGTATCTATACTTCGTTAGAATTAGTCCGTGTTACGAAACGTTAAAAACCGCAAATAATGGATGCATTACCTACTCGTGCGTTACCAGGATTAAATTAATAAGAACACGTTAATATATGGATTGTTCTCCATATTAGGTTCTTTAATTGTGCCAGTGAAAAGTTTCAAATGCAAATCGAATTTCATTCACAGTTTATTCACGTATTGTTCTCAATACATTGCCGCCATGCTACGGAAAACGGTGCCAATTCTTATTCCGAAATGGACATGTAAAATGACCAATTGGTAAAGTTCCATGATATACCTAGTCAATGGTAGTCAGTTTTTTTTATTCATATTTGAACACTAATTAGCACTTATTCGTAGTGTCTGCTGACGTAGTGGCATCAATGCCGAATAATTATTTCATAAGGCACCTGTCACGTACGTCGGTAAAAAGAGTTTGTTTTAGATTGGTGATTATCCATCAAATTATAATGTGAACAGAGTTTTGGTACCTACATTTTTAACGGTATCGTGGAAGTAATTCATATAAGAGTTGTGTGTTGTCTTTTTTGACCCAACTCACCCCATTTTACGGTAAGTATTTGTAGTTTAAGACGATATTACTTGCCAAAGGTCATAGTTCTAAATAGGTCAATGGAAAGTACCCTAATCACTTTTGATTCCCTTGAGTGTCGAAGTGTACGTTTTTGCGGCATAAACAGCCGTATCTTTTTTTCGCTAACATAGAAGTTTGATTTTTTTCACCGACCGACCGTAGACCGTATAGATGGTTTTATTTTCAATTCGATACCTCTACGCGTTCCCGATATAAAGGGTCTTGTCTGACAGATACACAGACAACAAAGTGATCCTATAAGGGTTCCGTTTTTTCCTTTTGAGGTACGGAACCCTAAAAAAGGACTAAGTAGGTACGCATAACAGTGCAAACTGCTAGGTACTATATGCACCAAAGTTATTAGGTACCTATACATATAAGAGAGGGAAAAGGTATTTATTTTTTCATTATGAAAACTGCATCATCAAAATAGTTAAAAATCTGTTTAAGCTTGTGCCAATTAAGCCCTTTCATACGATACCCCACATGACACGGTTACCTCACTTCAAAATTTGGATCCCTGTTCCTTGCATAAAGCCCTGTTTTTTTTTGTGATTGAATTAAAAATGTATAGCTTTCAGATTTTTCCTGGTACTCGTAGTATAAAATGATATTAGTTGCCAAATTTTATAGTACTAGTACAACGGAAAGGACCCTATAAATTGTGATTCCCTTAAGTGTCGAAATATACGTTTTTTGCGGCATTAAAGGCCATCTTTTTTGTACTTTAACTTAGAAGTTTGATTTTTTCACAGCTTCAAGAGACTGCAGGCATTACTTAAGGATGCACATTCGAAATTTTCGTGAAAATTAGTTGTTTTGTAACCGTTTTATACATTATTCCGTAACATTTTTGGTGTCGGAAAAAATATATCATAATCTGCAAGATATGCGACGGGTCACAGTTTTCGTAGAAATCCATTTTAAAAATAAAAATTAGAGAAAAAGAAATCTAAAGTCACCCCTATTTTTTCACTTGTAACCATTTTACTGCTCCATTTTTTATCAGAATAATATGAAATTTTATAACTTTCTTCATACAATAATGAACAAGTGCATCATTTTCTTACTTTCTTAATTTTCTTAAAAAAATATCTCGTTTTCTGAAATATTCCGCCCAAGTTCCTACGCCTCCCCGTTTTCGTCCATACGGTCAGTGCGGGACGAGACACATTGCATGACGGATCTGTGTCAATTTGCGCTGCGCCGAAATTTTTAAATATTTGTGGAAATTGTGGACTATATTTGTTGTATAGAGTGGACAATCCGTTTTGTGATTCGTATAGTAGGTAACTAATAAACATTTGCGTATAGTTTAGTTTTTAGTGATAGATAATTTTGTTGCATAGAGTGGACAATCTATTTCGTGGTTTGTAAAGTAGTAGGTACTATAGACAAGACAGCTGACTGAGCATCCGTGCACTTTATGTGCATTGTAATAAGGTTCTTGTATAAATACAGGATGGTCAGTTAACTGTGTTCGCGTTTGTACCTAATTAACATTTACATAGGTATAGTTTAGATTTTGTTTTTTAGTTCAAGATGGGAAATAAGCGCAGGAGGAAAATACGTAATATCAAGAAATTTTGCAAGAGAAGAGGAAAAAGAATACACAAGTAAATACCTACTCTATCAAAGTATCAAATATCTACAGTATCAAAATTGGGAAATCGCTAAAACCAGTCATTTTATTAGTAAATATATTTACAATATCTATTGCTTAGGAGCATGAACAATTATATACACAATATTGTTTTATCTGCTCGTATTAATGGCTGTCAAGTGTTAATAGAATAAGTTCTAATAAAAATAGTGGACTTGGCAAATACTGTAAGTACCTACCTATGGGTTGCATGCCAACTCCAAGTTAGATACAGAGTTATTATTTGATATGAAACAAAGTATGGTTAACGTACAAGTAATCTATAAGTATATATTTACCCGAGGCCGATTTCTGTACAGTCAGCATAATATAGTTAGTAGCAGCCAAGTTAGCCTAATATATCGGAACGTACATTCATCGAAACAGTCTTTGTTACTATAAGTAGGAGTAAGGAATGTGTTACGATATATTTGGCTACTTTGGATGCTACTTACTATCTGATGCTGACTGTACACGCCATCATCATCAAATCAAGGAAGTAGAACGTAATAAATATACCGACAATTAGTTTAAAACTTAACAACCTTACACTTACACAAAAGGTAACGGACAGACAGACACACTTTCGCATTTATAATATTAGTATGGAGTATGGATATGGAAGTATGGATAGTATGGATTATATGTCTTTCCCGCTCACGGGACAATGATGTCCCGGACCTTTGGGAGGCGTGCGTGGAGCTCTGAGCCAACACGTAGAGGCCCTTTTGACAATTTAATGAAATGCAAGGAGTACACCAAGCGCATGCTGTCTCTGCCCGTGTCATGGGACGCACACAGAAACAGCACCCGCTGGGGTGTAAAAGTCTATTGCTAGTTGATGGAATCTAAATAAAACGGGTTATTGGGTGAAAATGATGGACTAGTAGCTGGGCTATTGGATGAAACATCGGACGCCTGCCCAATAAAACTGTTTCACATTTTATCTCTGGCAGGCGGTGACTCGCTAACTGCTAGATGGGCCCCTATTAATAGCGACATTAAAAAATGGCCTAAGGGCAACAGTAGGTATGGATTATTATTATTACCTTTATATTTTTTTCACACTATCCGTCTCTCTCATTAGAATATTTAGTAACAGAGGTATAGTGCGAGAAAAATCGAAAGTATGTCGCGGCCGTCTAGTGCTAGGCGTGTTGAGGGCCTACCGCGAAACGAAACCGAACTTCGTTCGTGTATCTCCCTCTCTGTCGCGCTTGCTAGATCGAGCGACAATGAGAGTTATTCGAACGAATTTCGTTTTCACTAGCACGGCTAGCACGAGACGGCCGCGACATACTTTCGATTTTTCTCACACTATACCTCTCTTTCCTAATGTTCTAATAAGAGAGAGACCGATAGTGCGAGAAAAATCGAGAGTATGTCGCGGCCGTCTCGTGCTAGCCGTGCTGACGGAACTACACTAATCGTAAGTAAATAGTATTATAATAGTAGGGACATAATTTTTGAACTTAATCAATTATGTAATTTATGTATGACAAATATCACGTTTCAATTAAGCATGACGAATGTCACCCACCCACGTCCACCCTTGTATTGGTAACGATGCGCGATGACGCGTCTGTAATCTTACCTAACTTAATCTATGTAACGCTTAATAAACGATGGCGGGTTGTGCGACGCGCGGGGAGAGGGTCGAGGCTCCGCCCATATGCTCAAGGACTTTAGCGGGTGTACAAGCCTTAAAGGGCCTTGATAAACAGACAGACGGACAACAAAGTGGTCGTATAAGGGTTCTATTTTTTCCTTTTGAGGTAACGGAACCCTAAAAAGAAACCAATGGTGTAGAAACCAAAGACGTAGTACCTACCTGACTAGAATTAATTGATTAAGTACACATAGTATGAACAGTCACTTTTTAAAGCAAATGATTTCTCAGAACACAATCATAACACAGCTTTGTGTGTATGTTATTGTCTGGTTCACCGAAATTGTAAATAGCAAATTAGTGAATTTGTTATTTTCACGACAAAGAATTATTTTTTTGAACGATTTTATTAAATTGTTTGCATTTAGCTATAAAATTATCATTTTATGTCCCTTTTATCACCAGTGTATTATGTGACCGTGTTAATCTCAATTTCTAAGAACCACCAAAATTAGGATTTAATGCGTATTATTTTCATGAAATCAAATAAGAATATTTATTTTCGTAAAGGTACATAAATATATCCTGTCTATAACTATCGAGAAAACCTTGTTATTACATTTTATAGCCGTTTTCGCCTTAACCTTTTTCAGAATACGCGATTTTATTATAAATAAATGCGTATTATTTTCATAGCTCTGATTACGGATTGGCGAATTGGACGATTTATTGTCGTCATAAAATCTTATATCAGGTAAACGTGTTGTAAGGTTTTGTAACGCTTTGTTATGCTAAAGTACACGTATCAAAAAAAAATTAAAAAAAATAATATTCGCTATAACACGCAAGTATAAACAAACAACGATGTCCGGCGGACCACAAACTAGGCTGAGCCTGTATCTTGGGGCCCTCGAGTGCAAATATGTGAAGCAGATTTGGAAGTTGAACATAGAAACAATTTAACAAGCAAAAATTTTACAATACAGTACAAAGCGACACGACAAGTTCACGAGCAACGGTGTGGGTGTGTGTGTGTGTGTGTGAACGTGTGTGTGCCTGTGTGTGTGTGTGTTTTTGTGTGTGTGTGTGTTAGCTGACAAGGAGAAGGACCTCCGTGTCATGCTATGATAGTGCCACTAGCCACTTTTTAATAGTCATCTTAACTTTGCCTATTGCGTAGTGTTGGATGGAATGAGTTTGGCAGATATTGTTATAGATGCGTAAATGCATATACTCCGGAGAGCGCTTGGCAAGAGCCGATCTGTAATTTGGCAACGGAACTCTAAACTTACGCTTGGCCAGAAGTTGCTTATAATTTGGTAAATTTGTTATTGCCGCATGAGCTCTAGCCACTGCTTTCAAAATATATAACCGCCTTACACTCAGAAGTTTTGTCTCTCGATAAAGGTCCGGCGTTGGGAAAAGAAAGGGTTTTTTATACATTACTTTTATAACTGCGCGCTGCGCCCTCTCTGCAGTAGAGTGGTTTTTGGAGCGCCGCCCCAAACTGTAATCAACACATATACTTTATCAAAAATAACTGATTACATATGGCTATAAACATGATTATCGGTAACGAAAAAGCTTGACCACCGTTTTATTATTGTGTTTTACGTGTAACACCGGTGTCAACATACATCGAATTTGAAGAAATTTACTACTTCGTTTTTAAAGTTTGGATTGTTTTAAACCAAATTAAATTAATTTAATTTGGTTTATATTATAAAAAAAGCAAGAAAGTAAGAAAGAAGACATTTATTCACTACACAAAAGACACACGGAGACAAAGGGAGCCCTAAAAAGGAAACTACAGCCTGTTTCATTCAATTAGCTGAACAGCAAGTTTACCAACAGTTTCGGGTATTTATGTCCTCCTGTAAGTTGGTTGGTTTAAATCCTGTGTCGTTCCAATACATTTCTTACAATATAACATATTTCTATCTGTAATAAGTATATAAAAAACTACGCCGGGAGGAGGAACGAAAACTCCACATTAAACTTGTATTCTTTGATCTGTGACATTACTGTAATATTAAAGTTTGAAATTGAAAAGTTAAATTCACTAACTATTAGGATTTGAGTTATGTCTCTTTTTCCTCACGAGACGCACGTTTTTGGGGCTCCGTCCTTAAAAATGAAACAAAGAATCCTTTTAGGATAACTTCGTGGTCTGTCTGTATGACAAGATCCCTTTTCGCAGGAACACATGGAGGTATCAAATACTCAAGTGTGAAAAATGCAAACTTCTAAGTTAACGCAATCAAGATATTTATATGGCCGGATATGGCACATATTTGAAGGGGAATCTAAACCTAACTTAGAATCACGAAATTAGGTAAGAAGCAAGGTCTTAGCACAAGTGTATAGATGAAACTCTGAAAACGGTAATTATTTCTTTATTCCTCTCTCTTAGTTGTGAACTCTTGTCTTGTTTACTGTTTTTTTTTGATATCACTAGAAAATGTTCATAGGAATGGTGGATCCTAATTTTGATGTGACGTGACTTTATCATGTGGCTAATCGTGTGAATTCATTAGGAAAAAGACGAGAACCGAACCTCGAATCAGCCTTGTTTGTTTGGACTGGGTGACACGTTTATAAAAAAACTGTTTTATCGGTATTTATCGCGTGGGGTTAGCTGATTAAGGTGTTTTTTTTTTAACTATATAACCTTGCTTCGTTTGTATGTTAATAAGTAACTACGAAGATAAGTAAGTTGTCATTTCATAATTATGAATACTTAACCCTCCTTCTATCATTTCCTGGAATCCGATTTTATTGAATATCTGGGTTAAAAATAACCATAAAGCTGTACAAACATTTGCATGACGGCGATACTAGGTACTTAGTATTTTTTATTATGTTTATTAAAGATTTTAGTTTAAGTATCTATTTTTCGCCCGATAAATTATTCAGTTTCGAAGTCTTTTCAAAGTAAAACGAAGTTTGTCATGTCGTAAATGCTTTTGTGTCATGTCGATTGGGTTGTTTAAATTGATTACCTATCGTAAAACATTTAAAATTAAAATTAAATTAAATATTAATTTATTTCGAACCCTTCAGTCCATATCATATTGCATTACAAAAATCACACTCCTTATGTGATTTTTGATTCGATCTTATGCCATGACGATTCACATCGATTGACCCCAAAATTATTTTTCCTTTTGCTGCATTTTTATTTAAAGCCTCATGTGAAATAATTTCGCATTCTTGGCTCGAAACGTAATTTTATTACACTCGCGGATTGTATATTTCTGGCTGAGAAATACACATTATGTGTAATCAATCATATTTGGTACGTTGACTCAGTATACCCATTGACATGTGTTTTGATAGTTGCACTGGTACAGTTTTATAAATAAATACGAGTAGTTCGTGTACTGTCGCTATCGGTTGCATCCTGAGGAGGCCTTATTTGAGTTTTGACAGAGTTGTACCAGGGTCTTCAAAACCAGGTTTCACTAATATATTATTTGATATTAATTTGTCCCCAAGAAATATCAAAAATCATGAATACCATTTAAACGCTAAGATACTTATCGCAAGTCGTAATATTGGCATCTTATTGCACCCAGAAGTGCAGCGAGGTATGATGTACGCGGACATGCGTACATAGTTTATATTATTTATCGAGATGTTTCTAAGTTTTCAGGGTATATCATATTTTCTAAAGGCCTTCGCTACAAATGAGGAAAAACATTAATACAAATTATGTCAAGGTTCCGTCTACTAACATAACTTTTAATAGCCATAAGCTCTTAACGCATAGGAGCCATTAATATTTTGTTACAAGGTGTGATGTGCGATATACTAATTTAGTCGATATCGACATGATATATAATTACAGCAACATTTGATAAAGTATTCTAGATAATCTGATTAGTATTCTTTGTATTAAATATAGATTTTAATTACCATTTACCTTACACCTCTTTACGAAACAAACCCATGTACCTATTTAATAACAACATACATATACTTTGAATTTAGAAAATGAATAGAACCTACATAACCTCACGCCTGTATTCTCAATAGAAGGTTCCTTTGGAAAAACATAGGTAGCAATGGTTTTTTCTCATTGGTACCTATCTTATTTATTTGTCCATTTACCGTTTCATAAACTTTGATTCAAGACGTAGCTATATACTACTCGTATGTTAATATATTGTAATAAAATAGTAATCATACAAATTACTGATCCAATTTAATTATATGATGAAACGAACCAATAGCTGTAATATTCTGAACAAAACATAGCAAATAGAATAGTCATCGTATAATAATTTCACGTAGATCAACAGCCTGACATCTTTCAAAGCAGTTGACACTGTGAAGATGCTTACATCATAACATCTACATATTAGTTTTTATTGATCGTCTAAATGCTCAGATAGTGTCCTTAAGTAGCTCGAACAGGCTGCTCATCCACTCCTGAGCAACGGAAAAGGTTTTATTGCATTAATAAAGTGAGTGTGCCGTTTCGAGACTATGTGTCACATATTAGCTGGCTGTGAAGTTTTTTAGGTCGCTTTATAACGCTATTCAAATCTTGAATGTTTTGATACAATAAAGTTACTTTATAATTTATAATTTAATAAAATATACCTGCTGAAAAAATAAGTCGATTCCCGTGGCAGATAAGTATCTTGATACTATTTATACTGCTTCTATAGCTAAACTCTACAACCCAAACCCAAACAAAAGTGTTGAAAGTGAAGTAAGTACTTAGTATAGATATTTTTTGTTTTATACGCGGATCAAGTAAACTTGCATCCAAAGAAAGGACGATTCGGTATTCATATTTAAGTATAAATTAAAAGGTTCAAAAGTACCTCATTATGAGATCAAGTCAATGCCCCTTTGTCTTTAACATAACGACGTGCATTTGCATAACGGTACGTTGTACAATATTCTGATCGGTTATTTTTAGACAGAGCTTTTTTACCGGTGACTCATCGTATTTATACGATGCGAAAGTAATTCAGATTTGACGACGCCTTGCTGAGTAATTGATTAGATTGCATTTACTTTCTCTTACAATCTAAACAGCTCATGGATAAAATATTTTATCCAATGTCAAAATGTTAAGCGTGTGTATGATTAACCTCTATTTGGAAGTACTTAAATAAGCTTACTATGTTTTTGTCGCTCACATGCGTCATGATCATGAATCATCTATAAAAAAAAATTGAGAAAGTGTTTATGACGATTTATTATACAAACATAACAGAGAAAGTCAAATCATTCTCAGCCATGACTGACGCCTCTATTTCGTTTAAACTTAAGTAGGTGTTTCTTGTTTTAAAACGCTGAGATAATGTATCTACAAGCAGTGTCATAAAAAAGTTAAATCCGTGATTAAAATGTACACCAGTGTACAAGCTTTATTCATAAGTTTAACCAAATGATTGTAAGCTATGTTTCTTGTGCAACTTTTGCTTGGTAAATATACGTTTTTTTTTTAAATAATATTTCCCCACACGCTGCGATTCTACTTAAAACTATAATTTTATTCTTAAAGTTCATTTTATCGATTACCATGAAGTTAGATCATAACCTTGAGGCTACGACATAATTAAATCGAAATAATAGTTTCACGGAACTTAGTATAAATTCCTAAAAATATTACGAAGTTACATCAGCTAAATTGTAGGATATTTGAAAACAACACTTTTATATTTCCCATCATTCAAAGCTTGGGTAAATCTTTTTAAAAGTAGAAGAAGAAGGTATCTCGTCTTGAAAGGAGTGTTGGCAGGTATTCTTTGTCCAATCGCTGCCAAAAATGGTCTGCCAATCGAACGGTCTTGCGCCCGCTGCTTCTCGAGGCAAAATCTGAGTCAGATAACGTGGCTGGTATCGGGCGACCTGAAGACGCTGCCAGAAGAAAGTTCGTGAAGTGAGCGCTTCTTCGCTGTTGTGATCCACGGTGACATGGGTGAGTCGGCGCGAGTTGACAAGCGCCTCAGCACCTGCTAGAAGCGTGCGAAGCACCTCGTCCGTTGGGGCACGCTCTGTGAGTGTCATGTTGAGAGCCACTTTTACAATCTTCAACAGTCTTTCCCAAGATCCGCCCACAAAAGGAGCGGCTGATGGTATAAAACGCTAATATTTTTTCTCTGAAGCAGCGTACTCAACTGCGGCTTCGGCGTAGAGGCGACAGAGTTCTCGGTTGGCGCCTACAAAGGCGGTTCCATTGTCTGACCAGAGCTCTGCTGGCTTGCCTCGCCGAGCTATGAAGCGGCGGAGGCTCATCATCGCCGAGTCAGTCGACAAACTGTCAACTACTTCCAGATGTATGGCACGGACGACGAAGCAACATATCCTTTATATAGGGCGACATATCCTTTCTCTCGTCTTCGGCCGATAGAGACTTGAACTGGTCCATAGTAATCGAGTCCCGTGAAGGTAAACGGGCGTTTGTGATGCCCAAAATGTGCCTCGGGTAAGTCTGTAGCTGGCTGGAAGTTCACAGCTCGGCGAGTGCGGCAAAACTGGCAATGAAAGGCGACTGCGCGGACGGTACTTCGCAGGCTCAATAAGTGGTAATCTTGTCGGAGCTCATTCACCACCGTCTCTGTATTGGCGTGGGCGGTCCTCCTGTGATAGTGCTCCACAAGCAAGCGCACTGCTGGGTGTCTTCCGTCCAGTACAATCGGACTTTTAGTTTCGTGACGTATGTGTGACGCTGCCTTAATGCGGCCGGACAATCGCATCAATATATCTTCTCCGATGAGAACCGTCAGTTTGGACAGGCGACTGGAAAGTGGTTCTTGCCAGTCGCTCTTGCTGAGCAGGACGACTATTGAGGTGCGTACTTGAGCAAGATGTGCGTCTCTGCTAGACGAATCTCAGTGGCGGTCAAATTTTTAGATACTTATGCGCAGTAGCAGTTGTACGCACCAGTCTGAGCCATGAGCTGAAACGCTCAGGATCGGCTGAAACTGGCTCATGCTGGGCAACGTCATTAATGAGGTGAACTAAGTCGAGACGCACTGCGTGTTTGCTCTCTTCTAAGCCTAAATACTCAGCTGTGCAGAGCTCCCTGGGCCACTCCGAAGAAAACAAAAACTCAGGTCCCGATATCCAGCTTGATGCGATTTGCATCGTCCTCAACGTTTAAATGACTTGGCACCCAGTGCCATTCCTTCCCGTCAGCTATCTCTACAATCTCGCCTACTATATGTGACACAAACGACTTGAAAAGACGCGCCCCGCTTCGGAGTCAACCGAAAACCGTCATAGAGTCGCACCAGAATATGCGTTTGACAGGTTTGAGTCTGTGAGCTTCACAAATGGTGGCGGCGACGCGAGCTGCAACCAAAGCTACTTGAAGTTCCAAACGATTTATGGAAATTGGCTTTAGAGGAGCTACGCGAACCTTACTACATATAAGCGCCGCAGCTTCATGTCACCGTTTTCCATCATAAGACGCTAATATAATAAGCGTGAGATCTGCAATCGGAAAGCGGCAAATAACTCTTCAAACTAATGTCACTGTCATTCTGCGAGAGCTCCTCATCCCAGTCGAGACCCTTACGCCATGCGTTCTGGAACATAATACGGCCTGTCACTACAACTGGCGAAAGAATTCCGAGTGGGTCGAAAACCCGCATGACGTGAGCCAACACTGCGCTTAGTAAACTTATTTGGCAACGCACAATTTTTGCCTATTCCTGTGTTAAAACCAATTGTATTGGCGACCGGTTGCCAAATAAATGTTACTGGTGGAACTATGGAAGGAACAGGCACTGCTTCATGCTACAGATGACTTAACTCCAGGAAGCTAAAGAACGGAATACAACAAGACAATAACAGACAGATTCTAGAACAAAATACAAAACTAATACAAAAAGTTATAAAAAGGTAAAATGATTCCAAAGAGGTGCGTCGTGCACAGTAATAGTTAATTAAGAAAATTAATGGTAATTCTAAGATAGGAATAAAAGGCTTTTATTATTTTGGTGACACGAAGCAATGTTTATAGCTAATATAATTTATTACAATCGTATTTTAAAAGCATTTCCGGTTAAAATCACACGCCATTTGAGTTTAAAGAGTAGCAGAAAAAAATTATAAACCTAATTAGTACTAATAGGAAAACTAATAAAATATTTTTTATATTCTCGTTAAGTTTTATTGAAGTTTTAATTATTTTATAAGTAATAAAACATGTAGTTTTCCCCTTACTTTTTTATTGGAACAAATGAAACCCTATAAAGGAATAAGGCATGAACTCACAAAGCAATTAATCAAGCTGCCCAAATAAGTCTAGAGAGGTGTGTATAGATCAAACCCGGTTCAGCAGACGGAGTGGCGTCCATGTTATGGCTACATTTAAATATTGTAATTTGCTAACCGCATTCGGATTACTCAGAATTGTAGGCCGCGTTCTACTATCATGAAATTTGCTTTTTTAAACTAAATTATTATGAATATTATGATTATGCGCAAGTAGTATAGTTTTACGGTTATTATATATGGTCACTTTCATAACCTAACAAAAAACTATATAGTGAAAACTGATGACTAATTATAATATTAGTAGTAAGTAGTAGTAGTATGACTATTTATTGTTCAAAATAAACATAGGTAGTAAAACAATTAACAAAAAGATAAGTGATGTACAAAGGTGAACTTAGCCTTTTAAGGGATCTCTTCCAGTTAACCTTTGAGTAGGTGAGAGTAGAAACAAATGCAGCATGTACAACAAAGTACGAGAAAGGCTAAATTAGCTATGAGCAACGTTTGAAACCCAGATTCTTATATTCATTCAGAAGGCTGGCGGCTGGTTGGAGAGATAAGGGCATCGACGTCGGCGGAAGGAGGTTGACCAATCTGGTTTTCGCCAACGACATCGTTCTTTTCTCATCGTCAGCTACAGAGCTCAGTGTCATGCTACAAGACCTTAGCAGAGCAAGCCTTGGGGTGGGATAAATGATGAATATGTCAAAGACCAAGCTCATGACCATATGAAAAAGAGCATAGAACTGGATGGCGGAAGAATGAAATATGTCCAAGAGTACCTCTACCTGGGCCAATAAGTCTCCTTTCAGGCGCGACAAGACAAAGAGGTCGCCAGACGCACCGAAAACACCTGAAGAAAGTCGAAGTTCGGGTATTTCCATCATAAAGATTGCATCATAAACATTTGAAGCGCACTTGCATTACTGGAGTGACAGGATGCATGTATACGAACTTCCAGTTACGATTTTCGTGATAGCACCGCTGGAGGAGCTATTGGGCTATGAAGGAGTACATGAAGGGAAACCTTCCAATATCATTAAAACGCAAACTCATTGACATGTGCATTCTTCTACATACGGAGCACAAACTTGGTCTTTGACAAAAGTTCAGAAATCTGCCCTCAAGGTTTGCCAAAGAGCCATGGAACGCAGTATTTTGGGCGTGAAATTAACGGATCGCATTAAAAATACAATACTGCGTTCCAAAACTCAGATAGCTGACACAGCCGCAAATGGGACTGGACCGGGCACGTCTGCCGCATGCCAGAAGCGTTGTGGGTTACAATTACCAAGTGGGTCCCACAGAACCGAATACGGCGTCTCGGTAGACCACGTAGGAGATGGCGAGACGAGCTTGACGTTTTTGACCAAGACTGGTGGGAGTCTGCCCAGGACAGGATTATGTGGAAGAAAAAGAGAGAGGCAAAGGCCCAGCAGTGGGACACTTAAGACGCTGTCAACACCAAAATACCCTTGAGGATTTGGGATAGCGCGCACATTGTCTAATTTGTATCGTAGTAAACGAGAGCGAGTGTTACTGGGCGGCCTGGTTTTTGAAGATAATAGTAAAAAATATTGAAATAAAAAAGTGTGAATTATTTATGACATATGACTCGCTAGCAGTTTAGGTATGAATATGTTGACTTTAACGTTGTTTTTAATTGCAGATCCATACGTCAAAAAAATAAAGATCAAACCGTTTAATGATCATTTTAAGACCAATCTTTGCCATTATTTTCTATCGAGCCGATTTCGTCCAATTATGTACCGAGCCCGTCCACGGTCTTTTAATTATCATATTTTTTTTAATGTGCTAGAACAAATAGTTTTTCTTAAGCTTAACCACTCACTTCCTTTCGGATTTTAAAAAAGGTAGCCTAAATTGCTTTCAATATTTATTTATCAAAGAAGTCCATACTTTACTTGGCAATCACAGTTGCCACCATCAGTTTAGGAGTGCGCGAAATTGGCAACTGTGGTTGCCACAAGCAAGTGAGTGGTTAAATAATATCAATTTCAACAAAATTAGGTCTTGTCAGCCTCTTAAGGCTCTTAATAAATAAAATAAATATTCTTTAACAAGTATAATTTCTTAATATTATATCATTGATGGCCATATACCATAACCCAACAAAAACTATACAGCTAATTGACTGATGACTAACTAATAGTTATAACATTAAAATATAATATGATAAGTATCAGTAGTTACCTATCTTTTCCCCGCAAATTCGTTCGCGTACAATACAAGTATTGTTAATTCTTAGTTACCTACTTCCGGAACACTAAATATAATCATATCAAATTTCACATAAATCGGTTCAGTGTCATTTAAACGTAAACAAGTAGGTAACAAACAATCGAACATACATTCGCGTTTAAAATTATATTTAGTATTGGTGTAAATCAGGCTTAAAACAAACGAGCATGAATCAGAGAGCCGGGGGCAATATGGCAAAAAGAGAAGGTAGATCGTAATTGATCCGACCTTTAAGACGGAAGTTCGGTGCATTCTTCAACCTTCCTCTCGATGTTTTGGGCTATATATCAATAACGAAATAATTACACCCAAGGGATTCATTACATGTAGGTATGTATATTTCGAGGTGTCACGAAACTGTCATTTGATATTATTCCACTGCGTGTGATGTTTTATGTCACAGTCGAGAGGAGCTAACTTCTTCTTCTCCATCAAAGTCAATTTGTTAAGAATTAAAAGCATTAAGTTGGTCGTGCTTGTACCTACTTAAATATTACTAGAGGATCTGTGAGCTGTAGACGTCGCAAGTCTGTCTTTTTCATCATCCTCCTAGCGTTATTCAAGGTTGTGCCCTAAACGAACCCAGGGTCCGCTTTGACACCGAATCCCAAGATCTTTTTACAAAAAAAGAAAAACAAAAAACGATATAATTTTCGAACCTGCTCACAAAAAATCACGAAAATCGGTTGAGAAATGCGACCTATGGATAAGAATAGCCTGACATCTCCCAGACAGCTGGACATACGATAGATTTTTTGCCCAAGCTGTTTTTGTGCTCGTTCGATTCGCTTGCTCGTTCAATAATAACAAGACTTCAAACTTTAATAAACCTTTTAATTTTGAGTATATTATTTAAATTAATTATGAGTACATACTTTAACTATTTACTTAATCTTGATTATGAAACTATATATTTCACAGAAAAGTATAGAGATAAGTAATTTTCTCACGTCATAATAAGTGTTGGATTTCTTAATATATTCTTCTTTGCAGACTTAGCAGGATGTGATGTGTTAGTTAAGAACAAACTTGGCATATTTGAGTAAATATCTATAGATCATTGCTCGAGTATGGACATATTGTATGGCAAGTATCTCAAGTAAACCATAAGTCAATCAATAAACTAGATATTCATTTGGAAGTCAATAAAATTTAAATTTTCGATAATCAGGAAGTCCTAATTATCGAAATATTTAAATTTTATGTTTTAGATATGACGTATTAATAAATCAACAAAACGTACACATCAAAATACATTATCTTTTGAAACTTAACTACATCAAAATCTGGAAATACAGGCCAATCACAAAAAAAACTGTATCCAGCATTTTGGATCGAAATAGCTTCAAAACAAACATTTTTGAACTATGAAATACACAACTGTTATTCCTATACAATTATGACAACATTAACATATTTTTTTATCTAAACACGAAATATGATTTAATGAAGCTATAACAATATAGTATTAACAACAGCGTAAATTACGAATGATGTTTATTTCCCGCTGTCGAATCCACCTGTTTTGACATTGAGCACAACTACTCTTGCGCAGCTTGCTTACCTGTCGGGCGAATCCATGCACTTTTATAACGAGAATACATATATCTACTAATAATAATCATTATGTTGATTATCAAAGCAGCTTTCTCAATATTACTTTTGTCCTTTTTTTTTTCTTTTTAGTAAGCTCCTAGTCTATAGTAAAACTGATGTACATTATGTCTTATCAATAAATAAATTATTATTAAATTATGATTATTATCTCTTTATTCATATTTCATCTTAAGGTAGGTTTGTACAATAATTTTATAAAAAGTAAAATATAAAACTATACATACAAAACATAAAATCATTATAAAAACCTAACCTAGGGTGCAGCCGGCAGCGAGGCGGGGCCTAAGCTACCGGCGGTCAGGGCGACAGAGACAGGAACCTCCTGACTATCCGCGCAGTATCCAGGAGTACCGCCTTCTGTATTTGACCCTTGATCCAGCCATCTAGCGAGAGTCTCTTCAGCTGATGGTAGAGACTCTTCGCTATTAAACCGTTCGCCGAAACGACTATCGGGACGATGACCGTAGAATCAACATCCCACATGGCGGTTACCTCGTGAGCCAGGTCTAGGTACTTGCTGGCTTTGTCGTTCTCGGCCTTCACGAGGTTCTCGTCATGGGGGATGGTGATGTCGACAAGCACTGCCTGGCGTTTCGATCGATCTGTCAGCACGATATCAGGCCTATTGGCAAGAATAGTCCTGTCCGTGATGACAGATCGATCCCAATAGAGCGTGGCACGACCATTTTCGATAACTGGCGCAGGTGTGTACTTATAGTAAGGCTCTTCGGAGACCACAATTATTATTATTATTATCCCGTTCAGAAATAAGTCCAATGTAGACAAAAATGCATGCAATTAAAGATGATTTCAAATAGACTTTAGAAGCAATAGAATTCGTCGCTAGTCCTGCATGGATCTAGGGTCTAATTTCATTTTGGTCCCGATATTTGATAATATGGTTATCGTAACCGCTTATAACTTTGGTAGACGTGTAAAAATGCTTCCGTGACTCAATTTTTTGGACCCGAATGTCACAGAATTAGATTAGATTAGATTATTTATTTCATGATGAAAAATTACATTACAGATTTGCATATACATATAAACATGTCAAAAAAATAAGATTTTTTATCACAATCGTCAAAAACAGAGAAAAATTAAGATATAACTAATATTAAG
This sequence comes from Epinotia bilunana, assembly GCA_947049275.1. Classification (NCBI taxonomy): domain Eukaryota; kingdom Metazoa; phylum Arthropoda; class Insecta; order Lepidoptera; family Tortricidae; genus Epinotia; species Epinotia bilunana. Next base: position 14,412,041 of record OX346257.1, read on the forward strand.
ACAATGTCAAGAAATGTAAGAACACAATTACAAGGAAATAGAAAAAACAAACCAAAAACAAAAGAACACAAATATATCAACCTCTAGGTATCGTCATTCTTTACAATATTAAGTGTATCAGAAAATACGTGACACAATACGTTTAATGTCAAATCATACAAATTTAAACAGGTAATAATAATAATTGAACATGTCAAGGTTTAAGTATCGTTTTTATATTTATTTGTTGCTTCGCGATTACAACATTTAAGTAACAAAGTATCCAGAATGAAGAAAGATTCTCACAAGAATGAAATTTAAAGTATCTCCAAATGAGGCAAGTAAACTAAAACGACAATACAACTTTTATTATGACCCCTGATGAACATATTTGATGTCTTCAGTCATAATTTCTCAACAAAATTGCCGGTTACAAAAACTGCTTCATCTTATAAAATGTCAAGCACTAAAATTGACCAGCCGAATCACCCCGGAGTCTGCCTGTCACATGCGTTTATTATCATGCAAAAAAACTACACCGAAATAAAAATAGGCAAACCTGTTTGAAATCACCCAATCGATGTTCCTTCGAGAAGCGTCGCTGTGTCTGCAGCGGCCGGCGCAAGCGGAGGCTAACCACATTTCTACCGTGCTACTCAAGAAAGTCTTATCTCCGTACATTTCTGAATATATACGGCTTTTATCACTTAAAATAGCAGATTCCCACTTAAATTTCAATACCTACAGACAGACGAATGTACGCATGGTTTTGCGGTTTAGTTTTTAATTTAACAATGACTGCATGTCAGAAATTGTGGATCATCATTCGATTTATATCTCATAATTTGAATTTATATGTAAACATGTTTCGTCACGATGACTTCATTAAAGTTATAATAGAGGGAAAGATAGAAGGAAGAAGAAAAAGAGGAAGACCACGAAGAGTTTACATGGAGCAGTTAAAGAAAAATATTGAAGTTGAATCGTATAGAGAGTTGAAGGAAAAGGCAGAGAATAGAACAGAATGGAAATTACTCCACCGACAAGAGCCAAGCTCTTAAATATATGATGTAAACATAGGAACTCAAAACTAAGATTTTCAGTTAATTACGAAGGTACACGTCCTAGTCCTTGACCTAGTGTATGACATCAGCACTTTATGTCAAAGCAATATGTGTTAAATTCGAACTAAGAGGATTTTTGTTCATTCGAATTTAAGCCATGTCACTTTGACGCAAATCATAAAGTGACCATGCCATTCACTAGTGCTATTTCGAGGACTATAGCACGTTTACCGTAAATATAGACCTAACTTAAATAATAAAGGAAAAAATAATTATTTTTGAATAATGATAAAGTAACAAATGTAAGTTGTGTAAGTGCAATAAACAGGCGGAATTAAAGTTATCTGATTAAGAATTCACACCCAAATTCAGTTAAGTTTGTATTTAACTTATTTATAAAACAGTAGCTGCCCGCACAACTCTGACAGCGTATAACAGAGAACCCAAGCGAAGCCTCGGTGTAAAATATACCCTATGTTCATCCTAAAGGTTCATTCTACATATTCATGAAATACTGGAACCGGGTAAGAGTTTCGGAGATACGCATTACATATATAAGGCTAGAAATTAACAAAACTACAATCTCACAAAAACAAATCTCACTTAAATCTCTATTAAAATGTTCAAGTTTTTTTTTTAATCGATATAGTAGTTTACATCATACAAACTTTTCATAGACTTATTATTAGACTCTTTATTATCAGCAAAAAATATACACTAGCTACCTGCGCGGCTCGGCTCGGCTTACAAAGAATGCAAGCAATGTTGCGGGATTAAATATTCATCCCCAAGGTCCATTACATTCACTGGTGAGAGAATTTTTTAAATCTAATTTGCAGTTTCTGAGTTTACCCCCTACACACAGACTCTCAAAGCTATACCATCACAAAGCTTCAGACTCTCACAAACTTTACCTCTTTGTATACAGGATGTATCAAAAACCGGCCAAGTGCGTGTCGGGCCATGCGCAGTGTAAGGTTCCGTAGTTGCCTGTCTGTCTTAGTTACATCGACGTGCGGTGCGGTTGCGTCTTGCGTCGAATTTGTACGAAAATTGGCCTTTTCAATTACACATTAAGTTGGTCGACTATTACTCGGTAACTACTTATGCCTACTTGTTAGTGATAGTTTTCCTTTTAAATTAAGTATATGTACTACTACCACGAATTTTTTCAGATCCCCAGTAGTAGCCATTTAGCCGGCAGGAGGGGGACACATGACTCGAACTAAAATTAGGGCTTTAAAGCCCAATATCTTGCAAACGACTTACTGATTTGAAAAATGGTTTTAGAAAACCCATAATATTTAACGAGCTATCCAACGATACCCTACACCATGGGTTTGACGAGATTTTTTTTTTTATTTTTTTATTTTTTTAATATTTTTCCAATGATGCATGAATCACAGTTTTCAAGTAGTAATGGTTACTGAGCTAAGCCGAAGACGGACATACAGACCGACAGACGGACATGGCGAAACTATAAGGGTTCCTTGTTGACTACGGAACCCTAAAAATGGGGTGTGAACCGATCAAGGGCATGTTCGGTAGCGTATTGCGATTCTAAAATGCATTTTTTTTAAGTATTTGTTTTTGTTTGTATTTAAATGTATGTTTTTGTTCACATTACAGTCTTTGTTTTTGTTGACATTGTTTGTGTATGACATCAAAAACGTAAAAGCTGTCACCTGACCCCCTAGCACACTAAGTTTTATGTCGGACATAAAGCATTCGTCCCTTTCTGGCAAATATGCGAGTGCGAGAGGGACCAATGCTTTATGTCCGACATAAAACTTAGTGTGCTAGGGGGTCTGCGCGTTAAAAAAACATACACAAAACATTCGTTTTCATAACACAGAGCTGTGCGCGCAGCGGTTGAAAATGAAATAAACCCTCCCACCCTTCACACTCGCAACAAAAATATCAATGTAAGCAAATTAACAAAAAATAAAATTAAACATAAACAAATGCATATAAGAATCGCAATGTGCTACCGAATATGCCCTTGCTCGGTTCACACCCTGTACACACAAACATACGACGATCTCTGCAGCCTAGTTGGCAGTGCCCCTGCCTACGAAGCTAGAGGTCCCGGGTTCGAATACCGGCAAGGGTTTATTTGTATGATGAGCACGAATATTTGTTCCTGAGTCATGGATGTTTTCTATGTATTTAAGTATTTATTTATCTATATAAGTATGTATATCGTCGCCTAGTACCCATAGTACAAGCTTTGCTTAGTTTGGGACTAGGTTGATTTGTGTAAGATTGTCCGAAAATATTTATTTATTTATCAGGTCATCGGAAAGTAGCTGTACCTGGCTCTTCTCAGCACGGCTATGACGAGACGGTGCGCGAGCTCTCTCGATTTTTCTCGCACTATCCGTCTCTCTCTTATTAGAACACTTAGAACAAGAAGTAAAGTGCGCGAAAAATCGAGAGAGTGTCGCGGTCGTCCCATGACAGACGTGCTGGTCTTGCATCCATGTTTTTTTTTTACAAATTGGAATGTTTTCTCATCTACATTAATCTATACCATCTATTATAACCTAGTCTATAAAGAGGTAGAATTTGTGAGGGTGTAAATTTGTATGTAAAACAGTGCATCGGAACAATTAATTTGATTAAAAAAAAACTTTCAGATAATTATAGAATGGACCTTGGGAATGGATACCTGGTGCATTTTATCCCACAGCTTCACCTACATTATTTGGAATATATTGACGTCTCTTAAGTTACTTTTAAAACTGTGTAGTATTTTTTTAGGGTAGGTCATAATCCAGTAATCATTTACAGGTTTGTGCTCATGCTTTACTCATTTTTATGGATGTAATCAAAAAATTTAAAGATACACAAGACTGTTCCGAATAACAGTTTTGAAGCAGCAGTTTCTTTCTATTTCTGAATATTTATTGAAATATGTCGATGGAGGACTATTCTCCGGTTACGGTGTCATTTATTTAGAGGTTAAACAAAATGGCCCCGAACTTTAGAGATCGACTTGGTGTCGTTATGTGCTCCTCTCTGTATTAGTTTGTTAGTAAATGTAGACTATAAATCTTCTTTGTCCTAATGTAAAGGCAACGACTTAAAACGGCTATTATCGGCATTTAAGAAAATGTGACAGCAGTAACTTATAACTATTCCCCAGAGAAGCTTTCTAAGACATCCTTTAATAATTATATGACCATATAAAACTAGTAAAGACAGTTTACAAATTAGTGCGCGCGTATTTTAATTGATCACTTATTAGTATCATGTCGCGTCACTATCCATCCGGGAAGTAAGGGGTTGCCGCCCGAGCACATACAGACGGCCGAGCGTAGCGAGGTTGGATAATTATGAGGCTGGCAACAGTGGCAACCCCTTTTCACGTGCTTTTCTCAAACATGCAATGAAATATATTAAAAAAAGAACGGGTTGCACTCCACCGGCAGAAGTGAAAACTTGAATATTAACGTGCATTTTTGATATTTTGGAATGGTTAGGCAATAATTTTGCACGAATTGCTTTAATTATCAGTATTAAAAAAAAAACCGAGCCCTCATAGTTCATAAAATCTTAAATGTAAAAGATTGTAACTGTAGATGTTATGTAGAAATAAGTCTTCTTTATTGCAATAAACAAGTTAAATAAAATAAAAAATAGTAGTAAGGGTCACTCAGCTAAGCCGTAGACGGACAGACGGTCGGACGGATAGACTGAGATGGGGAAACTATAAGGGTTCCTTGTTGACTAAGGAATCCTAAAAAGGACTACCTTTTTATGAATTATTTTACGGTACCAAACTGTTGTCTAAAGCAAATAATTATGGAAGCTATTAATAAGTATGAAGTTTAATTGGTAACTTCACTGAAACTTGAAGTTACCCATCACGATACAAAAAGGATTTGACAGTACAGAAAGATTATGAAAAACAAGCAATAACAGACGCGAAACTCATTTTGAGGAACATCTATGCCTACTCCTACGAGTTTAAAATGTATCACACATTAGGTATCTAAATCTTTGTAATCTATTACCAAAACCAAATAATACATGTGAAAAATACACGTTAGTAAAAATTACACACATTGTTTTCTTATTTTTTAAATAGACTTTCTTCTAAGTAGGTAAGCGTTTAATTAGTAGACGATGACAGTTATCTTCACACAAGTACGTATATATCGTTAAAATTGTAAAAAAAAAGACGTTAAAAGATAATTAAATCTACTTATTTCCTATGTATAAACTTGTTAACTAAACAGATGGAAACATAAGACAACAGTTTAACCCATACCCCTTTACGGCTGTATTTTTTATTGATCTTTTCTAGAGAAAACTCTCCTGTAAAGAGCTTCTTAGATGTTTAGTAGCTGTAGGCAGAATACGTCCGTTTCTACCAAATAGACATTCTGTTTTATCTGCTCTTTATCTGATTGGTAATTGTACCCGCGATAACGACGTATGATCACGACAATTAGATGTTAAATACATAGTACTGCATGACAATGGCTCGACTCCTTAAAGGGAGACCCAATCGAAGAGAAAGCCAGTGGCAATCCCATTTCACTTGACTTGACTTCACTTGAAGACTGTATACAAATTCTGTTCTTTTTAGTGTCACAGGGTTAAAGTTATAACAAAGTAAATATGTATTTTAAAGCGAGCTGTCACTAAGTTTCTCCTGCAATCGTTGAATTGATTAATTAAGAGGCTAACTTTCTAGTTTCCCATCTTAACATTCAAGAATTCGACTTCAAGGTAAATGTTTTATCAAGGTGAGAAGAGTCAAAGTCAAGGAACATCGCATGAGTAGTTTGTTTAGAATCGATTATGGATATCTAATATTTACATCTGGGGGCACGGTAGTGCCCACGCCTAGACAAACCAGACAGCACTTACCTCCCTTTTCTCGAAGCGTTTCCTCGTATTTTCAAAGCCTCACAGAATCAGTTTGGATAATATTAGCAAGCTCATTTTCACAGGATTCGGCGACCTTAACAATTTTTGTAAACCCATAAAGTTTCGTGTGTCTAACCTTTATACTTTAGATTTTATTAGGATCTAAAATACAGCAATTTTGTCACTCACTCAAAATCGATCGAGTCGTGATCGTGTCAACATAACAATTAAAAATCTATAATCTTTACCTTACGACCCCTGCAATGAGGGGTCAAAGATTGAATGTGTATAAGTTCTTATGACACTTTCTGAAGTCCTAGTAAGCTGAAATTTTGTATGCTTGCTAGTATTAGAACACATACTATAGACGAAATAAAAGATCTGCGTTTTGCCTTCCCCTCCAACCTTTACTGTGGGACACGAAAAAAAAACCCTTTAAAAAGGCTAGAAAACACCTGACAAGAAAAAACCAGACAAGTGCGAGGTGGACTCGCCCACCGGAATTTCCGTACTTAATTATGTTTCTTCGAAAATTATTTAGTAATTTTTTAACTCCCAAACTATGTTTCCCACATTTTTATTTAGGCGAAGTTTTATTTCCCAACTCAACGTTTCGCACTGCGGGCGTAGCACAGTTGCCATTTTATCACTTATCGTTGTGGATAAGGCATCCGTCACTCTCGCACTCGCATACTTGTCAGAGCGTGATGGGCGTCTTTACCACAACGATAAGTGATAAAATGGCAACCATGCTACGCCCACTGATATCAATTCCCAACTAATTATTTGATAAATTATTGTTAGGCAAATTATTACCTGGGATTTTTTTAATACGTCATTTTTGTATTCGTCTAATGTATTGATTGGCATAACATACGTTTAGCACTGATATCATTTCGCAACGATTGATTTGATAAATGATTACCTGGGCTTTTTTAAGATCTCATTTATGTATTCGTCAAACGAACGAACTAAGAACTAGAGTAGTTCAAAGTTATAGTAATCTGCCATAGTTTTATCTGTGCGGACTGATAATCTCCAGCGAATCGACGCCACCCTGCAGTGCGGGGTGTCTATTTCTGGTCTGAGGGACACAAGTGAACCCTAACCTAACCGACCAAAGACAGAGTTCGCTTATGACAAACCATTTTTGTCCGCCCTGATAATGCAAGACCCAGTAATCCGCGTCCAAAATAGTGCTCCGCTCCTCAGTTTTTCTATGACCTTTGAAGCGCTCTAGTTCGTTAACGGTCAAGTTAATAAAAAAAAAAGATACTTATTTTAGCATGTTCTATATGATTCAGTAATAAAAAATAGAGGTTATACTGGTTGAAGTCCTAAAATCGGGCCCCTTTTGCTATACCCCAACCTGTGATTTGCCTAAACAAATCATTTGCTTCATAATTATTTGCCACATAAAAGTTTGTCAAAGTGAAATTTGGCGTTATAAAAATGTTGCCAAATAAGAAAAGTGCGAAGCAAAGTTAGACCAACGATTGGTTTGCCAAATGAAACTTCTGCAAAAAGCTGGTTGCGAAGTAAAATGTGGCGAAACATATTTCGCCGTAAAAGTAGGATACCTTAATAAAATTACAAATGTATATTTTTCAGTACTGTCTGTATATACGTACGTTAGGTAGATTTAAATGTCTATTTTTATATGGAACAATGACAGTTGGATCTGTTAAGGTAAACGAAGATCCGTGAGCTAGTGTCTATCCGTACAGATATGTTGGTAAGGTAAACGTCCGAGTGCTCGACGCTGTACTAGTATATGGCACGGGCACTCTATGTTAAAGCAATATGGGTTAAATTCGAACTAAGAGGATTTTCCTTCATTTCAATTTAAGGCTTATACACCCGCTAAAGTCCTTGAGCGTATGGGCGGAGCCTCGACCCTCTCCCCGCGCAAGTCGCACAACCCGCCGTCGTTTATTAAGCGTTACATAGATTAAGTTAGGTAAGATTACAGACGCGTCATCGCGCATCGTTACCAATGTAAGGGTGGACGTGGGTGGGTGACATTCGTCATGCTTAATTGAAACGTGATATTTGTCATACATAAATTACATAACTGATTAGGTACAAAAATGAAGTCCCTACTATTATAATACTATTTACTTACGATTAGTGTAGTTCCGTCAGCACAGCTAGCACGAGACGGCCGCGACATACTCTCGATTTTTCTCGCACTATCGGTCTCTCTCTTATTAGAACATTATGAAAGAGAGGTATAGTGTGAGAAAAATCGAGAGTATGTCGCGGCCGTCTCGTGCTAGCCGTGCTAGTGAAAACGAAATTCGTTCGAATAACTCTCATTGTCGCTCGAACTAGCAAGCGCGACAGAGAGGGAGATACACGAACGAAGTTCGGTTTCGTTTCGCGGTAGGCCCTCAGCACGCCTGTCTAGCAGTTAGCGAGTCAGCGTCTGCCAGAGAAACAGTAAAAATGTGAAACAGTTTTAATGGGCAGGCGTCCGATGTTTCATCCAATAGCCCAGCTACTAGTCCATCATTTTCACCCAATACTGACCGTATGGACGAAAACGGGGAGGCGTAGGAACTTTGGCGGAATATTTAAGAAAACGAGGTGTTTTTAAGAAAATTAAGAAAGTAAGAAAATTATGCCCTTGTTCATTATTGTATGAAGAAAGTTATAAAATTTCATATTATTCTGATAAAAAATGGAGCAGTAAAATGGTTACAAGTGAAAAATAGGGGTGACTAGATTTTTTTTCTCTAATTTTTATTGTTAAAATGGATTTCTACGAAAACTATGACCCGTCGCATATCTTGCAGATTATGATATATTTTTTCCGACACCAAAAATGTTACGTTATAATGTATAAAACGGTTACAAAACAACTCATTTTCACGAAAATTTCGAATGTGCAGCCTTAAGTAATGCCTGCAGTCTCTTGAAGCTGTGAAAAAATCACACTTCTAAGTTAAAGTACAAAAAAGATACGGCCTTTAATGCCGCAAAAAACGTATATTTCGACACTCTTAAGGGAATCACAATTTATAGGGTCCTTTCCGTTGTACTAGTACTATAAAATTTGGCAACTAATATCATCTTATACTACGAGTACCAGGAAAAATCTGAAAGCTATACATTTTTAATTCAATCACAAAAAAAAACAGGGCTTTATGCAAGGAACAGGGATCCAAATTTTGAAGTGAGGTAACCGTGTCGTGTGGGGTATCGTATGAAAGGGCTTAATTGGCATGACCCGTCGCGTATCTTGCAGATCCTACTAATATTATAAATGCGAAAGTTTGGATGTTTGGATGTTTAGATGTTTGGATGTTTGTTACTCAATCACGCTTAAGCGGCTTAACCGATTTGGATGAAATTTTGCACGAAGATAGTTTATAGCCTGACTTAAAATATAGTATAGTTTTTCTCCCGGGTCCACGCAGACGAAGTCGCGGGCGGAAGCTAGTACGACATAAGTCTTAGTCATTAGTATTTTGTCTATAAATATGTTGCGCTGTTGGTTTTCCATGTATCAATAAATAAATAAATAAATAAGTGCATAGTGTTCTACCAAGATTACATATTGAATGGGTTACCTTACGTACATGCTACGATATGTCAAAATTCATTACTTAAAGACAACTTCAAATATCATTTTTTCCGAATTCAATAATTTTGGAAACACTGCGACCGATCCTACTAATATTACAAATGCGAAAGTTTAGATGTTTGGATGTTTGTTACTCAATCACGCTTAAATGGCTGAACCGATTTGAATGAAATTTTGCACGAAGATAGTTTATAGCCTGGATTAAAATATAGGATAGTTTTATCCCGGGTCCACGCGGACGAAGTCGCGGGCGGAAGCTAGTTATGATATATTTTTTCGGACGGCAAAAATGTTACGTTATAATGTATAAAACGGTTACAAAACAACTCATTTTCACGAAAATTTCGAATGTGGAGCCTTAAGCCATGTCACTTTGACATAGAGTGCCCATGCCATATACTACAACAGCGTCGAGCACTCGGACGTTTACCTTATGCATATTGTAATGTATAGGTGACTTCAGTTGCGAGTTACCGCCGAATATATGGCGTGTTAAATCATTGCTCTATTTAGTTATAAATATAAAAGGTACTATTAGTACTCAAAACTAGTGTTTTTCTATATGTTATGGGCACAGTGGTATATACGATTGATTTCATGACTTTTGAACGATAATTATAGCAAAACTGTGACAGAATGGACCGCGTAAACAACTTAATGGACTCGCCCGCAATCGAATGCCGGTTAAAAAGTGGACTGGCCCGAGTTGTTTACATTGATTTCGCCGTATTCTTATATTTGCTGATGAAAGTTACTGTTGAAAAACAAACTTTATGGCCGCTTCTATTAGGATTGACCAGTTAACTGCGGATACTTATGATACGTGGAAGATTCACATGAGAGCTATTTTGAAGAAAAATTACTTGTGGGATTACGTATCGGGTACTATACCGAAACCGATTAGATCCGATCCATAGTATCCAGCATGGATAAAAATGGACGGAAAGGCTGAATCAGACATATTGTTGGCCGTCAGTCCAAGTGAGCTCGCAGCATTCGTAGGTTTGGGAACGTCACAGGCGATATGGGACAAATTGAAATCTATAAATCAATCCAGTGGACCTGCGCAAAAAGCCTGTTGAAAAAACTTATGTTAACGCACATGCAGGAAAATGACCTGCGCAAGCAATTTGCAGATTTTTTTGACGCAGTTAAAAAACTCTGAGATCGGGTTAGTGGTGATTGACGAATTATTAGTAACTTTGATGTTTTATAACCTACCAGACTCATTTGTCCAGACTATGTTTCGCACTGCAATGGAATTGTGAGACGATCTACCATCTACAGAAACACTGAAAATAAAGATTGTCGAAGACTATGAAGGTAGAAAAGGCACAGTAATAGACCAGGGAGCAATGTAGGTCAAGCGCACTCGCAAGACGTATCAGAAAAATATCGTGCATGACCACATGGTGCACAACGACAAAAGCAAAGTAACATGTTATCGCTGTGGACGTCGAGGGCATATTGCCAGAGAGTATAAGTCTAAACCGGCAAATAAGACTAAACAGAGCGCGCAGGAGGTGCGCGCTGTGATTCAGAACGGGACAGATATACGACAACGCTTAGTACAACCGCCTAGCATAGCCTGTTAGGCGAAAAGTAAAATCCTATTTGGTGTATCGACATCGACAGTGGATGCACGGGACATATGTGCAACGACAAGGACATGATACAAGGATTTACGACAGAATTTAGGACATTGAATTAAATGTGGCAAACAATGAGAGTACGCAGATAACCGGGATGGGCAAAGTTCGAATCTCGGTTGATGCAGGGAGTGAAGAACATCTGGTAGACATTCAAAAAGTATTCTACGTGCCAGATTTACGTACAAGCCTTTTATCAGTAGCTAAAATGACTGACCACGGATTTAAAGTTCAGTTTAGAAAAAATGAGGCGGTTGTGATTGATGAAAAGCCAAATATTCATGTGCGAGCAGATTATGTAGGTAATTTATACCTTGTTAGAGTGGGTCAAGAGAACGCCCATAATGCAGTAGAAGTGGTGAAAAACACGATTGATATGTGGCATGAGCGATTGGGCCCCATCAATGACGGTGATTGAAAGACTATGGCTAAGAACGGTCTAGTACATGGTATGACATTCGATAACAATGAAAAATTGTCTGAATGTGAGATAAGTCAAAAACAAACATATAAACCATTTCCTAAAGGAAGCGAAGAGCGCACGACTGACTTACTGAAGATAATACACACAGATGTGTGCGGCCCGATGAGGCATCAGTCATTTGGCCAGAAAAAGTACTTCGTCACTTTTATTGGCGAGTTTATTTTATCGCCAATAAAAGTCATGTCTTTAAGGTATATAAAAAATGTAAAATATATGTAGAGAAGTCAACAGGAAAGAAAATAAAGAATTTACAATTAGATAGTGGAAGAGAGTACGTGAAGAAAGAATTTGATGATTTTCTAAAAAAAGAAGGGATTAAACGAAGATTAACTATAACACACACACCAAAGCAGAACGGCGTGGCCGAGAAAAATTACCGAACGCTAATTGAGATAGCGCGATGCATGATGCGTCAAGCTGGGAGCCCTCCAGGATTTTGGGCTGAAGCTGTGAATACGGCTAATTATATAAGGAACCGCTGCCCTACTACTGCATTAAACGGTGAAATACCTTACACTGTGTGGAAGGGAAGAAAGCCTATATGGACGTATTCGGAGCAAAGGTGTACTACAAAGAGAGAGGGACGAAAAAGGAAAATTCTATTCTAACTCAGAATTTGGAATCTTCATGGGATATGACAATCAATCCAAAGCATATAGGGTCCATGATCCTAGAAATAAGCGGATTATTGTAACAAGAAACGTAAGTTTCATTAAAGAGACTGCATTTGGTCATGAATATAAAGAAATTCTCTATAACGAAGATGAGGAAGATAAAAAGATAACAATACATTAAAATGGTTGATGAAGAAAGACCAAAAGATTGAAGAGAAAATCGCTTGAAAATCTAAATGAAAATGTAGAAACTAGCAACCGATACAATTTTATTGAGAAAAAGAAGTTCGACCATATCATGGGATAGGCTGGTAGAACCTGCAAAAAGAGGAAAAGGAATTTGTATTTGTAGTTAGATCTCGAAATTAATACCAATGTCAGCCTGATGGCAAAGAAACTACAGAAAGTGATTCAGACGATGACGAACCAGAATTACAAATCGCAGGTATCGCGACAGCTGAACCAATGCCTTGGCAAAAAGCAAAAAGTGACAAGTGACGCAACAGATTGGCGAAAAGCGTTAGAAGATTCATCTTCTAACGCTTATCTAGCACAGATCACGAACGAAATGTGGTCTATAGTGCCATGACCACATGATCGAAGAGTGATAGGTAATAGATTAGTATTTGCTAGTAAAACTACAGGGCAGAAAGTCCGTCTAGTTGCTACTCTCAACGGCCAGGGGAGGACTTTCAGGAGACATCATCCCCAGTCGTCAGATCTTCTTCTATAAGATTGATTGCAGCATTTTCAGCAGAAATGGGATTAGAGATCCATCAAATGGATGTGGTGACGGTGATAAATTAATATATGTGTGTTAATTGAGATAACACTAAAGAAAAGCAATTATCAATCAATAAATAAGATCCGGTACTTAATCTTTTTGGTATAACAGAAGGTAGCACAATGGTAAGTTATTATATTATTGTCAAACCTACTTGAACACCACGTAGAATGTACTCGGAAATCCTTCTTAGATTGAAAGTTATTAAGGAACAGTCAATTACTAGTTGGCTAATATAATTAATTAACTTTGAAATCCTATCAAAGATCATAAGAAGTAAATGAAGAAAGATCACAGATACAACTGTCGAATAATGAACTAATTTATGAAGGTTAAGGGTTAATAAACAAAAGGTACTAAATAAACCCGATAATCCTTTTTGGGGTCACTTTTTTCGATGAAGAAAACCAACTAGAAATCCATTATTTTATTTAATCAGGTTACTTGAATTGTAAAAGGTACACACTACAATCTTATTTAGTATTGGTATTGTACATACCTGGTTCCTAACAGTAATGACTAATGATAAAAATACCAATAAGGAGTAACCATGATATTGTACCCAATCAATATTCAATTCAACACTAAAACATGGTTTTGAGGTAATCCTCCAAGAAGTAATCAAGTAAACCAGGTATATACTTATTAAAACAACAAGCGGAGCAAGCCATTAAATATTCATCAACACTAAAGCAAATATAAATATCATCATATTATTCCATATTTAAACCAACATGATAAAATAATTTCAAATAAAATATTCAGGTATAAATACAATGGAGTAATTTAAGTGCCGTCATACCTGCTGTTAACACGTTGCTAGTCTACCACTGAATGTGCCTGTCAACTGGGCTCCCTCCCTTTTTGTAGCAACAGAACGGTGTACCCTTGTTTTGTCGACAACCTTTTAATCGAATATTATTTCATCGACAACGATTCATCGAAACTTTAGTACTAGTAATATTGTTTGGCGTTATTTTATTTCAACTACTATTCATTTAAATTTATCTTACTACGTAGAAATACTATTCAACGAATATTACTTAATAGCTGGTTTGTTTCAAATTATCTTAATTGGCACAACTACATAACATTGCAATTCATTTCTTCGACATATTACTTTAATACAATTTTATATGTCCTACTGCACATTTATACATTATTCAAATTATGTAGTTAATTATGTATTATTGTATGTATAATAAAACTAAGAATCATTGGTGTAAATCGTTTATTACAAAAAATATCAGGGTGGACAAAAATGGCTTGTCATAAGCGAAATCTGTTTTAGGTCGGTTAGTGTAGGGTTCACTTGTGTCCCTCAGACAAGAAATAGACACCCCGCGCAGCGGGGTGGCGTTGACCCGCTGCACGGCTATGACAAGATGGCACGCGAGCTCTGATCATCATGACAATTGATAAATAATATATATGTATAATAAAACTAAGAATCATTGGTGTAAATCGTTTATTACAAAAAGATATCAGGGCGGACAAAAATGACTTGTCATAAGCGAAGTCTGTTTTAGGTCGGTTAGGTTAGGGTTCACTTGTGTCCATCAAACCAGAAATAGACACCCCGCGCAGCGGGGTGGCGTCGATTCGCTGCACGGCTATCACAAGACGGCATGCGAGCTCTGATCTTCATGACAAATTCATACGACCAACCATTCGTCCAGATAAATTATTTCATATCTGAAACTACCCACATATCAATAATCTCGCAGAGTGAGCCGACTGACGTGAGTGCGTTTAGTTTCGACAACGAAATATTACCAATTGAAATAATTTTATGCGGAATAAATATTATTACAAGTAAAAAAAAATGAATAAAAAAAACTCGAATTGAAAAGCCATGACATGAATTTTATTGTAATAAGTCAACTACCAATTAAAAGACCTCGGTGCAAATTACCTAGCATCGAGTATTCGACGGAATAACTTGTCGATGAAATGAAAATACTTGAAACGTTGTCTTTGAAATAATATTCGATGATATGTTTGTCGGCAATTCAATGGTAAACCCAACAGAACAAAGAACAGGCATGACAGCACCAGTACACTTTCTTTTTTAAATGTTATTCCTTAAAACTAAATTGCAAATGGATTATTATTGTTGAAAAATATAATTAATAATTATTGCTTGCATTGGAATAACTTAACGATAACTTAAATATAAACTTGAGGTAAATGTGTTAAAAATAAAGACACTGTGTCTACTAGTCCAACATTAGTGGACGTTCAATGAAATATTATTAGCATGACAATTATGTGTGAAAATATTAAGGTTATTATTATTTATTTTTCCATGATCTTTATAGACTATTATAAATCATTAACATAAAATAGTACGGCTTTTGAACGTTGAATCGGAATATTTGTTTACTGTCGGAATTTGTAGGTAGAATGAAACATAACATCAATCAAATCGTTGGGTCATGCATTATATGTAGAAATCACTATATCCTAACAACGGCATACCTGAATGGTTCATTAGATAAAAAACGTCTACATTTAAATGCCTGATCAAATACATGAAATATTGGATAAAATACTTAATAAGAAGAAGATTGGATCAATTGGAAGAATAGTTCAAGATAAGAAGATTAAAGAAATAGCTGTTATGGAAGACACAGATGAATGAGTGTGATGATGGATTATGCTTATGAAGAAGGCATTATATGGTTTGCGTCAGTCAGGTTTGCAGTAGATAAAAAGTTGGTAAGTCAGTTGAAGTATGGTTTCGAAGCAATGCCCCAAGATCCATGTGTATTTGTCTCGCAAAAAGGAGAACAAATAATGTTGATTGCCATTTATGTAGATGGTATTATATTGGCCACGGATGATGGTGAATAGCTGAGTGAGGTAAAAACACAATTCACAAATGCTTTTGACATGAAGGATCTAGGAAAGATTTGTACTTATTTAGGTAATATAGTTTGATTGAGATAATGAAAAGAGAATATATTTTAGTCAAAAATCATACTTAGAAAAGATTTTAGATCGATATGGCATGGGTCTGGCCTGTGATAACTCCGATGGATAGTCTTTTAAACTTAGAGAAGCCTGAAAGTGTGAATGAGGATGTTATCAAAATTCTAAATTCCCTTATCTCTATTCTTCGGGGGCGAATGCGATAGATCGTAGGTCTTATTCAGGTTCAGGTCAGTACAGTTTGCCTTGACCTCCGCCTGGCACCCGCCGGACAGGAGACCTTTTAGTCTCCCGGGGCCCTCCACCTTCCCCATAGTTCCGCCACGGTTTCTCCAACATTAAATCGACTGTCGTAACGGGCGAGACACGCTCGCTCCTGACCAATTTCTACGCACCATGTCTATGATAGTACTCAAAGTACATTGTACTAGCGTTTATTGGACCCAGATATATGGAATCTTACTGCTGCATGAATACAGTCTCATCATGCTCCCACACCATATGACATAACAGTCTAGATCATAGCAAGAAAGAGGTGGTTACTGACTCACCAAGCCAGGTCCTCCATCATCCTCGTCGTCTAGTACCCATAACACAAGCCTTACTGAGCTTACTATGGGACTAGGTCGATTTGTGTAAGATTGTCCCCTTATATTTATTTATTATTATTTATTTATTATTATCCTTACCAAGCTGATCTAGCAGCCACGCGGAGACTGCCCGCTGTCGTCACCAGCGTGCTCTGCCGTCTTCCGCGTTCGTGCATCTGCCTTTCTCACCTGTTCATGGCGGCGCCGTGGTTCAACCCATTTTTCCTTCTCTCACTTCGCCAGTCCCGAACTGTCAAACTCGCCCTCGGTCTTGCCACATGACATAAAGCTCACAGGTGATAAGTTCTTACCGAATTATCTCGCGCTTGGGGCGACAGGGCGGGTGGCGCATGATCCGACATTGTGGCACTCTTTTGGGGAGGCCTATGTCCAGCAGTGGACGTTTTTCCGCTGATATGATGATGACGCGTTCCCGATATTGACAAACAGATAGACGGACAACAAAGTGCCCCCTTAAAGAATTATTAAGGGTTCAGTTTTTTCCTTTTGTGGTACGTAACCCTGTAAAAAAAAGAGATTCCACTAAAAACATTTAATGTTAAGTGATTGCCAAGACTCTCTAGCTTATATATCTTCAAGCGCTAAAAATATATCCGATTGCATGTAGCAAGCTTCTTACTCTACACGGCCCAGCTCTATTAGCCACGCTCCACAACTTCTATAACTAAGCTAAAAAATTATAGACCCGTCGCTTATTATCATCATAAATTCATACGGTATATATGCACGCGGGAATATCTATGTGGCGACCGGGATGTGCCCAAGCTATACTTTTTAGCCAAGATGTAGAATTTGTAGACCGAGGCTGGTAGTGTCCGTGTGGAGTGGAGTGGAGAGGAAGCTTGGCGCTACTTGCCATCTGATATCTTTTTAACGCTGAAAACTATATGAGCTAGGGAGTCTTGGCAATCCCTTTACATTCATCGTTTTTAATTGGATCTAATTTATATGAAAATACAATAATAATAAAACATACAAAAAGTATGCTTATTCGAGATATCGACGCTTGAAATAAGAAAAGTACCTACCAAATTCAAACTACTTAAGCATTTTTTTTTCAATAATATATTCGTTTGTTTTTTTATCATTTTATATTTGTATACTTACATATATCTGGCGTCTGATCCGTAACTGTGACAGGAAGGATGGTAAAATCATGTAATCTAGGTATTGTTTTATTTTTACATACCTATAACAATTACAAACAAAAAAAATACTACTTCGATACATTGCCATGAGAGGGTTGCCATAATCGTATTCGCTTTACGTTGCTACTGATTAAGTTAGCTGGCCAGGCGATATTAAATTTATACCGTTTTATGGATAATAAAAATTCGAAATATTTTTAATCAGGTTGCATATATTATGGAATATGTGAAAGTTAAAACTAACGGATGAAAAAATATCTCTAAAAGGGCAATGACTTTTGTTCAAATGTTTGCTAATTAGTATACAAAGTATACAAATCAGTACTACAAAATGACCATAGAACACGGGTTACGCCAAATTTGAAAATATCGAATATTATAGAGATGGTGAAGGGGGTGAATTGGAAATTAAAGCGTGCGAACAACGTTGAAACGCTATTCTGACTAGATTAAGAGACAATAAGGTTTGATTTTTAGATATATGATTCTTGGCTATATGATTGGTTATGTGATTTAATCGATACATGATTGCCTAAAATAACTTCGATAGAAAAAAAATCTTAAGTTGGGCCTTTATTTTCCTTTTTTTACTCAGCCTAGTCAAACAATACATTATTTTACGATACAATCAAGTTAATATTATGGTATTTTACCTAATCTAAAATCTCACTTAATGAAATATAAATAAAACTTCACTAAGTTAGGTATTTATCGAAAATTGACAAAAAAAACATTCCCGAAGAGTGTTGCATCTCTTTCTCTCGTGCGCGGAAGGCCTAAGCGTGTCTGTCAAGGGGGTGTGGTCGACTCGAATCAAGGCATCCCCTTAACACAAACACTACGACTACAAAGATGTCGCAAACATTTGCCACTTACGAGTACAGAATATAAGGATGAATCGCAATGTTGACCACTACATTATATTGTACAAACGAGTATTGAAATAAAACAACAATATCCATACTTATTTTTTGCTTTTTTTATAATTACCTACGTTTACATCAAGATTTTGAGTAAAAGATATAACACCAAAAAGAAAACATTCATGAAAAACGAGATACTTATAAATGGGCACCATATCGTCAAACCTTCCCACTATAAAAAAATCGGTTAGTGATTAGTAGATTGCGTAAATTGAGTTAAATATAACTATTATATAACATTTTAATTTAAATCAAATCGGTTTACGACATCCATTTATTTAATTTGGCAACTGGATCGGCGAACTTGAACTTGGTTAAGGTTCTTGATCTCTTCGTTATGGCAGTTTTAGGCAAAATAATTGCCTAACCCTACAACCGTACTGTTCGGGGAAATAAAACTCGATCAAACATAAGTCATTAATATGTAAATCAGTGTAAGATCACCCCAGGTGTTGGGCAAACCGGCTTATTGCTTGGCAACATACTGGTTGTCACCTAGTTCATTAATACCTATAATTTCCCCGCCATTTCTTGCAATTTAGGCGTTGTTTAGGCTCTTAACTTGTTAGCTTCGGTAATAATTTTATTAAATTTGCTTAATTAACATTCAATTTTAAAAGGCGTGATTTAGAAAAAATTACAAGGTCATGAATAAATATCACAAGACAGTAATTTATGTTTAAGGGCCCTCAATTCTGGCAAATGCTTGGCAAAACAGATTCGGATGCTGCGATAAAACAAGAAAATGAAATAAATTATGTCAGTGTTTGTCATTCGCATGTGTCATCAAAAGGTTAGGATATAAATCACAATACTTTTTAATGTTTATGTTAAAGCATAGTTGCGATGATGGAATCAGCGAAGAGATTAAGAAGTTTATAAAAAAAAACAAAAATTAAATACATATATTGACCTAATGCACACGTAAATAATTATGTAACATCGAGATATAATATAATATACTCCAGTTTATAAATATATTTATTTAAAAGTATACACAAGATGATAACTGACATTAAATAAATTAAATTAAAACTAAGTTACTCCAGTTTATTTTTCATTTTATCGCACAGTACCAAGTTGCAAATACGAAAGGCGAACTTAATGCCATAAGGCATTCTCTAGCAGTCAACATTCACATATGCCCTTGTTTTGACTTATTTATAACAATGGGCCACACATCATGTTTGTAAATGAGTTAACCTTAAATCGAAAAGGTCATAATGATCGAGTATCCTTTGACACAAAACGGGTGATTATCGACATAATATTATTATTTTCCTTGTCTCGGAGCCGCCTATAATTTTTGGTTAAACACTACTTCCGTTGCGGCCAATATCTGTCGGCATTTTTCCACGTTCGCCGCAGATACATCACAAGAACTCGATTACATTGACAACTGCGGGTGCAACGTAATGAGTTTTAAATTATGAACTGCAGATAAAAACTCGCCTGCAGATGTCCGTGTAACCTTTCCTTTAGTTTTTGGCCGAAGCCGACACATGGACACTCCGATTGTAAAACTAGCTTCTGCCCGCGACTCCGTCCGCTTGGACCTCGTTTATAACGTAACTATATAAACTTTCACCCCCCTAAATATAAGATAAAAACTATCATAGGTTATGTACTTTCCCGGGACTCGAACGATCACTATGCCAAGTTTCATCTAAATCATTTCAGCGGTTTAAGCATGAAGAGGTAACAGACAGACAAATAGACACACTTTCGCATTTTTTATATTATAGTATGGAATTAATAAGGATTGTAACGATTGAAAATGTTATTTTACAAAATAGGACGGGGTAAATAATCGTAATTATTTTTCATACATGGCAAAACAAAAAAAAAACAAAATCAAAGTAAACCGTTTGTCATAAATTTGTAAACTATAATCCTAAACAACAAAACCCAACAATAAAAGAGACGCAAATAATAACTATACAATAAAAACTATAATACTGTAATCCTTCATGTCTCCATGATGGTTTATAATGATTAAAACTATCACGATTCTCAGACATTTTATTAAACGGACTCAAAGAGGTTAATAAGTTAATTATACGCCCGTACCTATAGTAATAATTTACTTTTGAAACAAAGTTTTAACCGACTTCAATTTAGTACTCCGCCAAGCCACGAGAATATTTTCACATTTATTTTCCAATTTACCACATGTATTGATTTCCGGGGGCAAATCCGTTAATTATTAGAGAAACAAACCGAATCGTTGTATGTGGGCCGATAATATTTGAGGACTTCCGTCGATTCCACAAGGTCCTTTGGCACTTCATTAGTTTCTATTTTAACGGAATCTTATAAGAATCTGTGTACTCTCGTACTTTTAAGTACATAATTGAGGAATTCCATAAGGTCATCCATCTGTGGTCTTCATCATAAATTCCACTCAACCAAATTTATCATTTCCGGGTGTAAATACACGAGTTCAAATAGAAAAAGCACGCGTGCCTAATATAATTGAGGAGTTCCCTCAATTCCTCATAGATTCCATCATCCAACTAGATTTTTGAAAAAAACGGGATAAACCTGGAAGCATATACTCACAAACAAAAAATGTTTTACGAATTTGCTCATAAATAACGGAGTTCTGAGGTAACAAACAGAAAAAAAAATATGATAAAAAATACAACCGAATTGAGAACCTCCTCCTTTTTTGCAGTCGGTTAAAAATAATAGTATTCCATTATGATTTTTTAGGATTATTTGAGTTCTATGTTTGTCCACCCAGTGTGCAAACCTACCATAGTATTATTGTTTGTTTCATTGTGTTTGTTATTTATTGATTCGTAAAAAGGACAATAAATCCACACGAGATTGCTTAATTAATACACGCTCATTTATGGCCTGCATTTTATGTTTCAGGATAACCCAAGTGAATCACAAAGTATATTCCTCAACTCGTAAATAAATCATACCTCTACTTGTGTCTACAAGACTATTTGTGTATCTCCTGCGTGTATCTACTACCACTACCATACTCCTGAAAACTCACACGCCTCGTGAAAAGTCAGTGAACGGTCACCCGCCGCGCGCCGGCTTCGACGGCTCAGGTCGGCGATGGTACTTAAGCAAACGCCGGAGCCGCTCCGCCACAGACCGCTGAAGACCGTAGAGCGCGCAGCACATAGTGCTACGGATCACGGCAACAGTTTGACGTTTCGTAAATAACGAGTGAACTTTAGTTACGAATCTCAAAGAGTTAAGTGTTGTGAAAAGAACTTTAAACTTTCAATATGATTTCCTTAGTGTTGTTTGCTTTGGGAGGGTTCCTTGCAGCGACAGAGGGTTGCGGCGTTGGAAAACAAATTATAAGTAAGTGTTACTACAATATTTTGTTATTCTAAGCGTTTTTTGTACATACATATAGGTATATAATTTAAAAAAATAAGTTCAGGCCAATGAAGCTTTTAAAATATAGAGCTAAATCACTTATACAATACTACATTATGCTCCGATTATTTTAAACTGAAAAAATGGTTCAAAATATAAACGTCCGGCTTATATATCATGTACATAAGTTTATTAGGTAGCTTGTTAAGAGACTCATTTGACCACATACAACCAGAACTATTCATTTATGCGTGAAAACTTGATGTTTTAGATTATTCAATTAAGAATTCGTTTTGAACATTTAACAATAGAGTTGGTGACAAACGATGTAATGTTACTGATCTGTTAAAATAGGTATATTTTAAAGTAATCGTGAAATTTTCATCATCAGATATTTATGGATATAGTCAATGTCATTTTGCAGTCATAGAAGTAATAAAATCGCCCGCCGCCACCCAGTCTACAATTTTCGGACGAGTTCTGCCAAAGACGACTCCATTAGCATACCCGTATGGGTTGGGATCATAAAAATTAATTGACATACACCTGTTTTAACACGCACCGGCAACTATAAATCAGATAAATCTGACTTTATTATTATGCGACAAGTATTGAAATTATAGACAAGATGTAGTCTCTGGAAGTTGGTCGCGATGGATGTACCGGTTACCGGGTAACGGTTAATCTATATAAATTCGAATAAGTTTACGCCCGTTTTTGTAATACTCGTAGGAACGGCGATTTCGGAAGTTTAAGATTGTACTAATGATATGTGTTTTTGGTTCAGCGTCTGGCGGATTGACGGGTCTCGACAAGCAAGCTATCGTAGACGCACACAACCGCCTTCGACAAAGCATCGCTCTGGGGCAAGTCTCCAGCCAGCCACCAGCAGCTAATATGATGGAAATGGTAAGTGACGTGACACTTAGATGACCTATGTCAACGCCTTCATTGACAAGAAAATATTCACTGTCACTTACCCAAATTACTAAAACCACAGATGTGCTTGCATTTCGCATAAGCCCTATATTTTACAAAGGTATTTTTAGGTCAATTAATTAATAAAACCAATGTCTGGAGTCAATATGGAGAAAATAAAAATGTCTAACAGGATAACAGAACCTTGAAAATTCATTTTTTATCAACATACTATTTAATTTAACTGAAACTGTAACTATCGATAATAAATCGTCGGTGATTAAGAGATAATAAAAGGTAGTTTCACAGCTGACCCGTAGCAAATTTAAATATTTAGCGAGGCAGAATATTTGCCAGGTCCAATGTTTCGTACTTAAATTAGCGATAAAATGCAGTTAAACGTCATGGGCTTTACTGTATCGTAAATTGCGATAAATGAGAGTTTCGATGACGTTTACGTATGCGATCAGGCGCCAGAAAAGTACTTAAGTAACTGTTTGTTTTTCCTCAGGTGTGGGATGAGGAGTTAGCAGCAACCGCACAGCGGTGGGCTGATCAATGTACTCCCGCGCACGATCGTGCCGCGCAGCGCGACGTCGGTCGTTTCCCCGTCGGTCAGAACCTCGCAGCTACCTGGACCAATCGCCCCCTGAGTGAGCCGAAGGACTCTCAGCCTGACTTCATGACACAGATCAAAGCCTGGTTTGACGAAGTCAGTATTTACGGATTCAAGCCCATCAGCGGCGGACATGGCACCGGTCATTACTCTCAGGTGAGCATTGGAAGCATTCGCTAAGCTTAGCATAAAAATATTAGGTATTGTATGTGTTAGACATGCAGTTGTAATTTATCCAAGCTCAATTTATCTCTGTTTTCTCTATCACCATGACCATAAAAAAGAATAATAAAAAATGAGAATTATTTAATTACGTGAAAATTGTTGGTTTGTGTGGGATTCTTTATAATTTCTATGTAATATTTTCAATAGTTGGTCTGGGGTGAGACATCTCACGTCGGCTGTGGCTTCACGTTCTACTACGACAACGTACGAGGCTACACCAAGCTGTACGTCTGTAACTACGGGCCGGGCGGCAACGTCATCGGGTCCAACCCTTACGAGAAGGGTTACCCCGCATGTAGTACCTTCGGCCTTGCAGACTCCAGAAAATACTCTGGTCTATGCGGTAAGCTTAGCATTTCCTATGACTTTAGTATCAGAGTATTGATATATAATATTCATTGATTATGAAGACAATATTTGTAACGCAGTTAAATTTTAATTTGTTATTATTTATATCAAGTTTTTTTTATTTGTACAACAATATACTTAAGCCTATTTTTTATTCACAGCAACCAGCAGTTTCACTGCATCTACGAGTTACGAAACTGTGGACAATGTCATTCCGGACGTAAAGGACAATTCTCAAGCCTTCAACTACCAATACAGTAACCAGTTCAGCAACCAATTCAGTAATCAATACAGCAACCAATTCAGCAATCAATACCAATTCCAGTACCAGCAGCCCACTTACTACCAAACAGAAACACAGACTTCTACGTTCAGGCCTTTTATCAGCCTTTTCAAGTCTGCCTCAAATCTGTTCACTCAGCCTAAGTCAAGAGGATTTCGATTTGGTACTGTATACTTATAAAACTTCACTTGTTTTATAGATATACTAATAGCAGTATTGTGTACATTATTATGAGATTGTGACAGTTGTGTTACTCGACTGATTATTCGAAAGATTTTCGGAACGATTTATAGTTTATATAAAGTGTTATCTCCGGCAATCCTCAAAGTATAAGTATGCATTTAATTGCCGCATCAACCATATTTTTTATGAAATAAAATGACTGTCGCGTCGATTAGACAGACATATATTTTGAGAATGGCCGTCTCTTTGGTTGTACAAGGAGAGGCACTAGAATATTTTTATACTGAAACCATTCTGGACTTCAAATATTGGAGTTAAAGATTTTTCTAGGTAAAATATGTGATGTTGTAAGTACAGACCTTGAAGTATTAGCGGAGAGCAAGCGGCAGTTGTTAAGTGAAATAAATCTTTATTTCTTATTTAATCTGTTTTTTACTATAATAGTCTTATAAGTTATTAGTGATTCTTAATACCTACCTGTTTACCTGTGGACCCATAGGATAGCGTCGTTGTTTTCCAAGGTGAAAGTCCTCCAGTTGCCCTCTGTACTTGGTGAGCCGGCACGCGCTGATGATGTGCGCGACTTTCTGCTTGGCGGCGCCGTATTTGCAGAACGGCGAGTCTCTGCTGCGACCACCGTGCACCGGCCCCGACAGTTCTCGGTTAATTTTCTGCCCATTCTTGTTTCCACTTCTCCGATATTTCAAAGTAGATACCTAGAAGCTCCATGGCAGTGAGATATGGAGGATACCACGACTTTAACCTTCGCGACGGCGGATTTGTTAAGTCGTCATGTGCCGGTTAGCTCAGGGTTAGCCAGAATCTTTTGTGCTTAGCGAACTAATGCGTTTTGCCTTCTAAGGTCCCGATCGTTCCCGAAATAAACCTCATCGCTTGATTCGACATGTTGCGTATCTGAGATGTCGTTGAAGCGATGTCGCAAAAGTTGAAGAGGGTTAGAGATAGTGTTGAGCCCTGTGGCAGGCCGTTGTTAAGCGTCCTTATACAGCTAAGCTTATCCCTGGTTACTAAACATTTTGTTTATTAACCCCACCATTTTCTCACTGGGCATTATCTTTAGTTTAACTCTCGTCGCCACACAATTTCAAACACAGCCGACTGGTCTATGAACACTACAACAGTCTTTTGTTTTCTTAGGAATCCTGCTTCAAGGTGACTTGTTTGGGATAACAATCTGTACAGTTTCAGCCACGCGGAACACAGCCTGCTCAAACTGGAGTTGCTTTGTCTATAAGAGGTCCCATGTCTGACAAACCGTTTTTTAAATAAATATCAAATATGTAATTGTGATCAATGTGATCAAGGATACATTTCAACTAGAAAATTTAAAAAAAGCAATAAGAGTTCGACTTTTAAATCGGTCAATTTTGATTGAACGCTATTAGACACTTCTATACAAAATGATAAATTATCGCGACTAAATGTATCGTAAACGTGTAAGTACCAATACGTTCTGTGACTGGGAGGACATAATTGAGTAAACATGCACATATCTCATACTCATACTCATTTATTTGTAATGAAATACAAATTATAAAAAATTACAAAACATTTTCAGTATCTAATGATGTACTTAACTACTGTTTTCGTTTTGAGTTAATCAAATAGTAAAAAAAAAACATTTACCTGAAAAAAGCTAAACCTCTCCACAGTGATATATAGGAGACTATATTTAATATAAAATAGGTACCCGCCCTTATCGCGCGAATATATAGTTAATTAACTGACCGGGATTTTTTGTTTTAAGATTCAAGGTTTAGCTTAACTTAGGTATTTAAGTAATGTCTAATCTGTCCGTTTTGTGAAATCTGTTAATGGTAGTACACATTTAAATAAATGCCCTTGTCTAAGGAATTGCGTAAGTAGTCGTGGATCCCATCATCAGAACTTGATCAACTTCATATTCAAAATAAAACGACGCATTGATAACCCCCTGCGGTTTATAGAGGGTTTCACATTAATACACGTGTTATACTTAATTGGCATCCTTTGTAAGTATAGAGAGTTGCACGAAATTAAGGATGATAAAAACAGTGGAAATTAAACTGAAGAGAGAATAAACTTAAAGTAAGTTATCGGTTATAAGTAGTAGTAATATAACTCTTTAGTTGTACAAAATGAACCTAGTAGACAAGTAACAAAAAATAAGTTAGGTACAAAGGCGAACTTATCCCTTTGAGGGTTCTCTTCCAGTATCAGTACAGTACAACAACAGCACATCAGCATAGCAGCGTGTACTTTATACAGTAGTAGTATAAGTTGCTGGACTGGAAACAAATAAAAAATTAAAGACACAATTGTTGTTTAGAAAATTAAATTAATGTTTATAACTACTTACTATTTGTAAATATGGTGTGCAGCTGTTAACTACGGGTAAAAACATGAAAAATCTTTTATTTAACAAATGGCATTATATGATGTTTCTCGATCATTGAATATACAAACTTTTCATATCACTCAGATCGAATTAGCTTTATATTACAGGCACTTCAGGATTTTACCACTTTGTTACAAAGTGCCTACATTAATAAGATCTTTCTTATCAAAAATATGTAGAACGCATGAAAACGTGAGGAAAAGTTAACCTAATACGTCACAATTGTAAAGCCTACTCTTGTATGATTAATAAATTTACACAATGTGGCATTGATCGCGTCTCACGGTTGAGGACAGTACATTACGTAATACTAACAAATTGACACACAAATCGGAAGATGCAAATAAACCAGTTTAGGCAAATGTTACAATCTTTAGTTGCTAGAAGCCACTGTGATATTATTCGACCCGGGCCACGCATTGCACATCGCGAGTAGTTCATAAGATGTTCAAGTGGAGATATAATATCTTTACAATGAAAACTTCCAAAACATGTTCAATAAACAAAGCCAAAACAAGTTAAGCAGTCAACCGTATATAATCTTACACATGCGGCTAACACAAAAAAATACAATATATAGAATATTCCTACTCAAGTATGAAAAACCGGACATGTGCGAGTCAGACTCACCCACCGGAGGTTCCGTACAAAATTACAAATGTATAGTTTTCAGATTTTTCCCTATACTTCGAGTATAAGACGATGTTAATTGTCATATTTCATAGTTCTAGGTCAATGGAAAGTTCCCTATAACTTGTGTATATGCTTTTAATTTCAACTCGATACCTCCCCTCCACGCGTTCCCGAGATAAAGGGCCTTGAAAGACACGGACGGACAACAAAGTGATCCTATAAGGGTTCCGTTTTTCTTTTTGAGGTACAGAACCCTAAAAAAGACTAAGTAGGTACGCATAACAATGCAAACTGTTAGGTACTACATACACCATAGTTACTACGTACCTATAGATATAAAAGAGGGAAAAGGTATATACCTATTTTTTCATTCTTCGTCGTAAATCGAAAACTATAAATATTTAAAAATCTATTTAAGCTGGTGCCAATGAAGCCCTTTTATACGATACCTCGCATGACACGGTTAACTGACTTCAAAATTTGGATCCCATTTCCTTGCATAAAGACCCTTTTTTTTGTGATTTAATTAAAAATGTATTTTTTTCAGATCTTCCCCTTGTTTTGCAGTATGAGACGATTTTACTTGCCAAATTTCATAGTTCTAGGTCAACGGAAAGTACCCTATACATTTTTATTCCCTTGAGTGTCGAAATAATTAAACGGCCGTATCTTTTTTTATGTTAACTTAGTGTTTGATTTTTTCACAGCTTCAAGGCATTGTAAATTTGAGTATATAGTTTAAATTACAATTGGATACCTCCAGGCGTTCCCGAGATTTTTTCCTTTTGAGGTACGGAATCCTGATAAAAATGCATTCACTAGTTGCAATCTACTTTTCTAGTTAAAAAAAATCTGTTACCGATAGGTAACTAAGAAAAAAATAAGTGTCATACAAAACGAACCAAGATTCATTAATTATACCTACGTATCGACCTGAAATAGTTAACGGTTGATTGTAGCGATATAGGTACTCCTATGCCAAAAATGCGTCAATAATAAAATGTTTCCCGCGCTCTTCTGATATTGCGGATTAATAAATAACCTTTGCGTGAGGTTAACTCACTCTTCAATCATTCATATCACACAAAAGCCTAAGCCTAGTCTGCATTTAGCCATTTTCCCACTTTGTGATGCCTCTGTTATTTTGATTCAGAAAGAGAGACATGAACCTTCCGTCAAATATAGCAGGTGGAACACCGGTGCTATGGCTAGCGGCCAGAGGCTGATCATTGGGGCAATGCATGTTCTTGAACTTGAAGAGTACAGAGATGTAACTACTTGCAGACAGACGCACGTGTCCATCGTGTAACCAAACACTTATCACCACCACGCCAATAGCGAAAGAACATGCTAAATGTAATAAAATTGACATTGTACCTATGTAACTGTTACTAAGTAGCGAACATAAAGATTCACTTAAAAACTCACTACAAGGTTTGTTTGAACGTCCAATTATACACGTAACACATAAATGTGTGTATACAGATAGAGGTTTCTAACCCTGGCTTTGGTTTAAAACATTTGTTTTACGTACGTTCCTACACTTAAGTTAATTGGCAGAACAAGAATTGTGTGAAGCGGATTCAATAAGCTGAGTACGTCTAAACCAGTCACAATCTCAATTACTAATTACCTTCTGCTATGCGAAGCTTCGTTAAGAACTCGCATGAAGAAAAAAAAATGTACGGGGACAATTTTGCACAAATCGAACTAGCCGCATAAAGTACAACCTGAAACTGGATTCGACAAAACAGAAATAATTACTTAATCTTCTTAATTATGGTAATATGAAGCCAATAAGGTAAGCATTAGCCTGAGTGTATAAAATCGATCTGTCTGCTTTTATAAATATTAGTTTGTTTCATTTAAAATTTGGCACTCAAAATATATTATACGAGGTGTAACTAAGATCTGCAACCAAGGGACGAAAGTGGCCTATTACAGGAAGTAATATTATTGAATTAGTGCGGTTTATTAAAACATTGATCTGGATGCAAGGAAGCGTCCTCAGTACGTAAATGTAACTACTTTAGTCAACTTTTAAAACCGTCAAAAAATATTTTCTGCTGAAATAATATCTCACCAATTAATAAGCAGTTTACAGTGTTGGTCATCGACGATTAAAGAGAGAAGATTTAACGAATTTTATTGAAAATAATAAACAGGTATACTAAATAACAAAACGTTCGTAATCGGCTGCAGTAGTCAAGGACTCAGTCGCAGCGATTACGCCCACCTCAGGACACAAAGGACTTAAGTTCTAAAACATTCATTGTGTTATTCTGATGTATAACCAGATTATTTAGACTAGTAGATCACTTACAAAAGTAAGAGTATTGTCTATGACAATTAAAAAAAAGAAAACTAGGGAAAACTTTAGCACACTACTAACGGGCGCAATTTGTCACACCAACTTGCAATAGTTGGAAAGAGACAGCCATACATTACTAACCGGTCTAACTATATCAAGTTGTTGTTACAAATTGTTAGGCCTTTAAAAGTACGAGCATTTGGCTGTTTATAGTAATTTGTCTTAGTCAAAACATATGATTAAAAGGTAAACAAGTATACAGATTTACCTGGCCGCTAAAACTGTACAGTAATTAAATGAACTTTTAAAATTTGCGCTCGTCAGCAACGACTTCACGTACTACTTATGCTACAGTAAGGCGCACATTTCCGAGCAAACTCGTATTGGAGAAAAATATAAAACTATCCAATAGTCCGTAAGCCAACTCCTAATACATCTACGTCTCATGGCAACTAAACCAGCTTACCACCGTTTGCCAAGTCATTATCATCATTATCATATCAGCCGAAAGACATCCACTGCTGGACACAGGCCTCCCCCAAAGAGTGCCAAAGTGAACGGTCCTACGTCATCCGCATCCAACGGATGCGGATAGCGGAGGGGACGGAGTGAAGGATTTTCAAACTTTCGACTAATTTTAGGTGCGATAATCTTCTAATTCTTGCTAAGCACATCAACTTTCTCGACCTGCTGTCATGCATTTCACCGTGTTTTCATGAGACGTAGGTGTATTGGGAGTGGGCTTACGGACTACAAGTTCAGTTTAATCTGTTGTGACAAATACGAGGCAGTGCCAAAAATGTTTAATTTTTAATCTATTTTCTGACGTGTCGTGCCATGACGCGACAGAATGATATTGGTTTTATTTATTTAGTACGGTTAGCTTCACACCCATCTGATGCGCTCTGACTTGTGTTAGGCAGCAGTGGTTTGGACCGGATTAATGGGAATAGAATTAGGTTACCGTGTATTTATTTATTTATTCTTTCACGCTTAAATAATCTAATATGATAGATATAGAGTCTGTCCAGCGTGTCACTAAAATTGCGGCAGAAATTGCTTGCTTGAAACAGCGGCACGGCCGTACCATCCTTTTCTCTAAGACGTTCAGGCCATTTTCGACCACCCTTTAACTTCGTTGTGGATAAAATTAGAAGCCTGAATGTTCAGTTACCAAGCAGGCATTGTATAAACACGGTATATTTCAAACTTCATTCAATTTCTACCAGTTTAAAAATTACAACTATTCAAACTTTCTTAATTTTGCCACTCACTGACTGACCGACGCGATCATCAAAACTTTAAGGCACTTCTAGCAGACATAGAAGCGTCAAATTTAGAATACAATTAATTAGTGTTTAGTGTATAAATCAAGGAAAAACAAAAATATTTAGCAATTTCGGTCCAGTTTTCTAGATAGGTACACCAAAACTGCATAAATAACTTTTTAGTCCCATATAAATATGTCAAAAATCTAAAAAGCAAGAATGGGACCGCATTCATAATTTGTAAGTATTGATATCACAATAACCTACAAAAAAAGAGGCCAAGTCTTGAAACTCTTCGACCGTAAAAAGTTGTGAGATATTTCGTAGAGCCAAAGTCTCAGACATCTTTATTTTCTTGCTAAATAAAATTTTGTGACTTGGCAATCACACAATACTACATAGATTTAGGTAAGCAAAAATTCATATCCACCGTTTAGTAAAAAAACATGACAGTAATTCTCTAAATCACGATGGGATAAACGACATAAAAGTCGTCAGACGGATACGAGACCTAGTTCATTCGATGCAGAAAAATCTGGCGATCTCCAATAAATGTCGCTTATCCCATTTCCCCTTTCCAGCGTCGATATCATATATGTGGTGTCTAACAAAACTAGACTAAGTAAGTAAGTACGATGAGAAAGTTAATTGGAAGGGTATACATGCTCAAATTCAATCATTGTTCTTTTTTTGTTTTGACGCTTAGAGACCGTATACATCTCTTAGAATATTAGAATAATTATTAATTGTATTTGGAAGAGACCTTATACATCTCTGGAATACTGAATTAATATGATTAACTTCTTGTTAATGCTGATACAGATCTTATATCGAATGTAATGGTCATATTTTGCAATTTTGTTTTGTTTACATTAACTTAGTGACATTTAGTTTGTTAACCTTTTATATATAATTTTATAGTACATTATTGCAGAGGCCGGGAAATCGCAATTCGTGGATAAGTTGATTTTGTCGGACGAAGCGAAGCTGAGTCCGACAATAGATACGAATCCACGAATTGTCATTCCCGCCGAGGCAGATATAGTGCTTTTCTCCAAAAATGCGAGGAAATCAAATAATATTTTCAATCAACAATAATGTTTTCAAACAGCCTACGTATGTCAATAACCTATCAAGGTCCCGCCCAACTTATTTTTTAAAGTAGGTACACGGCACGACTCATGGTGCCAGTTTCAATTGACATAAATAAAAATAAATAAAACATCAAAATCGATCACAATTTTAAATGTTTTGTGTTTTTTAAATTATTAATGAGTAAACAGGATTGAAATTTAATTCGTTATGGATTTTATTTCGTTAATATTTTTATTTCGTAATTTTAAACGATTTGAGACATTTTTAAAAACGTCGCTTCGATCAATTACTAAATTGTCTATGAGAATTTAAAAAAGAAAACGCGGGAAAACTTTAGGCCCACTACAAACGGGCGCAATTTGTCACACCAACTTGCAATAGTTCGAAAGAGACAGCCATACATTACTAACCAGTCTAACTAAAGCAAGTTGTTGTGACAAATTGTTAGTCCTTTAAACGTACGAGCATTTGGCTGTTTGAAGTAATTTGTCTTAGTCAAAACATATGGTTAAAAGGTAAAAAAGTATACAGTAATGGAATTTCATACATTTTCCTGGCCGCTAAACCTGTACATGACTTAACTTTTTAAATTTGCGCTTGTCAGTAACGAGGAACTTCACGTACTATTTTTGCTACAGTAAGGCGCACATTTCCGAGCATATTGGAGAAAAAATATTATTGTGTAAGATTATTATTATTATTTTATTGTAAATTACGGTTTGACATGTAAAAGTGCCCTTGTGGCCTATTTGCAGAATAAATAATTGATTTGATTTGATTTGATTTGACAAAGAGAATGTAATCACTGAAGAAAATTGCTTGGCACGATACCACTACTGCAAATGTCTATGTTTTACATTTTTATTTTACGGTAAAGGACTTGAGTGGCAGGAATAGAAACCTTATTTATTTATTGAGGTACTTAATCTGTACCTATTGCTCAAAAGAAAACTTATCGTAAATAAAAAGTTTCTGTAAAAAAATTCATTTTTGCTACAAGCTTTTATTGCCGACTGTACTTTTCTATATACCCTCATCAACTACTCATTGAGACGATTCTAACGAGCCCAAACTCAATGGGGTTACGTCGGTTAAGTACTGAATTCTCATGGCCACCTTCCGTCTCCATCATCAGATCAGCTCGATGGTGCCATAATATTGAATTGTCATCCAAACTATACTTATACCCAAAATTTCAGCTCAATCGGTCACCGGGAAGTGGGTCAAATTTAACTTGCAAGATTTGATTACAAACAGACAGACAGATAACGGGACAGGTGAAACTAAATAAGCTTGTAACTGAAATATTTCTACTACTATTTTTTAATGAATGTAGCTCAATAATAATTATCGTCATCATTATTGTCACCATTATTCTCAGTTAAGTAACATGTATGTACACAAACACATAAAGAAGGTACCAATTAAGGTTACCATATTTCCCAGGAAAAGTTAATTATGAACTGACTGTTTACACTTTGATATTGAATCATAATTATCAAATGCTTCGACTATGTCACCTACTAAAGGTAAAAAGTTGCACCTCGACCATTAACATCACCGCCATCTATCTGCCAGAGGTCGAACTTGGAAGGTGCCCTATCCACTGCCTCTACGCCAGTAGTAAGGTAAACTCCGGAAAAACGATCACACGTTACGTCAGTAGTTAATAAAATATTACAGAGATGGCGCTGCAATTAAAATATGGATTGAAGAAACAAGTTTAAAAAATATACAATAAGTCGCAATACTCGTAGGTAATATTCATAATTTAACTTTTGGTAATTTGCCACTACGATTTCAGACTCCCATCAATCATTAATCGTTTATATCGCACGGTATAATTATTCAACGCTCGATAGGAAAATCAAAATAAATTGACCTAAAACATATTTTTTATATTCATGGATGGTGTTTCCATTGAATAGGTATTTCATCATATTAAAGCCTATTCTCGATAGCATATAAATTTATCTACATCCAGAATCAACGATACAATAATATGCGATCCTGATTTCATCTATAGATTGTTGTATTTAATAATAATAATGACCATTCTTATAGAAATAGGAGAGTGAAAGAATCTTATTACAAGTGATCAATTCAACAAGAACACAATAAATGGCCTCGATATATTTCCTTCATTTTCCTAACTATCCCGAGTCGGAGGCGAATTCCGATACGCGTTTTTGACGTATTATTGAAATCGTATGGAAGGCCTTTGCTTGCTCCGTTAAGAGCATCTCCGGGTGTGCGTGAGCGAGACGCACTAACATGAAATGGAATTGGTACGGAAAAATGTCTACAAATGTCATATTTAGGTCCTAATAATTATAGTTCTGTATTTAGTCATGAGCTACATACATTGCATTTGAAATTACAATAGAAATCCACAACGCAGGCTTCGTCAAAAACACAGTACTTAAGCATCTCCTAATTGGAGGCCAATACTCACGTAAGTACGTACATAGTACCTACATCCATACTATCAATACTAATATTATAAATGCAAAAGTGTGTCTGTCTGTCTGTCTGTCTGTTACCTCTTCACGCTTAAACCGCTGAACCGATTTGGATGAAATTTGGTATAGAGATAGTTTGAATCCTGGAGAAAGACATAGTTTTTATCCCGGAAATCATCCCCCAAGGGGATAAAGTGGGGGTGAAAGTTTGTATGGAGCTACGATATAAACGAGTTCCAGGCGGACGGAGTCGCGGGCAGAAGCTAGTAGATAAATAAATCCATACTAATAATATAAATGCGAAAGTGTGTCTGTCTGTCTGTCTGTCTGTTACCTCTTTACCTTTAAACCGCTGAACCGATTGAGATGAAATTTGGTATGGAGATAGTTTTAAACCCGGGGAAGGACATAGGATAGTTTCTATCCCGGAAATCATCCCCTGAGGGGGTGAAATGGGGGATGCAAGTTTGTATCGAGCTACGATATAAACGAGTTCCACGCGGACGGAGTCGCGGGCAGAAGCTAGTAGGTACATAATAAATACCTACTCGTAAGCATGCATATTGGAAGAGTTCCCTTCATTCATAACAAGTAAAAGATTTCGTCGAATTGAGAACTTCCTACTTTATTATAGTCGGTTAAAAAGGCAGTTGTGCCGGATTGATCATGATTTTTATTTGTAGACCGACCTCCTTCTAGTCCGTTGCGTCTTTGTGTCTAATTCGTCGAGAAAAATTATTCAACTCCGCTCGGTTATTCTACAAGCCTCAGGGAAGTGGCTTGGTGATGTTAATTTTAATTTCCTTCAACTACCATATTTAAACGCTCACCTTTCATTAGCGTACTTTCGCATTAAATTAATTTTCTATCGTTTTTAGCCATTCCTTTTGTGGGAATTTCTCACAGGATTATTTTTTCTGAGGTGAGTAAAGAACATCAAAGTTAATGAGAATTTCAAATTTCCAAGACCCCGACAATTGGAAATGCTATTATGCAAACGATTTACGACTATGGCTACTTTGAAAATGTTTTTACGAAGCCATTTGTTTCAAACATACTTAGAAAGGAAGTTTTAATGAATTTGAAACAATGAAACATGTAAGTATATACATATATTTAAACCTTCCTCAGTTACCTGCTAGCGAGCCTGAAAGCAGCCAGGGAAGCTTAGTGTGTTTCGTGCCCTAGAGTGGACATCCCAGTGATCCGGCATAGTCAGAGAGCATGGGACTCTCCACATTTGCTAGCAACCCACGCTTATGTCCTTTTCAACAGTCCGGTCGACTCCCAACGCGCTTGTATTCTGGCCGTATCTTCACCGATCAGGCCACTGGCTCCGCGCTCTCCCATCCCGACAAATAGGCACAGTTCTGGATCCAAAGCTCTCTAAGGATTGCCATATGCCTGAGACTTGGCGCCAGAATCTGTGTACCCCTGTGGCAAGGGTTTGGACCAGCTGGGACGACATGGCCTCTGTTGCTTTAGAAGCGCCGGTCGTTTATATCGCCACGGCACCATTAATGACTTACCCCGTCGCTCGCTTGCCACCCATGGGTATGGCAAGAGACGATGGCAAGTGCCCCGATAGAATCACTTTGGTGCCGTGGAAGCTGGGTAGGGCTCTGGTGTGAGACGCTACGTGTTTCGACACATTCGCTGACCAGGCCCAAATTCTTAAGCGCCGCAAAAATTCGTCTTATTAAAAGACTACGAGTTTGCGGCGCTCGCAGTGGAGACACTTGGACCCTGGTCGTCTGACATGAAGGCATTTATCAGAGCCCTGTCGTCGCGGATGGTCGACACCTCAGGGGACCCCAAAGCCGGCGCTTACCTCGGGCAGAGAATTTCTCTAGCCAGCGAACTGTGACGTCATACTTCAATGTCGTTTAATATGAATCGATTCATACAATCAAAACCCCTTGGTATTAACATTGTATGGGGAACAAATAATTTTGGAAGTAAGAAAATAGGAATTTCGGTAATAAGTTCTGTGTCAAAATTTAAGAAAAGAATTATCACCGTTTTTTTAACGGACTTCGTATCGAGGTTGTATGTTGCTTTTTAACCCCCGACGCAAAGAGAGGGGTGTTATAAGTTTAACGTGTCTGTGTATCTGTGTATCTGTCTGTGGTATCGTAGCTCCCAAACGGATGGCCTGATTTGAATGCGGTTTATTTTATTCGAGTGTTCTTAGCTATGTTTCATGAAAATCTGTTCAGCTGTTTTTGAGATATTCGACTTTTAAATGAAAATGTCGGGGTTTTTTCAACTTTTCTAAGTTGTAGTTATTTTTAATTATTTTTATGTTTAATATTTGTTACCTCAGAACTCGGTAATTGTTGAACCGATTCATACATTTTTTTGTTTAAGAGTCTATGCTTCGAGATTGGTTCCATTGTTTTCAGAAAGCCAGTTGGATGATGGGATCCACAAGGAACTGAGGGAACTCCTCAATTTTATCAGGCACGCGTGAACAGATTTGGGTATTTTCTATAATAACTCGCGTATATAATTTACACTCGGAAATCACAAATTTGGTGAAGTGGAACTGATGATGAAGACCACAGATGACTTATGGAACTCCTTAATGATGGAAAATACGTCACATATTCTGATATGATTCCGTTTAAGTTGCACTTAATGAAGTGAAAAAGGTGATTCTGAAATCCTTAAGTAATCGACGGAACTCAAATATTATCGGCCACATATAGTAGCGACACGGATTTTTTTTGTAATAATCATATGGCTTAGTGGAAAGGAAGAAATGTTCATGTGTGTTCCTTAGCGAAGTACAGAATTGAAGTCGGTTTAAACTGTTTTTAAAGTAAATTATCCAAATTCATCCCCTAATTAGTTAAAAGGGGGTAAAATATACTATAGGGAACCACTCATTTTAGAAGTGAGAGAATTTGAAGTTCAGGAATAAATTATTAAATTTCTCAGAATTCAAGAAAAGTTATTTCAGCGTTTTCCTAACTTCATCCCCTAAAGGTAGGGTATATAGACTTTAGATTGGGTGCAACTTATTTTTGAAGGGATATAACTTCGATATAATAGGGTGGTGTACTATTAACCGTTAAGAATAAATACAGACTATTCAAGAATTGTTACGGATGTGAAGAATTATCTCCTAGTTGTTAAAAGTTGTGAACCCTAACCATACTGAATTTTTCTGCTGGTATTGTAGGTATATCTGCCGCATAATGATGACATAGAAAACGATACCTGTAAGTTCCCAGACTACCAGGTGATCATTGTCGGAGATTTCAACTTGAAAACCGGCCAAGTGCGTGTCGGGCCACGCGCAGTGTAGGGTTCCGTAGTTGCCTGTCTGTCTTTGTTACATCTACAAGCGCGCTTAATTAGCGCGTTTTAATGGTGCGTTTGCTTTGCGGTTGCGTCGGCCGAATTTGTAGGAAAGTTGGCCGTTCCAAGTACACATTAAGTTGGTCGACTATTACCTACTCGGTAACTAGATATGCCTGCTTGGCCGTGATAGTTTTCCTTTTAAATTATTTAACCTTTACCTTTTTAATTTTTTTTAATTATTTATTTTATTATATATAGGTGTACTACTGCCACGTATTTTTTCAGTCCCACTTTTTAAAAAAAATGGGCATTAAAGCCCAATATCATGCAAAAGAATCAACGAGTTGAAAAATGAGTTTTAGAAACCCATAATATTTTTGAATGAGAACCCCTCACCATGGGTTTAAATAGAAAAAAAATACATCCCCACCTTACGTATAGGGGAGGTACCCTAAAAAAAGTTTTTTTTTATAGATTTTATTATATTGTTTTGTTGACGAGATTTATTTATATAGTAAAGTTCACTGAGCTAAGCCGCAGACGGACATGGCGAAACTATAAAGGTTCCGTGTTGACTACGGAACCCTAAAAATTGGCACAATATTTGTTATATTGTACCAAGTGCATACGGAGTTGTCCCATTCTTTGTGCTTTCAGGGCTCATTCGGGATGCGATAAACATTGTACGTGGTACTATATTAGTTCCCATGGACCACTACAACCCGATGAGAGACTCCGGCGTCATCACGTTTTCTTCACAATAAACTTCATTCCTAATTGTTTTGTACTTTTTAAGAACTGTGTACAAGTATATAAAATACTGCCATCTTATGTAAGAAGATAAAAACATTTAAAAACTGCTTGACTTGGCTACCCATAGGAAGCCGGTGCTGGTCACTAGTAGGTAGTAGGTGATCAATTCAATAAATTGTATATTTATTATTTTTTCGTTGATTTCGCTGCTTTAACAAAATTACCCACGTATTTACGCCATAAAAAGCTACTTGGTTCATTAAGTCCCGCGTTAATCTGCGAAGAGCGTGAACGTCCAATCGGTGTCAAGTAATAAATACTTTAAAGAGAGAGAGGAAATTAAAAGCGAAACTTTTGAAAGTACAACTTATACTCCAGGAAAAATACGGTTTTGAAAACATTAATTTATAATAGCGTTTTTTTTTGTTGATTTCTTTCTTCTTCTTTAAATGCTATATTCGAAAATCCGACATGCATTGTAGTTTTTGTGTGATTTATCTTGAATAATATAGAGCAAATGTATAGAACCAAAATAAACACAAAAATATTTATTAATATTTTTACTGACTTTTTAGAAGTTAGTCAATTTATCATCTTTTTGCTGTCTGAAATTTTGTCGGATTCTGTCGTTGGGTAACTATTTAATTGATAATATATCAGTTTATCATATTAGCCGAAAGACGTCCACTGCTGGACATAGGCCTTCCCTAAAGAGTGCCAAAGTGACCGTTCCTGCGCCACCCACATTCAGCGGACTCCCGCCACCTTTACCAGGTCATCAGTCCACCTTGTGGGGGGCCTACCCACGCCGCGCCTTCGGGTACGTGGTCGCCACTCGAGAACCTTTCCGCCCCAACGGCCATCGGTTCTACGTGCGATGTGCCCCGCCCACTGCCACTTAAGTTTAGCGATTCGGAGGGCTATATCGGTTACCTTGGTTCTGCTGCGGATAGCCTCATTTCTGATGCGATCGCGCAGAGAAACTCCCAACATAGCCTCTCCATTGCCCTTTGGGTGACTTTGAGCCTTCTTATGAGGCCCATAGTAAGCGACCACGTTTCCGTGCCATACGTCATCACTGGTCAAAATCACACACACTGGTCAAAGACTCGTCTTGAGACACTGCGGAATATTGGACGAAAAGATGTGCCGTAGCCTCCCGAATGCTGCCCAGCCGAGTCAGATTCGACGATTGACCTCTTTCTCAAAGTTGGACCTACCTAACTGAACAGTCTGTCCTAGGTATATATAATCGTCTACAACTTCGAGCGTAAAGTGTCCGATTGAAATGGGAGTTGGTACTACATGGAGGTTTGACATGATCTTTGTCTTATCCATGTTCATCCTTAGACCAACTCGCTCGGAGGCTTTACTGAGGTCATCGAGCCAAGACTACTATATCGTCAGCAAACCGAAGGTGAGTGATATACTCGCCGTTGATGTTGATGCCTAGCCTTCTCCAGTCTAGAGTCTTGAACACGTCCTCCAGTGCAGCGGTGAACAGTTTTGGGGAAATAACATACCCTTGTCTGACACCCCGCTGCAGCGGAATAGGCTTCAAACTCTGATCCTGGAGTTGCACTGACATAGTGGCGTTCTCGTACAAACACTTCAGCCCTTCGATATAGCGGCAGTCTACTTGGCACCGTTGGAGAGACTGTAGTACAGCCCAGGTTTCGATCGGATCGAAGGCTTTCTCGTAGTCCACGAACGCTAAGCCGAGAGGCAGGTTATACTCCTCAGTCTTCTGTATAACCTGGCGGAGCGTATGAATGTGGTCTAGGGTACTAGAACCTCTTCGGAAACCGGCTTGTTCGGGAGGCTGGAAGTCATCAAGCCTGCGTGCGAGACGATTCGTAATGACCCTTGAAAACAGCTCATAGACATGGCTCAGAAGTGAGACGGGTCGGTAGTTCTTCAGCAGAGTGTTGTCACCCTTTTTGAAGAACAGCACCACCTCACCTCTGTTCCACGCCTTTGGCGTTCTCCCTTCCAGTAGGACGGTGTTGAATAACTTCTGAAGGGCCGTAAGGATCGGTTTTCCACCCGCCTTCAGGAGTTCGGCTGTAATTCCGTCTTCACCGGGTGCCTTGCTGTTCTTAAGCTGTTTCAGAGCCATTCTAATCGCGTACAGGCTGATGTCCGGGATGTCGTCGGTGTAAGTCTAGCTCTAGGGTCTTCTGCCGGACCAACTTTGGGTTTGCGAGTTGACGTGTATTGACGTCCTTAAAAACGCTCTATCTCACTCAAAAGCTCAGGTTTGGAAGAAACGACTCTCCCGTCCTCAGTTTTCAACCTTGCGAGCTGGCTCTGCCCAATAGACAGATCTCGTGTGAATACTTTTGAGCCCTTATTTCGCTCGATGGCCTCTTCGATACGGTTTGTATTGAATTGGCGCAGATCGCGGGTAAGGGACTTGGAGATCCGTTTATTGAGCCGCCAGTATAAAGTCGCATCGGCTGAAGACTGCAGAATCATTTCACTCCTTTCCTTCATGAGCTTCTGAGTGGCGCTAGAGACCCTTTTAGTTCTGTTGGGCCTCTGGGCCTTGAAGAACTTAGACCCAGTGGCACGGACAGCTTCCACAAACCCGTCGTTTAGTTCGTCCACATCGCCACCTAGGCAATCGAAACGGTTTTG
This sequence comes from Epinotia bilunana, assembly GCA_947049275.1. NCBI lineage: Eukaryota > Metazoa > Arthropoda > Insecta > Lepidoptera > Tortricidae > Epinotia > Epinotia bilunana. Next base: position 14,453,491 of record OX346257.1, read on the forward strand.
GAGTTCCAGCTGAAAGCTGTCGGGGGTTTGGATTTGGGTGGATACTGGACGGAGCGTAGACTTCATCAGGCGAGAGCGCTCTCGCTTGACACATATATTCAATATGCCTCTTACCAGGCGGTGATCACTCCCGGTTTTAAACGTATTGATCACAGAGACATCATTGAATACATGCTTCCTCGTCGACATGATGAAGTCAATCTCGTTTTTAGTCACACCATCGGGACTCATCCAGGTCCACTTTCTGTGCTCGCGTTTCTTGAAGAAGGAATTCATCATGTAGAATCCCTCCTTCTCCAAGAAACCAGCCAGTAGTTGGCCCCGGTGGTTCCGACTTCCGACTCCGAATTGCCCCACTATCAGCTCCTCACCATCTCTCTTGCCCAGTTTAGCGTTGAAGTCCCCCATGACAACGGTGAAGTAGGTTTTGGAACTATGCATGGCCTTAGATATATCTTCATACATAGCCTCCACCTCGTCGTCGGAATGTGTCGAGGTCGGCGCGTAAACTTGACTGGTAGAGAATGCTTTATAGCATTAAGTCCGCCTTTTGTACTATAAGATATTCTTTTGTGCAATAAAGATTAAATAAATAAATAAACCTGTATTACCTTCAACGAGTACCTGTCGGATAAAGGTACGCCACCCTAGTCGACACACTCTCGATCTTTACCACGTTGTTCACTAGAGACTTGTGGACGATGAACCCGACACCTCCCTGGGACTGTTGGTCGCCCTCCCGGAAATAGAGCAAGTTGCCTGATTTAAGGGTTATCGTGTCCTCCCCCTCTCTTCGGACCTCCGATAACCCTATGACGTCCCACCGCAACTTGCTTAATCTTTCCTCCAGTTCCGTTATCTTTTCGTCGGTCCGCAGTGTGCGCGTGTTGTATGTTGCCAGGGCCAGGTCGTCGGTGGTGGTAGCCGGATCTTCGCCGGAAATTCTTAGCACCCCTGAGCCCGCTAGTACCCTGGCTGCTACCTTAACCAGGGTACCGGGGGTCACCGGAACCTCGGGGCCGTGGCTTTGTTGTATTCTGCATGGGGGTTATATGCCATAATCGCCACGCTTGGCATGCGGGTTGGCGATCGCAGTGTTTCCACCGAACTCCAGGGATGCTGCTGCCCATCCCCCGGTGGTTCTGGTCGTAGTTTTAGGACATACCCGGGTACAATCGAAATAATAAATGCATAAATACAAATTCAATATCCGGAACACAGACATCACAGAATATCTGCATAGTGCCTGTAAAAGCAATGAATTTACCGGCAACCCAGCCTCCCGTAAAACGGAAACTCGAGCGAACTTATTTACACCCAACCTACACGACAGCTATTCTGTCACTGATAACAATGGCAAAAATTACCAGAACTTTTTCGATAGCTCTTTACAAAGAAACGTTGCATTGTAATGTTGTAATTTTGTCAATCATTTGTAAGGTGACTTTTTAGTACATTACTGCGGAGGCCGGGAAGTGACAATTCGTGGATGAGTTGATTTTGTCGGATGAAGAATCTGTCAATAGAGAAGAATCCCTGAGTTGCCCTTCCCGCCGAGGCAGATATAGTGCTCAATAATCTTAAACCAGCCGAGTATGAATTAACCTATCAAGTTCCCGCCCATTTTTTTTTTAAAGTACATATGTACATTTAATGATAATTATTGCAAATAAATCACACGACTTTGTATTTCTATAGTTCGCATGAATAATATGAATATAATGCCTGTAGGAAACCATTAATGTCAGAAATAAAAGTGAACACATGCTTATATGTTCTTGCCTGTCGCCACTCTATTGTTTAGGTCATTAGGTATAATTTACATTTAATAACAATTCTAACAGCAAAATAATAAGATACGATCGCGTGCGTGTATGATGTTTAATGTATGATTCTCAAATAGCTCTCTCAATAATAAATATATAATCAAATAATAATAAATACAAATGCTTTCGAACTGCTTTTAAATAAGGAATCATACAGGAAATTGTATATGAAAAAATTACGGTTAAACTATCCTAACGCGCGCGCGTAAGAAACGTTACGTGATTACCTCGCAGATGTCACACTTAAAGTTAAGCTTTATTTCAGAAAAATATGATTTTTTGTGCAGTAATGTTCCGACTAACAGTTGTCCGGCCCATTTCCAACGCATGAAATCAATACTGCACAAAAAATAATAATTTTGTTGAAATAATATTGCACACTTTCGTACGCCATGAAGCAAGACGTAGCTGAGAGCCAATATGAACCCTCATAATATGTACGGTAGTACCATATTGACTCATAAAATTCTGTTCTATTTTTTTTAACTAACATTTTGTATTCTAGTCAAACTCAAGTCAACAGGTCAACAATAAATGTGCTTGTATTACGAGTACCACTAAAGTGTGTCTCCTCCAGACATGCTTTTCGTAGCCGAGACATGGCAACAAAATGTAAAGAAAATTGCAAAAAATAAAAAACAATTCATAATTCAACCAAAATAAGAATTAATAATTCTATAGAACCCTGCCTCTGCGAATATCCAAAATAGGCAATGAAATGAAATGAACTGAAATTTATTTTCTTGAACATATCAGAGATTTCAAAGTTTATATTATGGGTGCGCTTTTGTTCACATATTTTTTAAATTGGATTGGAACTCCGAAAATGTTTTTCATAACATTTTACACTATAATAATCATTATTCATAATAATTCTTATTCGTAACGATCGTATCTCATAACCATTCAAATTCATAATGAATATACTTAACCATAAATTTCTCATATACTATTTTTTCATCATAACACACACTTGTCCGTTTTACTTACATTATTTATATATTTTTTAATACTACAATTGATTTTCATATTATTTTTCATCATTAATGTTAACCGCCGAAGCCACGCGAAACCTATTCTACTCAAGGGCTACGTCCGCACAGACAGGCGGCTTGCTTAGCGTCTAGAGCCTAGCGAGACACGAGTAGCAATGCGCGCTTGGCGCCTATAGCTAGTCGCTTAGCGTTATCGAAGTAATAATAATAATATTTATTGTTCACCAAACATAGTAGATTATAGAAAAATAGAGGTAAATTATACATAAACAATGGTATACAACAGGCGGTACTGCACACTTTCGTACGCCATGAAGCAAGACGTCGCTGAGAGCCAATATGAACCTTCATAATATGTACGGTAGTACCATATTGACCCTCATAAAATTCTGTTCTATTTTTTTTACTAACATTTTGTATTAATTTCATAATCATTCATTTTTTTTTTTTACACCTTTTATGTTCCTAAATTTCCAGAACTATCATCGGAACTCATAATGGTCAGTTTTCATAAAAAAATCTTAATAATTTAATTACTAAGAACAGGCTTGAACTCATAATTTTGTTTCTCATAACAGTTTCCTTTATAACGGACATACGAGTACATCATATTTTTATACTCATAATTTTCTTTTTCCTAATGAATAAACAAAATTTTTCTTAGTAATTTTTTTTTTTTTATTGGTTCTGGCTTTAGGCCGGCCGCTGCGCGGCACGTTCGCTTCGCTCGCTCGGCTCGCGCGCTGTAGGGTCGCAGTTCTATTTAACACTCCTCCTCGCTTCACTCGTCATCTTACCTACACGGACCTGCCTTAGGCTACGTCCGCACAGAGAGGCGGCTTGCTTAGCGTCTAGAGCCTAGTCGCCTCGCCTCGCGCCTCGTGATAAGCGTTTATAAATTTACTTGACGACGCTTTAGACCTGAGTTCGAATCCCGGTAAGGGCATTTATTTGTGTGATGAGCTCGAATATTTGTTCCTGAGTCATGGATGTTGTCCACCACCCAAAGGTTGTCTGGAAGAGATCGCTTTTTAGCGATATGACCGCCTGTTGTATACCATTGTTTATGTATAATTTACCTCTATTTTTCTATAATCTACTATGTTTGGTGAACAATAAATATTATTATTACTTCGATAACGCTAAGCGACTAGCTATAGGCGCCAAGCGCGCATTGCTACTCGTGTCTCGCTAGGCTCTAGACGCTAAGCAAGCCGCCTGTCTGTGCGGACGTAGCCCTTGAGTAGAATAGGTTTCGCGTGGCTTCGGCGGTTAACATTAATGATGAAAAATAATATGAAAATCAATTGTAGTATTAAAAAATATATAAATAATGTAAGTAAAACGGACAAGTGTGTGTTATGATGAAAAAATAGTATATGAGAAATTTATGGTTAAGTATATTCATTATGAATTTGAATGGTTATGAGATACGATCGTTATGAATAAGAATTATTATGAATAATGATTATTATAGTGTAAAATGTTATGAAAAACATTTTCGGAGTTCCAATCCAATTTAAAAAATATGTGAACAAAAGCGCACCCATAATATAAACTTTGAAATCTCTGATATGTTCAAGAAAATAAATTTCAGTTCATTTCATTTCATTGCCTATTTTGGATATTCGCAGAGGCAGGGTTCTATAGAATTATTAATTTTTATTTTGGTTGAATTATTAATTGTTTTTTATGTTTTGCAATTTTCTTTACATTTTGTTGCCATGTCTCGGCTACGAAAAGCATGTCTGGAGGAGACACACTTTAGTGGTACTCGTAATACAAGCATACTTATTGTTGACCTCTTGACTTGAGTTTGAAGTTGTGTATTTTATTTTACTGAGATGTAAAAAAAGGTCTATTGTAAATAAATATTTAAGTTTGATTCCTGATTTGATACCGGATTAATGACACGGGATGTGGAAACTCAAAATGAAATTCCTCTTAACACGCATGGATATCATCACAAGGCAATATTCTGCTTTGTGTTATACGACGATTATAATTAAATTAATTAATTCCTCGGTACTTATTGACAATATCCTTTGGCATTACCAGTAGCTTCCGTCCATTAGAGGACGCCAGCAATAGAATATCATCGATGGCTCATTTTTATTATTTTAAGGAATAAATGGCATGCAGACAATGAAATATTAATTTAAATAATAATAGTGCCTTAACTGATAATCTTAGATATGTATTGCGATAGCAATCACTAAACTTCCCCACTAGTATCATTTGTCAGAATTTTCACTTCGGCAAAAGCCAGTATACTCGAACACCCCAAAGATTTTGTTTTTCTTTAAAAACGTATCGCGTAGAAACCATTAGGTTAGGTTTGTTTCATAATAATCCCGAAAATTTCACGACTGCAGAGAAAACGGCTTTTTGCGGAACCGAACCGACTATTCGGACAACCGATCCGACCGAACCTAAATTAAGTTATTGCGATAGGTAACCTCTTACATTATTATACTTGTATCGTTATTATATTTTGACTTGTAGTGTAACTTCATTACCACTTAAATAAATGTGATGTAGGCATTGATTTAGTATAAGTAACCATACATAATCAGCCGAAAAAAGTGCGTCCAAAAGAACCGCCCTATCGACTCGGCCGTGAGACTTGACGGTTGTCGAAAATGACAAAAATGTTCTGTAGTAAAATTCGTTTATAGCAAATATAGCAAAAGAAAAAAAAACAAAAAGGATAGGATATATTTATTATTTAACTAACTAAGTTCTATTGATAGTGTAAACAATTTTGTGTATTCAAAACGATGAAATGACAATGGGTTTAAATTGTCATATCATCGTTTTGAATAACTAATTTCGTTGGTACAAATGGCTGATTATCACGGAACAAAACCTAAGGAGTCAGTATTAGATTTTTTGTATGGAATCGAAGTTACGTAAACAAAGGTTTTCAATTTATCTCCGAAAATCCTTAGCGACGTGCAAAGAAGGCCGCAGTTCTAGCACGAGAGCGGAGATGTCGATGACGAAGAGTCGAAACGACTTTGTCGTGTGTTTATGTTTCAAGTTTATACGGTGTCTTACCGGCACGCGGGTTTTATTATAACTGATAATAACTTGTTCCATTGGCAATTGTTTGCATGTATTAACTAATCATAATTATGTAGACTGCACAATGAAATTTCCGAAATGGTAACCCTACTACTCCTAATTATCACAGTGTATATTTTGCCATACGACAAATGAATGGATGTACTAGATGCATGACGTGGAAATATAAGAAGTATGAAGAGCCTGTCGTTTACACTCACTTGTCAATTTACTTTACTGTGCATTGCTGGCAATTAAGAGGTTAGAAAATATATGAAGTAAGAATTTTAGTTAATTAATTGAATTCAGTTCATAGTTAAGTTCAAGAACTACGCTAATTTACCCTTCTTTAACAAAAGCCCACTTGCCGGTAACGCACTGTATAAATATTATAAAAATAAATAGATTTTCTGATATTACTTAAATCATAATTATGTGTTCGAACAGAACTAGTAGATACGTCAAATAACGCTGAAATGACCTGCATACTTAGTTCTTAAAAATAATAACTTTTTATTCCCACTAGACGAACGTAGATCTTTTTAAGTAGTTTACCAGCTGCACTGGTATAAGTAATGCATACCGAACAAAATTTGTGTTTATAAAAAACGAATATTACGTGTTTATAATTGCTTTCGTAAAACCGTTGATATCGTAACTCCATGCAATTTTTCACCCCCCATTTCACCCCCTTAAAGGATGATTTCCGGAATAAAAACTATCCTATGTTCCTCCTTGCTCAAAAAATATCTAAACAAAATTTCACCTAAATCGGTTCAGCGGTTTAAGCGTGAAGAGGTAACAGACTGACATACAGATAGACCGACATACAGTTAGACACACTTTCACATTTAGAATATTATTATGAATTTTGAAAATGTTGTGATTAGGTATTCCCACAGCATACAGCATCAAATAAATAAATGTGAAAATGGGAGCCAAGTTCAATATTAAGAATATGCGTGATTGTCTACTTCGCCGACAAAAGAATTGAGTTATTTCTATTGAGTTATTCGAGTTCTTTTTATTGAATGCTAAGTTTAGTAGGTAGATAATCCTTAATATGGAATATATTCTTAAGAACATAACATTTTTTTTATTACTTCTTACATTTTCGTCGTGATTGTCATATATTCTTGCGCTATTTTACAGCATACTATTTGTACCCACTATCAACTCACTTCCATCAGATCCTCTCGAACCCATCTCCTCGCTCCACCACCTTCATCTACGAAATTCCACAATAACTCCTTCACCTTCCGGGGCGGTTCGACTGTGGAATGCTTTGCCGTTGCATATAAGATGCGGTAAATTCTTCCCATGTTTCAAAATCAATTGAAACATTATTACTTATCGCTCCCTTAAGTTGCTTTTTAAATTTGTAAATAATGTACCATTTCTTGTATGTATGTGTATGTATGTATATGTATGTTTACACATATGTATTTATAGATGCATGTATTAAAGTCTGTGTTTATTGGTTAAGTTAAATTTAGATGTGTTATTAGTTTCTTTAAGCTGTATTCCTCACCGCAATGCCTGTTTACAATTCTTGTTAAAAATTACTTGTACCCAAAGGTTGTCTTGGAAGAGATGGCTTTAAAGCGATAGGTCTTATCGCCTGTTTACCATTATTTATATTGCCTAATCTTGTAATAATCTCTGTTATTTGTGGTACAATAAAGAATATTATTTTTATTATTATTTTCCATAACTCTGGACCATGAGGTCCCGGACTTTTGGAAAGCAGGCGTGAGGCCGAAACCCACAGCGCAGAGGCCCTTTAAAACAAAAATAATCTAAAGCGAGGGATACACATGGCGGATACCATCTCCGAGCGCACAACATGATACAACCGGTGATGGTCCCCGCCAGGTGCAAGACTATTGCAGTGCAACACTGTACTTCGATGGAAACTAAGGTCATGGGGTTGAATGGTGGGTAGTCTGAAAAATGGGAGGAGACTTGCGGACACCTGCCGTTACAATCAGTCTCAAAATTGTATAAAGGAAGGCGGTGACTCGCCAGCTCGCTAAGTGGGCTCCCCAAACAGTCGCACGCACTGTTCGACAATGGAGCACCACGTCTGAGCGGCATTGAGATTGGGAGAGGTGAGTCTGCGGTGCGCCAGGTCCCGGTAATCCGTTCAAGGGCCGCCGGCGTTATGACATTTTACACTTCCAACCTGGAGCATAGGTTCCGCTTTTGCGATTCCACTATGCTGGCGGGCCGGCTAAGGCAAGCAGAGAGGTGAGGGCCAGATCACTCGGGCCCTCTGGAGGTTAGGGATCCGCGGTGTCGCCACTCACCGTTAGATGGCCACAAGCTGCCCCGCGGGCTTTTTATTATTAACTTCTTAAATTTGAACAGTCGAATTATTCACACAAAGCAGATAACTTAGGATAGGCTAGTTTTTTCGCCAGTTCCTTTTGGTTTTGAACTTGGCTGGACACGCTCCCGCGTTTCTAAATAAACCTGATCATTTACTTTATTATTTGTCAATGGATGTAGGTCTATACAGACTAATGTATATTATTGACGCCGCTATTATTGAAAAAAAAAACACATATTGAAGTACGATATACCAGATATAGCGTATTAAGAAAAGAATCTCATAATTTCACTTTATTACTCTCAAGGGTATGATACATAAAACATAGTTTTAAGGAAATTGTTATCAAGATTAATAATAATACCGTTGTAAGCTTTATTTAAAAATAATTCCGGTTGAAATACTTTGTACCATTTCGATTTTAAGGCTTGTATACCCGCTAAAGTCCTTGAGCGTATGGGCGGAGCCTCGACCCTCTCCCCGCGCAAGTCGCACAACCCGCCGTCGTTTATTAAGCGTTACATAGATTAAGTTACAGACGCGTCATCGCGCATCGTTACCAATGCAAGGGTGGACGTGGGTGGGTGACATTCGACATGCTTAATTGAAACGTGATATTTGTCATACATAAATTACATAATTGATTAAGTTCAAAAATTATGTCCCTACTATTATAATACTATTTACTTACGATTAGTGTAGTTCCGTCAGCACGGCTAGCACGAGACGGCCGCGACATAAACTCGATTTTTCTCGCACTATCGGTCTCTCTCTTATTAGAACATTAGGAAAGAGAGGTATAGTGTGACAAAAATCGAGAGTATGTCGCGGCCGTCTCGTACTAGCCGTGCTAGTGAAAACGAAATTCGTTCGAATAACTCTCATTGTCGCTCGAACTAGCAAACGCGACAGAGAGGGAGATACACGAACGAAGTTCGGTTTCGTTTCGCGGTAGGCCCTCAGCACGCCTAGTACTAGACGGCCGCGACATACTTTCGATTTTTCTCGCACTATACAATACAATACAATACAAATACTCTTTATTGCACACCTCACACAAACAAAGCAGTTAAAAAGAAAAACAATACAATAACATGTAGGTAGAGGTAGACAACAGGCGGTCTTATCGCTGAAGAGCGATCTCTTCCAGACAACCTTTGGGTATCGGAGAAAGAGATAAAACTAGATTATGTAGTAGGTGGTGCAGAGATTACAATAAGCCAAAAATCAAAATAATTATATTAATGCACGTACATAAATAGCTCTATATATGTATAAACATACATACACAATCATACATATATACAAATAACACAAATAAAAATATATAAAACAAACAGTCAGCCAATAATAATAATAGTAGGACAGTCAGGGTTAGGGGAAAGACAAATAATGTTCTTTAAGAAGAGATTTGAAGTTGCCGATAGATTTAGCTTGTCTTATATGAAAAGGGAGAGAGTTCCACAGTCGAATAGCCTTAAAGGTGAACGAACTACTGTAAAATTTGGAAGATGACAAAGGCACAGTTAATAGCAAATTGTTAGAAGATCTAACAGAATTCAAATAACTAAAACGCTCTTTAAGATAACGGGAAGTTGCAGGGTTAAAAAGGACACTAAACAGAAGCGAAATAATGTGAGAGTTACGGCGATAACGGATAGGGAGCCACTTGAGTTTGGAACGGAAACTAGAAACGTGGTCATATTTGCGTAACCCAAATATGAACCGAATGCAGACATTTTGGAGACGTTCAAGCTTATTAAGCTGCTCCTCAGAAAGGTCGAGATAGGATACATCAGCGTAATCAAGAATAGGAAGAAGTAAAGTTTGTGCAAGCGCAATTTTAGTTGCAGTAGGCAGAAAATTACGAAACCGCCTGAGAGACCCCACTGCAGCAAATACCCTCCTGCTCACTTCACTCACTTGAGGCACCCAAGACAAAGAGCGATCCATAATGATCCCAAGATTTTTCACTTGCATCGAGTAATCAACCTCTGTTACTAAATATTCTAATAAGATAAAGACGGATAGTGCGAAAAAATATAAAGGTAATAATAATAATCCATACCTACTGTTGCCCTTAGGCCATTTTTTAATGTCGCTATTAATAGGGGCCCATCTAGCAGTTAGCGAGTCACCGTCTGCCAGAGATAAAATGTGAAACAGTTTTATTGGGCAGGCGTCCGATGTTTCATCCAATAGCCCAGCTACTAGTCCATCATTTTCACCCAATAACCCGTTTTATTTAGATTCCATCAACTAGCAATAGACTTACACCCCAGCGGGTGCTGTTTCTGTGTGCGTCCCATGACACGGGCAGAGATAGCATCCGCTTGGTGTACTCCTTGCATTTCATTAAATTGTCAAAAGGGCCTCTACGTGTTGGCTCAGAGCTCCACGCACGCCTCCCAAAGTTCCGAGACATCATTGTCCCGTGAGCGGGAAAGACATATAATCCATACTATCCATACTTTCATATCCATACTCCATACTAATATTATAAATGCAAAAGTGTGTCTGTCAGTCCGTTACCTTTTGTGTAAGTGTAAGGTTGTTAAGTTTTAAACTAATTTTCGGTATATTTATTACGTTTTACTTCCTTGATTTGATGATGATGGCGTGTACAGTCAGCATCAGATAGTTAGTAGCATCCAAAGTAGCCAAATATATCGTAACACATTCCTTACTCTTACTTATAGTAACAAAGGCTATTTCAATGAATGTACGTTCCGATATATTTGGCTAACTTGGCTGCTACTAACTATATTATGCTGAATGTACAGAAATCGGCCTCGGGTAAATATATACTTATAGATTAGTTGTACGTTAACCATACTTTGTTTCATATCAAATAATAACTATGTATCGAACTTGGAGTTGGCATGCAACCCATAGGTAGGTACTTACAATATTTGCCAAGCCCACTATTTTTATTAGAACTTATTCTATTAACACTTGACAGTCATTAATACGAGCAGATAAAACAATATTGTTTCTATAATTGTTCATGCTCCTAAGCAATAGATATTGTAAATATATTTACTAATAAAATGTCTGGTTTTAGCGATTTCCCAATTTTGATACTGTTTAGATATTTGATACTTTGATAGAATAGGTATTTACTTGTGTATTCTTTATCCTCTTCTCTTGTAAAATTTCTTGATATTACGTATTTACCACCTGCGCTTATTTAACCCCAATGACCCAAAATAATTATTGAAAAATTTGTGAGACCTAAGCTAAGACGTAATAACTCTCGTATCGTAAGTTTGTATGTTACTAACAATCTATGGGCCAACTGGCCTGAAATAAAGAATTTATTATTATTATTATTATTATTACCCATCTTGAACTAAAAACAAAATGTAAACTATACCTACGTAAATGTTAATTAGGTACAAACGCCAACACAGTTAACTGAACATCCTGTATTTATACAAGAACCTTATTACAATGCACATAAAGTGCACGGATGGTCAGTCAGCTGTCTTGTCTATAGTACCTACTACTTTACAAACCACGAAATAGATTGTCCACTCTATGCAACAAAATTATCTGTCACTAAAAACTAAACTATACGCAAATGTTTATTAGTTACCTACTATACGAATCACAAAACGGATTGTCCACTCTATGCAACAAATATAGTCCACAATTTCCACAAATATTTAAAATTTTCGGCGCAGCGCAAATTGACACAGGTCCGTCATGCAACGTGTCTCGTCCCGCACTGACCGTATGGACGAAAACGGGGAGGCGTAGGAACTTTGGCGGAATATTTCAGAAAACGAGATAAATTTTTAAGAAAATAAAGAAAGTAAGAAAATGATGCCCTTGTTCATTATTTTATGAAGAAAGTTATAAAATTTCATATTATTCTGATAAAAAATTGAGCAGTAAAATGGTTACAAGTGAAAAAATAGGGGTGACTTTAGATTTCTTTTTCTCTAATTTTTATTGTTAAAATGGATTTCGACGAAAACTATGACCCGTCGCATATCTTGCAGATTATGATATATTTTTTCCTACAGCAAAAATGTTACGTTATAATGTATAAAACGGTTACAAAACAACTCATTTTCACGAAAATTTCGAATGTGGAGCCTTAATACTATATCTGAACCTCAATCTGAACACTAATGTACAGATTGATCTTCAACCTTGAAGAAAATACTCATCCCGTTATTTAATTACCTGTCAAAATATGTTGACCATGGAAGAATTGGCAGTACTCACATTCCTCTTATGTGTTACGAACAGTAATGATTTTAGGAGTAAGCTGCAGCTTTTCAAGGCTCGGAACCAAGAGTTCCTCCGAAGCTCTCTTGGGGCATTGTTTTTGTAAAAGTCACAACATACTCAAGCTGAGTTATGATTCTGTTTTAAAACACATAACAACAGGAACACACACGTATATCGACAAAAAATACGAACAATTGCGAACACTCACCCACACTTAAATAATTAAATAATACGGGTACATAAAAATTAGACAACAACATTCGTTGTCATGAAATAACCGACGTTTATATATAAACAAGTATAGGTACAATATAAAAAAGTACTCTGTGGTCTACGGTCTCCGTGTAAGGCCTCCCACAGACTGGCGCGGCCTGGCCGCGGCGGACAATAGTAAACTTGTCATTAGCTGTCAATTTCACTATTGTCCGCCACCGCAGGCCGCGCCAGTGTGTTGAAGGCCTGAAGTCTCTCACATACTGACGCAGCCTGGCCGCGGCGGTCAATAGTAAACTTGTCATTAGCTGTCAAATTTACTATTGACCGCCACCCACCGCCACCGCAGACCACGCCAGTGCGATTCAGACCTAATAAACTATATACTTACCTACACAGGCAAACATTTTTTAACAGTTTCTCATAATCTGTCAATTTTATTGGTTTGTATACCTACTTGTAATTTAGATGGCAGCTTAGTATGATCATTTTGTTTGGGGTTAATGTTGTGTGAGAGTGAAACATTATCAAACATGTGTAAGTACCAGACAACAAAATAAACGCCAGACTTGAAATTATACCATTACATCAAATATCGATCTTATATTCGTTGTAAAGCCATGGTGAATCCTTGCCTCTGATACTCGGGAGGAGAATAACCTCATGTTCTTATGGTAAATAGTTGGAGAATTTGTCATCAACCAAATGTCATCGGAGTAACGAAATCACTATGACTTCGATGGGTCAGCCACCTAGAGCAAAGCAAATGAAAGAAGATCGATCGGTGAAAGGAGCCTATCTGGGTAACCGACGGGACGACGCCCGATCGGTCAGAGAAGATATCTATGGACTGAAATGGTGGATGCAAATCTGCCTGAGTTCCAAGCTGGTGACTGGCTACGAGCACTCGTATTTGAAGACCAGACGTCTCGACGTGGGTCGCCGCGCCAGAGGAGTAGATAAGTAAGTAGGTAATAGTTATCATCTTAAGTAACAGTAATCTGTTTATTTTATCGCATGACTCTCGCTGTAAATGTATAAATAATTTGAAAAGACTGATCCGTACCCCGGACCGCCAGTTTAAAGCAAGCAAGGCTACTACCAACTAGGCTAAGCCGGTCGTATAAAGGTTTAATTCAGGTTGTTGGCTAATGAAACGATTGATTAGGGTAAATATGGTTAATATAGTAAATATCGTACGGTAAAGCCAAGGTACCTTAATATTATTAACATGAAAGTGGTTATTATCTCAAATACACTCAAAACCGAATCGTATAATTAATAATATAATAACATTTCCAAACCGCGATTTCTCGTAGATGAATTCTGGAAGCATCAAAAGGAACATTTGTAGCCTTATAAAAGCTAACAACACAATGAAGTCTTATAAAATTGGGATATAACATTTGTAGCGACTTACAGGCAATACGGTGAAGTCAACCGCGTCATAAAGCAAACTGAGTTCCGCCGGCAACGGATTCGCGGCACGTATCGCGCTCTGGTATATTGAACAAACTAAACAGCTGTAAGAATACCTCACCCCGACATAGACTAACGGCGCAGCAGACTGTTCCCGCTACGGTTAACGCTCTCAGTGCCGGGAACCCGCTAGGTTGTAGGCACTTTCCTCTACATACGGAGTTCCCGATGTTATCGACTACAAGGATAGCGCTATGGTATCTTTAGCATTGATTTAAAATACGCTTATTCTTACGCGTAATGGTAAAATAGGTTAATCATTTCTTAGTCTTTAATTAGCGGTTGATTATTGATTTTATTCGCTAAGAAAACATAAAGATGTTAAGTGTGACAGTTTTATATATAACGCCAGCAGCGGCCGGTGCCATTTTTAAAGTTAACCGGCACCTACTTAAGCAGTGTCCAGTGGTTTTATTTTTTAGAGCCGCTGGTAGTGCCATTGTGGCCTGCTTGCAGAATATCGTTTAGAAGAGAGAGAGAAGAGAAGAGAGAGAATAACATTTATTCATGACAAGTATCGTGTCACGAAAAGGTCCCGCCTCAGCATAATGCCGACTCAAGAGCCGGCGCTGATCTTCCGGCGGGACCTGAAGTGTGTCACGGTGTCTGCAGTACGGCACGGCTTAAGCTGAACGCGACCAGTTTGACGTTTACCTATTAATTTATTTATAACGGTTCAGACTGTTGCATTGCGCTTGTATGGTTTGGGCCCAAAATAAGATTATGTTGATGCAACTCATTGGCTCCTAAACGTGGCATTTTAAAGTAGCCATTCTGTGTTAAAATACGTGGTAAATCTGTGAGCGACCAGTAGGTAAATTGTTGCGCACGTTATTTATGTTCCAGCTTGCTAATACGTGCGTCGCCTCAGTAAGTGGCGGGTTAAATGTACTTGATTGTTTTCTATTAGGTCGTATTAAACTAAGTAAATCATCATATTTTTATAAACCACTACGAATGTTAATTAAACGATTTTACGTTTAATCAAATGCGAGCTGGTGCACGGCCCATACAAAAACTTTCATTTCGAACCACCGTAGTCCTCTATTTCTTTCGTAAAATTTAGACCTATGTAAATAAATTTCCTAACATAGATTGACTAAGAGTTGCCCTATGCTCCTGCTCTTAAGAACCATCTTACCCGCCATAATATCGGTTCTAAAACTGTTTTTCCATCGGCGCCATGAGTCTAGAACCGAATTGATGAAAGAAACTAGATTTTATCGCCTAAAGTACTGAACTGTTAAACATTAATAACGTCTTTATTCTTTGTGTCAGCTACTCTACACACATAGAACACGTAAATAGCACTCATCATCGTTACACAAACTATAACCTTCCACTAGAGTCCCGAGTGATTGATTCCCAATTATCGGGGAATCAAGTATCTCAACATCCTTCTCCGGAACTCAAACTTTAACAGCAAATTTTACTTTTTTAACAGACGTACAAACGTGTAAATAAGGTAGAGATTTCAGATGTTTCGACGGCTCGTAGCAGCTAACGGCTAACGTAAAAAAATTACATGAAAATAAGTAATTAGGACAATAGTCTTCGACTTCAGCTCAGTCCCCCTTTTAAGTCTGCCCCCCATTTCAAACACAGGTCTGCAACGGCTGTATAAGATCATACCTTGTATAATTAGATCGCTGCATTCTTAACAACAATGTATAGGTATACCGTTACTAAGTTTATTTTGTGCGATGCGCAAAAGAGGTCTAACCTTAAACAAACATGAGGGGTACGGTTCAAAGGTACCTCAAGAACCGACTCAAAGATAGGCCTATTAAAGAGGAATGATGAATCAATGACATCATGATCTCTGGGAAAATACCTCCACCTTACGGATGACCACATACATATAATACCACTGCTTGCTCTGTAGGTAGTTGTGTTCTTTAAATCAAGAGTCAGCGACACACATGTGTTCCTGGTAGTGAGTTCGCCAGAGATCCGAATGATGCGCTATATTGAGAGAAAGGACCTGCATTTCTCGCTACCTGTAATCGGTTCACAAATAATACGATGAATCCTCAAATCAATTAAAGGGTGGGCAACGCACATGACTCCTCTGAAAAAATTTAAATCCTCGAAAACAAATATTCATACTCATCAGCTCATCACACAAATATTTTGAACTTAACGGGATTCGAACCCAGGGCCATCCGCTTCGTAGGCAAGATCACTTCACTAGCTACGAGTACACACTAGACTACACCGGTCGTCCGACGTTTAGGCAATTAGATATTTTTTTATTTTGTCTATTTTTTACTCCACATTTTGACACTAGCACATTTTATCACGGAGACATTATGGCCACTTGGACATTCTGACGCCTGAGCCAATACACACCGCAGGGCTGTAGACTTTTAATAAAATAATGGGTAATGGACATTTTTCCTGGTTTCTACATTTTTATACTTTTGGAGGGTGGTAAAATGTAGATATAATTAATTGCAAAATAACTTTAGTTACAAAAATAACCCAGTCCCTGATAAAAACGAAATGCCTTCATTTCTATTTTCATGTTCAACTCTTTCAATTTCCTACTTTGAAACCAAAGCACTCTTTAATTTACATTTTTGGCTTAGTTTGTAGGATCTATGCTCGTCTTTAATAGCAATTAAGACTAGATGTCTATTTATAAAAAATATTTTTTTTTTTCTCATATTACCGTTATTTCAACACACATATTTGATGAAAATCTATTTAAATAAATAGTTTTGTGGATTAAAATCAAATATTAATACAATTTGTGAGGTTTTTTTATGATTTACATGGAAATTGTAAACGCAGTCGGAATAACGGGGTAATTTCAATGAAATTCCACAATATGACCGACCCTCATCGTCGAAATTATTATTCTGGCCAGGCTTTACTTTATGTAAGTAAGTAAGTAAGTAAAATCTTTATTTGCACGATTGTAGGTAAAGACAGATCACAAACAGGTACAATAGAGGTATCACTAAAATCATGCAAGTTATGAAATCATCTTAAATCTAGCTACCTACTTATATTTTAGGAACTCTTGAATACTGTAGAAACATTTTTCTATCAACCAGTTTTTAAAGCCTTCTTAAATTGTATAAAAGGCAGGTCTTTTATTAAATCTGGAACTTTATTATATAATTTTATACACATTAAATATGCGTTTTTTGTAACTAATGAAAGATTAGTTGCTGGAACATATAGCTTATTGCGGTATTGTGAACGTATGGGATTACGATATATTTCTTTAACATTCTGAAATAGATGGCCATGTTGAAGATATAAATACAGGGAAGTGATAAAATATAGTGATCCCTAAAGTAAGGCCTGCAGGAATCCAACACTTTGAGACCAAAGATAGCTCTAATACATTTCTTCTGCATAACAAAAACATTATCCCATACTGCAATATTGAGTTTATGTATCCATAGTAAGAAGCCTTTTGACTAGATATTTTGTATAAAAAGTAGAAAACAAATGCCAACTCGGGCTTGGCAGATTGCCCTAAACGCCTGCACGCCGGCACGAGATAACGAACTTCCCTTTGCGAGCTATTTGAGCTGCCTACGCGGCACTTTGAGTTTGGTTTCACCGTCTCCTACCTACCTCCTCCTTTAAGCTACGTCAACCCGTAGTCAACATTTATCACCGTAGTTAATAAATGACCCCCCATTGTTATTCGTTCTTGATTCGATAACACTGAAGATCCTAAAAAAATGTCTGTTATAATTGTGTTCGGACTTGGGCTCTTAGAATGGTATTCGCATTCGGGCAAAGTCAAGAACGCGTGAACAAGCGAGAGAGAAATATAGAACCGAATCCTATCTAAATGCTCATAGACCGTATGCAAATTCATATTGTTATTCAATAAAATCTGCCTTTGTAAATTATAGACATTGAAAGACTACAATTTTGACGTTACTCGGTAATGGCCAGGTCAAAAAATACTCCTTAAGCCTGTGGTGAAAATTAAAGAAGAAAAAATAATAACAGAATAAGAATTATTGATTTATTAAATATTTTAATTTGCGAACATAATGATATGTTATTCACTAAATCATAGGTGGTTTAATTTTAAATTGCACAATTTGGACATTAAAAAATATTAAGTTACTTTCTAAGGAGTAAGAAAATTATTGTGGCTATCATTCTGAATATTGGCATACATATATTGCAAACCTTTGGTTTAAAATTTATTTTTAAATACTTATTTATCATAATAATATAATAGACACATACCTATTAATATACATTAATTTAACAAATAAATAATGCCATATATGTAGAGCTATCGTTTACTATTCGAACAAATATACTATGTTCCTTTTTTTAACCATTGTATTTCTTTTTGAGAGCATATTCCTAAATATTTTACTTGTGCTTAAGTGTAGTAGATCCTTACCACTCATTCTCTCAAGATTTCTCATTAAAATTCAATTGAATGCATGCAATTTTAACGGAATTCTCTTGTTTGGCCTAATAACGCTTTGTCTAACAACTTTTAGTACAATGCATTGTTTGTCTAAAGTCAAAAATCAGCGTCACGGAATGTGTAGAGGGCAAGCTCCGTGACATTAAGCTGAGTGCATGTCTTTTAGTGCAAATTACTTAAAATAATGTCTATTAAGATAAGTTTTGTTACACTTTTACTTATGTATAGTTTTTGCACTAATATATTATTTTCTTTCTTCTTTCTTTCTTTCTATAATTTCATTTTTCATAATGATTGTTTGTTTGAAATACGTTTACCCTAAATGAATATTTTCATAACTCTTGTTTTGTCTAACATTATTTTATCTAAAAATCTTTTATCTGGAAGTAATCTTCTAAAGAGATAAAATTGGAGATTAATTCTGGTGTGAAACTTCACGCAGACAATAAAAAGCCAACTGTATGTTATTTGTTAAACAACTGATGTTCAAAACGATTCCCACGTTTTCTAGAAAATTACTTCAACTTTTAAACATATTATACATTGTCCGTAGAGTTGTAAAAAAAGGATTTTAGGTAGGTAGCTACCAGTTTTGGTGAAAACATTTAACACCGCGTGCCTTTTGCACCTGCAACCTAGTTTACTCTCAATGGCTAAGTAACGCCAATGGTATACTTTTTAGAACTTTGCTTATTCAAATTTTGGACCATTACAATATTATATGGATATAACGATAACTTAAAAACGCGTATAATGATAACTTGACTTATCATGTTAAAATAGGTAGGTATGTGTTTGTAATATTTAATATTCCTAGAGGGGTAATCACGTAACTTTTTGAACGCGTTAGGACGATGTAACTGTCATTTTTCTATATAAAAAGTAACATTTAGATCTACATGACGCGCGCGCTACATTACGCGATCGACCTGCTGAACTATCTTTTTATTTTATTTTTATCGACCTTCCCCCAATTTTAGCAAGGTTAAGCAAAGCTTGTACTATGGGTGCTAGACGACGATAAAAATAGGTACTTATATAGATACATACATAGAAAACATCCATGATTCAGTGATCTCATCGATGAGTACATGTAAGTACTTCGGGCTTCCTAGCCCTTGAAAAAAGTTGGTAAGTACTACGTATTTATTTAATACTTAATTACATATAAGTATTAGCTTATCTATTGGGTCTCGTTTATATAATTTAGTAAAAAAATATATTCATACCCTTTAAGTCCAATTATTATGTTTATCTATACTCAAGGTTTAATATAAAACATAATATAACACTAATACGTTATCACAGCGTTCTCAATATATATATAAAAGGTAAACTGGGAGCCAACAACAATAACTCAAAGTAAATCCAAGCAAAGGAATCTAACTCAAAAATGTAATAAGGCAATTTTCTTGAAAATCCCTAAACGTAATAATGTGCCGAAAACGTTTTCTAAATTTACACATATTGTGCTCGCGGTGGAATCGACGGAGTCGCGAGCGATCGGAATACGCAATAGGGGGCAGCCGCCAAAGAATTACACGCCACGACGCCAGATAAATAAAAGATTATTATCTTGTTTTTATACCTTTTACTACCAACCACCTGAATAAAGTCTGAGGTAATGGATTATTTCGGGTTTAAATTCGGAGCAAGTGTAAATACTCTTCAAAGAAGGTAGCTTTTAAATAGCTAAATAACTTTGTTCGGATAGAACATTTGGAGTGCAGAACATGGGGTAAATTTATTATTTTAGCGGCGGGCCGCGGACAAAGGATTTAGGTTTGCTGAGTTATGCAAATAAATTCACCATTCTGTAACATTTGTTGGAAATGTCTTTATTTCGGTAGATTTCTTAAAAGGCCCTTAGGACTAATCCTGCCTTTGGCTTTTGAATCTTCTGAGTTAAACGAATGCTTGGCAGTCATGCACCTGCCTTTCCTTTCTCTATTAAATTTAATAAAGATGTTCAAAGCGATCTTTTATTTATATTATGGAATAAACATATTAGGTTCTTATTCCAGTCGGAAAGTAATTTCTAATGTAACTCGAATTTCATGAATATTAGTCTTTTTTTATTTGATAAAACCAATTTGAAAGTCTGAATATATTTCACTTTCTTTTTCAATATCTACTTACTCAACTCAGGTATCTTCTTAATCTGTCGCTTAATCCACTTATCCCGAGCTTTTAACTTTGAGTGTACCTATCGAGTAAACCCTTTATAGTATTTTCCATAAGAGATGGCTAAAGCACGATGCGGTGAGTAGGTATAATGTTTATTTCTAAATACATTCTGAATTGGCTTCAGTAACAGTCACATAATAGATTTTAAAACATAAATTGAGAAGCCATACTAAAAATCTAAAATATTGTAAATAACTAAGTTTGAAATGTAAAAAGAAAATCACTAACTGCTTAGGAACTTCATGCTACACGCTATTCCTCTATGTTCGTCTGTGTTCTAAATTAGATTTCAGTAATCACGTTATTCTGCCTATACACAACTAAACGACTTTAACTGGGGAAGAGTATTTTGTGCAACAGACAAATCAAATTATAACAAGCTAGGTAATTTTTTTTCTCTGTAGAATGTCAGATGAAACCGTAGCCTATCGCTTTGAATTGGCCGTTGGGCCTTGCGGACTAGGTTGCGCCTTACTTTATTATATTCAGAATGGAAGTGCCGCAATATTTCTCGAATGAATATCGAGGGAATCCCTCAAGGAACAGTTTTGGAATCCCAGCAGCCTTATTGCGCGGGAAACGACCCGAGGAGAACGTACCATCGTTCGGTGCAACATAAAACATTTTGCTGCCTAATTTGAGATTTTTCTCAAAAAGGAGTAAAAAACCGGCCAAGAGCGTGTCGGGCCACGCTCAGTGTAGGGTAGTTTTCGTCCGTCACAGTAAGTGTCCAACCAAAAGATATGAATCAATCTTTACTACTTATACACTACGAAGCCAATTTTCCCTTAAATTAGAATTATGAACCGAATGTATGAGCAAGAGTTTAAATTCCCAAATAAAATCGACCATGTATTATAGACAGACACAATACAAGCAATACTTAGCGAACAATTTTATTATTAGACAACGAACGACCAAAGACAACTAAGACAATTAAGCACGGCAAATTTTTGAAAATCAGGAAAAATCTTAGCAGCGCCATGTACAATGTGAGCGTTCCGCGTACAGCGACATCTATCGGCAAATTAAGTAAACTATTGCGCGCGAGCTTAAAGTATGGAAGATGATTTTTATGGGATAATTCTTTATTGCGTGAACCGATTTTCACCGTTTTTTTTACTTTATTTGAAAGCACGTCATTTCATTGTGATTTTGTAGAAATTACAGGTACAATAAACACCTGCTTATACTGTTAAATTACAAACTTAGTTCAGAAATTATTTTGTAATTTTTTTTCAAAAACTATTCAACCTATAAAGTTCAAAATATTTTTTCTAGATTTTTTTTATAGTTCTACTTTTGAGATTTTTTCATATTTTTAAAACTTATGGTTCAAAAGTTAGAGGGGGGGGGGGACACATTTTTTTTACTTCTGGAGCGATTATCTCCGAAAATATTAACATTATCAAAAAATGATTTTAGCAAACTCCTGTTCATTTTTAAATACCTATCCAACAATATATCACACGTTAGGATTGAAATGAAAAAAAAACACTCCCCACGTTACGTATAAGGCAGGTACCGTAATAAAAAAAAATTGTTTCACTTTTTATTTTACCACTTTGTCGGCGTGATTGATATACATATTAGTACTAAATTTCAGCTTTCTAGTGCTAACGGTTACTCAGATTATCCGAGGACGGACGGACAGACAAAGCTAAACTATAAGGGTTCCTAGTCGACTACGGAACCCTTAAAAGGAAATATAGTAGATAATGTAATCACAGCCTGCTCTGCCCGTATCTATTATATAAAATCGAAAAACCAGAACGGGATAAAACACGAAGGAACGAGCGAGATAGCGCCTTACAAAAAACACGATCTCCGGCGACACGTTTCTCAAAAACAATGCAAGTAACACGACAAATAAATGTAAGAATCAATTTTCTGGATATTACCTTAGAATAAGAGCATAAAAGCTCCCGATTTTGTTGCGTATTTTTTCTACAATCACGTAATGAAATCTCGATAACATTGACAATTTGAAACGTAGGCCATTGTTCGGAAATCTTCGGAAATGTTCGGCTAACGTACGAATCACATTCAGACAAATTCCATTTTACGTAATTTGATTATATCTGAGAATACATTTCCATGTTAGTATAATCGTTATACAATTGATTCGGCTAAAAAAACATACTGTTTATAAATAATAATGATTAAAACTGAACTAAAATTGCGGTTAGATAATTTTACATGAAATGGAACGTACGCGGTTCAACCTTCCGTCACTGTCACTGTTTGTTACTTTGAAAATTTACCTGTAATTTAATTATTATTTATCGTTTGTTATCGTGTGCAATAAGTGCTCTGATATTCGATCGGTCGGATGCTCGGTAGTAAACTACAAGACCGAGTGAGGAATGTTGAGATCCGACGTCGCACTAAGGTGCTCGATGTTGGAGATACCATTAGTTGGGCAGGACACCTTGCCAGGCAGAATGATGCTAGGTGGACCAAAAAGGTGTCAGATTGGTGGCCACTTCTAGGTAAAAGGAGCGTCGGCCGTCCACCAGCTCGATGGGTGGACGATATTAGGAAGATTGCGGGTCACTTCTGGATAAGATTATTAGCTCAGGATAGGGACTGGTGGCGTGTTCGAAGAGAGGCCTATGCTCAGCAGTGGGCGATTACGGGCTGAAAATGATGATGATGGTCATACACCGATTTAGGTACGCGTCTTTCCTGTGGACATTATCAAAGTCAAGGGCTACGAAGCCTAATTTTTGGTTGGACTCTATCTGCATAAACGGAGTCTCCTCTTCTATACTACCATGTGATAAAAACATTATTTATATGCACGTGAGCTCTTAATTATTGACCACAGGAGAGACGAATTTTGTTTTATGCACTGTAATAACATAAAATTTCAACATGCCAACGATCCATGGAGAGAAGTTTATTAAAGTTAAGAAAGCATACATAAAACCAGAAATGAAGTTTTTAGAAAATGTACAAAAATAACAGATGCAATTCACCAAGCACTGTGCCTTAAGTGGAAATGGGCAGGCCATATCGCAACATATAAGGAGAAAAGATGGGCACTAGAAGCAATAATATGGTCGGGGCCGAAAGGCAAAAGAAAGAAAGGTCGACCACAAAGATATTGGACAGACGACATAACCGAGGTTGCCGGACCTAGCTGGATGAATTTGGCCAAAGATCAGGAAAAATGGCATGAGATGGAGGAGGCTTTTACCCAAATGGAGTCCATATAAGAAAACTTATATATCTGTATAAAAACATTAACACAACACAACTTTTTAGATTAGTGAATACTAACAATATGGAAAAAATAAAGCTTAAATAAATAATTTTTCTGTGACACCTCGAAAACAAGATGTTGTAATTTAAATTTTGTTTTTATTATTTTCGGTTGATAAATGAAACAGTGAGTGAGTCTTGAATTGGAATTTTGTGTTCAGTAAGCGCAACAAAGTGCGAGGATTCCAAATTTCCAGTTCAAAACATTGTGCTATGCAGATAAAAAAAGGAAATATATGTATGCATGTATGTAAGGCCTGCAACACCCTGCCGCGGCCTGTGGTGGCGAACAATAGTAAATTTGACAGCTAATGACAAGTTTACTATGGTCCGCTGCGGCCAGGCTGCGCCAGTGTGATGTGGGCTTAAAGCGTATACGGCTATAGCTCGCGCTTGGGCTGTTTTCGTTGCCGAGCTTTGGTGGCCGCAGAGTACAAGAGGTTTTTTGAATAGGGGTGTAGACACTTAATAAAATAATTTGAATAGGGGTGTAGACACTTAATAATGTCTTATTTGCTCTAAAAAAAAATTAAATGTAGTGAAATGGAGAAAAAATCAACGCAAGAGGTTATATTTAACCTTATCACGAAGTTAAAAGTGTTCAAAATTTTAAGAAGGGGTATATTCTGTCCCTTTTTCGCAAAACGCAACTTCATTATGAAACAATTAACGCTCGCAGTTTGTGACGTCACTAGAAGACGGCAACGTGTTGTGTCCCATCGTGTTCGGCGCCGGCATCGACGCGGCCAGCCGCGCGCGCGACGCGCTCTGCGGCAGCCTCGCAGTTTGTGATGTGACAAATTGTTTGCGTTTTCTCTCTCTAACAAGCAATATTGAAACGGTTGTAGCTTCGTAATTATTTGAGATATCTGAATGAGATTTTCCTCACTAGGCATATTTTTTTGCCTACTTTCTTTTGTCTATATATATAATATCTAATCTATATGTCTAATCTATATATAATATATACTCTTTTTATCTCCATATCGTCATGATTCATGATGCTTATAGCAACGGCTAAGTAGGGCTCATGAACATAATGCAATTGTGACAAATACATTCATATAATTCATTCATGCGGGTGGAGCCGCGGGCACGTCTAGTATTACATAAGAAATAAAGGTAACTACCTACATGTGGTGTTATTCTATCGAGTGGGCGCTTTTCCTCGATCCTAGAGCACTTGTTCTCTCCCTCATTTCATTTCAGTTCCAAGATTTACTTCACATTATACTTTCTTCCCAAGACGAATGACTGATGATTGAACAGAAATGTAATGTGAACCAACAAATTCGATTTTAGCTGCTAACTGCTACGATAACACCGCTGCTGATGGTCTTCAACATCTGTAAAGGTACAGGTTTTCAAAAGATTACTAAAATGATTGCAGGTAAATTGTAATTTTACATTAGACTAATTTTCTTGTTCTACATATAATATTAATCATATTAATATTATTTTAAGCTAAAGCTAGGAACGTGACGACAATTTTGACTTCAAAGCTTTGTTTGAAAGGTTCAACGCGAAATGATGTCCACAGTCCATTTGGTGGGATCTACGCCGGACCAATCACAATAGCCTTTCAAGAAGCAAACACGGGCCGGCATTCAGTTGTCATGACGATAGTGACGCCATCGGACGTCGTTCGATGGCTCTGCAAACTGCGGGCCTTGGCATCAACTCAGGATTCCAATCTCTAGCATTTTCGTTGAGCACCGAGAAAATTGTGAAATGGGATAGAAATTGCGTCACGTTCCTAACTATGTCGTTTAATGAGTTTATGCGACTAGCTTTGAAGTTCTTATAGAATTCGTTTCTTTGGTTAGGTAAATGAAAAGTCAGTCCACATTCCAAAATTGAATTATGTTAAATATCATCTCTTAGGTGTTGCTACAGGAAAGACTAATTAATTTAAATTCAATAACAATTAATAAATCATGTTATTTACTGAATCATGAAAACTTCTTCAATCGACCTCCGAATGTTTCTAAATATAAAAAAGGCGGCAGTTGTAGGAGTCTTGCCCGTTTTTAAGCACGATTGACTGCATAAAACAGACCGATGACTTTATACATTTTGTTTGGTTGATTGCCGTTACACTATGGCAAAAAATAAAAGCTTAGATTAGATTAAGGCCCTTGACTAAGTACAATTTTTTTATAATATTAATACAAAATTCTACTAACATATAACAATAAAGCGGCCAAGTGCGTATCGGGCCGGGCGCAGGATAGGCTTTCGTATTGCCTGTCTGTCTTTGTTACTTTAACAGGTGCACGTCAATTAAATCGTGCGGTTGCGACGGCCGAATTTATATGAAAGTTGGCCTTACCTTGTTGACTTTCGAACCCTATAAATGGTATGCCAATCTTTTCTTGTCAACAAATGCTACATATATAAATGTAAAGTTCAATATTTTTAAACAAGCCAAGAGACAGGCGGTGCAATAGTATTTTTTCCCAAAATACTAGACGTAATAAACGTACGTATATACGTGAAGGTCTAGTTTTCCCTCTGGGCTGGAAGGTCACATGGCAGTCGCTTTCGTAAAACTAATGCCTATGCCAAATCAAGGGATTAGGTGTCAAAGCGGACCCCGGGCTCCTTCGGGCACATCCGGGAATAATGCTAGAAGAATGATGATGACTAGACGTGATCTGGGGGCACGGCAAATGTAAAAAAGAGGCCAAGTCTCGAATCTCTTCCACCGTAAAAAGTTGTGAGATATTTCGTAGTACCAAGTCTCAGGCATTCTTATTATTCTTTATTTGCTAGCTAAATACAATTTTGTGACTTGGCAATCACACAATAGTTACTACTTACATAGTTTTAGGTATGCAAAAATCCATAAATGCAGTAAAGTTGTGTGATTGCCAAGTTGCAGAATTTTATTTAGCTAGCAAATAAAAAATAATAACAATGCCTGAGACTTGGTACTACGAAATATCTCACAACTTTTTACGGTGGAAGAGTTTCGAGACTTGGCCTCTTTTTTACAAGGAATTTTTTTACGGGATATAAATTTGCTGGAAATAACCGTACCACCTACCCCGTACCTATGAAGTAAATATTTACACAAACAATATACCGATTAATTATGTACCGTATAACATTAAGCTATCGTACAGCCCTATAACGACTTATTTTAGTAGGTAACTGTCTATTGGTAAATAAATAAGTTAGCAGAAAATTGCCTCATAGCGTTTCGCCCAACGCCGAGTCATGGTTTTTCCCAAAAGTGCATCGATCGGGGACTAGGGGACAATGCAATAAGTACTTAAGTGCTTTATTGGATTTAATTATATAAAAGCACAGACAATATTAGGGCTTGCTACCAAATTACACATAGGTAAGGTACGGGTTTATGATTTACAGATTTAACACCTATAATTTCAAAATTATTTCGCATTTTACATATTATGCTCACACCCCAATGTTTTCTGTTATCATTTTGTAGATCTCTTATTAGGGTTCCGTATTAAACAAGGAACCCTTATAGTTTCGCCATGTCCTTCTGTCCGTCCGTCCGTCCGTCCGTCCGTCCTCGGCTTAGCTCTACTGAGCTAGTAGCAGTTTTCTGGTAGTAATGGTTACTACCATTACTACTAGAAAACTGTAATTCGGCATGGTTATATAAATCAATCATGCCGACAAAACAGTACAATAAAATCTTGAAAAAAAAATCTCTTTAGTGTACCTCCCCCCTAAAGCGGGGATGGTACTTGGAAAGGCCTATTTTCGTACAAATTCGGCCTACGCAACCATGTAGTTGGCGCGCGCGTGTCGATGCAACTAAGAAGACAGGCAACTACGGAACCCTACACTGCGCGTGGCCCGACATGCACTTGCCGATTTTTTTTTGTCAAATTCTTAAATACTGTTCGATTTTTTTTTATGTTATTCCTGCGTCGGTTTACTGTAGTCATGTTATCGTAACAATATTACTTACATAAAAATGCAGAAGTATGATTGTCTACCGAATTCATTTGCATTTTATTGATAGAGGAAAAAATGCCGCCGATCCAGTGATTCCTTGCAAACTCTTAATTAAACGTAACGAAGCGTAATGTTTCGGTTTTTAGGGTTCCGTAGACAACAAGGAACCCTTATAGTTTCGCCATGTCTGTCTATCCGTCCTCGGCTCAGCTCAGTAACCATTACTGAAAACTGTATTTCGGCATCCTTACTTAATATTATAAATGCGAAAGTGTGTGTGTGTGTTTGTCCTTCTTTCACGTCGCAACGGAGCGTCGTATTGATGTGATTTTTTGTATGTATCTCCATACAAAAAATCACATCAATACGACGCGCTTTAGAAGCTTTAGAAGCTGGAGAGTGACATAGGCTACTTTTTCCAGCGGGAAAACATCTAATTCCCAGGGGAAAATTAAATATGTTACATTTTCCTATAACCACGCGGGCGAAGCCGCGGGCATATCAGTTAGTGGGTATATAAATCAATCACGCCGACAAAACAGTACAATAAAATCGTCAAAAAAAATTTTTTTTAGGGTACCCCCTATACCTAAAGCGGGTATGTAATTTTTTTCTCGTTAAACCCATGGTGTGGGGTATCGTTGGATAGCTCGTTCAAAAATATTATGGGTTTTTTGAAACCATTTTTCAAATCAGTGATGAGTTTGCGAGATATTGGGCTTTAAAGCCCAAATTTATGTTCGAGTCATGTGTACAAATTCGGCTGACGCAACCGCACCGCATATTTTCGGCACTCAAGTAGCCCCATAGTGGCGCCTACCCACAGGCCAGCCAAGATGAGCAGTAAAAGCCCTTCAGGCTGCTGCGTAGAACCGGTCCAAAAAAAACAGCACCGCACGTCGATGTAACTAAGACAGGCAGGCAATTACGGAACCCTACTCTGCACGTGGCCCGACACGCACTTGGCTGATTTTTGTACATAATATTAATTGTACAATTTTTCAGGAAAAGGTGAGGATTTATTACGTTAAATCTTTAATGTGACGATGCAATTAGAGTAACTCAATTGAAACTTTTTTACGGATTTGATTTATCTTCGTTGTTTTTTTAATCCTGTTCCCAATTTTAGTTACTGACGAAATCAACATCGGTCTGTATGTACATCTTCCAAGTAATACATCGTTCGATACAATAACAAAGTGCTTGGCTCCTTTGGCTACGCTATAAAGTACAAATCACAAACTAGCAACCTATTTAATGAGATGGAACCCCTGTGTAAAGTAAGTGACCTATAGAAACATTTAGAAACCAAAATTATTTTTCTCAAACATGCAATGAAATATTGACGTTGTGTTCTTCATAATGGGCTTCGAAGTGTCACGTTTCGGGCGTAGCGAGACGAGAGACCCGTTATGGCATTTCATACAAAATTGGAGGCCTAGGCCGGCAAGATTGTCTTTTTTAATTTCCATTCCATTATTTGTGGCACAGGATCACGGCGTTCAGCCATGAAAATTAAAGTTTGATTTCTTGCAGTTTTTTTTATTTATTTTTATTGCATGTTTGAGAAAAGCACTATACATACCTCGGCGTGAAAAGGCTTACTTCCCAGCCGGCTATAGTAATGTACTATTATGAACTTAATTTCATATACAGGCTCAAATTTAATTCATAATAGAAAAATGTGTATCTGTCCATGATTCCGAGACACTTTTTCGAGCAAGTATGTGAAATAGCTGGTATTTTTTGTTATAACACAAAGTTGGTTTATGGGACCAACGAAACCGGCCGACTGACGAAAATGTATGAACATCAAGCAAAAACTGTCCCACCTTTAAATCGATAAGATAAAATATTTGGGTGTGTTTAACTTCGGCGAAGTTAAAATATAATTATTATAGAAATGATCAATGGTATTTTGATGATTTGACCTTGTTTTATTTCCTAATAAGCTGAATAATTTTTGATTGACATAAGTCCAAATAGCACACATACCGTACCGAGACAAATTGAACAACCTACCGATATTAGGTTTAAATTAAACCCATTAATCGCCTTGGACGCCCATCGGCGCCTTTGTTAACCTTACTTAGCACACACAATATCCGGTAATACCTTATTGTTATCCAGTTTCAGTCCCTGATACTAATATTAAAGAGGTAGTGTCTGGGAAATGTAAGTTTGTAGCTTGGAAAGTTTGTTAATTTGTATGTTGGGGGTAATCTCAGAAATTACCCATCCCATTCTAAAAGTCTCCCCCCTAGCCTTTTCTAGATTTAACTTGGTTTTGATTCAATTTAGTGAATGTAAATCAGTATCTACTTGTTTATACTTATTTTAGTAAATCTTTTTTTCAGTAGGTAACTATATAGAATGGACCTTCTGGATTATGTGCTATATTTAATCCCGTGGCTCCGCCTGGGTTATTTGTAATCCGCAGGCGGAGCCGCGCGGGCAGCCTAGTTACAGCAAATACCGAAATCACTATAACGTGGGTAGATCATATTATTTGAGGTGTCCCGTCGTTTCCTCAAGGACACAAAATTTACTTTAGTACTTCATTAGTTGCTACGCCAGCGGAATCTCATCAGAATATGAACTACTTAGGTCAATGACCTGATGCAAAGTAAGTAAGTGGTCTTCATCATCAGTTCCACCACTTCACCAAGTTTGTGGTTTCCGAGAGTATATACTTGAGTTAGGTACTAGAAAATAACGAAATCAGTATCGAGGCCGCACCGACAAATGTGGAGCAGCCTAAGAGCCTGTTTACAGTTCGATTAGCGTTTAGTACAACTTCTGCTCGTTTTTGCAGCAAATGTATAAAATCGCACTAATTGCTTATCATTCTAATCACAGTTATAGGCCCTTAGAGGACGGTAAACGGTATTTCGAGGACCAGCTCTCGACTTTTTCCTTAGCAAAGCTTCACCATTGTAAACCATTATTTTATTCATGTAAAATGTTATCAAAAGTGTTTCCTTCGGGCACATCCGAGAATAATGCTAGAAGCATGATGATGACTAGACGTGATCTGGGAGCACGGCAGTGCCCCCGCCAAGTCGAGCAAAACAGCGGCACGGCCGTACCATCCTTTTCTCGAAGCAGTTCAGGCCATTTTCGATTAAACGTTTCTATATCATATCCAAAAATAAATAGTCAATTAATTAACAAACAGGATTTAATTTGTTTAGTCGATTAAGAATCCATTTGCCGAGAATTTAAAAAAAGCTGTACATTCTGTACAACGCTGTTAATTTAAGAATGCACCGTGTTCATGCATACATCTTGCTGCAAAGTGCCAACGCGACTTAATCGGATTATAACCATAACACACGAGTTTCATAATGTTATAAAACACGCGTGTTTAATACCCAGGATTATGAGCCTAAAAGCGCGCAATAAGAGGTACGTTACGAGCAAATGTGTTGAAAACAATATTTTCTTGCTTTTCTTGTTTAAGCAGCCATACGGAGCAATAGCTCGCGCAGAGGTTATAGCGCCGGCCGCAAACGCGTGCTGTTACCGACGCTTATATTAAATTATTTTGCAATACTTACTAAAAAGTATTTTTGCTTAATGACGTATTTATTTATTTGTAGCGTTGATAAACGATTCAAAACTTCATACTTACTAATAAAAAAGTTCAAAACAAAGGACTCAGGAAATACGTCGGCAAAATATTATCGTGCACACAACCGCTCGCTATGACGTCTGCGGGCTTCATGCAGGTAGCCGTCTAGGGACACATAATCACATACATATCGACATGAGTAAACGTTGATATCAAATATTTTATAGCGCGATCAAAACATCCGTAGATGTTTAACTTTACGGGCAAACTGGACGGCGTATATGCTTACCTAACTTGGAATAATCTTGGTTAAATCTTCAAACTGTAGTAAGCTTTATCAACTATACTCAGTTGCTAAAAAATTATGTATGAGAAGTTTTGGATTATCTCAGAACACAGGTATTAATTGTATTATATATTGTGGCGGATTTGGCTACGCTCCTTTTTTATGAAAATCTGCTGTTGTTTTTGTGTTCTTAAAATATTTCCATGTAGTAAACGAAATGCACATTGTATTAGTACTCACTTATTTTTACCCGACTGCGGCAGAAGGAGGGTTATGTTTTTCGGATGCACGCTCTGCAAGTTAAACGGCTTTATAGATTATAATATGTTAGATCACTTTTGGTCGTGGGAACGCCTTTGTGGCTTTAATAAATGTAAAACAGGAATCAGGTTTTAAAAAAATCTCTTAACAACACTTGTTGCGAAACATAACCTACACAATTATGAAACACAATGAAAAATATTTCCGTACTTACTATCACAAATTCATAATACAATAAACCTACATAACCGCAAGACAAGTGTAAAGTAAACCTGGGGTTCAATCTAACACATTCGTTTCGCATCCCAATTTAATTTGTTTCAGGCGCCTTTTTGTTCCTGTTACTGGCGCGATGAAACGAGTGCGAAATACTTCGAAATTAAACTGGTATGCGATACGTATGTTTCCGATTGACCGGTTAGGTTGTTGTGCTGAAGACAGTTTATTCGCCGCGAAGTGCGGAAACAACATTTTCCTTGGCGCAAACTGAAGTGCTCGGCTGCTTCTTTTACCCTTTTATTTTATTATCAACGGCCGTGTTAACATTGTGAGCACCGTCTAGCCTAACCGGCTTTATTGGACTTAGTATAATGTATGTTTGTGTTAAATAATTAAGGTAATTAGACGCGATTAAGTCCTGTTTAATAAAAATAAATGTACCTACTTTCCGGCTATCCGCAACAGAACCAAGGTAACCGATATAGCCCTCCGAATCAGTAAACTT
This sequence comes from Epinotia bilunana, assembly GCA_947049275.1. Taxonomy (NCBI): domain Eukaryota; kingdom Metazoa; phylum Arthropoda; class Insecta; order Lepidoptera; family Tortricidae; genus Epinotia; species Epinotia bilunana. Next base: position 14,486,299 of record OX346257.1, read on the forward strand.
AAGTGGCAGTGGGCGGGGCACATTGTTGTGCGTACAACCGATGGCCGTTGGAGCGGAAAGGTTCTCGAGTGGCGACCACGTACCGGAAGGCGCAGCGTGGGTAGGCCCCCACAAGGTGGACTGATAACCTGGTAAAGGTCGCGGGAGTCCGCTGGATGCGGGTGGCGCAGGACCGGTCATTGTGGCACTCTTTGGGGGAGGCCTATGTCCAGCAGTGGACGTCTTTCGGCTGATATGATGTACCTACTTTTAAAAAACTGCTCTAATCCTTTCAACGATTAATAAAGTGGCCGTCAATAGAATTTGCTAACTATACAAACCGCCATATTGAAATTGTCTTTCACGGTTTGTTTATATAGTTAGCAAATTCCATTGACGGCGACTTTTGATGAAATTGTTTAGTGGATACATAATAATATGTTAGTTAAGTAGGTAGTGATAATGAAGTATGTTTTTTGTAAATGTATTTTTCGTAAAACGGAACTTATACACTCGCGGACAAAGAATACAAGTCGGTAAAATACCGTCATATTTCGTAAATAGTGCAAGGTTGTACAGTTTTTTTTAATCTTGTCATGATCCTTATTTAATTTTACATCTAAAGTGCAACAGTAGAAAGAAATAACTTTACCAGGTTTAAATCGGACTCCTTTAAACCTATGAAAAAAATTACTTTAACGGAGCGAGATATTGCAAAAAATCGTAATTTTTTTCGGCGCCCCTTTGTCGGCGTTATTGATATATATACTCATGCCGAACAACAGCTTTCTAGTAGTAAGAGTCACTGAGCTAAGCAGCAGACGGACGGCCAGTCGAACATGGCGAAACTATAAGGCTGGGTTCCTTGTTAACTACGGAACCCTAAAAATTGTGCTCAAATTTTTTAACAGAAACCTGTTTCTTATTTGACGACCGGTTAGCCTAGTGGGTAGTGACGCTGCCTACGAAGCTGAAGGTCCTGGGTTCGAATCCCGGTAAGGACAAATATTTGTGTGATGAGCATGAATATTTGTTTCTGAGTCTTGGATGTTTTCTATGTATTTAAGTATTTATATCTATTAAATATATCGTCGTCTAGTACCCGTAACACAAGCCTTATTGAGCTTACTATGGGGCTAGTGCGATTTGTGTAAGATTGTCCCCTTATATTTATTTATTTATTTATTTATTATTATTCCCAAAAATGTTGTTTTTAACTCAGTCAGGTAGTTGGTGGTTTGAAAAGTTCAATGGGTTGTTAATTAGACAACTTTCAGGCCTGACGATGGGCCCTCGAGTGAAGTGCACTGCGGGCTATGGACTGCCTACGTAGCCTCATTGTTGGGCGACCCATTATCATTTTACATTTGATGAGAAACAGGCTGAAGTGAAACTTTAAAAAAATGTGATATTTATATGTCAACGGTTATCAGCAGTTAATGTATTTGCTCCTTTAAGCAAAGAACCGATTTATAAACTTAAATATACCATCATCTTCTTCTTGTGAGATGAGATGTGCACTTGTATTCGTTAAAATACAAATAGACATAATGTCTAGGTACAGGTATAAATGAAGTTAACTTGTTTTCAACGCCAAAGTTCCCTTAACTGGAGCTAAATTTTCTAAAGCTCCCCCCTATCCTCACTGAATTAATCAGTTGTTCTGGTACAGTGACTGCACGAAGATTTGACAAGATAAGGCATGCCGATATATTTGATAAAACCTGCTAACGTGGCGTCACCCACGTATAGCAAAGTATGCAGGTAAACCCGCGAGATGAAACATATCCATTTCCACCCAAAAACACACACAAGTAAAAATAAGTTTAGTTCCGAAGATCACCCCCTAAATACAAACATATAAACTTACAATGCTAGAACCTCATTTTCCTTTTTTATAATCTATATATATATATAAAAGAAGACTTCCTGACTGATTCATCACCGCACAGCCGAAACTACTGGGACTAGGAACTTGAAATATACACCAGATCTTTCTTTTATGACGTAGGCAAGGGATAAGACAGGATTTTTGGAAATTCCATCCCCAAAGGGGTTAAATAGGGGTGCAAAGTTTGTATGGGGGAAACATTATTTTTAGAACTAGAGACTTGAATCTTTGTAGGAAGATTACTTATTAAGATAAAAAAAGTACTTTCAGCGTTTTAGAAAATTCCACCCCTAAAGGGGTTAAATAGGGGTGCAATGTTTGTATGGGGGAAACATTATTTTTAGAACTAGAGACTTGAAACTTTCTAGAAAGAATACTTATTAGATTACAAAAAAGTAATTTCTGCGTTTTAGAAAATTTTACCCTAAGGGGGTTAAAAGGGGGTGTAAGGTTTGTATGGAGGGAAATTTATTTTTTGAGCTAGAAACTTGAAACTTTGTAGAAAGATTACTTATTAGAATACAAAAAAGTGATTTCTGCGATTCAGCAATTTTCAGCCCTAAGGCTGTTAAAAAAGGGTGCAAGGTTTGTATGGAAGGAACTTTATTTTTTGAGCTAGAGACTTAAAACTTCGTAGAAAGATTACGTATTAAAAAACATGAAAAGTACTTTCAGCGTTTCAGAAAATTCCACCTATAGGGGGGTTAAATAGGGGTGCAAAGTTTGTATGGGGGAAACTTTTTTTTTAGCTAGAGACTTGAAACTTTGTAGAAAGATTACGTATTACAAAAAACGAAAAGTACTTTCAGCGTTTCAGAAAATTCCACCCCTAAGGGGGTTAAATATGGGTTGCTATGTTTGTATGGGGAAAACATTATTTTTAGAACTAGAGACTTGAAACTTTCTATAAAAATTACTTATTAGAATACAAAAAAGTAATTTCTGCGTTTCAGCAATTTTCACCTCTAAGGGGGTTAAAAAGGGGTGCAAGGTTTGTATGGAGGGAACTTTATTTTTTGAGCTAGACTAACTAAACTTTGTAGAAAGATAACTTATTAAAATACAAAAAAGTAATTTCAGCGTTTAAGAAAATTCTATCCCTACAGGGGCTAAATATGTGTGCAATATTTGTATGGGGGAAACATATTTTTTTTAACTAGAGACTTGAAACTTTGTAGAAATATTACTTATTAGAATACAAAAAAGTATTTTCTGCGTTTTAGAAAATTCCACCTCTAAGGGGGTTAAATAGGAGTGCAAAGTTTGTATGGAGGGAACTTTCTTTTTTCAGCTGGAGACTTGAAACTTTGTAGAAAGATTACTTATATGAATACAAAAAATAAATATTAGCGTTTTAGAATATTTCACACCAAAGGGCATTAAAATTGGGGTGCAAAAGTTGTATGAGAGAAACTTTTCTGTTTGAGCTAGAAACTTGAATCTTTGTAGCCAGATTACGTATTTGAATACAAAAAATAACTAATCGTTTTGGAAACATCCACCCCCAAGGGGGGTTAAAAAGGGTTGCAAGGTTTGATTGGGAAACACTTTTTTTTGAGCTAGAGATTTAAAACTTTGGAGAAAGATTACTTAATATAATATAAACAATTACTTCCAGCGTTTTAGAAAATTCTATCCCTTAGAGGGTTAAAAAGGGGTGCAAGCTTTGGATGACAAACACTCATTTTTGAGCTCGAGACTTAAAGCGTTGTATAAAGATTACTTATCAGATTAAATAAAAGTTCATTCAGCGTTTTGGAAAAATTACACCACTAAGGGGTTAAAACAGGATCCAAGGTCTATTATATGGAAACCAAGAAAATGTTATACTAAGAGATTTTTAACTTCGGTCTTAGTCTGTATGATAAAAAACTATAAAAAAGACTACAAAACTGATTTCAGAGTTTTTGAAATTCATTCCCTATAGGGGTTAAAGGGGGTTCAAAGTTTGTATGGAGAGCAAAACATTCTTCAATTAAGGGATTTGTAACGTCTGTTTTAGACTGTTTTAGAGGGGGACACAAGGGGGAAGTCATTCATCCCCTAAATGGGCTAAATGGAGTTGGATGTTTGTACGGGGAACAAGATAATTTTAAAGTAAGGGAGCTGTAACTTCGCTTAAAAGCTAAGAAACTAATTACAGCGTTTCTTAAAATTCATCCTCTACGGAGGTTAAAAAGGGTTGGAAGTATGTATAGGTATGGTATGTGTAGGTAGGTGTTTTCTGCTAGCAGTCGGATTATGTATGCATAATCCGACTGCTAGCAGAAAAGTAGGTTAGGTTAAGTTAGAACCACGACCCTTACAGAACCGAACAGCTACCAGAAATGTAGGTTAGGTTAGGTTAGAACTGGGATGCTCCAAGAACCGAAAGGTAGGTAAGTAGTAGTAGTAAGTACGTGCGGATTATTTTGTTAATTTAAATTTGTTTGGTTAATCAGAATAATATTATTCTCTAACACCGTTAAATGGGGACGGCGGATGGAGATGGAAAGTTCTGCGTCTTTTAGCATTAGATTACGTTTGCTTTCAAAACTATTTTCAGTAATGTAGCTTTCTTTAATACATTATGAAAAATATACAATTTAAGCTGAAACGTCTGGTGATGATTTTTAAGATATTGACATGTGTAAAAACAGAGTTTTCAATTTAAAGTAATGAACTCGTCGCACTGTTACCTTTTACACTTAATCCCTGAACGGATTTAGATGAAATTTTCCGTACAGATAATTTGAGACCCTAATTTGAGGACATAGGATAGTTTTTGTCTCGGAAATCATCCCTTAAGATGGTAGAACTTTGTTAAGGGCAGCGATAATTAAGGTTCCGCCTATAATCATTTAATAGCAATCATTTTTAAGACGGCAACAAGTTCTACGCGGACGAAGTCGCGGGCAACAGCTAGTATTAGTATAGACAAGCTGCACTGCAAACACAGGCAGAGTAGCGGGATAAAATATAGTGTACATCCATCCCGATAGTCCATCAATATGAACTGGCGTAAGAACTTTTAAATCGGATGCATAATTCCACGTATCCATCCAATCCGTTCCAATTGTACCCATAATAAACAAAGAAAATCTTACAAAGTCACATACATTAGCTCTACAGCCCCCGTAGCACGCTAGGTTTTATGTCCGACGTAAAGCATTTGTCCCTCTTGCACTCGCATATTTGCCAGAATCGGACGAATGCTTTATGCTCGACATAAAACTTAGCGTACTAGCCCCCCAGGTACGTATATATTAGTATCTGATGACAAACCTCCGAGAGGCGTTAGAGTACAGCCTTGGCCAAAAGTATTGAGCACCCCACTTTTTCCTGTGTAGTAACTTATGAATTATTATAACTATTATTTTTAAATTTCACAAACACACGCGAAGGCGTAAAATATAAGTGTTTGAATATGTGCAAATAAAATAATAGATATAATTCTTAAATAGCTATATATATTATAATATAAATTTGCATGATGATCTTTTGATTCCACTTGTCTGTAATGTATTACGATGGAAGTGCAGTCCTGTGATGTGAAACTCGAGGATCCACATAATATCAGCGTTGAGTCATCTTGTGTGGCTCGACATTGTGCTGAGTGGATTCCTTTTTCGCATTTCACGAAATGTTAATATGTATTGTATTGTTGTGGTCTGTATTTTTGCGAAATAAACTTATTTTCTTTCTTTCTATAACTGAGAACTCCCTTAATGTTGAGACAGTTCTGAGCGCCTGCCTCAATTTTAGAGTAGAAATTGCTCGTCTTAAAGAAGTAGCCGTTTGTCATTAGGCCTTTGTTGAAGGCTTAACGGAAGTTGTTATATTATGGGAGTAATGTTAAAATTGGAATTTAATGATTTAGAATAATACGTAGTAAAAAGGTACACCTGTGGGTTCCATATATTTGGATTTTTTAGGTCAAGATCAATTGGTTCTAATAAATGCTAGTTATCACTAAAATAGAGCAAATATAATTCTTTATAATATTTGTTTTTATGTAAAGTAACACATCGTTGGTTGAGATAATAGAAAATGTAAATAGTTAGGATATGAATTATTATTATTTTGCACTTTCAAAATAGGTTAGTCTAGGAAAACGCTATAAATTAAGGATATCTTGAATATCTGAGGAATTTACACCATTAAGTAGGCCTTGTTTTAACTGTATTTTGTGTTAATTATATTTTACAATAGATGAAAACATTATGTTCCTTCGACTAAGGATAGGATATAAAGTTGATCTATGTTTTCCATTATATGAAGTTTGTCGTTAGTTAGTTACCTAGCTCAATGCTAGGTTCGTTGATAATTAGCTATTGTTTATAAATTAACGCAGGTTTAGATGACATTAGGAGGAATCTGAAATAAACATTGTTTGAACTCAGAAATCAACCTTAGGGTGAATTGAAATGTATTCTAATGGAATTACGAGGTGGCTTTGGCTGTTGTGTGGTAATTTTCCTTGAGATTTTAGGGTTTATAACTCAATTATTTTGTAATGTTTGAGGTTAATTTTGGTATTGAATATCAACATACAGCGGTAGCTAGGAAATGTGTTTCGACTGGTTTCGACTTGTATGGCGTGGGGCCGACATAGTGGCGCCAACAGTACCCGCAGAATAGCAAGAAATATGTTTGATGGCGACGACGTCGTAGGGGGGGGCGCATGCGTTTAGATACGCTATAGCAATGATCATAAGGACTTTTATCGGTTGGGAGTCCATGTTACAGTGGTTCTGGTGTCGGCGAGGGTTTTTAAGGCGGTGCGACGGGGAAGCGTTCACTTTTCACGGGACACGGACGAAGCAACACGGCTCTTTTCACGGACCCGCGGGGCGACACTTCACTTCTCTCCGACGACTACGAGGCAGCGACGGGGCCAGTGGAGATCTTCAGGCAGAGGCTAGCAGTGTATGGCGGTGCTGCGAGGCCTACCGTCGAGCAGCATCTTCAGCTGTAGTGGTAAATTGGGAGGACCCAGCGAGCCCAATTCCTGGTAGGATTTTAATTTAACTTTATTTTAACTTATCAGTGAGTGTATTGCCTGTATCTATTTCCAACATTATCATATCTTTCTATTAGGATACGACTTCGGTTGGTAGTATAAAGTTTATACCCACGCGTGTGCTTTAAATGTGTAGCGGTGTTGTAACTTTGTAACTACCGCCATTTAAGAGTGCGGTTTTATTCCTAAGCGATGCATATTTGATGGTTATGGTTTAAGCATCCTTGTCAGCGAGTAATTATTAGTAATATGAAGAGGTTTACTATTAAGAAAACTGCCATATCTAAGCTATTTTAGTATATTACGTTCGATTGGTGCCGTACTATTTTATTATATAGAATTCAGTTATTCTAAAGTGTTTTTATAATTAAGTTTCGCGGGGTGTTTCAGTAAATTAGTGTAAGTTGGTTAGTAAGCGCCACTGATGCATTAAAGTATCTCATGTGTGAGGTATATTATTAGGATGTTATTATTGGGCTATCTTATACGGAACTACTTTTGTTAGATAATGGGTTAAGACCGAGCGGCTTCCTTTTAGGTAACAAACTATTAATAGAAATGTTGCGAGCCAACATGTCCCTGTACGAAAATATGTCAGAAATTAAGGGTAGTCGGTGTCATGGGGTATTAGTAGTGTGGTTTCTGAGTAAAGTCGATACAATTTTGTGTGTAAGCATTCGTGTTTGAGTCTCCCTAAGTAAGCCACCCATAGCTGCAAGTGCACTGTTTATGACCCTGACATAGGTGGTCCGCTCGATAAGAGGTTCCCAATCAGGAGAGACGTGAACTACTTTTGACGAACCCTACATGGAATGCATTGACAAGGGCGAGGGGTCAAGGGATCTCGATCTTGCTAATTGAGGTTTCTTTCCGTTTGTCTGTTTGTCTAGTTTTAGATTGATCCTTCTGTTACAGAAGATTTGTTATCGATTTTACAAAGGATGCATACTTTTCTTTAATATTTATGAAAGTTAAATATCAGTAGTTCAAGTTAACAAACGTACCGAGGAATTTTTGTTATGGAATTTTCAATAAATATGGTGTGATTGGAATGGCGGTTAATTGCCGGTTGTCAGGCTCAACTGCGCATCGTCGTATATCTATCAATTTCTCGACTATAAAGGTGCCTTTGGGTCCTGCAAAGCTGGGATTGTTCGCTAGTCTAGTCACACTACAACCTTTGAAATATCTCTATAGTAAAAATCTTTCTGTAAATTTTAGGCGATTTAATTTAATCTTCATTATTAATCACTCTAATGTGAATATTAGAAAATTATTTGTAGTATAAGCAATACGCAATAATTAGGTCAAAACATTATTCAACTATTAAGCATTTCATTCTGCATCCCAACGTCATCATTCAAAATCATCATCATCATCAAAATCTTAATATTTTAAGATGTACATCATTGAACGAACTTCTTCGAAGGAGTGACAAAAATCTAACGATGTGAATTTTATTTATATATATCATATTTAGTCAAATAATTTATTTAATAAGTTATGTATTTCGTTGGTTTGAAGAAGCAAGTAAGTTAAGCTGTAGGTATGAAAATAAATTTATGGTATGTTTTTATTAATGTGTAAACTTTTCTCTCATAGTGCGTCTCCCTCTCACCTTGTCGAAAAGCACCTGGGACTACCATCACACAGCGTCGGGTTCTTCCGCTAGATTTGCGATCACATCTTGGCCACCACTTCAGAGCAAGCCACGACTTTATTCTATCGGCAGGTTTAGTTAGGATACTTTAGACTAGGTTCCAGAGAACATTCTTCAAGTCTACTTTATGGTTTAGTTAGTGTTTTCGTCTTTAGTAGGTACGGAGCTAGCCATTTTCGTTTAATCCGCTTTGCTTTTGGACTAGCATTCCTAGGAGACAAAGTGGATTCCCTAATGAATTCTAGCTTGAATTTGTTGGGATAAATAACAAAAGTTTCTGTAGCTTAGGATAGTTCGACTTAGATTAGGGTCTTAAATTATCAAAGTTACTAATATACTCGGCCGGGACTAACCCTATTGTTTTATTCGCTTTGTTATTGGGTTAGTATTGTCTAGGAACCAAAGCGAATATCCTATGAGATCTAGCTGGATTTCATTGGATCAAATAATCAAAGTTTCTTTAGCTTCAACATAAAATACTACGTTCAATGTTTAATGATCAATAAATAATGATTTGTTTCCCCTCATTACTTGTTTAATTATTTACCTTTAGCTACACCTACAGGTAGGTTACTCTTTCAGCTAGGCTTTAGGCTAAGTTTAGAATAGGAAAATATAGATCATAGACATTAGGTAGGATCGTCACATTTTGATGACGGGATCGTCACATTTTGTTGGCCGTGACCAGGACATCACTTTTTGGAGGGCCATTACCAGGATCAGTCACCTTTTGACTGTGACTGTAGTATCAGTGAATTTAGGGTTAAATTCATCTTTTAGTCGTGGCTTGCTCTGTGCTAGGGTTAATGTTTTATTTTTTACCATCACCCGTGCTGTGTGAGGGTTAACTAATTGTTTTATTGCAGCTTGTTCTGTAGTGGGTCGCTAGACCCACATTTTGTTGCCGCTAAATGGGTAGAAAGGTGAGAGGATATGCGTGATTTTGTTTTTGTTGATAATGATATTGTTTTCAGGGATATTTTGCTTGCATTGTTTTGCTCGAAGGGTAGGCTAGACGGTTAAATTTTGCTTTGTTATTGTCGAATACGTCTCGTTATAATTATTCATAGGATCGTTATTGATTTGGGTATAAAAGTTGGGGGTTGTTAGTTTATAAAGGCAAAATTAGTTCCGACGTAAAACTTGTAGAACTGGGGGGCAGATCGGGTTCTTCCGAGCCGGGGAGGACGTGTTTCACTCGCTTAGCGGTGACCACGTGTGTAATTGCGTAAAGGGTTAGATAAAATTAGTGCCTACGCCAAATGTATGAGGTTGGGGGGCAGATAGTCTATCCTTGCCGTGGGGGGGCCTGTGGCCGCTCGCGCCGTCGCGCCGCGTGCGTGTTCGCGATAATGTTTATGTATACACTTTGGTTACATTTTAGGTACCTAAATACTTTAATAACCATCTATGTTGCATCTAGTTAATATTTAATTATTTATGCGTCCTTTATTTATTTAGTTACGCTTATCATTAATTGAAACCACTTATTTAATTTTGTAACGCAAAGCTTTACCATTTGCATCAGAGATCGTCAACCTTTTCCTTAAGGTTTAGGGTTATTCTTGGTAGTTAGTAGTTGAATATCTTCAATCTTTAAGAAACATTATCTAGAATTAATTTAGGACTAAAACTTGCTATTAGGTCTTTGCAACATTGCTATGAGCCGTAATTTTATGCGAAAATAAACTAGAAGTAGTTTTATAGTAAGATGTTTAGGTAGATTAGATAAACTAACCTAGAGGTTGGTCTATCATGCTAGGTATGTGGTTCTTAGTTAATGAGTAGGGGTAGCTTTCTTAGCATTGTACGATTTGCTAGATTTTGGAATTTTTGAGATAAATAGTATCAATTTCAAGTAATTTTAGTAAGACTCGTCTCCGTTTACATAATAAGGATAGTTATTCTTTTATATATATGAAATTAGGAAATCTTTCACTCTAACATTATTATTAGCGTACCGATATATCGTTTTTCTCGTAATTTAAGGTCTTAAATGAGGCGCGCCATTTACCCGCGAGGACTAGTTGCATACCTCTGCTACAAGTAGAACGTACATTAGGTATTTTCACATCACGTTTCCGTTTAAATTCAAGTATCGTTGCAAGTTTTGTATTAGGTTGTTTATTTGTTTTCTTTAATCGACACATTATTGTAAAACTAAGGTTCGGTGTGCATTTGTTTACTTTGAATGAGATTTTGGTTAAGAAATGCCTAGATGGTCGTTAGGAAACGGTATTGCGGGGTTTTCGAGAAAACTGTAACTACATTTCGTTCATTCGAGAGTTGTAGGGATTGATAGTAGAATGTAGATATTCTTTTAGCCAGACATTAGCTAGCTGAGAGGTAGTTACACATACATCGGATTCGTAATTATCGTTGTTTGTGTTTTAGTACAACATACAATGAGGTATGTGCTAGTATAATTAGATTAAATATCTATTTAGTAAGTAGGTAAGTACCTATTTCATCAGGGTCAATGCACTTTAAGGCATAAGGATTTAGTGTAGATCTGGTTAGGCCGCGAACGTCTAGTTAGAAAGCAAGTCAATTAGGTAAAACTACGAGTCGTACAGGTATGGTACGAGTAAGTTATAGATATCGGAAGGTATCGAAGGGATTTCTGTCATAATGTAACGTGTAAGTTGTGTAACTTGTAACGGTGCAAGGAGTTTCTATTGTTAGATACCTACCTATAGGTTATTTAAAGCTAGAAATAGTGTCAAGGAAGTCATCGGTGAGGGACAATACCTGTTTATCGGTGCCGAATCGGATATTCGCTTCCAATTCCCAATCCAAAATGCAATCCTTTTACGTAGGTATGAAAACTTCACTTATTCCATACACATAACTTTCACTAATTCACTAGGTATAGTTTCAAACATTAACAGGTAGTTGAATAGTCAAAGAACAACGAAATAACTTCATTTAAAAGCCAAATTCTAGCAGATAATAGTTCGCGCGCAACGTATCATAATAAACTGGGGGAAATCGTGATAAATTTAAGATGCTTTTTATAGAAGTTGAATGATAGTAAAATGTAACTATTTAATTTAGTCGCATAAAACTTCAAAATGGCGAACGCAGGGCCTTCGGTTCGGTCGTCTTCGGCGCCTGATAGTCGGTTGAGGGAGAAAGAAAGAGAAGGAAGATTTTCGCATTCGAAACGCGGGAGTTTAGGGGTCAAAGTTTGAACGTGGAACTATACAATCATGATGATTGTGAATAGATACAGGTGGTAGTAGATAAGTATGTATGTGTGTTCGTTATTTATACTAGTAATTTTGAAGTTTATAGGTAACTAGGTATGATAGGATTATTTAATGTGGCCGGCTATTATAAAATTGACATAGGATTTTGAATCCTGTGATTTGAGTGATAGAGTTGCTTTTGAATGGGAAATTTTGACGTAAACCGGCCTACTCAAATAATTTCAAGTATGGTATTTAGCAGTGCTTGGGGAAAGTGATTATAGTACCTATTAATATCTGATTATAGTGATTATTTATGTAGGTGTACGCCATTTTCTTGCAATTTGGTGTAATAATTATGAATGAAAGGGTTTATTGCGTATTTGAGGTATTGGAAAAGGCTTAGGTAATGTGTTTAGTTGAGGGGTATGAAGAATACGCCATTTCAGGATCCAGTATAGGTATTTGCGTAGCATTCCCTCGTTTTAGACCAAATTTCGCATCAATGGTTATAAACATAGGGAGTATTATTAATTTTATGCGGCTTCGTAGGGAAGATGTAAATACCGGTAGTTATCTAGGATTTGACATGGTCATAACGGATGTTAGGTACTTACCTATCCATTTTATGTGGCAGCGAATTAAAGAAACGATAGTAAAAATGGGTTGGTTGTGTTGACATAATGAGACTTGGTTAAATCGATTTTTCTGTTGCGAAGACCGCTGTATTGCAGATTTCATCGAAATCGTTAAAGCTTTTTCCGGGAACGTGTAAACAATATCTATTCAAACGGATATCCCTTGCGATATCGCTTGTACGAAGGTAAATGAAATATTGTAGGAAATTGAATTGGCTTCAGGATGAAAGAGTTAGTGAATGGTGAGCTAGGCAGGCCGATGGGTTGTTTGCCACCATTGTGGTTTAAAAGCTGTTTGCAGATAGTTTTAAGAAGTTGGTTCCATGAACATTTTGTGACAGTGTGATTTAGGTATTTTAGTTTTAGTTTAGTGCTTGTAGGATTTATAATACTTACGAAGAGTATTTGAACAAGCGAGCGAAGCGAACGAAGTTTTCCGACTTGGCTTAGCCAAAGATTATATTGTATATAGTGTATCCGTCCGTCCGTCCGACTGAATTGAACAAGTGAGCGGAGTGAACGAAGTTCTCTGATTTGGCTTGGTCAAAGATTATATCGTGTGTTCGGGTGTTCGCCTGTCCGACTGTTCTTCTCTGCAAGACGCGGTTCTCATCGTGAAATTTTGTGAGCAGGGTTTAGGTGCTTTAATGATGCAGGTCCTTAAATAAGAAGGTTTGTCCAAAGACTTGTTCGCGTATTCTACAGCTCACAAAGGCATTCATTATAAGATAATGATATCGGATTAGATCATTAAATATCTTAGTGTTAGGATACTTATCATAATTATTCAAGTTGGGTTTTAGTTCACTTACTGGGGGGCAGCCTGATTGGAATCGTAGATAACCTATGTTTGATTTGAGGTCTCGCTAGAGTGATGCAGTTACGTATAAGTATCTACCTAAGTATTTTACTTACCTATGTAATTCAGGCAATTACTAGGAATGTGTTTAATAATTTTCGATATAGGACTTATGACTTTAGGTCGTAACACAGAATAAGAAATAGTAATAGGATACAGCTCTATTCTGCAAATTGATTTAGGTTCGTCTCAGTGTTCGCGCACCAGTATGTCTTGACACCGCGATGCGTAGTAATTAAGTGTAGGTAGAGGTCTAGTTTCGCGACAGGTGGCCGACGGGGTGAGCCGCATTACCGCATAGCGAATAAAAGGTACAGTACAGGATAATCTACTCTGTACGTAACCACGTAGCTGTTAATTTTACGACATAAATAAAATCTTTCGTTTTGTCACAATCAAAATAATTAACTGCAGTAGTAACTAGATGCTTTAGTTCTACATATAGGGAGGTTACCATAGATAGTTAATTTCGCGCCAAAGTAGGAGTAGACCGGGTTTGCACTAGATATAACAATGGGAAATAAAAGGGACAGATTTTTAGGTCATGATTTTAGGTACTCATAACTTATAATATATATGGTATAATTGCTATAAATGGTAAGGTTAGTGTATGTATGTGTGTATTGACACTGTAGAATTTGAGTGACCTTATTCCATTTTTATGCTTGATGAGTGCATCACAAATATTGAGAATACCCTATTAATCGAATATTTTAGATTAACTATTTGAATAAAGTGTGTTTAGGGGCAAAATTAATTCTGGGCATTCGATTCGAGATATTGATTCGAATTAACTTATTCATGTACAACAACCAGGAGTTGTAGTTTGGGTGAGTTATATGAGTGTACATCTTTTGTCGTATACGTATTGTGTTAGTTATAAGTTAAAGGGGTGTTCAGCTTGGGGTCATGAAATCAGATCAATGGTGGAAGGTGTTTAGAAGTAGTTATTGTGGTCCCACATAATATGAACAAAATAGATGCAAATTCTTCTCGGGGTTAATAGGTTGAAGGAGGGTTTATTAAGGGGTAAATTTAATACCATTCATCTTTCAAGATATTACGAGAAAAAGGGGGGGGCTGACTCAGGGTTCTTGCTTAACAGCTGGGTGTTTGAGTTTGAGTGTGAACGTGTTTAAAATGCACAGAAAACTCGAGAGTTTGTTCATGGTTTGACAACTTATTACAGAGGGAAAATATAGATTGTTTAATGTAAGAATTGAGCAGGTTAATCTTGTTTAATTTAAATTTAAAAATTCGTAAGATTTTCCAATTAAGATTGAAGTTGTGATCTATGTTTTGTTGTTGTTTTATATATATTTAGTACGAATTTTAATTATTGTATAGAGAAGCAAGTACGTTCAGTTGAAGTGTTATGATTTTATACTACTTACGGTTGATTAAATTTATGAAAGAAAAGCGAGTTTCCATTTTTTTTTAAAAGAATCTAATTTATTAAAAAAATTAACAAAGGGAAAATCATAAAAAATTACAATAAAAAAAATCAGCGATGAAATTCGAAATCTGAAACAAGAAAATTAGAAGGAGTTAGATGGATCCGTCTAGGTTATTCTGTTAGATATTTAGACAATACTAGATCAGAGATTTATAATGCTTTCTTAAAAGTGGAGGAGCTTCCATTGACAAACCACCACAGCTTAGCGTTTAGTGAGGGTTAAAATTAATGTCCAAGTTTGATTTGGGGGTCATTTCTTTAGGGTTGTATATACAATTGGAAACGACTAGATACGAATAGTAAATGGTAATAAATAATTTAAGTGGGGTTTAGAGAATTAAAACGCAATTTGTGTTGGTAAATTACGATTACGATAATAAATGCACTGGAAAATAAGCGGTTTTCTTCTATCGGAGGTGGGGGTGCCAGAAGTTCGGAAGGGGGGGTGGTAGGCTGGACGATTGCAATTTGACGGATACGGGGGGCAGAAAACATGAAGAGGTAGGGATCAGTTTGGGTGCCGATGGTTCTGTGTGTGGGGGAGGAGAGCTCTGATGCGGGATCTTGTTCGGTCTGGAAAATAAATTCAGTAAAGAATGATTTGTGACAGGGATTAGTTTTGGAATTTAATCATTTCGTTGAGGAAATTTAGACATTGGATGAGTTTCGGGAAAGGTTAGATTAGCGGGTGAGTCTCCTATTCAACGTACATATTAGTTATTACCGTATGTACTAATGTCAGAGTATGCGAAGTTTATTATATGGGTAGTGGGTATTACGTTGTTAAACTATTATGGATAGGTTGATCTAGATTTAAATCTAAAAACAAGCAACGCAAACATATATTGTGACCAGTAAACAGTTTAGTAATTAGCTACTAAATTTTGGCGCCAATTAATTGTAGGAATTAATAGGTTACAACAAAATGTTAGTGCAAATTATTGGGTACAATGTATTTCGGAATTCAAGCTTTAGTGGCGTACATTTAATATTGACTTACCTCATCTTGTGCACGATTCATTTTCGACAGGCAAAAATTAACAATTTATCGGCGGGAGAGTAATTTATGTACGAGTAGGTTGCGTAATGTTTAAATGATTTTTTTTTTGTCAGCCAAAGGACTTAGGTTGTGAGTTCGGAGGTTTGTGTTGTTTAAAAAAAAGGGGAATAACGTGTTGTCTCGCTCGTCCATTGTTATTCGTCACCTGTTGTTGTGTTACTTTAAAAGTATTATTTTAAGTAATTAAAATACAGTTAGGTTAGGTAGTATAAAGTTGTAAGTGGATTAAGGAACGTTATTTAGATAGATGCTCACATGTGATAAGTGTATAGTGGCATATAAAGAACTAAGTAATTTTGGAAAATGGACGAGTTGCTAGTTTTGGGATATTTTTTAGTGTTAAGGAGTAACATTGTAATGTTGCATTGGGGAAATCCAATGCTAGTTGAGCCATGGATATTTATTGACTTGGGGAATTTAGGGATCAGGTTAGACTGGCGTTTGGAGGTGAGTTAAATTGGGATATACTTGTGAATTGTATAACGAAGATTTGACGCGCGCGGGTTTTGTTGTTTGTCAGTAGGAAAGTATGATAGATTAAATAGTAATATGAAATTCAGTAGGTATCTTTGTTTATCACCTTTTATAATTAGGGGCGTCAGAAGTTATTAGGAGCGTCGAGAAAATTGATTGTCATACTACTCTAAGTTTAACGGAGTTATTCGTATTTCGGGATATTATAAATATTCGAGAAGGCGGAATCAGTTTGGGAAAGTTTCATGGTATTTGAAATTTGACTAATTTGTGGGTTTTGACCAAATCTGAGTCAAACTTCAGACCAAATCTGAGTCAAAGGCAACGGCGTCACATTGTAATACTAGTGGTTGCTAGGAGTGGGGTTAGGTTTTCTATCGCTTTATAGTCCACTGTAGGGATGTATAGGTATTTTGTCATGTTGGCCATGATCGTCTAGTGGTTAGAATCCTACGAAAATCCTTAATGAAGAAAGAAGAGGGAAATCGAGACAGGAGAATGAAGAAGGAAACAGGTTATAGTTAAATTACTATTTAATGTTTTTTTTATTGTATATTTACAGATATTTACTAGATAAGAGGTGTCACGTCAAAGGGGCGTGGGATATTGTTAAATATTTGCAGGTTATGTTAAGAAGGTAAAATGAGATTGACTTGCTGTCCTTTTATAATTTACAAGCGGATGAGGGCCGAGTTGGTTCGCTATGTGTGTAGGGTTTTACGAGTCAGATTAAAAGTGATCTTGGCTCTATTAATAAAATAAGTAGTAGTTTTTAGCATGATATGAAATTCGTGATGGTAAAACATCAAAATTTTCGTATGAAAATTTTCGTAAAATATATTTTGCATCGTATCATATGATTTATCTTTCCTCATAATCATTTTGTTTCAAAAAGTATAATATTGATTACAGATAATGTGTTCGAAATATATATGTCGATTCACTTAGTGTATTAACTTGGAAAAAGCATTAATGTTAATGTGATTGTACTGTCGAGTTCGATTAATTGGGTTAAGTCGAGCGGAAGGAAATGGTTACTAGGTTTATGGTTAGGTTTAGAACCATTTATTTGAAGTGTGATTAGTGTGTACAGGTGTGAAAGTGATGTATGCGACCGCATGGTAGACAGCGCTGAGAGGGATCATGTTGTGTGAAGAATGGACTTCGCCCAGTTGGTCGAAATTCAAGGTACAATCTAGATTTATTGGTATTTGGTCTCTTCAAAAATATTTACACCAGTGTTTCCACGGTTATAGTTGGTTAGGTTACAGTCAATTTTTTTGACAAGGTCCATGTGTGACTGATCGTGGTAACATTATACTCCACAAGAAGCTAAGCTTACCATTCATCTTCCGACACATCTCTTCTTGGGAAAGGTACTTCCGACACCAATTTCGTCAGAATGATTTGTCAACGAACAGTCATTTTGAAATGTTTTAATATATCTGATATATTTTAATTATTTTAAGCCACTTGGGGGGCTTCTAATTGGTTCCTATTTCAAACGCAAATCAGGGTTGCAACCCTGTGGAAAGTTCTATGAACTTTGGTTATTTAATATATTTTAGTAAGGCTGTTAATTATGCGAGTTGGCAGGGTGTAGCGATTTTTATCTGTGAAATAGTTCCGAATGTATAAAGTAGACATGGCATTTTTACAGTATTGCTGGACGGGACTTGACGTGCGTTGTTGGATTCTCTAAGGATATCATGGCATATCCCAGGCCTAGAGGAGGTTGGTGAATGCAGCTATGCGCGGCTGGGTCACGTTTGGTTGCTAGACAGGGTGTTGACGCGTGTAGTCGGATTCCCCAAGGATGTCACGGCATATCTAAGACCTTGAGGAGGTTAAGGAATGTGGCTGTACGCGACTGGGCCATGTTTGGTGTAGTTTGCAAAAACGCGTTCAACAATTGTTATAGTTAATTTTGGTTGATGTTCTGACGGTATTATCACTATCATTGTCAACAATGGTTTGGTGGTATAGTCGGGACATTAAAAGGGGTTAATTTTAAGTAACCCAGTAGTTATGGACATCTTGCCATCTGTATGAAAGCAGACTGAAGTCGGATATCTCAGTCAAGTTGAAACATTCTCCATGAAATTGTTTGATATTGTGATTAATAACGTAAACCAGAGGCCTTCTGTTCGTTGGGGGAGGTATTGCGGTATCATCGACCGAGATATGTGGTCTAACCTGGGTCGACAATAGCCAGAAGGAATTTGGAGGCACAGGGTGATATTGTAGCATCGGATCGCGTGTGTCTATCGGATTCACAACCCGGTACTCTTGGCGAGTAGAGGCGGCCTGGAGAGACGTTTTCATGTTAAGTGGGAAGGTTTTGCATATTATCGACCGAGATATGTGGTCTAACTTGAATCAACGAATGCCTGAAGGATTTCGGGGGTTTGAGGTAATATATAGAATCATTGTATGTAGTTGGGAGGGTTTTGTGTATCATCGACCGAGATATGTGGTCTAACTTGCGTTGAGGGTTGCCAGAAGGTATCCTGAAATTCAAGGTGATACTAGTTTTTTTTTGCTAAATCACTGTCAAACGATGTTATGGTTAAATACACACCACACCTTAATATGCACTTGTTGGAGAGATTGATATATCAATAACTTGAAACTTTCCAAGTTAAAGGGTTGAATTTTGTCAGTTTTCCACTGAGGGGTTAAGTAATTAACATAACGAATGGACTTGGTCTTCAATTAGGTTTTTTTTGTTAAAAATACTATGGGAGGACGGCAGGTTAAGTTATATGAAGTTTTTTTTGTGAAATACAGTTTTGCACAAAAGGTCGCAATTTCTAGTCGACTGTTATGTGGTATATTAATGTTGTGATAATGCTTCGTTTGAAATCGTAGATTTCTCGCTGTGCATTATCATGGGGCAGAATGAGACAGTTCTGAGCGCCTGCCTCAATTTTAGAGTAGAAATTGCTCGTCTTAAAGAAGTAGCCGTTTGTCATTAGGCCTTTGTTGAAGGCTTAACGGAAGTTGTTATATTATGGGAGTAATGTTAAAATTGGAATTTAATGATTTAGAATAATACGTAGTAAAAAGGTACACCTGTGGGTTCCATATATTTGGATTTTTTAGGTCAAGATCAATTGGTTCTAATAAATGCTAGTTATCACTAAAATAGAGCAAATATAATTCTTTATAATATTTGTTTTTATGTAAAGTAACACATCGTTGGTTGAGATAATAGAAAATGTAAATAGTTAGGATATGAATTATTATTATTTTGCACTTTCAAAATAGGTTAGTCTAGGAAAACGCTATAAATTAAGGATATCTTGAATATCTGAGGAATTTACACCATTAAGTAGGCCTTGTTTTAACTGTATTTTGTGTTAATTATATTTTACAATAGATGAAAACATTATGTTCCTTCGACTAAGGATAGGATATAAAGTTGATCTATGTTTTCCATTATATGAAGTTTGTCGTTAGTTAGTTACCTAGCTCAATGCTAGGTTCGTTGATAATTAGCTATTGTTTATAAATTAACGCAGGTTTAGATGACATTAGGAGGAATCTGAAATAAACATTGTTTGAACTCAGAAATCAACCTTAGGGTGAATTGAAATGTATTCTAATGGAATTACGAGGTGGCTTTGGCTGTTGTGTGGTAATTTTCCTTGAGATTTTAGGGTTTATAACTCAATTATTTTGTAATGTTTGAGGTTAATTTTGGTATTGAATATCAACATACAGCGGTAGCTAGGAAATGTGTTTCGACTGGTTTCGACTTGTATGGCGTGGGGCCGACATAGTGGCGCCAACAGTACCCGCAGAATAGCAAGAAATATGTTTGATGGCGACGACGTCGTAGGGGGGGGCGCATGCGTTTAGATACGCTATAGCAATGATCATAAGGACTTTTATCGGTTGGGAGTCCATGTTACAGTGGTTCTGGTGTCGGCGAGGGTTTTTAAGGCGGTGCGACGGGGAAGCGTTCACTTTTCACGGGACACGGACGAAGCAACACGGCTCTTTTCACGGACCCGCGGGGCGACACTTCACTTCTCTCCGACGACTACGAGGCAGCGACGGGGCCAGTGGAGATCTTCAGGCAGAGGCTAGCAGTGTATGGCGGTGCTGCGAGGCCTACCGTCGAGCAGCATCTTCAGCTGTAGTGGTAAATTGGGAGGACCCAGCGAGCCCAATTCCTGGTAGGATTTTAATTTAACTTTATTTTAACTTATCAGTGAGTGTATTGCCTGTATCTATTTCCAACATTATCATATCTTTCTATTAGGATACGACTTCGGTTGGTAGTATAAAGTTTATACCCACGCGTGTGCTTTAAATGTGTAGCGGTGTTGTAACTTTGTAACTACCGCCATTTAAGAGTGCGGTTTTATTCCTAAGCGATGCATATTTGATGGTTATGGTTTAAGCATCCTTGTCAGCGAGTAATTATTAGTAATATGAAGAGGTTTACTATTAAGAAAACTGCCATATCTAAGCTATTTTAGTATATTACGTTCGATTGGTGCCGTACTATTTTATTATATAGAATTCAGTTATTCTAAAGTGTTTTTATAATTAAGTTTCGCGGGGTGTTTCAGTAAATTAGTGTAAGTTGGTTAGTAAGCGCCACTGATGCATTAAAGTATCTCATGTGTGAGGTATATTATTAGGATGTTATTATTGGGCTATCTTATACGGAACTACTTTTGTTAGATAATGGGTTAAGACCGAGCGGCTTCCTTTTAGGTAACAAACTATTAATAGAAATGTTGCGAGCCAACATGTCCCTGTACGAAAATATGTCAGAAATTAAGGGTAGTCGGTGTCATGGGGTATTAGTAGTGTGGTTTCTGAGTAAAGTCGATACAATTTTGTGTGTAAGCATTCGTGTTTGAGTCTCCCTAAGTAAGCCACCCATAGCTGCAAGTGCACTGTTTATGACCCTGACATAGGTGGTCCGCTCGATAAGAGGTTCCCAATCAGGAGAGACGTGAACTACTTTTGACGAACCCTACATGGAATGCATTGACAAGGGCGAGGGGTCAAGGGATCTCGATCTTGCTAATTGAGGTTTCTTTCCGTTTGTCTGTTTGTCTAGTTTTAGATTGATCCTTCTGTTACAGAAGATTTGTTATCGATTTTACAAAGGATGCATACTTTTCTTTAATATTTATGAAAGTTAAATATCAGTAGTTCAAGTTAACAAACGTACCGAGGAATTTTTGTTATGGAATTTTCAATAAATATGGTGTGATTGGAATGGCGGTTAATTGCCGGTTGTCAGGCTCAACTGCGCATCGTCGTATATCTATCAATTTCTCGACTATAAAGGTGCCTTTGGGTCCTGCAAAGCTGGGATTGTTCGCTAGTCTAGTCACACTACAACCTTTGAAATATCTCTATAGTAAAAATCTTTCTGTAAATTTTAGGCGATTTAATTTAATCTTCATTATTAATCACTCTAATGTGAATATTAGAAAATTATTTGTAGTATAAGCAATACGCAATAATTAGGTCAAAACATTATTCAACTATTAAGCATTTCATTCTGCATCCCAACGTCATCATTCAAAATCATCATCATCATCAAAATCTTAATATTTTAAGATGTACATCATTGAACGAACTTCTTCGAAGGAGTGACAAAAATCTAACGATGTGAATTTTATTTATATATATCATATTTAGTCAAATAATTTATTTAATAAGTTATGTATTTCGTTGGTTTGAAGAAGCAAGTAAGTTAAGCTGTAGGTATGAAAATAAATTTATGGTATGTTTTTATTAATGTGTAAACTTTTCTCTCATAGTGCGTCTCCCTCTCACCTTGTCGAAAAGCACCTGGGACTACCATCACACAGCGTCGGGTTCTTCCGCTAGATTTGCGATCACATCTTGGCCACCACTTCAGAGCAAGCCACGACTTTATTCTATCGGCAGGTTTAGTTAGGATACTTTAGACTAGGTTCCAGAGAACATTCTTCAAGTCTACTTTATGGTTTAGTTAGTGTTTTCGTCTTTAGTAGGTACGGAGCTAGCCATTTTCGTTTAATCCGCTTTGCTTTTGGACTAGCATTCCTAGGAGACAAAGTGGATTCCCTAATGAATTCTAGCTTGAATTTGTTGGGATAAATAACAAAAGTTTCTGTAGCTTAGGATAGTTCGACTTAGATTAGGGTCTTAAATTATCAAAGTTACTAATATACTCGGCCGGGACTAACCCTATTGTTTTATTCGCTTTGTTATTGGGTTAGTATTGTCTAGGAACCAAAGCGAATATCCTATGAGATCTAGCTGGATTTCATTGGATCAAATAATCAAAGTTTCTTTAGCTTCAACATAAAATACTACGTTCAATGTTTAATGATCAATAAATAATGATTTGTTTCCCCTCATTACTTGTTTAATTATTTACCTTTAGCTACACCTACAGGTAGGTTACTCTTTCAGCTAGGCTTTAGGCTAAGTTTAGAATAGGAAAATATAGATCATAGACATTAGGTAGGATCGTCACATTTTGATGACGGGATCGTCACAATGTCAACAAATTTTTACTGAATACAACTTTCCATATAATACATTATATAAAAGCACCTTTTAAAGTTTAACTTTTGCATGTAAAATGCATGGGTGCTTTGAATAGTTCAGGCCAAAGCTGTATGTCAGATATTTCTGCGCTCTTTTTCGTATCAAATATTATTGCAGGTGACTGTACCTAGTAAATTTTGAGTCTGATTAACTAGAAGACCTAGACGTGCCTTCAAGTTTTGAATAAAATTAAGACCTAGTTCATTAACGAAATAGTGTGCATGCTTCGCATATTTAATTGGTGTGTAACTTAATAATGGGAGAATCTTTTTATATTTTTATCCCTGAATTGAATACTTAGGTACACAACGTAATAGTTTTTATAACTAATTTAGCATTTCCCACTAGAGCACGCGAGGCCGTGGGCTCGGGCTCAAATCTATAAACAACTGAATCAAAAATCGCATTAATACATTTTATATTTTTGTAATATGCCGATTATTTGTTTGTAAAAGACAAAGTATCAAATACATAACGCAATTTCTCAACTCTGCAATAGGTAAAACAAGAACTAAATTTTTAACCACACACCAAACTAGGCCGCTTCCTTTATCTTAGACCAGCTTCTGCCCGCGACTCCGTCCAAGTGGAACTCGTTTATATCCCAGCTCTATATAATGTTTCACCCCGCATTTACCCCCTTGGGGGATGATTTCCGGGATAAAAACAATCCTATGTCCTTCCCCGGAACTCAAACTATCTCTATACCAAATTTTATCTAAATCGATTCAGCGGTTTATGCGTGAAGAGGTAAGAGACAGACAGACACACTTTCGCATTTATAATAAATATTAGTATGTTATCCATATGTGTATATGTTATTTTTATTTCACGTTTATCACGTGAAATAAAAATTAATATGTACTTATACGTAAACTTACACGAGCATTTCTAATTCGAGGCTTGACGAGACTAATACCGGTAGGTAAAGTTTATGAATTCCTCAATTCCTTTAGGAATGAATTAATTCTATTACGATGATGTCTTCCTTCAGTGCAAACCCAATCAAACTTAGCAAACTCAAAGAGTGAGGATGTGCCAGTAAACGAGTGTTCAATTGAGCAAGATCTCGATTATCCTGAAATTGAAATCGAATGCGGCCGGCGAATTGAAAATGAACCTTCCACGACGATCGACTCATTTTTTCTTTTCCCTCGACTCCAAGAAATCTGTTACAAATGAGTAATAGAATTCCGTCGAGTTCATTTTTCTACAATCAAATTATACTGTTGAAATGTAGACGGCCCGATCGGTTTAAAAGTACCCTGGGATAAGACATATTCACCTAATTTTATTTGAGTTAATATCGCAATTTGATTTTAAACTCCTTTCAGTTCATTTACCTATGTCATACAAAACGTAATTTGCTAAATATGTAGTACGGCACAATGTAGGTATGTGTAGGTATAGCTTTTGACTTTAATGTATAAGGCGTCTACATTTGACGTAACATAGTATCTGTCTAAATAAATGTAGGGTTTACTTAGCGCTTTATTATCCAGCGCCCTATATCGTTCTCGCGATCTCGAGATCAGACTGTACTGAATATTGAGTAAACAGGAGAGGCTAAATCGCCTCGGGCCACAAGGTTAGTCTATTCTAATCTGCTTTTTGAATTTACACAGAAAACGTTGTAATGTTTCGTAATTTACGACCGGCGTAGCTCAGTGGGTGGTGACGTTTACGAAGCTGTTGGCTCTAAATTAAATTCACTCAGGATGAATCCGGTCTTCACGCGCACATACTCTACTACTTCCTCTGCCTTCGTAGTGTAGTTCACCCGGGACGCGTAAAGCTGCATCGAAGTCGTAGCAGGACGCAGCAGGTTATTTGGTCCAGTCGGTGCGGTACCGCACAGATTCTTCTTTTCCTCCACCTTGTCGCGTCGCGACTTCTTTTGAATTGTCTGTGGCAGATTCTTGCAAATGACAGACAATGTACCAACACACCCGACGCGACAAGGTTATACGAGAAACCCTTGATAACGGGAAAGTGGAGGGTAGACGAGCTCGAGCTTCGGCCAAATGGAGTGATCAAATCACTAACCGCACCGGATTCGGGAAACACTAAGACCCCATACCATTACGGCCAGCCATCTGCACTCCCCGACTATGAAATAACGGTCACGATCCTCAGTATTGCCAGAAACCGCCTAATTGGATGATTGGATATACAGGAGTTTCCTCCTCATCTGAGCGTTATCTTTGTTCTGAAGGGGCTACCCGAGGTTTTCATTGATTTTCGACAAGTTTTGAATCGTATCTCCTACTTTTGCACTACAGGTAGAATTATAAATCAGACGGCTATCGGTTCTTTAATCTTTTATCTCCATTTTGGTTCACTGGATTTTGAAACAAATGAATACTTCATTTTGTATGATTTTTTTAAACAATGTCTAAAAAACACTTATTTCGTATGTCTATTGTCTTGAAAGATCTATCATATACGAAATCTACATATTTGGGTTCATCTGTGACGTCTCTAAAAACTGGTCCAGGGTTTTCATTTTAAACCAATTAACACAAAAGTTATGGCCAGAAAACCAGTTTTATGGCCGAAAACTGTTCAACTTTGATGCCAAATATCACGAAAACAATGAACAATGAAGTAAATATGGGATACTATGTTGCTTAAAGCCATTGTTGTTAATATAATAAGCTACAAAAAACATGAGAAAACTAAGGGATTCAGATCGAAGGTCATTGGCGTATGGGAGCCCCTGAATGAAAATACAGACCTAATTGTACAGAATGTTTTAAAGTTTTTAAGTATTAAAATATATTGTCAAAGAATGATACTTAAGTAATTCTAATTTTCTCACTAATACACTATCTCATAGTGCTAAGACATCCAATATTCTAGAAAGAACGAGGTACATGCTTATCTCCTGAAAGAAGTCAGGCAGATTTAGATAAAAGACCTGGGAGTAATTAGGTTTGGACCAATCTGTAAAAATGCTACGCTTTATCAAACATACCAAATACGAATGATGATACGGATGATGAATCAGCGTTATTATACAACGCGCTGGTCCAGTGTTGCTTCGAGTTTGCCAGTGTGGTACTGAATGAGAGCTACCAGATTCACAGGGACAAGGTCGAGCATCAATGAGCAATCGATCTAAAAATCGTACTCTATTCTTAGTCATTTATAAAGCCCTGTCATAATGAATGTGACTCCATTTCTCAATTCAACAATAGTGACGTAGTCGTCTTTAATTGGGTTAATATGTGCCCAAAAAATACAATTATAAAATATTCTAAAAACAACGTATTTTGGTACTTTGTTGGTGTTCCGTGGGCATAATACGAAAAATAAATTAAAACAAAAATACAGCTGACACGACGATCACCTATTGATTAGTGTGTTACCAGCAAGCCAAACTTTTCGAAGAGTAAAATATATCCTTATAATATATAAACAGTTACTTACGTTGATTAGCCAAATATATCTTGCATGTAAAAACTAGCCAAGTCAAATCTCGAGCATCAATTTATCCTAATTTATCTGCTTCGTGTAAATAATCCGACTGGTCAAATAAGAAGTTATACTTTTATGTAGCAAATATTGTTGTAGTAGAAAAAAATGTTCTTTAGAATACATTTTATTTTAGGATTAGTTATCCCCGGAACTTGGCACCCATTTAGATCTTCCACGCATATTCTTAATTTTGAACTTGGCTCCCATTTTCAAATTTACGTTTTTGGTGGCATATCATTACTTTTTGTAAAGATTAATTAAAAGTAAGTTATTTATGAAATTCTCAAGAGATATTGCACGAGTTAGCATACATACATATACTAATTTTCATGTTTGTATGTTTAAAAAAAATAGTTATTAAGGAGGCAAGTTCGTCTCCAGTTCTGGCTCCAAATGGTTCGTGTAATAAAACACACGGCTGGTAGCTTCATTGACCCAGGCACACTCCGAATTGCAGTTGCTCTCCGCGTCGGAGTTGATGTGTGCGTGGACCACAACTGCATCTCCTGTGGAGCCGCGGTAGATCGCTTCGGTCACCATGGACTCGCCTGCTCCTCGGGCGCCGGCCGCTTGTCCCGTCACGCTGCGCTCAATGACATCCTGAGAAGAGCGCTTGCCAGCGCCTGCGTCCCCTGCGCTCTTGAGCGTCGCATTGTACGAGATGATGGCAAGCGTCCGGACGGGATGTCTTTAATCCCCTGGCGGATGGGCCGTGCACTGGTGTGGGACGCTACCTGTGCTGATACGCTGGCAGCGTCCTACTTGCCGGGCACGTCCAAGCAAGCCGGGGCAGCGGCGGATGCCCGAGAGAGATCCAAGGTCGGGAAGTATAGCTGTCTCGGCGCCCAATACGATTTTGTCGCATTTGGCGTCGAGACACTCGGACCTTGGGGAAGAAACGCGCGTAAGCTCCACAAGTAGATCAGTAAGCGGTTAAGGGAGGCTACGGGTGACCCTCGGGCAGGCAGCTTTCTCGCCCAAAGAATAGCGATTGCTATTCAGCGCGGGAATGCTGCCTGTGTGATGGGCACCCTGCCTAAAGGGCAAAATTTTGATACATTTTTCTAATTGTAATTTATTATAATTAGTTTAATATCATTTTGTATATGTATACTTTAGTAAATAAAGTTTTATTTGCACGGCTGTGCGTCGCCAGTTCCTTATGGCTTTTATCTTGGCTGGATAATATTTCAAGTTTTCCTTCGATTTCTCCAGGACCATCCTGACCCTGATTCTGATCCTAACCCTGTCATCACGTCAGGGTAGTAGTAGTAGTAGTAGTCCCATCACTTCGGAAGTCCCTTTCAAGAAAAAAAATTTTTTTTTTTGGTTTATTTATAAATGAATCGGTTTATACTGAAGTAACAAACATAAATAAATACAACAATAAGAATACTAAAAAAAACCCGTTTTCTGACTTTTTTATTTGTGGTAAAAGTCTTTATTTGCGGTTATTAATTTAATATAATATCTTTACACAGACAAAGAATACGGGTCGGTAAAATACCGTCTTATTTTATAAAATAGTGCAAGGTTGTAAAGTTTTTTTTTTAATCCTGTCATGATCTTTATTTATTTTACATCTAAACTGCAAAAATATCAGTAAAAACAATAACGTTATCAGGTTTAATTCGGACTTAATTTTTGGATATTGATATTTTTATGATGGAATTCGGGAAATGGCTATAAAGAATAGTATATTATGTAAATTATTACCAATATTGGTATATATCTGACTTATTACCTTCTCTCGATTATGAATAAGACTGAGCTCACTGTCTCGCAACCTCAAACTGTCTGGTCCAACAACACACACTAATCAACACACTAATCTTACAACCCACTGATAAACGTGAAGTGCTCAAACTGATCACTCAGTTGAAGGATGACAGCGCTCCAGGTTTTGACGGTTTAAGGCCCTTGCTCAAAGCGATCAAAGGAGCTACTATAACCCCTCTAGCCCATTTATTTAATTTAAGCCTTATGACTGGATTTTTCCCTGCATTAGGAAGAGGGCTGTCGTGATTCCCATACACAAAACTGGCAAAAAAGAACTGACAACTACAGGCCAGTATCCTCCCTGAACCTAAAGAAAACAAAATACAATTGCTTCCATAAAACAAAGGCTTCTGCTCCGGATGTAGCCACAAGACACCCATCGGACTTATGGACTCCGATTGATCGTACAGAGTTTATACGGTACCTTGGAGTAGAAATCAACCAAAAATTCTCTTTTAACCGCACATTACTTCCCGATCACATCGCGTAAGGAAACTTGATATCTTTATTATGTGCCTGCTCCACAACTCTGCTGACAGACGGGTCCTTCAGCTAGTCTACAACGCACTGTGCAAGTCTATCTTGGAATACTGCATTTCGGTTTGGGGTGGAGCTGGCATCACGACGTTGCTCGCTTTAGAAAGAGCAGCTTGCCAGAACTCCAGTTGGCCGACGCTACTGCTACCACCAAAATGGCTACTCACACACACACACACACACACACACACACACACACACACACACACACACACACACACACACACACACACACACACACACACACACACACACACACACACACACACACACACACACACACACGCATTTTTTGGCTTGGTAATCACTAAAACTTGTAGCAAGAGGGAGCGCATGAATCAAGACGGTTCTCATGCGATTTCAAACGTCATATACGCATTTGGAATAGGACACCGAGTGCCAACACTTTATTGAAATTTGAACTTGAATCGTCAGTTCAATATTGCAGCCCTGTAAATGCAGTAGGGTGATAAATGATACCGAGTTAAGAGTTGTGATCGTTTGATAGATGACATATTCGTTTAAAGTTGCATGTCTATTTCTAATGTTATTTTTCGTAATGCGGAAAAATATATTTTTTTTCTTTAGTGTTAAAGATATTTTATACCTAGTTGACTTTGTTATTACTACCAAATTTAATTAAATGTTGGTTGAAACTTCTAATTATATTACTCAATTCTATAACTTTTCAATAAGCTTTTACCTAATCATTTCGTCATGAAACAGGGAATTATTTGAATCTATACTTTGGCCAGCTGAATTGCCCATCAGGTTAATTTACCTTTCATTAACCGAAACTTGCCCTTCTGATAATACGACAAACAAGGCCTCCAGTGACGTATTAAGATTTCATCCCAACTGACAATCTGTCGTACTTTGGTACAACTTTCAGTTTCAAACTGACATTAGCGACGCCAACGGGCGTGATCGTGATAGGGCGGTGATAGGCCTGATAGCCGCGACGTCACAGGCTTCACCGAGTCAAAAATTAAAAGATATAAATCGCAGCGGATCGGATAAGCACAGACGGAGGTGCTAAGTAGAAAACTTGCGCTATGTAATTAACAATTCAGCGAACTCCGAGCAAACCGGGAAAACTACTTAAGTAAAGGGTTTAATAATAGAATATGTATTGTATCCATTCTTTAGACTTTTTATAGGAAACAAATTTTAATCAGATTGTTTTATATTCTAAACCTGTATTTATTGCACCTCGATTATGTATAATATTTACAACAGAAAATATATAATTACATTCGTCAGTAAACTAAAGTTTACTTACGTCTCGTTAACGTAATATCAAGTAGAGCATTGTCGCAGTTAGGTATAGGTTGGGATAATAATTATATTAGAAAATAAGTTAATCAGTTTTCGTATGTTTCATTTTATTTTATTATTTCTCCTATTTTATTGTCTCCCACTTTATTGTCCTATAAAGATAAATGTATGCAGTATTAAGGTTGTTTGTAACGAATAAAAGGATGTCGTAGTTGGCTCACGGTAAACGCATACAAACTAAATGGTACACAAGTTATAACCGACCGCCCATTCTGGTGGCCGACTCCACTAAGTGGCGGACAGGCGCTGGGTATGAATACCACCGCCCGCCCGGCTATATTGGGTAGACATTCCGGTTACGGCAGCGGTCGAGTGAGGTCGTGCTTATCAGTGCGCTCTTGCCCTATTGTTGTTGTAGCCCGAATATCATCTCCGACTACCTGCTCGCTCTTATCGCTCCCCCGCGAGGTGATTATCGCAATTACCACGTGGAAGCATCGGGTGTGTTAGTTAAGACTTTCTTAAGTCTCCAGTCGACTCGCGTGTCTCTGCCCCTCTGGAAATCCACGCTCGTAGTGGTCGCAGTTTTTCGAGGCTGTGGGCTAGACACTCTCAGTGGCTACCCGTTAGTTGAGACTTTCTCAAGTCAGACCCGGGTCTCTGTCCCTTAGAAAGACCACGCTCGCAGTGGCTGCACAGTGACGGATCCTAACGGTGCCAACGAAGTCGCTGTGTGGAGTGGATACCACCACGAAGCCCAGTACTGCGATCAGTCCGACTCTTTCCCTTCGTGTTAGGACACATAGTTGACATTGACACGGCGGACAAGTGGACAAGACTCGACACCGACATCAGGATAGCCTTCGGTTCTCATTAGGCGTAGGAAAAGTTTTAGCGGCGACCGACCCAGTAGGATGGAGATGCAAGACAGGATCGCGAGGATGGAGGAAGCCATGCGGGCAATGCAGGCCGAAATCGACCGCCTCACCGCTGAGAATCAACGGCTCAAGTTGGCTCTCAACGGCGAGGACATAGACCCGGCCCATGCGGCCCCCATGCGAGCTCCCACCCCAGCAATCGCTGACTCGCACCACCAGGCCCATCCGGCCATTCCGACGGCCATTCTGACCGCCCAGGCCCCTAAGGCCACCATGGGACCGCCACCGCCGCCGCCGGTGGCAGTTGCGATCCCCCTGACCCCGTCACAGGCCCCTAAGGCCAAATCGCCCAAGCAGGGCAAAAACAAGGCAATAAAGGCAGCCGCGTCTGCCCCAGTTAACCCTCCGGCCCCTCAGGCCCTCCCCGCAGCAGAGTGTTACGTGAGGCAATCGCGTTCTCGCTCCCTTCGCTTCGCCGGCGAAGAAAGCCCTTCGGACTCCCGCCGCCCCCGCGCCTTCTGCGCAGGCCCCTCAGGCCAGTAGTGCCGCTTTGGCAACGGACGGCGGGTCTTCGGCCCTCAGTTCGAGTTCGACTCCGTTAGTAAACCCGGACAAGCCGGACTCATGTGTCCTGATCGACACACGTAGGTACCACACTGCCATGGCCATAGCCAGCCAGCGTGGCATCCGTGTGGTCGGTTCAGAGGATCTGAAGCCGCCCTTGGAAGGGATGCGCATCACGGTCCAGGGACCCGAGGACTACCGTGCTCTGACCCGTCTCTTCGACGAGCTGTCGATGGCCTACAACCGGAGGCTGACCATCG
This sequence comes from Epinotia bilunana, assembly GCA_947049275.1. Classification (NCBI taxonomy): domain Eukaryota; kingdom Metazoa; phylum Arthropoda; class Insecta; order Lepidoptera; family Tortricidae; genus Epinotia; species Epinotia bilunana. The sequence continues at coordinate 14,517,858 of OX346257.1, forward strand.
AAGAGAAGGGTTACAGGGCCATCCTCCGGGGCATCCACAAAGATATCCCAGAGGATGAGGTAGCTGCGGATCTCAAGCGCAAGGGGATCGCCGTCAGGGAGGTTCATCGCCTCTACAATAAGCAGAAAGGGAAGTACGATATCGTACTAGTAGTCACCGACCCGGACCAGCGTAAAGCAGTCCACTCCCTTAAGGAGGTTCTCAAGATGGCTGTGAGGGTGGAGACTCCTAACAAGAGGACCCACCTCTCACAGTGCCACAATTGCCAGAGGTTCGGCCACGGCGCTCGTGGCTGTCACTCTCCCCCCCGTTGCGTCAAGTGCGCTGGGGATCACGCGACTCGCGATTGCGAGCGCCCAAAGGAATGCAAGGACCCGAACGGCATACGGTGCTGCAACTGTTTGGTTCGCAAGCTCCCCCATGGGCATACTGCCAATTATGGGGGATGCCCTTGCCGCCCAAAGAGTCGCGACAACGGAGCAAAGTCGAAGTCCTCGCCTCCCTCTGGGCGTAAGCTAAGCGCGGGCCGTGCTCCCCATAGCACTCCGCAACACTACCCCGCCCTTCCGGCCGTAGGGCTAGGTGCCCCTAGGAACCCGCCGCCTTCTGCGGCCGCAGGTCCCCGCCCGGTGCCTTCTGCACCCCAATCTCAGGCGGGCCCCTCTGCATGGGGGCCCGCCGCCAGTCAAGCGGGCCAGCCCGCTATAGATCCCCCTATGCGCTTATGCAGGTAATTCAGGTACTCCCACCCGAGGTGGCGAGCGGCCTGACTGCCCGTATATTCGCAACGACGACGCAGTATCTCGCCGCACCAAGCGGCAGCCAGGTTCACGGTGCCTACTAGTATGGATAGTACATCCCAAAAGCTTAAACCTGCTTCGATTACCATTGGCATTTACAATGCCAATGGCTTGAGAGGTATGAAGGACGAGGTGATGAACTTCCTTCGCGATCACTCAGTAGATTTACTCCTGGTCCAAGAGACCTTTTATCGTCCCAGCATTAGAAGCCTTTCGCGTCCCTGGATACGCTCAGATTAGAGATGATAGGCAAGATGGTAGGCCATTCGGGGGCACGCTCATTTTCTACAAACGTAACTTGCATTGCATAAGACTCAATCCCCCGCCCCTGACAAATATGGACGTGTCGGTCTGTCGCATCTCGATGGAGGGTCACCCCCCGATATCGATTGCTTCAACCTACCTTTCACCTCAACGAGACTTACTTTTGACTGACCTCAACTCTTTAGCTTCCCTAGGTCCTTCGGTCATCGTGGCCGGGGACCTAAATAGTAAACATATTAACTGGGGTTGCGTAGCAACCAATCCCAACGGCAATCGGCTTCATCACCTTTTGATCGATAGCCTCCCTTTCGATCTCCTCGCTCCCTTAGAACCGACTCACTTCCCTCATAACGTAGATCACCGACCTGACATACTCGACATAGCACTGCTAAAGAACGTAGCGTTAACTCTGCGTTCTATAGAAGTGATACACGAACTAGACTCGGATCATAGGCCAGTCCTTTTGAGACTAGGTCCTCACCCCAATAGTACTCCTCGAACCAGGACACTCGTGGACTGGGACAAGGTGCAAACAGGTCTCTTACAGACAGATCCCCCCTTGCTTAGAGACATCCCAGACAATATAACTACAACCGAACAGACAGACCAAGCGATCGATTCTTTCACCAACTACCTCAACGCTGTACGAAGCGAGGCCTCAAGGGAGGTGTCGGCGGAGGACATCCAACATCGACCCCTACCTAGGGAACTGAGAGAGTTGGTAACAAGGAAAAATCGCGCCATCCGTACCTATTCAAATCACCCTTCTGCCGAAAATCGGCAAATCCTGAGGGACTTGTCTAACGAGTCCAAACACAGAATTGCCGAATTTCGGGAGAACTCGTTCAGGGATCTGATGGGGGAGATAACGCCTAGTCATCTGGCTTACTGGAAACTAGCGAGATCTCTCAAATCCGATGCCTGTTGGACTATCCCTCCCTTGGATCGACCGGATCACTCAACCCCCGCGTTCGAGGACAGTGAGAAAGCCGAATGCCTTGCGTACTCGCAAGAGGAGGAGGAGGAGGAGGTTGGGCGAACATTGGGACTCTAGGCTACTGCCTAGAGTCCCAATGTTCGCCCAACCTCCTCCACACCGACGAAGCCCATATTAGAAGGGTCGATTCCGAGGTGGACAGGAGATCGCGTCTCCCCGTAACTTCACCCATTTTACCGGTGTCGGTTAAGGAAGTCAGTGACCACGTCAGGCGTCTCCGTATTAGGAAGGCTCCGGGTGCGGATGGTGTATCCAATCGCATCCTGAGACTTCTCCCCGAAACCCTCCTCCTCCTTTTGGTTGGCATCTTCAATGCCGCGCTGACCAATGCTCACTTTCCAGCCGCGTGGAAATGTGCAACGGTCATAGGGATAGCGAAGCCCGGTAAACCCCGGACCTCGCCTGCCTCTTATAGGCCGATCAGCTTACTTAGCTCCCTTGGAAAGCTATATGAGCGGATCCTACTCACGAGAATTCTCAGGTTTACGGCTGAGAATAACCTCCTCATCGACGAGCAGTTCGGCTTTAGATCCGGACACTCATGCGTCCAACAGGTGCACCGCATCACGGAGCACGTGTTGAACGGTTTCTCTCGATTCCAGGGGCTCAAGACCGGTGCGATCTTTCTCGACGTGGCGAAAGCCTTCGATAAGGTCTGGCATAACGGGCTGGTATACAAGTTATACCAGCTCGGTATACCGGATAGACTCGTACTCACCATACGAGATTTTCTCAGTGATCGAAGCTTTCGATACCGACTGGAGGGAACGTACTCGGGCCCACACCCCATCCGGGCCGGAGTCCCGCAAGGCTCCGTGCTCTCTCCCACTCTCTACTCGTTGTTCACGAACGACATTCCCAGGCACCCTAAGGTGCAACTGGGGTTGTTTGCGGACGACACCGCGCTCTTTACGACCCATTGTAAGTACGCTACTATCCGGCGATGCCTCCAAGAGGCAATCACCGACCTAGGTCGTTGGTTTAATCTTTGGCGTATCGAAGTCAACCCGGAAAAAAGCACTGCAATAGGCTTCCACCCGTCTGACTGCGTTAGTACAGAAAGACGGGTGGCTCCGATCCAGATGTTTGACCGACCCATCCCCTGGGTCAACGAGGCCAAATATCTTGGACTGACCCTCGACAGGAGACTGACTTTCCGTAGCCACATCCGTAGGGTTCGCAACCACGCGTTGTTCGTACTAGGAAGGCTTGGGCCGATGATCAGCAAGTTTAGTAAAATGTCACTTAGAAATAAGCTGGCACTCTACAAGACTTGTGTTCGTCCAATCATGACATATGCAAGTGTAGCATTTGCTCACGTGCCTATGTCATCGCTCAAGCCGCTTCAGGTCATTCAGAATCGTTTCCTCCGTAGGGCGACTGGTGCTCCGTGGTACCAATCGAACCTCAGCCTGCACCACGACATGGGGATTAGCACCATGTATGGTTTCTTTAAGCAGGCTGCCAGACGTTATTTTGACAACGCTCCCCACCATAGGAATCCGTTAGTTAGGAAGGCTGCTGATTATGTTCCCATCCCTCCCCCCTCTGTCGTTACTCGGCGCTCACTGATTAGGGGCCGCACGGTCCGGCGTCCTAGGCACACACTCACGGACCCGGACGACGAAATCACAGCGTCCATCGAAAGATGGAACGCTGCGCTTTCGGCGTCCAACACATTGCGTACACTTCGGCGTTCCCGCCGGCGGGAACGTCCACCGCGAGATCGCGACAACACAGACACATACAGTCCCTATTCGTCCCGGTACCGCCGCATACCGGGTAGAGTCAGTCCGACCCAAGTCGGACCTAGCTGAGTTTCTTGCTGGACTCTTCTCAGTTAGGCTAGGTTTTAGCGAACCAGCGATAAAACTCCCAGTAGTTCGACACCACTCACACCCCAGATTCGGTTGATACCGTTCAACCAATCTCACTGGAGCGCAAACTCGTAGAGTATTCCAGTGTACAAATCTTCCCGCGTGGTCGTGCCAGAGGCTCCCCCTGGATTTTCCCCAGGCTACCCTCCAACCACGCAATTCGACCGCTATATTGGGTTCGTCCTATTATAGCAACAGTCAGAAAAAAAAAAAAAGCCTATATTGGGTCTCCCTTCTGTCGTTACTCGGCGCTCGCTGATTAGGGGCCGCACGGTGCGGCGTCCTAGGCACACACTCACGGACCCGGACGACGAAATCACAGCGCCCATCGAAAGATGGAACGCTGCGCTTTCGGCGTCCATCAAATCGCGTACACTTCGGCGTTCCCGCCGGCGGGGACGTCCACCGCGAGATCGCGACAACACAGACACATACAGTCCCTATTCGTCCCGGTACCGCCGCATACCGGGTAGAGTCAGTCCGACCCAAGTCGGACCTAGCTGAGTTTCTTGCTGGACTCTTCTCAGTTAGGCTAGGTTTTAGCGAACCAGCGATAAAACTCCCAGTAGTTCGACACCACTCACACCCCAGATTCGGTTGATACCGTTCAACCAATCTCACTGGAGCGCAAACTCGTAGAGTATTCTGGATTCCAGTGTATAAACTTCCCCGCGTGGTCGTGCCGGAGGCTTCCCCTGGATTTTCCCCGGATTACCCTCCAACCATGCAATTCGACCGCTATATTAGGTCCGTCCTATTATAGCAAGTCAGGCTCAAAAAAAAATTCCGTCGAGACACCACTAACTAATCTTCATAACTTGTTTTTGATCTTCATGACCCGATAACTGCTCCTTGCAAAAATTTGCAAATACAGTCCACATCTAACAAGCATGTTCAGCAAATTTCCTTCTAAATCGATAGACCGAGTGCTTTGAACGGCGATAGCGATCTAATAGGTATTTTCAGGTATCTACTAAAAACAAAAATTCAACACACGCTTTTTTCCGTTTCAATGAATGTGTATTCGAAAGTTAATACTTGGCCATGACCATGACAATATCCTCACGTGACGCAGTCTAATCGGCAGCGCCGGGGGCGTCACGCGTCGCTCGTCACGGTGAGATCGATGATGGGAAAAATCATGTGAGCTCGAATTCATCGCCCCTGTAAACACATTGAACGTGAATATTGCCACGCGAACATTGATTTCTGAATTGGAGCTTTTTATTACGCTGAACGAGCGATGAAATGCGATAAATATTTTGTGGACGATTTGGATATATATGTTAAGTATCTGTACAATTTTACCTTTTTGCTAACCAGATTCTGATGTCATCATCATCATATCAGCCGAAAGACGTCCACTGCTGGACATAGGCCTCCCCCAAAGAGTGCCACAATGACCGGTCCTGCGCCACCCGCATCCAGCGGACTCCCGCGACCTTTACCAGGTCATCAGTCCACCTTGTGGGGGGCCTACCCACGCTGCGCCTTCCGGTACGTGGTCGCCACTCGAGAACCTTTCCGCCCCAACGGCCATCGGTTCTACGTGCAATGTGCCCCGCCCACTGCCACTTAAGTTTAGCGATTCGGAGGGCTATATCGGTTACCTTGGTTCTGCTGCTGCGGTTCTGATGTATAGTAATTTATTTTGTAGGTAATCCAATCCACATACGAATTGTTTTATATTAATATTATTATACACAAACGGTTGTGTATTAGTGAAATAGAAAAACCAATTGGCAGTAATACAAATATTTATTAACATTAATTGGTTTTGTTGCTTTTAAATAATACATATAAATAATACATATGGTCGTATTTAAACTTTCGTGTTGAAATAATGCTAATAATTACACGGTTCAACTCACGTATTAAATCTCTCTCTCTCTCTCGCACACACACACACACACACACACACGCACGCACGCACGCACGCACGCACGCACGCACGCACGCACGTACGCACGCAAAGAGAGAGAGAGAAGAGTTCGAAACATGTCGCCTTAATCATACTTGTTAACTTGAGACTTATTGAGAAAACCAATATTGCTTAGTAAGGACACTCCAAGAAAATTGGGACATCAATAGCACGGCCTTATTCACTAAAAACCATTCTTCACACGCTCTGTTGGAAAAATTACGACAAAGACTTCTGGTATATAAATGAAATAAAGAGGAAAAATAATTTGTTGATAGAAGAGTTCGAAGTTTACAAAGAAACTATCATACGGCGGGAATGGTCTAGCTTCGCGTGAAAGGAACCCTTGAATTGTTTACAAAACAAGCCAGATGTTGACAACATTTTATGAGAAATCGAATCGGAGTCCCTTATTTAACCGACAAACGTTTCACCGTATGCATTGTATTGAATTTTCATTTCATAAAAAAAAACTCATAAACAGATCACGTTTTAGGAACAGCTAACGTATCATTTTGTAGAACCCATCAGGTTCACTTTGCATCAACCCATCTTGTTTTTAACCACCAATGAAAAAAAGGCATCGTAGCTCCGAAACGGATGAACAGATTTGAGATCAGTTTTTTTTATGAAAAGTCTTGTCAGTCGAAATTTTTTAGCCATGTTTTTAGTTTTGGAAGTGGTGCAAGAGGGACAGGTATGCTTTTACTCAATAAAGCTTTTAATAGCAAAGAGATTAACAGAAAAATATAAATTCAAATGTTGACTACCTCTTCAAATTGACAAATCAATGTCAAGTAGCATTGTACCTCAAACAAAGGGCCCTAAATGGTATTAATGGCACAGGCAGTGACTCTCGGATTTTCTTCACACCTATTCTTACATGGAACGAAACCCGTTACCTAAAATAAATCAGGTACTATTTATTACCTACGAGTAGATACTTTAGATTTAACGCTAAATCCATTCAAAAGTTTAAGCGATGAAGTCACATATTTTAAACTAATTCGGTTTAATAACAGCGCAGCATTTTAATTAATGTTAGTGTTTAGTTAGACCTATGCTGGTGCAGGTAACTTTATAAAGATTAATGCAGGGACCTACTGATGACATGTCACAACTAGGTAGTTACTATTTAATAAAAAATAAATAAAATAATAGTAATAAAATAATAATAGTTTGGCAAAATATAGAATAGATGCACTGCTTCTTTAAAAAAAAAAAAAATTTAACTGTTTATTTCAATAAAAAAGAATAGGGGTTAAATTACCGTCTTAACTACTGATCTTAAATTTAAAAGATTTTTTTGAGTTAAGGAGCCTGCCTTATAACTATTATCTTAACTAGGTAACTTATTTTTTTTTTACAGTATGGTAATGGTGAGTACCTTTATTGTTTACGACTTAATTCACTCTTTCATAATTCATTCTTTAATAATTTACATGGCACCACGACCCAAAATAAGTCTTGGCCTCCGACACAAGAGCACGTCCCTTTGCTTGATCCTACGCAATGTCTTGCCAGCTAGCGCCAGCTCCGAGTTTGCGTAGATCCGCTTCCACCACATCCTTCTAGGGATACCTGGGGCGACCGGCATGTCATAAAGTTATACAAGGTGTAACAAAAATGGGGTATGAACCGGTCAAGGGCTTAAAACATTTTTTGACGCGATTTTTTTTAAATTTCTATGGAGCTTGTCGCCCCAGTCGGCCAACGCTCCATACTAAAGTAAAAAAAATGGGTCAAAATTTTTTTTCTGTTTTTTTCTTATCAGAACACGATACCTGTTGAGCCCTTGATCGGTTCACACTCCATTTTCGGTACACCCTGTATATAATACAGGCATATTAATAACATAAAACGATCGACAGGGCAACATTATATATCTGAAATAAATTCATTTCACGACTGCTTCGTTTCCCAGTCAGCATTTTCAGGGTTGCATAGTCAACAAGGAACCCTTATAATTTCGCTATATCCGTCTGTCCGTCTGCGGCTTAGCTCAGTAACCCTTACTACAAGAAAGCTGTAATTCGGCATGTAAATCAACCAAGCCGACGACAAAGCTGTAGAATAAAATCTTGTTTTTATTTTTATTTATACACACATAACCACTCACTTGCTTTCGGCTTTTAAAAAAGGTAGCCTAAATTGCTTTGAATTTTTCTTTATCAAAGAAAATAGGATGTAATTTTTTTCGTAAAAAAATCGTGGCAGTAGTACATGTAATGATAATGAATTTAAAAGAAAAAAAATCACGGCTAAGAAGGCATAACCAGTTACAGAGTAAAAAAGGCCAACTTTCGTACAAATTCGGCGACGCAGCCGAACCATTTAGTTGGCACGCGCGTGTCGATGTAACAAAGACAGACGCCGCAACTACGGAAACCCTACACTGCGCGTGGTCCGATACGCACTTGGCTGGTTTTTAGGGTTCCGTACCCAATGGGTAAAAACGGGACCCTATTACTAAGTCTCCGCTGTCCGTCCGTCCGTCTGTCCGTCTGTCACCAGGCTGTATCTCATGAACCGTGATAGTTAGACAGTTGTCATTCTCACACATGATGTATTTCTGTTGCAGCTATAACAACAAATAAAATATATATATATATATATATAATGGGGCTCCCATACAACAAACGTGTTTTTTTTGCCGCTTTTATAGAGAATGGTACAGAACTCTTCATGCGCGAGTCTGACTCGCACTTGGCCGTTTTTTTCTAAATGCATTACCATTTTCTTGACTCTTAAAACAGCAATCTTTACAGTCAGGACAGATTAGGTTTGTTTTATAAGAATCGTGAAAATTAAACGGTTCTAATAACAATAATAAAATTATGAATACGCTACTTTGTAATTAATGATAATGAAACTGCGTGTTTGTATCTCCTTTTGGCGTTAATCTCCAAACTTAAACTTAGATTCAAACCTAAGAATCAAATGGGGGCGTTCAGAGCTCGGTATTTAAACAAGTAATGAAGGCGTTTCGGGCGCCAATATTGATACACTGTCATCAACGCGCATTTAAATCGAAAGATCACTTACAAAACCACGTAACAACTTCGTAACAAGACACAAGGTCACAGTCACAACAAGAACATTTAAAACATTTTTGTAATAAGAACAACCAACTCTATGAGATTTACAGGGTTACCTATCAGAATCACTAAACTTTTTTGTCCCATTTTCATTTCATCGGCATTTACTATTCGACAAACTTCGTTTGCCTTTTTTTCAGTCCGACACTTTAGTTCTCGACGTTTACGGCAGAGGCTCTAGTATGAGTTTTACTGAAACAAAACGTTACGAACGCGTTCGCGTTTAGCTGTCAAATCCCATACAAATTGAGGGTAAAACGCAAACGCGATCGTAAAGTTTTGTTTCGGTAAAACTTATACTAGAGCTTCTGGTCACTTTAAGGTTTACGATTCGGTTGATAATTTGTTCGTATTATATATCAAATCGGCTTTATTATATTTGACATATTATTGTTTATATGGAGCACACATATGTTACTAATTCATATGTTTGTTTATGAAAATCGTTGTTACCTATGCATTTTCAATACTTAATTAAAAACATTAGCAAAAAGTTTGAAATTAAACTAAAGTTATCCTCCCAAACCAAAGCTGTGTTTATGGTAAATAATGTATACAAACAAGTGCATACTATTCTATTATTATACACACAATATAGTTCTTTAAATAAATCTATACTAAATAATTACAACATTTGTTTATGAAGTTATTTCTTCCGACCTGACCTTACTTATATACTACATATGTAGGTAAGTATTAGGTAGTAAAAAAGGGTTCGGTTCTGGCGCTTCGCCGGCCGCTGCCGCGGCACGCTCGCTACGCTCGCTCGGCTCGCGCGATGTAGGGTCGCAGTTCACCTAACACTCCTCCTCGCTTCGCTCGTCGTCGTGCCTACACCGACCTGCCTTAGAGTCTCTGTAAAACTACTTTGAATTTCACTCCAAATGAACATTTGGCTAAACGTATAAATTGCGGAAAGTAATGATAAATAAGTAAAGAATTGGCTGTGAAACAAAAGTTGTAACAAGCCAAAGCTCAAATGACTGTTGCGGTAAAAGTTTTTCGGATAACTGAAACATTTGGATAACATCAAATGGTAAATGATTCTCGGAATATACAATTCATTACTTTTTATGAATTGTATATTCGGAGAACTCATAAAAAAAAAGAAAACTTTTCAGACAAACGATATTCGGTCAATACATTTTAGTGATTGCGATAGGTTACCGATATACAGAGGTCTATCAATAGGATTGATGCTATAAGTTTGTGCTTTGTTCACAGCGCAAGCAGGAGTGGCCTCGTTTTTGTGAATTGCCCATAACATATACTCCTATTTAGGCATAACTACATTTATCAATATAATTATGAGTACCATACCCACAATGAAACTGTCTCCGAGATTGATTTAAAGGACGAAAATACTTAAACTGCAAGTTTAATTATTAAAAGGCGCACTTTATAGCCAATAAAAATCTCATCTTCCATTTATTTCCAAAGGCCCACTACAAATTCCCTTCTCGGAGAATTAAGATCAATCCGCATCCAATAGTATGAATAATTTATTTTCATGTCCGTTCGTGTACATTATGTTAATATGCACCGACGGGGGACCATAGACCTGAGATCTTTGCCTAAGCGAGTAGGCATAAATCTTTTATTCGGTGATATATTTTCCACCTCTAATGCGGAAGATCTTTTATTGGTCCGCAGAGTAAACTGGTGGTCTCGCTCCATTACTTGCATTTGTTATAATTTATTTATTGGGTACCAGTGCACCGTATCTTTTCAAATCAACCTGCTCCTAAATACTGGGCAAGACTAAATATTAATAATTTCTAATGAAGCAGCATTGTTACTCGTATTCAATCGCTTTACTCGTATATGCAATCGCTATTACAAGTTTTCGTGCACAATACTTAATGTATCTGAGTAATTAAATACCTACCTTAACTATTATAGTTTTAAATAAAACGTAAAATCATTTCATTCCTTTTATGTTCAGTCTAATCAAGAACCCGTTTTGAAATAGAACCAATTTAGTATTAAACAAATCGATAAGTTTCACTGGAAACAGGTCTGAATTTCATGCATTGCTTTGGTAGTTTCTCATTAAGAAATAAATGTAACCGTGGCCTAAGCGAAGGGTTAGAAAAGCAGAAATTTTTGTGGCGGTGCACCAGCCACGCCCCCGCGCCGGCCCGGCACCGCAGCCCGTGTTCTGGGAACTCGGTAATAGTTTCCTCGAGTTCATTGCACGAAACAACCACTTTCGAAGGGTGATGCAGGTGGAAAAAGTTAAATAAATCTGGAAAGGCTGTGAACGCTGTTCTCAACGTCATTAGGGCGATAAAAATATTTAAAGGCTCTGGCATTTTATTTTTTATTTATTCTGGTATTTCATAGTTTTTTATATAATTCATGATTTTGATCAAAACAAGGAAATCAATTTTCGATAAAAGTAAATCACATGATTATTTACATCAGAAGAGATCATCAGGTCATCAGTTATGAATAGATTAAGAATAGGTTATTGCAAAGTAACCCATATATATCTTATCGCTGAGGAAGCTAAGAATCAATGTCTAAGGTGTGATAGTGATTTATCTGTCAAACATTTGTTAATTGATTGTCCAATGTATAACAGAAAGATTAACTGTTAATCTTCCCAAAGGCTTAAAATATTGTTTAAATAAATCAGAAAACACTGTTAAATTTCTAAAAACTAATCGATTATTATAAGTAGATTTAAAGTTGTGTTCTATACCTATAGTGGTCGCTAATGACCTTAGATGTTTGAGGGACCTTAAATAAAAAATAAAAAAGACAGATAATTATCAATAAATCAATGTTCTTCTTAAATGTATATTCTTAAATGACTCCATCATTAGAATAGCAGTATGAAAGTGTTAATTATTCCTTTATGTGGAAAATAGATTAGAAAACACCGAAAGCACTCGTGCTCTAGTGCGTTGTTCAATGTGTTAAAGCGCAATTAATACGAACGATCAAATTGAATTTGAATTTTACGCTAAACTATGACTGAACGGAAGCAAAGCACGTGCACTATTTAATCAACACGTGAACAGTCGGATTTCCACAAAAATGAAAACAACAGTTTTGTAGCAGATAACAAACGAGCTACAACCTTAATCGAATCGCACCGAACATGTATCTATTTCATTTACTACATTGGAATTCAAGCTTAGTACAAATGTAATCCAGAAAAAGGCCCGGGCGGGAGCTGTCGCAAAAACGCTCTGCCTCAGGAAATTAACATATTAGTGCAATCTGCATCGTTTTAATTGCCGTGACTTGGGATTTGCGTGTGTAACTACATAAAGCGCATTTTGAAGTTTGCAAAATGCGATTCCCTAAATAATCGCATTATCTGTGCCAGAATACCAACCACGGCAAGAGACTATCGAGTACGCGACAAACAGCTGCTGCAGTAAAGTATAGGTAAATCCAATTCGCTAAGTTTAAACTTCTAAATACTCATCCGTAATTATTAGTTAAGGGACATGGGTGCACTACTGCCCGTGTGCCCCGCCCCATTCAAGTTTCAGATGTGTTTGAATTACATTGATTTTCGCAGGGGGGACGCTACCGTAGTTTCTTTCGCGTGCTAACATGTGATCAATCAGCTAAAATTTAAGAGAAAAGATTTAAATCTAATTTAGATCTAAATCATATTTACTCTTTTCAATCTACAACGTAACTTGAATTTGATTTCTATTTAAGTACATCAGTTAATTTTACCACGACACGTATTAATAAATAACTTGATTTTAAATTGTAGGTAAGGAAGGGTAAAAAAACGCGAGGGGCGTGGGTTGTGATACGAGTTTTGGCGATTATCGCAAAGCAATACGCCACGAACACGATTTAGTGGTAAGTATATAGAGGATGAGGCGTGAAGATTGCACCAAAAATAAAGTCTATTTTGTCAGTTTGCTTTGTACGAAGTTAATGATAATAGGGGTGTAGACAGTAAATAAAATAATCAATAATGTCATATTTTCTCGAAAAAGGATTAAAAATGTAGTCAAATGGAGAAAAACCAACGGAAAAGGTTAAATAATCACGAAGTTATAAGTGTCAAAAGTTTTAACGATATGTTCTGTCCCTTTTTTGCAAAACGCAACTTCATATGAAACGATGACGCTTGTAGATTGTGACGTCACTACAGACGGCAGCGTGCCGCGCCCATCGTGTTCGGCGCCGCCGTCGACGCGGCCCCCCGGCAGCATCGTGTAATGTGACGTCACACACTGTTTGCGTTTTCTCTCTCTAACAAGCAATATTAAAACGGTTGTAGCTTCGTAATTCTTTGAGATATCGGAATGGGATTTTCGTCACTAGGCATATTTTTTGCTTTCTTTCTTTTGGAGTAATAATAATTTTCTAATCTACACCCCTATTGCAGGTTATAATATAATTTAATTAATTTGATACCGTGATACAGTGCAAACTAGTACGGGGGTAAGAAGACACTTACTTACTTTGGTATTCACCATAGTTAAGTAACATGTAAATACACCACACAACATATTACAATATTGCAACATATTGTTAATTACAATGTACAATATTACATTAACCATGTAAGTTTTAAATTGTTAACTCTTTCCTGCTAATAAACGATTTTTATTTTTATTTTATTTTATTTTTCTTGTAGTATGTTGAGCTTGTAATAAAACCAAAAATTAAAGCCACGCAAGTCCCTTGGTAGTTACAAAGTATCTTAAAATGGCCACTAACCGTGACTTGTCAAATAAAATACTGGCCACACAAAACAATAACTAAAACGGCAACCATCATGGGTCATGGGTAATTAATGAAATTCTGCCATTTAAATAAATGCCAGAAAATAATCAATTTCTTTTTGGTACAATATTGCCTCACCAAACCTACGCAAACAACAAACCTGAATTCTTTGATAAAAGCATCTTACTTGCTTACTTACTTGGCGAGACAACCTATGAAACGTAGGTGAGAGTTTTCATGTTTAAAAACTATAACAATACGAGTATAATCACGGTATAACTTGCGAGTCTTGCAACTTGGACGTTCATTGCAGAGCACCTTTCTAAGCGCTTTATGCACCGAACCGTTTTAGCTTGACAAGTGAAACAGTCATCATGTAGCTTTGAACATTCAGAAATTGTTTTACCAAGTAACTAGTCGCATTTTGGAGCCGCACGTCACTCCTGCACGGCTAGCACGCGACGGCGCGCGAGCTCTCTCGATTTTTCTCGCACTATCCGTCTCTCTCTTATTAGAACACTTAGAATAAGAGGTATAGTGCGATAAAAATCGAGAGTATGTCGCGGCCGTCGTGTGCTAGACGTGCAGCAGGGTAATTACTTAACTTTTAGGACAGATCAACTGTATCTTACATTTAAAAAAAACCGTTTTTACATATAATAGGCGCGTTCGATAAAATTCGCTTTTACCCTGCTGGATACGATTGGTTCAGGACCGGAACGACGGTGTATCTACTCGAACAGATGCTTATGCCCAATTGCCCAACAGTTTGCGATTACAGGCTGAATCAGAATGATGATTTGATGATGTTACCCGGGACCTGCGGCTCGATCTGAGATTCACAAAAAAAATACTGGTGTTATATGATAAACCGGTGACCCTCCTGAAGGTTTACTTTAAATGTTGCAGAAATATTTTTTTTATAGATACAGATAGTGTCGAAGAGTACCTCCAGCATTGGAACTTACAAAGTATTTACTTTACAATTTTTCTGTTACTACACTATTTTTTAACAAGACAGCTGTGCTGTGAGGGTAAGGGGAGACTATCGAACAGCTCCACGTGTTTTGTGACTCCCCAGCTCGCGAACGTTTTCGACTGTCGCATAATTTCGTCTGCCCCTGCATGACTGATGGCACTTGTGATGGCTCGTGGCCGTGTAGCCCTAATTAAGACTATGAGCATCCCACGGCTGGAACTCTAAGCTGCTGTCATAGCCGATCGTTTCTCCCGGGTTTTTAGGGTAGATACCGAAGCATCAGTGCACCCAGACGACGTCGAGGTGAAACTTGTGTGCCAGATTACCGTTCAGACCAAACTGGCGCTCCCTGAGATCAACGGTATGTACGTACCGGGCTCGTGGAAAATCCGAAGCTCTAAGGCAGCCTGACGGACGAGGCGAAACTTCCGATCATCCCCCATCCCAAAGATAAGCACACTCGACTGTTATTTGACCAGGAGCACCAGAATCTGGATCACATGAACAGAGAAGAAGCCCTTCTGAACATGCAAGCTCCACCCGGGAGGTGCCTTGTAAGAGCGTGGATAAGTGCACCCACGTGCGATGGATGTGAACGCGGGTGCGTCGGGTGAAGGCGCAGGTGCGCCGGAGGGCTGGAGTGAGTCGAGCCACGAAGTGCCTTTTGAGGGCGCCGGTGCGCCGGGTGAGGGCGCGGATGCGCCGCAGGGCTCGAGTGAGTCCAGCCGGGAGGCGCCTTGTAAGAGCGCGGATACGCCGGGTGAGGGCGCACAGGGCACTTACATTTGTTTCGACGTCGCACCAGGCACCTCGCAGACTGTGATCGTTGTCTGGTATTTGGATGTGTCCTTCTTGCATGTGCGTAAGTGGGCGTCGGTACGTTGTATTGTAGTGCGACTTGGGCGGCAGTGGTTGAATAGTGGGGGCAAGAGGTTTGTACATTATTATTATAGTTATCCCTTGAAATAGTATAGGGTTTGCGCAGGCTCACTTCTTTTAGGCTGCATATGGCCTGAAGCATTTGGGTTATTAAATGGGCAGGGGTAGGTATTTATTTACTTAAGCTAGCTTAAAAAGTTTACATTAGGTATCTAGACGTAAGCCCCACACTTGTGTTAACTTAAGTATAATTAGGTAGATGTCCGGCACGAATATTATTGTATTCATCATCCTCCTAGCATTATTCTCGGCTGTGCCCCTAAAGGAGCCCGGGGTCCGCTTTGACACCTAATCCCAAGATTTGGCATAGGCACTAGTTTTACGAAAGCGACTGCCATCTGACCTTCCAACCCAGAGGGAAAACTAGACCTTATTGGGATCAGACCGGTTTCCTCACGATGTTTTCCTTCACTGAAAAGCTAACGGTAAATATTCCGTACATAAGTTCCGAAAAACTCATTGGTACGAGCCGGGATACGAACCCACGACCGCCTCTTGACAGCCGCATGCCTGAACCACTAAGCTACCGTAGCTCTCGAACCGTAGCTACAAATATTATTGTATTATTAAGATGAATAATGAATAATAATGATGAATAATTGATGATGTAGGCGGAGGGTGACCATAGGAATCCCTTAATTACGGGGTCCTGTCTCTTGACCAAACAACTTTTAGCCAAATGTATCATTTGGCAAATGTTTCATTTGACCTAATGCATTTTCCGTCAAAACAGTGGTATTTTCGGGTATTCTTTGAATATTATCAAATAGAATTCATTAGGTTAGGTTAGGTTTGTTTTATAATAATCCTATAAAGCTTTCTATTTAAGAAAAAAATGCATTATGTCAAATGAAACTTTTGTCAAATGAAACATTTGGCCCAAAGTTGTTTGGTCTAACATTAGTGAACCCTTAATTACAGATAACAAAACAGTCTTGAGATGATATCTTTATCTTTAACTCGTGTTAGGGTGCGTTAAAATCGTCTTAAAAAGTGTTAAAGGTTAGCTCGTCTCAAAAGAATTTGACATAATCTTGTTTATTTTCTTAATTATTGTTAAAATCAACTTTAACACAAAGGTCAAGCTAATTCCATTCATTAGCAAATTTAAAGCCCCTTGATCTAACAGCAGAGCTCGACCTTATTTAGGTAAAACCTAAACAGATAATCACTTTTGTTTCTCGGCATTTTATTCGAAATTAAAAATTAAATATTCAGTGAGCCGATGACTTGCATAATAATCTGGTTTGTGGTCAGGGTGCTTTATCAAAACTGGCGTCTTTCAAAGAGACGTAGATCATCCTCGTGAACTACGTCATCATTGATTTTGTATTGATTTTTTTACATCTATAAAAAGAAGATGTCCTCCAGTGCAGCACTTGACACGACAGTGACTAACAGCCTTTGGAAACTAGCTTATAATGAAAAAATGTACGAGGACGAAGTCCCATTGCAGCCAACCTAACAAAACACAGAATACATGGACCTAATATATACTCTAATACAGAATATAATATATTGGCAATATTTTCTTTACGTTGGTAGTAGAGTAGACACAAGAGAATCTTAAAACAATGTATGAAGTTCCGCCTCTTAAAACGTAGTGGTTATATTCTCTTTGGTGACTAACGTTTATATGTATTTTCAGCATACCACGTCAAAATCCCACCTCGGTCGACACAGTGACTTGCGCTCCGAGATCCCATAGATAAATGCGAAAGTGTGTCTGTCTGTCTGTCTGTGTTAATTTGGTATACAGATGTTCGAGTCCCGCAAAAGGACATAGGATAGTTTTCTATTCCCGAAATCATCCCCTAAGGGGGTGAAATGGTGGTTGAAATATAGATATTTCTACAAACAAGTTCTTTGTTACTTTATATCAAAAGCGGAAATAACGATACTAAATTATTTTGATACACTGTAACCGTAATCTCACATACTTATGAGATAAGCGACGCCCCGCCCCTTTAAATTAATAAACACAAAGTAACCCTTTTCATGCTGATGCGTACCGGATACGGCCTAGCGGCAATTGGAAGAAAAATATCATGCATTATAAATCAATCTTTATACGTTATGTTTTCAAATTCGTAGAAATGTTTATTCTATAAAAAAAAACCTCAATAACGTCGTGAGCAAAATTGCTAGGTATCAAAGCGGACCCCGAGCTGCTTTAGGGGCACAACCAACAAAAATGCAGATAAAAGCATCGGGTATCTTCAGTCTCGTGCCTCAGGGATCTTACTTTAGTTTTGGCTTAGTTTTTAATAATTTATGTTTTTCGTTTTATATTTAGTTTTAAATTATTTTAATAAGTCACCTATTTCGGGCTACATAAGCCATATAAAAATAATTAAATAAGTTCTGCGCTCTTTTAAACGTTGTAAAGTTATTGTCTAATCCACGTGTCAGAAAGAAAATAAGACGTTTACTGTGAATACGCTTTTATTCATATCTAGTGTTACTTTTAAGGATATTTAGTCGGAGGTAACATCGTAATTTTCGGATTGGACATCCATTTTCGGATTTTGTTCATACGCCGAATGTCAAAGATAGGTCACGGTCGCTTTAAATTCCAAGAGACTTAAAACAACGTCAGTCGCAATTTATACATATTACAAGCCATACGTATTTAGTAGGAAACTTATGCGAATCTTAGACATCGGTAGGTACTTACTAAGAGGTAATGTTTCTGAAGGGAGTATGAAGCATGTGTTTAGGAATGAATTTCACGAGTATATGTAGGTATTGAATGTACTTTGGGGATGAACATGTGCTTTCCCGCGGCTTTATTGGACCTGTATATTTATATTACCCTTATTTCTAATACACGTGCGGACTTACGAGAGCTAATACTACCTAGCTATTATAACCACCGCAAATTAATCAAGAATCGCTGATAGATTCGAAACATGTCAATCGATATTCAATCCTATTAATGACAGTGAGTTGCGGGGAGTTTTATTATATCCGTGTTTATACTACTTAATATTATAAGAGGAAAGGTCAGTGAAATTGTAGCTTTGTAAGTTTATATTTTGTAATCTTCCGAACTGTTTATCCGATTTCTTTTTTTTTTCATCTGCGTGTAGAATGGACGTTCTGGATATATCTTATACCGCAGGATTATCTGAGTTATTTGCAATATGCGGATGAAGCCACGCGGTTAGTTAGTATTATAGCCAGCTTCTTCTCGCAGCTTGGCTGCACACTTCATGTACCCTGTCAATTTAAATGACTGAAAATACTAATACTAAAGCTAAAACACAGGTGTAGTGCATAATTGTTTCCCATCGTATATTTTCTCGGAAACGTTCGTATTTGTCATGCTACTTCAGTCAACCTCAGTACTTTTTGTACCGAGACTGACTGAAATAGAAACACGTTCGTACGTTTCCGTGAAAATACGATGGAAAATAATTATGCACTACATCTGCAACTACTTTCTTGAAGAATGTTCGTTCATGACAGCTACTTTGACGTTAAAACAAGACATGTCACATCAGCAGTTAAATCTCAGCTTTATCCGGATTCTGTATGAAATTGCGATGAATTTCGCAAGTTGGCACAGCGTGAAATTGTATCTGACTTGCAGCAGGTGTCAAGCTGACGCTGAAATACTTCTCCGGCATAGCCGTCATAAGTTCCGCGGAATATTACTAAAACGTACTAGACATTTACTACGAGTATTTTCAAAGATAAAGCAATGCTTTTATACCACGACATCAAATACGTAGTCTAATTTAGCGTTAAACATCATATTATATTTACTTGTAACTTACTAATTAGGTATGAAATCTTGCCGGTTTATTTATCCCTAGTTATAAATGTACAAATAAAACACAGTAAACAATTAACAAAAAGATAAGTATATATATACAAAGGTGAACGTATCACTTTGAGGGATCTCTTCCAGCACGTCTATCATGAGACTCTTCTCGCACTTATTATACCTCTTGTTCTAAGTGTTTTAATAAGAGAGAGACGCGCCGTCTCATGACAGCCGTGCAGTTATTAACCTTTGAGTAGATGAGAGTAGAAACGAGAAGAGGTAGACTAATGCAACATGTACAAGAAAGTACAAGACAGGCTATAGATAAACATACACATACGAATATAATGGAAAACATAATTCACACAAGAAAGGAGAGAAGAAACCGTATCGACGAGAAATGGAAGAAATTTTAAAACAAGAATGTACTTTTATTTAATTTAGCCTTGATCGATTGTAAGGCAAAGCAATTAAAGAGTACCGTTTATAAAAAATATCGGGTTAAAAAGGATGAGTAACTTAATACATAACAACTTATAGTCTTTAACAATGTATAAAGCTAAAAGCACACACATAAGAAAAGTAGATTACTGGTTAACAAACATCAATCACAATTTTTGGCTTTCATTAAATACAAAAAAGAAATTGATTTGATTTACTTCGAAGTTAGAGTCCTACCTTCTAAAGGACTGTACTAGTATCTATAAGGTCAGGCTTCAGTAATAGGGATAAAGGACATTATTTTTAGACTCGATGAGATACCCAAAGGATCGGCCCATCAAAAGAAAGCCAAAGAGCATCAGATACAAAGTGATTTTGTAAGTGGAAACGAAATCTTTCAGCGATGTAATGTGAGCTTCGCGTGACTTAATGTAGCGTGGCCGAGGTGTACCAAGCAACGGGTAAATGGAACTTGCGGAGTGCAAGTAGTTTGCGAGCGGAGGATGGCCCCCGGCGATGTCGTTTGCAATAAACAAATATTCACTTTATTCGCCGCCGTGGATATATCACACCGTACAAACTGGAATAAAGTAAAATCATAGCCAAGACGGAGAGATGTCTAATTTCATTTCTAGTATAGTCTAGTAACTAGCAGACGAAATTATCTTTTAAAGTAATGTGTAAACTAATTTTGATTACTGCGTGTATGAAGCTACATGATCATAATCTTAGTGAAGAGTAATCGTGTTTGTTTTAAATATTACCTATTCACAAAATAACACTTGAGCTTAAAAGTATAATATTTACACCAGCATGCAGTACTGAGTTTTCTAGAACTATAAAACTAGTAGGTACTGTAGCATAGAAACTGATGAAAAATAGACTTCTTTTTGAAAATGTATTTAATGATGAATTTATTGACACATACATAAATTAGGTAGGCAGACCACATACAAGTTTTTTTAAAATTTTCAGTGGCACTTCAACAATCGCAAGTATGAAAATAGATAAAATGTGATACTGTAGTAAAAGGTTGCTAGCCTATAGCCATTAAACACTTCCACTTTATCCCACGGTCGCCTCTCACACACATCACGCACGGACAGAAAGTGGGTGGCTATTCTAACCCACACCACACGGACACAATCCAAAGATTTACCTATCGTTTTTGATTTGTTTGACTTCCACGAGAACAGACAGTGAACCGCCCCCAACATTTTAACTTTAAACTTTCATTGATTGTCGGGTTATGAATAGCATTTTAGAGCAAAGACTTGCATTAAACGTTCACATTTTGACAGTACAGTTTTGGTACTCAAAATAGATTGTGAAATTCTTGCGAAGAAAATACGAAGTGAATACTTCCAGAAGAACTGCAGAAGATATTTCGAGTAATATTACCGCTGATATTTAAACTATCCGGAAATATAAATGTGTTTCAACGAAAGTAAAAATTACTTTTCCCCTTACTGCCTCGGAAAACCGTCTTTCATCCTTTAAAACCAGTGGGCAAAAATGGATTTTATCCACTAGTGGGGAAAGTAATTTGACCTTGGAGCGTGTTTAAGTAACTTTTGACAGATAACAAAACGTAAAACGCTCATAATAGATATTTTTACAGATGATTTTAAATAAAACCACACACAAATACTAAAACCACAGAATAAAATAAATATTTAAGAACTTTTAAAAAATTGTTTGTTGCCTTCATCAGGCGCTGGGTCTCAAAATCTATGGGAAAACTAAAATCCGACTCGCACTTGACCAAAATTCTACTTGATATTACTATATATTTAATATTATTATTTAAATTAACTAAAGTTGTTTTGCATGTAGCACTTTCCTCGCTACAGTGAGGTGTAAAGTTTTGTGTTACACACAGGTGCAAATGTATTTTACTTCTCGTATGTTGAAACACTCGCTACGCTCAGGATTCTAATTTAGAACCACTCGCTTCGCTCGTGGTTCAACTATAGAATCCTTTCGCTTTATAAATAACTATTAAAACTTAATTGCCCTAATTTTTATTTTCAAATGGTACTTAACTGAAAATGTATTTTATTCTTAATTTGAATCTGAAATGCCCTATAGCTGCACAGACAGCCCACAATATTTTCCTTACTTACTGACTTAAATAATATCTTCGGATGTTCATTTAAACACAAGAAGACAAAGGAATGATTTCAGTTACGTGCCATAACGAGGGTGCAAAAATGTTGTGAACGAACCAGGTGTGCGCAACAGACGCGAGTAAATAAATCCGGCACGTGTTAGGGTTGACGACTGTTATTAGTTTACAGTTTATTAATTACTAGCTTCCGGCCGCGACTTCGTCTGCGTGGACCCGGGATAAAAACTATGCTATATTTGAATCCAATTTATAAACTATCTTAGTGCAAAATTTCATCTAAATCGGTTGAGCCGTTTAAGCGTGATTGAGTAACAAACATCCAAACATCCAAACTTTCGCATTTATAATATTAGAATCCTTCTAATATTAAAAAATTTCAGAAGACCGCTGCTGTATTAACACTGCTCTGTAGTTTATGTGGTGTCTTTTTACTGGTGGTGAGTAATGAAACAATTTAGGGGTACAGTTTGTTGCCACTGTACCTTTTTGTCCGCTTTTCGTTCCAATAATACTACAAATATAGGGTGTTTTTTTAACCGTCTTAGAGCCGAAGCCCAGTTAATGTATACACTTTAAAAAGTTTTTTTTTATCAATGTATTAATTTTGTTGTTTTTTGTATTACTTAATATTAATTTTAATCATCCAACCGAGTGCCCGCAGTGACCGCTAGCCACCATCTTTTGTAGATAGGTAAGAACTCTAACCGAGTGAATGAACTTCGCACCGCGCACCATACAGGATTTTTCAAACTTAATTAACTTTTATTACTAAAAACATACATTTTTTTTTCACGAATGCTTAGTAAGTTTTTGGTGCTTTAAGTGGGCTTTGACTCTAAGGCGGTTAAAAAAACAAGTTATATATAAAAATAATAGAAATATGCACTGCCTGTACTATGTAGGTACCTACTACATGCACTTAATACGATGCAATAGCTTTCTTTCATGAATACTTTAGGAACCTGCGAGATGGGTGCTCTCTTCGTGCGTTGTCCTATATTATCATCAGCTACGCGCGGAGTGCTACGAAATAGTGCTAGCATACGTAGTGTTACGGAATAGTTGCTCAACTAATATGACGTGCGTCTAGACTATTATTGCAAACCCACTCGCATTATTACAGCTACGTCGCGAAGGCACATTGGTACCTACTCAAAGTGTATGCACATGACAATGACGATGCCCATGCCCACCACTCGTTGTGTATATTAGTGATTTGACTGCACATCGGCTGTCCCAAATCAAAACCTAGTAAGTGCATTTAGCGAAATTTTACAGGAGAGGCAATCAAACACTTTGTTAAAAATTTCAGACGCAGATAACTTCTTCACACAAGATTTGTTTACATAATTATATAGAAGTATAACTTGCTTTACAAGACGAATTAGTCAAACTAAATTTATATGTATTTTTACAAGTTTTATGTGCCTTACTAACGATTTTTTATATAGTACTATAAAAATAAGACAATGGTGTTATGTCAATTACAATATAAAAAGCTAGCAAGTGGTCATGTTAGTTCAAATAGTCATTTCGCACTTTAATTTAATTTAATTTATTTATTTAAGGACCACCAACGGATAACACATCTGAACAATACATTTGGCTTAAATACAAAAAAAACTAAGTAAGATACTTAGCCACACTTTCAACATAAATATAGCATAATATCTACCTTAAGGTAGGTCTCAGTTAGGTACGACGACGAGCCAAGCGAGGAGGAGTCTTAGGCAGAACTGCGACCGACCATACAGCGCGCGAGCGAAGGGAGCGTTCCGCGGCAGCGGCCGGCGAAGCGCCAGAACCGAATATTTTTTTAGTAATACTTACATTACATATTATGTAAGTACCTACCAACAAAAGTATAGAGGATTTTTCTACTATGATGACTAAGCAAAAAAATACACTCGTTGCTAATATACCGCATTCCCGAAATACCAAAATTTGCAAAATACCACATTCTTGATTTATCACATTACCGATATACCAAATTTGCAGTATAGGATATTCGATATAAGTACATATTTCCATGAGTACTTTTCAACTTTATAACCTGGTGTAACGGGAATATGGTAAGCCCAAAGTGTGATATATTGATAATCCGATATTTTGCCAAATCTGGTATTCCGGGTATATTAGCAACGAGCGAAAAAATACACTACTTATACTTATACAGTCAGTAAGTTAGACTCATTGTCTCGTATGGGTATTGATTGTTATATTATATGAATATGAGATCGTTACACAAATTAATGTTCTATCCACAGTGCATTATATACGATGCCATGCAATATTTTGGGAAGAGTAAGTTATGCCAAACGATACATGGTAAAATGAAACATAACCAAATAATTATTTGTTAAACAATAATTTACCAAAAATTTGGTAACTGTAAAATTGCGATATGTTGTTTGGACTAATGATAATAATAAATAAATAAATAAATATAAGGGGACAATCTTACACAAATCGACCTAGTCCCATAGTAAGCTCAGTAAGGCTTGTGTTATGGGTACTAGACGACGATATATATAATAGATATAAATACTTAAATACATAGAAAACATCCATGACTCAGAAACAAATATTCATGCTCATCACACAAATAATGCCTTTACCGGGATTCGAACCCAGGACCTTCAGCTTCGTAGGCAGCGTCACTACCCACTAGGCTAACCGGTCGTTCTTTGACCGATTCTTTGCCAAATGATAATTTTAGAAATACAGTTTGGGATTTGGTACTTTGGGAAAAGCTTTTTGCCCATACATTAGTTATCCACTTTCTTCTTTTCTTTCACCCACTTGAGGGGTGATTTCCGGGATAAAAAATATAATTTATAATAATCTACGCAGCAACGCAAAGTACGACCAACTACAAACTTCTTCTTTTTTTTGGCGTTCTGGCCAACTATGTCGGCTCAAATTTGACAGTATCAAGTCGAACGAAACTACAAACTTCAAGTTGAAACTCGTTCCTGATCCCAAATCGTAACTCATTACTGACTTGCTAGGTTTTTTATTGTAATATTTTAATTCATTGTTCTACACTTCGGCAATTTTTTAAATCAATAACCTAGTATGGGGCAATTTCGTATTTAAAAACCTAATAAGTTCCGTTTACAAATTCAAAAACCTAGTATAGGCCACATTTAATAGGTTTTTGGACTTGGAAATGTTAGTTACTACTATTTTGAATTTGATATTTGCAAGTATGAGAGATAAGATATGCACTTGCTAGGTTTGCTAGGTCTCTTAACTTTGATTCTAATTGTGATAGGAATACAGGTGTTTTTGCATTCAACGCAGCTCAAAATTGAAGGCAGTTTTATTAGAAAAAAGTATTTTACCAAAAAATGACCCTTGCTAGGTTTTGATTTGGGACAGCCGAAATGCCGTCAATATTTGGTTATTAGTTAGACGATTGCGCCATCTCATATCTATGCCTGATACCGCCGCCGCGCCATCATCGACGCAGAGGATGAATGGCTAAAATCGTACCTTTGATTACCTATTAAATCGTCAATGATAATAAAATATCCATAAATTTTTGTACATTCCGTTAAAATCAAATGTTAACCAGCACTGAATATGTATGCACTTAATGAATTAAACTCAATACCAAATGCGTCGCGTGTAAAGTTTTGGCAAGGTAATGCTGAATTTTATAAAATATTGCCTTCTAATCGAGAACACAGAGCCCGTATGTTATGAAAAATATTTGAAATACCTGTGCAGGCCAACCCTGCAGCAATAAGGCGAGGTAACCGACTTCTCACTTACGGACCTTGCCCCGGCTTCGGTCGGCTGCGCTGCGAAGCACAAAGTAAACGAATTGCAAACTTTGTTGACAAAATAGTTTTTCTTCCCGACAGTTATAACTGCTCCGGCAGTTATAACTGCGGGACTCGTAAATAACACACTGTCTCATAAATAACACGTATTAGAAACACTCATATATTTTGTTTACTAAAGATTGTACTTAAATGTGACATTTTTCTACTTGAGGATACCTAAAACTAGTGGTTAGATTATATTCTACTTCGCCCTTGCTGTATACCATACTCAGATGGGGTTGTCGTGCGTTAACGTGACAAGTCACAAACTTTGTCAAATAATAGGCATCATTATTATGCCTGTGGCACAAATAAATTGGGTACAATAATTTGTTTTTTTTACATAAACAGATGCGTTTGTCCCACAGAAATATTTTATATACGTCGAAGATACTTCTTACTTATTCATATTTATTTTTATTTTTTACCATTACTATCCTGTTTATTAAAATGAAACAGTATCCACACTGCACTTTCTATAGATCTGCCTTTATTAGTGTTGTGTGTGTTATTTGTGTTATATGTTATATTTGTTATTTGTGTAAAGTGGATTCACTGAAAATCAGCGTCGTGGCTCCCCATGCTCCGATGCATGCTGAGCGGACTCCTTTTTGAGACCACCCTCAACATTGTACTTCTTTTGTTTTTTTTTTTCAGTTTTAAGCAGTTTGTATGTAATTTTGTGGTTGTGTTTTTCAAATAAATCATTCATTCATTCATTCATTCATTTAAATATACACTGTATATTGTATCCACTTATACAAATAGATTTTCATGATAAATAACAAAATTCATCTCGAAAACATGGAAAAATGCCAAGAGTGCGCTCCAACAGGATAACTTTTTTTCTGTCACTTAATTATTTTTGTGAGCATGTTGCCGATAACGAGCAAATGTGTGCATATTACTTCACGTGTCTATCGTTAGTAATTACCATAATTTTAATAGGTTTATAAACGAATCGAAAAGGGAAATATCGCAGGATTATTCTTAAATAAATTACTAGCTACAATGAAACATTAAAGCCTGTCAGCATATTTAATTATTTTCGCCTGTATATCACCCGGTAAATAACAAGCAAATGAAGGTACTCATTACATTTTCAGTAGCTATAAACTAAAATAAATCTACATCATTTTTATCAATATAATGATCAGTCGTGTTTTTTATCCATATTTAAATATACTAGGCAACTCATTCATATTCTAACTTTTATGTGCGGAAACCGTAATCATTAAAAAGCGTTCTGAATTTAAATAAATCACATTGGTATCGGTTAGGACGATAATTAACTGGCGCGTCCCACGATACCACGGTTACAGATGGACAGGATACCACGAGAACCAATGACCTTTATCATTGAACAACCAATGCAAAACGATTAGGGAATAGAACAATGTGATGGATGGCTGCATTAAATTGCATTCCATCAGTCCAAATAATTCTAACTTTATGGCATCCTTTATCTAATCACATAATTGGATTAGTTATAGTATGGCAATTTCTGACATTATTCACAAATAAAAAATAACTTCAGACGAGTTACCTACATACTAATTATCGGAAAAGCTGTTTAATTTTGTCCAACCAAATAATTTAATGAAATCCTTTAATTTTAACATGATGACCAGAGGGGACTTAGTATTTTCTTATTTAACTGATGCACAACTTGTTGCTTATGTCTAGAAACATTACGGAATACAGGTATTTTTGACCAGTGACCAGTTAGGTACTATGTGGTTGAAGAATCGTGAGTTCAAGCCTCGGTCACGCTAATAATCCAGTTTGTGGGGAATTGCCTCCTTGCATTGCCTTGCTAAAGGTAGAGAGGAAAATATATTTATATTGGTCGGGTATGAGGTCGTGTAAATATATGTAAATTTCCAATCTCGGGCCATGTGCGCGTTTACAGCCATCTCCATTTAAAGGGGCCATTTTTTGGTGAAATAACACTTTAATTAGTGCTTCTATGACAAGTGTCTACAGAAAGTGTACTCATGATAAAATTCCTTACGTATTTCTTATAGATCATTTATCTGTATAACAGAAAAAAAATGTGAGGAGCGGAAAAAGAAGTATTTTTTCCAAATCTCTAACTACAGATTTTCGCGCCAAAATGATATGCTCCGGATTGTTTTTTTTTTTACTGCAACAGTTTTTTAATAAATACTTTATCAAAAATATATACTTAAAGATATTCCACATCTTACCCCCGACATCGACATGCATTTTGTTTTCACTTTATCTTCATATTTTATATATTTTCTGTAAAAACATACCTATGGTTTTTTCGTCATAAATTAGTTTCACGTGTCTGTGTCTTTTAGTCAGTACTGATAGGTCATGATCATGAAAGTGGTAGCATCGCAGGCGGCGCCTAAATAGTTTTCCGCATTCACCCCTATTTTCCCGCGCTCATGGGGTGAATCCGACCGGTTTCAGCATGTAAAAATACTCATTATAGATCACTTTTATCACTATAAATTTGATATTTTTAATCCGAAGCGTACCTACGCTATAAAATCGTTTTGTCGCGAAAATATCTAGTTTGAGATATTTTGGCAAAATACTAGGTACCGCCCCTCACAATTTTTTGTCTGTAAAACAGTTTTTTTTAAAGAAATTTCATCTTTCTGTATACTTGCCATTGATACGTTTGTCGTATTAAAAACAAAAAATGGGGCTTTTTTGGTGTTCTTGAAAAGAAGACGATTGCAAGAGCACACATGGTCCAAGGTCTTACTTACTTTATTTTTGATCTCATACCCGACCAATATAAATAAATGTGTAAAAAAGTGTGCTCTCAAACACAGACGAAGGTTTAAAGTCAAATTAGATTGCTTGTTCATATAGTATGTTAGCCAGCGACGGTTACAGATGGACAGACGAGCCGCTCGAACCGTGTAATTAGTCCGACCAATCCGCTGTGCTAAGAGAATTAAAAAGCACGTAAGTAGACGCAATTAGTTTTAAGCAGCAGTTAAATATCCCCGACTACATTCTTTACAAGCGCTTTCGCGTTGTGTTCTACTTCGGAGGTTATAATAACGTTTCATATGTTTAAGTGAAGCTTCACATTTTACTGAAATGTTTTCCGTTAAATATTTCCGGCGTTTACAAACATATGAGGATTCTATTATATTCGAAGCTACAAATTAAACAACACGTAAATATCAAACTCATACTACAGCAGGGGAAGTAAAACTGTTTATCATGATTCAAACTTAAAACTTAGTTTATAAAACATTTAAGTACTTACTTAAATAATTGCATTCACTTATGTACATATGTATTGTGCTCTTCGCGTGGCATAATAGTGGTGGTTCTTAAACCTTAACACATGCATAAGGTATACTTACTTTATATTTAGCATAATCTGCTCTTGAATTTTTTGAATCCAGTGATCCGTTTGCGTGATATTGGGCTTTGAAGTCCTAATTTTTGTTCAAGTCATCTTTCCCCACCTGCCGGTTAAATGGTTACTACTGGGAATGTGAAAAGAATTGTGTCAGTAGTACATATAATGAATTTAAAAGGGAAACTACCAGGGCTACGTAGAACATAACTAGTTACCGAGTAACGGTCGACCAACTTAATGTGTAATTGGAAAGGCCAATTTTCGTACAATTTCGACCGACACAACCGCACCATTTGGTTGGCGCTCGCGTGTCGATGTCACAAAGACAAACAGGCAACGACGCAACTTGCACTTGGCCGGTTATTCATAATTAAATTCCATCACATCTACCGCTGAGTTGCTATTGAAATGCAACCTTTCATCAATAGTAAATTAACTCTTGTCGATAAAATGCACTTAATTAACTAATTTATTCGTATTTTTAAAGATACAATTTAAAAACATTGTCTTGATAAGCATACCTACTTATGTATATACTTAAAAGTATTATGATTTTATTTTTAATTAAAGCGGTTTGTACTACAACTAGTTATTTATGAAACAAAAATATTATTGGTTGAAGATGTGTGTATATTATTATATATATTTGGTATTTCCTTTAAAAAATACAACAACAAGACGTGTGCGTATGGTGAAAAGGTGGCGGCCATGATACTTTTACTCATCACTTCATATTCTGTACCTTACGTCCGCCTATATTATTTATTTATTAAAATCTGATAAATAAATGAAATATCTTTGTATTTCAGAAAGACTTACAACAAATCTGACGATTATATTTTGTATTATCACAATAAGGTGGTATTGGTGACACCAGGAACGTCAAACGTCAAATAGAGACATTTCTTGGTAGATTTCATGGAATTGAATTATGTTTCTGGGTATACGTCTACTTAACTACTAAAATAATGATATAACGAGGATGCAAGATGAGTCCTCTACAAAGTGGGGCTCAAGATGAAACCCACGTATAAAAAATATAACTATTAGAAAATTCATGTATCCTCTAAGCTAGGTTCGCTGGTGTCCCACAGAACGGAAAGTAGGAGTAAAGCCCTCTCCGTTGATTTTGGTGGCAGGTCTTAGTTGTTTAACATACTTTTTAACACAATTGCTCGTAACGTACCTCTTATTGTGTCGCTTTTAGGCTCATAATCCTGGATATTAAACACGCGTGTTTCAGAACATTACGACACTTGTGTGTTATGGTTATATCCCGATTAAGTCACGTTGGCACCTTGCAGCAAGATGTATGCATGCACACGGTGCATTCTTAAATTAACCGGGTTGTACAGAATGTACAGCTTTTTTTTTAATTCTCGGCAAATGGATTCTTACTCGACTAAACAAATTAAATCCTTTTTGTTAATTAATTGACTATTTCTTTTTGGATATGATATAGAAACGTTTAATTTAGTAAAACTATTCACTTTTGATAACATTTTACATGAATTAATAAAGATAACATTTTAAAACGAAAATATTCATTTTATTTTGTATTGGCTGTTTAGAGATTTCATCTAATGCGCGCGCACTGCGCAAACTTCACGAAAAAAAAACTGTTGCGCGCCATTATAGGTTATTTCACAGATATTTGTAAACATTGTTAATGCATGTTTGGTTATTAACGAAAATGTTGATTCGTGATGACTAGAAAAGTGATAAAAAGAATAAATGCCACTGGAAATTCTTGGCGATGTATATAACATGTGAGTAAAAACCTGTTATCATCAATAAGTAAAGAAAATAACTTGGCAGGCCAATAACATTTTCATCTTATGAAAAATGTGTTGAAAAACGTCGTATGAAACGCGTGAGCTTTGATAATTACATCCTCGGCTCTCTTATCACGCTCACCTGCGGCTCGCGTGATAATTCCGCCTCTGATGTAATTATCAACATACCTCACTTGTATCACAATGTACTATTACGTCACACCTGGCCATAATGCGAGTTTTACTGCACGCTGCGCGTACGGTAAATATGTATTAGGTATATGTCATGTAACATATACCTAATAGGACGATAGAAAACATGCCATCCAATATATAGCTACATATTATTTTATTTGAAAGAACAAAGGCTACCTACACTTTGTAATAAAACTCACTATTGTTTCGAAATTCGTCTTTGAAAAGAATATATCTCTTAATAGCCTACTATTATCGGAAAGTCGTCCACGCGCTGTTATTGAGTCAATGCTAATGCCTTCCAGAGACCCTTTTTGTGAAGGTTCAATGCAGAAAAGCGAATCAACGGGTGCAAATTTACGCGCAATTAGCAAATTGACACCATTTAATTTTTTAAGTGGGCCATTATATGATTAATTTCAAGAGTAGAAAATGAAATTATAAGGTATACTTGTTTTTTATTTCTCCCTAAATGTTTTTTTCTCTCAAAAATGACAAAATTAAAAGTAGTGAATTCTAATAGGTCGTAAGTAAAATATGACGTCATTAATATGTCTCTCTGTGGCACCTGTCGAAACTTTCACTCAACAGACGTAGGAATGACGTCACGCACGGGGTATACCGCGTTTTACAAATTTTAGTGATTTTCTCAGAAACGAGTAAGAATAAAAATGGAAAAACCACTTTATTACGTTCAGATAAAATAATAACCGAAATAGTTTTCGATTTAGGCATCATTACATATTTTGAAATGTTGTCAATTTTAAATGGGACTATACCTGTTTAGTAAACGTAATAAGAAGTATTTTAACATTAGGTACTTTTCGCCTTAGATCGCAAACTGGTAAAATTTAATAAATAGTAAGTAATAGTAATACGTTTTTTGTGGCTTTGGGCCTCAATTAAGTCACACGTGATTGTTATTGTGTGGCAGAACTAAAGGGTGAGGACCAAATTAACCATAGAATTGTATGGCGAATTTTTGTGTCACAACGGAACTTTTTAACTACTAACGATTAACCAGGCCCTAAAACGTTTTAAAAGGTCCAAAAAAGAACCACATAATACTTGAAATTTATATATTAATAACTTTTTATAAATTATAAAATTCCTCGTTTAATGGTAATGATGGCAACAAATTAAGGAACCTAAGCAATTAACCTATATACACTCTGGTAATAACTTTGGCCAACAGATCAACACAATACAATACAATACAAATACTCTTTATTGCACACCTCACACAAACAAAGCAGTTAAAAAGAAAAACAATACAAGTCCACTAATTAACGAAATTAATTTTGAAAGTAATTTGTGTGATGAAGACAGCTGTAAGCGTTTTGGAGATGTTCTGCGAATAGAACCAACTAATTTGGACGACACGGTTTAAAATAGCGTATAATAAAAGTTAATGGAACCGCCCTCTTCATGATTCTTGGCGAAGGCTGCTCATTTCCCTGGCCGTCGTTTTCGCTATGTTAATTAGCATTTTGGCACTAAGGCACGAATAATTTGGTAGACTAGGTGTTACAGGTACGCTGGGAAAGTTTTGATTTCAAAACGTTTACGGAATGAGCGCCGTTTTGAATGCAATTTACATTTTAAAGGCGAGTTTGTTATTGAAATTAATTTTTGCAGTATCATTTAAGTTAAGAAATTAATCTGGTTTTGGCAACATATTTACCACAAAAGTTTATGTAAGTATTAAATATTACATATTAAAATAAGCCTTAAATTATTTTTTTATATTACCTCTTGAGGTTATTCGTCGTTACGCGAGCAGAACCCATTTTTCGACTGTATTTTTTGTAATGTTGGCAACCGCTCACCGTTCTATCTAGCCGCTATCTTGTATATTTTAACAGTTCCTATAACCACTTCACATCAACATCAGTCCCGTTTCATTATGTTTTTGTCATAATTTATCTTAGTCTAGTAAAATTACCGATTACGAACAATTTAAACACCCTGGCCAATACCAACAAAGTCATACTTAGATGGGTACCAGGACATTCCGACATAGTTGGGAATGAAAAAGCAGATGAATTTGCAAGGAAGGGCGCGGACACAACCCTGATCGGCCCAGAATCGTTCTGTGGTATCACAAAACGGAAAGCATATTCTCTGCTAAAGAACACAGAAAAATCAGAGGCAATAAAGCTGTGGAAGTTCGCCAAAGGACAAAAACATGCTAAAACCTTGATCAAAGGGTACAATAATAAACCGTCTAAAGAGCTACTGCAACTCAGAAGGCACAAAACCTGCGCAGTAACGAGAATTCTGACAGGACATTGCAAATTAAACAAGCACCTGTTTCAAATGGGTATGAAACAGGACGCAACTTGCAGGTTCTGCCAGGAGACGGAGGAAACAGCAATGCATATTCTCTTCTCCTGCGGACCACTCATGCACAAAATAAGTATCTACCTAGGGCGGCACGTAGTGCACCCAAAAGAGGTACAACATATCACCGCCCAAAGAATCTGGAACTTCTTAGAGGCAACGGGTCTAAACGGTGAAATATAAACAAAGGGCTGCCACAATAGATCACCTGCTGGTCGAAGCGGCATATAAAGGCCCACAATAACACACAATAAATAAATAAAAATAAAATTACCGATTGAAATGTGTTTTGAACTAAGATACCTGTGTTAATGGTACACAGGTGCTTGGCTGCAAGGGCGTGTTATGACAACGCTTCCTGCCGCGACATAATCGTAATAGCCATATTTCTGTACTGGAGTTCTATTCCAAAAGTTCTACCCGGCCCACGAAGCTTAAGAGCCAATATTTGTGTTTTCATAAGGTTAAGGGCCAATATTTGTGCAATGAGCACAAAGAGAAAAACATAAGGGAATTTGGTCCTGAAGTTTGGATCTTTTTTTTTGCATTTTCATCTAGTATTTTTAGCAAAAACCTTTTTATGTTTACTATGCAGCTAGTTCCTTGTATATAAGATTGCCCCCTAATGGGTATACTTAATCGTCTTGAAATTAAATCTATATAATATTTCAAGGTAAGAATGATTTCATGAACAATACGAACTCGAGCTTATTCGAAGCCCGACTTCTAAGGCGAAAAGCACGGACGGGAAGAAAGTTTAGAAATTTCTTCTCGTCCGTGACTTAAGACAATGTTCTTCGTCACATTTGCGAGAAACATAAATAGGTACCTTTACGCATGTCCGTCGTCTATTTTGTTGCGTTTAACTTGATGCGTCTAAGGAAAAGAACCTTCGGCATTCAGCTACGATGAAAATTAATGTTACTCAATCGTTACATTAAAATTTTGAAAAGTCCAAATGTTGAAATATTGTTTATTTGTGTTATTACATCTAAAATTATTTAAGTACAAGACTTTTTATATACCTATCATTATTGATTTAAAACTTCCTTGGATAAAACTCACGAAGAAAAAAACATTAAGTACACCAACCCGCATGCATGCGCGTGCATAATAATAATGGATTTAAGGCCTCCACACATCGAACGCGGGTCGTGCGCGGCGCGGGTCGGGCGCGGTTGAAGCGGTATATTCACACCGCAGGCGGGTGGCGTGTAGTAACTACCGTTACTACCGCATTGAACACGCGTTGGTCCCGCGTTCAAAGGGACGGCAAAGAGCATACAAATACTGTTTGAGTATATACCCAGCGTAAATGGACACCTAGACGCCGCCGACCAAAAGTCACTTAGCTTAATCTTTTAGAGGAAATAGGTATGTCTTTTTAATTTGTTTGAGATTTTACTGACGTTATCACTTTATGAAAGATTTAGCAAACTAAAGGGGAGATTAAAGTAGTGAAATGCGATACTCAATTGGAGAAAAATATCACAATACAATACAATACAATACAAATACTCTTTATTGCACACCTCACACAAACAAAGCAGTTAAAAAGAAAAACAATACAATAACATGTAGGTAGAGGCGGTCTTATCGCTGAAGAGCGATCTCTTCCAGACAACCTTTGGGTATCGGAGAAAGAGATAAAACTAGATTATGTAGTAGGTGGTGCAGAGATTATAATAAGCCAAAAATCAAAATAATTATATTAATGCACGTACATAAATAGCTCACTATTATCACTTGTATAATCTTCCCTTGGATTCACAAGGGTCGCTCAGAAAACGCTGTGTAATACCTAAATCAACGTCAAAATTCTTTTTTACTGCGACCGGTGTGTGGAGGCCTTTACTTTCATTCAGCACATATTTAATATATGAAATGTGAACCTATTTCAAACTGGACACAATTCCTTTTGGGCTAGATTCTTTTTGAACAATAAAAAATTGGCCATATAAAAGTACCTATTGAGCATTATATTTTCAACAAATTCATAGTAATCCTTCGGGCCAATTTCAAAATTCCATCTGTACTGACAGTAAATCAAATAGTGAATGAGGCGACACCTAACCTCCTGAAGGCCCATTTGATCCCGCCCTCGCCTCTTGGGTCTTGCGGTCTTGAGAGACATAGGTACAATACAATTATAAAATTAAAACACTACCTAATATTTACTATTTAGACGACGAAACAGTGTGGCTCCGTGGCGTCGTCAAGTCTGGTGTAGAATTCGGTAGGTTGCTCCGGAACCGACGAAACACGACACCCTTCGGCCCGATGCCAGTGTGCTAATTGCACGCGCGATGGTCTCCTGCAGCGGCCGCGGTACGCACACCACAAACGAGCTGAAGTGCACGTAGTGGATTATGAAATCCTATACGAGCATACGAGCAAGTGGTATTTTTAAGTGCGCTCAGTCTCAAAATACCGCTTAGCCAAATCTATTTCCAATACGTCAGTCTCACGTTGCAGGATGCGACTTAACAAAGCCTTTACTATTACAGTCAAACTGAGAACTGAACTCGATTAGCTTTTGTTTATACAAAACCTTCACAAAACCCTAATCTGTTATAGTACAGAAATCGACTGAAATCGCGTAGACTTTGTTAACTACTTAAACTCATGCTGGCAATCCTGCAACAATGCTAGTCTATTGCGGTCTATAACAGAATTTTAGCCATGACGCCGATTGTATGAGATGAGCTTTTGGTGTTGCAAATTCCTTGACAACATCCTAGTTCAGTAGATAATATTACTGAAACAAGGTTTGCTTTTTTAATTGAACATCCAGCAGTGTTAATGTGTAAATCTACTATAATGCATTAGGTACGACGACGAGCGAAGCGAGGAGGAGTGTAAGGTAGAACTAAGACCTAATAGCGCGCGAGCCGAGCTAGCGTGCTGCGGCAACGGCCGGCAAATCGTTTCTGGCGCTTCCCCAGCCGCTGCCGCGGCACGCTCGCTTCGCTCGCTTGGCTCGCGCGCTATGAGGTTGCAGTTCTTCCTAACACTCCTCGCTTCGCTCGTCGTCGAACCTAACCAGCATTAGGGTAGAAAAGGTTGGCAACTAGACATTAAAGACGCAGAATGATATTAAAAATTACTATACGGACTACGGAACGTTTGTTACAAGCATTGATAATAGGCGGACTCTTTGTAACATTGGCCTTTTTTACGTTTTTGATACAGATTCCTTCGTGTGTGTCGGAGTCGGACTTGACCAATTTTATTTAGATGTTGATAATCTGCCCACATTTGCAATAAAAACGATGGATATGAATTCTGCACAAAAGTGCTCTTGTACTCAACAGTAAGTTATTTCATTATGAAACTTTTCACCAACATTTTGCTTTACTTTTTACGAGGATATGGCGCAATACAAAGTCAATTTTTCTGACTGGGTTTTTCGTTTAAACGAAGTTATAGATTGCAGACTGTTGCAATGCAGGCTTTGTAATCCGACAATTCATGTCAGTTTTACTTTGATTTATACACTGGCAGAAGTAACAGCAGATACTGTTCATACTTAGCATTTTTCAAAACATGTGTTTAACGCAAATCTTTCTGAGTGTTAGTGGATGTTTCTGTTATTTTAAAGATTATACCTACGGACAAAAACTAACCCTGGGAGTAAACAACGAAACTATATAGACTCCGATCTGGGCATTACTTCTAGTCTTGTTTACTTAAATTTACAAGGAACAAAACTACACAATCAGGCTATCATAATGAAGATTTACCAATATCACTGAATTAACAATGACGAATAAGTTTGAATCACTCACTTTCGGTTTGCTGATGATATAGTAGTCTTGGCTGAGACCATGGAGGACTTCAGTACGGGGTTAAATATAAAATGCTTTGATACCCTAAGCTCTGTTACCAAAAAAATATACTGAACACAAAAAAAACTACCATTACAATAGTACTAGCTGTTTTGCCAAATTTAAATAATGATGCCAAATTTACAAGTGCTATCAAAACCCGAATCAGCGCACCCCACTTCCACGTGGTCTTGTCCCTAGGGTGTATATAAGCGGAGCCAAAAGCTCGCGAAGGAAGTCGGCCGACAAAGCAAGTTTCTGGCGGGAGCCCGGGCGGAGGGCGGGAGACTGAGTCCCAGAAACGAAAACGAGGCTCCGTCGAATTTAGGAAATTATTTTACAATTTTTGGGTTAGCAATGATTTATTAGGATAGCATTTTCTTTAATATGATAGTATGATGTTATTAGTTATTATTTCACATTTAAATGGTGGGTTTGGTGATCATTTACTATTTTCGGCAGTTAAAAGTATTTTTTTGGCATTATATTTGACTATATCTGGTGATGCGTTAAACGTATGCCCTTCAGTACAATGCTCGATGACCTCAATGAAGCCTCCGAGTGAATTGGTCTAAGGATGAACATGGATAAGACGAAGATCATGTCAAATATCCATGTAGTATCAACTCCAATTTAAATCGGACACATCACACTCGAAGTTGTAGACGATTATATATACCTAGGACCGACTATCCATTTAGGTAGGTCCTACTTTGAGAATGAGATTAATCGTCGAATCCGACTCGGCGGGGCAGCGCACCGTTCGGGAAGCTACGGTCTGGCACTTTCTCATCTTTTCGTCCAATATTCCGCAGTGTCTCAAGACGTGAGAAGATTCAGAGTCACCCAAAGGGCATTGGAGACATGCTGGGAGTTTATCTGCGTGATCACATCAAAATGAGGCTATCTGCAGCAGAATCAAGGTAACCGATATAGCCTCGGAGGGCTATATCGGTTACCTTGAGTCTGCTGCGGTGATCGCTAAACCTAAAAGGCAGTGAGCGAGGCACATTGCACGTAAAACCGATGGCTGTTGGGACGGCAAGATTAATGAGTGACACAAGGTGGACTGTCGCGGAAGGTCGCGGTAGCCCGCTGGATGTGGGTGGCGCAGGACCGGTCATTGTGCCACTCTTTGAGGGAGGCCTTTGTCCAGCAGTGGACGTCTTTAGGCTGATATGCTGATGATGATGAATAAATTTGAGACTTTAATGGCTGGCTGATTGTAGTTTCATATTATTACTTTCCTTCTAGGTTTACAAGGATTTTAGCCCATGTAATGTAGTATAAATCATGGTCTGAAATAAAACTACAGGTAATTCACACTGGTTTGAAATCAGCCCTATAAATATTTTGTACACACTGTTAGAGTACGCCACTGCATATAATAGAGGAAGTTTGTTTTACACTGCGTTATCATAAATAATGCTTAATGCTCTATACATAAACATTTTAATTTCCGCATTTCAATCGACCGTGGCGCGTTGCAACCAACTCTATGGAAATGATTTATTTCATGCGATACACTGGTCACGTGAAATCTAAGTGGCATTGTTTCGGAAATACATATTTTTGTTTTGAATGAAAACCCTACATGGTCGCACTTATTTTTACTAATATTTTTATTACACAGGTAAATTATATTTGTACTTACTTCTATTTTATAAAAAAAGCTTCTGCTCACGGGGCTTTGCTTGCGTTGCAAGGAATGCAGACGGAGCCGCAGATAAAATAAAGTTTATTTCCAGCCTGAAGGTTTAATCTATACACCGGTGAAGTATACAAAGCTTCAAACTCACAAACTCAGGCATACAAACTTCTATTACTACTCTATAATCCTATAGATGCATACTTTTGCGTCCAGTGTATACAATGGACCATATGTAAGAGCAATGGACCGGACAGACATCGTACTAATATTAAAATGCGAAACTTTGGATGTTTGTTACTCAAGCACGCTTAAACGGCTCAACCGATTTGGATGCAATAGTGCACGAAGATAGTTTTTACCATGGATCAAAATACAGGAACGTTTTTATTATGAATAAAATAATAACTTTGTGTGTATGACTATGAGAGTCCCGGTTGTCAATTGACTCGTAAAATCTCATTAATTTGCTAAATTTTTTTGTCGGATAGCCTGAGCCTGCGGTGTAAACATGCTGCAAGCGATTTCTGATGGTTATTCACTTACCGTATACAAACAGCCCGCGCTGCATTTGCTTAGCATCAAGCAAGCGAGACACGAACACGATCCGCAACCAGACTCCGTAATGAGAAGGTGTTATTCTATAGGTACCAACATCTTAGCGTCAAATTGATTATTAGCCATGCCGTCCTTAGAGATGCTTACACAGGCCCAATCAGACCAATTGCCAGATCTGTAAGGGCGAAAAGGTATTCATGAGAAATGCGTAAAGATGTGTTTTCATATATTTGACACCCTATCCGCTTGACAGCTAAGTGTCAAATATATAAAATACTGCTTCGGAAATATCTGATGCATATTCACACTTAGGGAAAATTGAAAGTTGACGTCGGTCAACAGCCAACTGACAAGCACTGACAACGTTGCACAATTTTTCCTATTTTTGGTTGTCTCGTGATGGCCGAATTAAATAAATGTTTCAGTAACATCTGTTTTCGCCAACTTGACACTGTTCGTCGACCCGACTATAATGGATTCTCTGTATATTGCTTTTTTACTTTTTTCTAGTTCCGATACGTAGGCACACATGTATGACATCCATTACGGTCTAGGTAAGAATAAGGCGTTTACAGACGCTGTCAACCGATTTACAGTATATAATAATAACCAATAGATTATGGCATTTTTTTATATAAGAGAGATAGTTCAGCATCAAGGAACCCGCAACGTGCTTCCAACTCGCGTTTGACCGTTTTATGTAATGCAAACGGTATAGTCTGATACAAAATTAGAGAATTAACAAAGCTATCGCACCCTAATTTAAAACTAATTAAGAAAGGAAAAGGCTGGCTACGAAATGCTTCTGCCAGAGCAAATGGACTTCGCAAATATTCCTCGGCGAATAAAGTGACTCTGGGTGTTAACTTTTGTATTCTATTAAATAGAGAACTCGAGGAACAAGCGCTAAAGTGGTCTTACTTGAGAGCGATTCAAACGTAAATTGAGAAAAAATATTATAGTAGGTACTTATTCGATTTCTAGTACCTATAAGATACTTATTTTGGTGTTAGCAATTATTTTGTTTCTTGTTTCAAGCCTTTTAACTCGTTAGTCTTTATTTTTTAGTTTTTAATTAATCTGCTATTTTTAGTAATTTACTCGTAGAGCCAAGTCTCACGCATTGTAATTAAAATTTATTTGCTAGCTAATTTATTTATTTTTGACTTGGGAATCACACAATACTATATAGTTTTAGGTATGCAAAT
The DNA here is from genome assembly GCA_947049275.1 of Epinotia bilunana. Taxonomy (NCBI): domain Eukaryota; kingdom Metazoa; phylum Arthropoda; class Insecta; order Lepidoptera; family Tortricidae; genus Epinotia; species Epinotia bilunana. The sequence goes on from OX346257.1 coordinate 14,558,532, forward strand.
ATACATAAATAAAGTAAAGTTGTGTGTTTGCCAAGTTGTAAAATTTTATTTAGCTAGCAAATAAAGATTAATAAGAATGCCTGAGACTTAGCTGTACGAAATATCTCACAACTTTTTACGGTGGAAGAGTTTCGAGACTTGGCCTCTGTTTTACATGGAATATTTTTATGGGATTATTTTTACAGATTCTTAATTAGACTTAGGTTGGTTTAACTTTGTTTACTATTTAGAATCTCCTATGAAGGAGAATATACTGTTGAAATATTAAATTATGCTCCAATTAAGTATGATATGATCCACTTTCAATATGGTAACTAAGTGGATTCAGTTTAAAATAAACTGACGAGTAAAGGCTGCAAATAGCGCTTTAATGGTCGCCACTTGTCTGAGCGGTTGCCTGTCTATTCCATTCAGTGTAGATGTGATCGAAATAACTATGAAATGACTGAGTTATCTATTTCGATGACAAAATATTCTGCAGTCTATATGAATATCGGACAGAAAACCACGCAATAAATCTTACAAGACCCTGGTTTCGAACTATCAGAGCGTGCGTGACGGATTTTATTCATGCCAGTGAAAACAGTAACTTGGCCTGCGCATCGGCTAGGAAGGGTGTTGTACGTTTAGTAGGAAATCCCTGAGTCCTCCGCATGACAACACAGGTGATGGTCGCCATGGAGGTTTAGTGCATAGAAATACCACATAACTCGTCATCCCCCGACGCCTTTCTTTGCGAAAAAAAAGTCTAGTCGATTTTTGTATAAGTTACATTCCATTTTGTATGGAGCGGATTGTATGTAGTCGTGTAACCATTAGGCACGTGGTTACGACAGTTTGTAACCCAAGTCATTAACCCTACTAGTGTAAAGGATACAAGATTGCATAAAGATCGCTCGATACAAAATAAAATCGCAAATTTCACAAATCGGCCAGGGCCTTTTTTTTCAACTTAACCTATTCTATTGGAATTTAAATCATTACTACTTTGCGCATTCCTTGCACTTACCTACTTACTTAATATTCTAAACGGCATTCTTTCTAAACAGCAATTTAAGCTGTCCCGCAATGAAAAATCTTCCCGTTTACATAGAAGACACTAGCGTAAACCAGAGGAGGGGTAATCACGTAACGTTCCGAACGCTCGTTAGAACAGTTCAACTGTCATTTTTCAGATCTACCTAACTTGCGTACATTGCGTTACGTGATCGAGAATTAATATAAATAAATCTTAAAATGTTCAGTTTTCTATAAATTCATTTATTTATTTTCAACCAACTTACAATTAACAAAATTCAAATTAAAATTAACAATTTTATATACATGACACATTTAGTACTGTATTGAGGCAGGAGTGTTGATTGACTCCAGATACCAAGTGGCTATAATAGCCAGGAATTTCGGCTCCGACTGCGAGAATATGTCCAAGGTAGAGTCATAAAGAAGAATACAGGTGTTTGGTCCATCGTTTGCCAAATTAAAATGGCGGTTAGGTGAGGTCATTTTCTATCTCTTTACGCTCTCTAAAAAATTCTTGGGCTCACGTGTGTTTTTTTTTTTTTTGTTATTTTTGAAAAATCTTCATAGCATACTTCTTTGAACTTCAATAAAACCAAAATTAAGTGATAAAGAGATGCAATGCTTAGTGCATCGTGCTTTGTAATGTTGCCCGGCATTATGAAAGTCAAAATTACTGACATGTACCCCGTTATTTATTTTTTATTGATCCTCAAATGTTTTGAAACATGTAAAAATGTAGACTAAGATCAACTTTGAAAAGCAATAAAAAAAAAACTAAAAATGATAACATTCTTGAAATTGGATTTCAAAAATCTGTGTTTCTTTCTAATGATGTACAATAATTTGTAATAACCCTTCATAAACTTTTTTTTTTCGATTGTTTGTAGGCTTTGTAGCGGACGCAATAGGCAAATTGCCGATGTCCAAACATTGAAATCCCCTTTAGTTCTTAAAAACACCACATGAAAAGCAGGTAAAGACTGCTATCTCCCTCTTACACAGCATAAGTGCCGCTGTCTCAGTCATGAGTTATTGAGCTACGGGGACGGTGGTGGAATCAGATTCGACCGACTTTAGTCGTGAATTGACTGTCTAGTGGTTAACGCATTTGTAATTCTGATACTGTCTTTTGTTGAGTTTGTTTAGTGTTTTTGTTATTTGTTCTGTTGAGTTTTGTTGATTTGAAAATGGCTACATTTTCGAATGAAGAGTATGCGGACATTTTGAAGGCGTACGGTGCAAGTAATGGTGTTGCAAGAGCAGCTCAAAGACTCTACCAGGAACGATTTCCTAACAGACGCATACCAACCCGCAACACGTTTCAAAACACTTTTCGACGCTTACGGGAAACAAAAAATTTGAACGTCAATGAACCAAGAGGGATTGCCGTGCGACACGATGTTGAAGTTGATGAGCGGATTTTGACAATGTTCGAAGAAGACCCGACTAGAAGCATCAGAAAAGTTGCTGCATTACTCGAAATTTCTATCTGGAAGGTGTGGAAAGTCTTTCACCAAAATGATAAACACCCATTTAGTTACACTCCGATACAAGGTGTTTAACGTTTGAATTACTTTTAACCCATACACTTTAACATGAGACTTAGGTACCTGTAATTACTACCTGAATCCCGCCTCAGCGAGCATGTAAATTTTTTTACGTTAAGAACCGTGACAGATTATTATTTGTCTTTTGTTCTTTGCAGGTCTTGAAGATAACGACTTAGGTAATCGTGTCCGGTTTTGTCGTTTATTGCTGCACACAGATCTAGACGACCGCGACTTTTTAAGAAGAATTCTGTGGACAGACGAGTCCAAATTTACAAGAGAGGGAATACTTAATCTACACAATCTGCACCACTGGTCGCCGAAAAATGAAAACCCACGCGTGAAAAGACAAAGAAGTTTTCAGAGAAGATACAGCTTTAATGTCTGGGCAGGAGTTATTGGTGATCAAGTGATTGGGCCACACTTCCTGCCTGACAATTTGAACGAGGACAATTACCTTGATTTTTTACAAAACGATTTACCCGTTTTACTTATAGGCGTATTATTTTCCAACAAGACGGTTGTCCTGCACGCTGGAGGTTAACCGTCAGGGAGCACTTGGATAACTCTTTCCCGAATTCGTGGATTGGGAGAGACGGCCCTATTCCATGGCCACCACGCTCCCCTGACCTGACTCCGTTGGATTTTTACGTCTGGGGACGGGCAAAGGAGCTCGTTTACACAACGGAGGTAGAGTCCCGAGAAGATTTGTCCCAACGAATATTGGCGGCATTCGACGTCATCAAAAGAGAAATCCGGTTGAGGACGACTACAGTAGAAATAAGAAACAGATGCTATGCATGCATTCGAACAAGACCTCTAATAAGAAATTTTTTTTTTTTTTTTAAGAAATGTGTTTTCTTAACCTACATGTCCATAGTTTCATGTTGCATCTGTTACGAAAAATCGGGAAAAATAAAGGTTTTATGGGGTTATCGTGCATCATTAGAAAGAGGATAGAACACAGATTTTTGAAATCCAATTTCAAGAATGTTGTCATTTTTAGTTTTTTTTTATTGCTTATCCAAGTTGATCTTAGTCTACATTTTTACATGTTGCAAAACATTTGAGGATCAATAAAAAATAAATAACGGGGTACATGTCAGTAATTTTGACTTTCATAATGCCGGGCAACATTACAAAGCACGATGCACTAAGCATTGCATCTCTTTATCACTTAATTTTGGTTTTATTGAAGTTCAACCAAGTATGCCATGAAGATTTTTCAAAAATGACAAAAAAAAATAAAAATACACGTGAGCCCAAGAATTTTTTAGAGAGCGTAAAGAGATAGAAAATGACCTCACCTAACCGCCATTTTAATTTGGCAAACGATGGACCAAACACTCTGTATTATTGATATGGTTCAATGCATTATGCAAGGGACTGGTGCTCTATATAGACTGTGAATTCGTTTAGTGTTGGGATATATAAATTATCATAAAGAAGTCCTATTAGACCCTTGACTCCTCCTTAGGTACTTTTTAATTGAATGAAAATAATGGCAATACTTGTGTATGTTATATTATAGCACAGAATTAAGAGAAGTTTTATCTATAATTATTACTTGTGGCGGAAGCTAGTACTAAGTAAAGGATGAACGTGACTACTGAGTCACGTTTATCCTTTACTTAGTACTAGCTTCCGCCCGCGACTTCGTCCGCGTGGACCCGGGATAAAAACTATCCTATATTTTAATCCAGGCTAAAAATTTCATTCAAATCGGTTCAGCCGTTTAAGCGTGATTGAGTAACAAACATCCAAACATCTAAACTTTGGCATTTATAATATTAGTAGGATCCTACTTGCAGTAGACGCTGTCCTCTACTTACGCGTTTGTGCATGTTATCGACACGTGCCTAGCGCTACGAACTAGTGGCTAATTCATGTATTATTTGAAAAAACGGTAATTAATGAATGAATGAATAATTTATTTCAGACGTAAGTCCATATGGGTTGGTATACATTGTGAACTTAAGCTATTATTAGTGCATTCAAATGTCACAATTTAATAATACATAAAATAAAATAAAACACTAATAATAACTTAATAGAATCGTCTGTGGGAATTGGTTTGAAATGTGTTCAGGCCGGAAGGGGCTAAACTGGAATATCAGGTTTAAAATACGATTACTAAAAACGGCACAGAAAATCCAATTGAATGTGCTCTCCCTACTCCTTTTGAAAAACACTTGATTAAAAGTTTGGTGGCTTTGTTTATGAGCAAACTGTGACTGACTTCCATTGTACAATCGTCTTCTGTTATCAGATTCAGATTCATTTGTTTACAATATAAGATTACATTTTAAATTATTTTCTGGTTTGTTTTGTATAGGAACAAACATTCAATATATTTTTGACAGAGTTGTTGTGTAACTTCAGGAGCTCGCCACTATTGGTCATGTACGCTCATCTTCATTTTACAAAGAACAATGTCTGAAGTAAACAGAGAGTTAAATTTCTACATGGTAAAGTTTCTGTTCAGTAACGTGACCAGTTGGCATATCTCAGGGTAATGATTCCCAAGTCGCGAAGGTACTGTTGTGAACAATTTCGCAGCTATTACCACTAACTTATAATTATTGGCACACGCCCTACCTCGTCGCTGCCGACTTTGTTTCCTTGTAGTTGAGTCATTTAAATGTAGTAACAACGTTATTGTAATGATTTCTAGGTGCCCTTGGCAACGAAAAGCACAAGGATAGAATGCGCAATGGACCTGTAATCCAAACACTGAAACTGAGTTCTATTCTCGGCTGCTAGGCTACTATGCGCCCTTAATTATTTTTTGTGCACTACACCTCAAAATAATAAATAGTGCTGTATTTTCTACATCAAATAAGAAACATAACAATCTTTACAATCAATCATATGTACGGAATATTTACGTTAGATCTAAATGACAATTTGTTTATGGGACAATGACAGTAGAATTGTCCTAAAGCCGGGGTTATACTAGAGCCACGCCGCTTGTCGCAACGCGTACTTTGTATTGAACATGGCGACACGCGAGACTGAGCTAATGTAACCACGCTCGTACAAAATGTATGTAATCGATTGCGTTGTGACACGCGGCGTGGTTCTAACATAACCCCGGCTTTACGCTCGTTCGACACGTTACGCCCCCCCCCCCCCCCATAATGACAAGATTCTTGTAAAACACCAGATAAATACTAAACAATAACAATTATGTTTGTGTGAGCATATGGTTCTTCAGACCGGACGGAAGAAGGTTATTTGCACCTACAGTGCAACAGGAAATAATTAATATATTAATACGTGACATTACCCTCTTTTCCATCTTTTCTTCTAGCAGTGAATGAAATAAAATAGACAATTCAATATTGAGATGTTGAAATAGACAAATACTTAGATTACTTGTTGCTCGATTTTTAATAGCAAAGTTCCTGCTTGTAAAATAACATCCAAAATCAAATATATCGCTTTATTTGTTATTCCGCTTTAACCCTTAATTTGCCAGAGAAATCAGAATCTAAAATTGCTGTGTTTGTTCGCCGAAGAAATATGAAAAAAATTCTTTTTGTTGTATTTTTTGGAAAACAGCATGTATTGCATACATTGCCAAATGAAAGAAACGACATTTACAAAAAATAAAACTAAGTTTTTGTGTGAAACTGTAAGATTGTATTTATCAAATTGCACAAAACCAAACTAACAAAAAATAAATCTCTCAAAACAAAAACCAAAAATTCTAAAAAAACATGATAATGTTTTTCTCTCAAAGCACAGGGTACCTAATATTATTATTTTTAAGTTTTTGTTCAGTGGCATGATCAGATACTACTCTTTTGAATGGTATTTTAAATGACAATTTCTATTGTTTTTGCCAGCTACAAAACACAAGCGAACATTACATTTTATATAGATGACTGTGGTAAATTTCGAACAAAGACGGCATCTTGAATTTGGCAGTGTATGACACGTCATCCAGGTTAGTTAGGCCATGCTTTCTTACGTCTTTGGCAGTGTTTGAAACGTCATACAGCGAGTTTGAACTGAAATTTCTGTGAGTAGTTCAGTGAGTTAGTGAAAGTTGTTGAATATTCCGGCTACAATTAATGAACGGCATTTTACAGTATTATTTGAAATATCTTGCATAAACTAATTTGTAGTTTTAACATCAACATCGAGCTGGCTGCTCACGTGGGGTAGCAGGAGAGGAATTCACTACACTTACCCACTAGCAGTGCTATAAGGCAACTATAAGACCTCATTTTACGCGTAGTTACATAGTCGGTCCCAAAGTTCTGTCACTGGCATATTATTTTTAAATTTAGAAGATGATTTTAAGAAAATTTTATTGCATTCCATTTTTGAATGTTTCACAATTATTATAAAACAAAAAACAGTCATTCGTTGCAATTTCTCACGATGGAGTGGACATTGAAAGAAAACCGAATAGCTGTTTTAGCATTGCACCGCTGTGGGCACTCGCCAAGTACCATTTTCAAGTTGCTCAAAAATTTAAAAATAACGCTTAGGTTTGTGTACCGTACTATTGATAGGTACAATGAAGTCTCCAGTGTTGAGGACAAGAAAAGAATTGGCCGGCCTCGCTCCGTACGAACACCAGCAGTGATCAAAGCGATCAAGGCGCGCATAGCAAGAAATCCTGTCCGAAAACAGAAATTGATGGCTGCAGAAGGGTGTCAGTAGAAAAACCGTCAAAAAGGTTTTAAACGAAGATCTTAGTCTACGAGCATGCAAAAAAAAGCGTGGGCACTTACTTAATGCCCGTCTAAAAACAATAAGGCTTAAAAGATCCCGGAAGTTATTAAAGCGGTACGCGAAAAATCGTCACCGTGATATCCTCTTTACAGACGAAAAGATTTTCGATATTGAAGAGAAGTACAATAAACAGAATGATAGAGTGTACGCTAGGAGCTCTGAAGAAGCAGGAAAAAGAGTTCCACGGGTGCAACATGGGCATCATCCATCATCAGTGATGGTCTGGTTGGGTGTATCTTATTACGGGCCAACTGAGGTTCATTTTTGCGAAAAAGGTGTCAAAATCAGTGCGAAAGTATACCAAGAGACAGTTTTGGATAAGGTTGTCAAAGATCTGCCCAACACGCTATTTTCGGGACATAATTTTGTGTTCCAGCAGGATTCTGCGCCAGCACACAAAGCCAAGACCACTCAAGCCTGGTTTGACCTTCAAAAAATCGACTTTATAAGACAAGAAGATTGGCCTTCCTCTAGTCCGGACCTTAATCCTTTGGACTATAAAATTTGGCAGGTCTTAGAGGGGAAGGTCTGTGCTAAACCACATAAAAATTTGGAGAGCCTAAAGTCATCTTTAAGAAAAGCAGTCACTGGGATAGATATGAAAATGGTGCGTGCAGCGATAGACGACTGGCCGCACCGATTAATGGCCTGTATTAAAAACAAAGCAGGTCATTTTGAATAATTTTGAGTAATTTTAATTCTTTATTAAATGTACTTTAAATCGGTATATAATTTATTAAAAATTGATTGCTACTTTTGTTTTTATCATTATTTTCATTTGTGACAGAACTTTGGGACCGACTACGTATAATGAACTTCAGGGTCAATATATCCTAGCAACGCATAGTCAGACTATTCGAAATCTGTTGTGAATTGCATAGTTAAAAGTACACAGCGAAATCTCAACGAGCTGTTCTTGCTTCTTAGTCCTTTAAGCAATTTACAAGAGCTCTGAATTTCTCTTAAACGCTCAACTTTTATAACGATGTGTATCTTTTACCAGCGACGACGTTAAGCAGAATAATAAAAGGTTAACAACATGCCCTAAAAGCAGCTTTAAACCGTAACATTTGGGTAGTAGGCTCATGAATAAACATCGTTAATGCCAAATTACCACAACAAATACTATATTACCAAATATATTTCAGGTTACAAAAAGATATAAGACCTTAGTTTCGAAAAGAGTGGTGACTTTTATTCCAAAACAAAATTAAATGCTGCCAATAGGATACTTGTTTACGTTTAAATAAGAAAATATTTTATGAATTAATTTCACAGCGACATTTGTTTTTTCATACGACCGGAGGCTAACGTTGAGACGTCACATTTTGCTGTTACTTAGCCGTTTTTAGCCATCGCTAGATGTCTTGAGACTCTCATTTTTAACTTTGGTTGTGCTCTAATTGTAGGTAAACAGACTTTTGATTCCCTATTAAAACTGGTTCGAACTAACCTGAAAATAATTGGAAAAAAGCAATATAATAGTAGCTAATATTCAATTTTGTAACAATTTTTTGTCTTATAAATAAATAAAAAATCATTTTGTCGCTGGAACATAAGGTTCATGTGCTCTGCCTACCCCTTTTGGGAATAAAGGCCTGAATGTATGTTAGTATGTATGTATGTAAAAATCATTTATTTCAGAATACATGTTCCATATTTTTTTTAGTAATAATTAATTGCCTATAATATGTTAAACACACAAAATAAGATTGAGATGATTCTTACGAGCCCAAGCACAACGGGGTTAGGTAGATTAAGTTCTTTAGTTAAACCTGAAACTGCCATTTTAAATAAAAGTCCTAAAATAACCACAATAAGATATTCCTTTAAAAAGGTGGTCGCTTTCCTTACAAGACATTATTTGACATTCGCAGGCTAACGGTGTGATATTTTAAGATATGTAACAAACTTTCATAAGTTGGCACGAAATTCCCCCTTTGCTAGAATAACTTGTATAAACTAGAATAATTTGTCAAAAATAGTTTTACCAAAGTATCACGTCCCAAACTAATTTCTTAAATAAGTTAAAACTACTTACATAATTACTTACTTGTTTCTTTAAATTCTCCATACCTCTCTTAAAATATCACGGCGTTAGCCTGCGAATGTCAAATAGCGTTTTGTATGGAAAGCGAACCACCTTATTCGGGGATCAGTATGTGTAATATTATAGGCTTAAATTTTTGTTCACCTTGCGGGGGGCCTACCCACGCCGCGCCTTCCGGTTCGTGGTCACCACTCGAGAACCTTTCCGCCCCACCGGCTGATGACCTGGTAAAGGTTGCCGGAGTCTGCTGGATGCGGGTGGCGCAGGACCGGTCACTTTGGCACTCTTTGGGGGAGGCCTATGTCCAGCAGTGGACGTCTTTCGGCTGATATGATGATGATGATGAAATTTTTGTTAGTCAAGTGTCCCCACCACTGCCGCCAAATGGTTACTAATGGGTATGTGAAACAAATCTAAGCAAAATAGGAGTAATAATAGGATTTATAATAAAAGGAAAACGATCGCATCTGCTTGACAAAGTAACCTCAACGTTTAGTGGGCGCTTGTTGACGAGTGCGTCGCCGGGTCTCGATATGCAACTACGAAACGCTACATTATTGCACCTGTGCGTACCCCGATACGCAAATGTCCAGTTTTTTAAATACTTATCGTGTGGGTTAACCCACGTAGGGGTTTAGTAAGGCTTATTTTATAATAATCTTGAAAATGGCATCTCTTCTCTCTTCTTCTTCTTCAGCGTGTATGCGCCCGACGTTGAGCATACACCTCTCCAATTATTCCATGCAGCCTGATTTGCCGTAGCTCGCCCCCAGACTGGCCCTGCGGTCGTTTTATGTCGTCCGACCATCTTGCCGGGGATCTGCCGACCTGTCTCTTCGAGCGATGCCTCCATTCCAAAACGTGTTCGCTTCATCTCCCGTCGCTTCGGTGACATACGTGTCCGGCCCAATGCCCATTTCAAAGTTGCGACACGGCGTCCGATGTTTACTACTGTAGTCCGCCAGAAAATTGCATAGTTACAGCGGGCAGTCGCTCGTAGTAGGTAGGCCCAATGACACGCGGGTTCTTACCTGCAAGGGGAACTGTTCTCAAACGCCCAGTGCGGCGTAGTGTTTTGCCAATCACATTTACGGTATCGAAAGAAGAAAGATTGTTCCTTACGAACATTATAATTTCGAATACAGAGAGTGAGTAGTGCGTCATAATACCGTGTATTGGGAAGAAGCCTCTACACGAAGTCCTCGATTTTGCCCCAACCATCGCACGTACGGCACATTTCTGCATAAGCAGCACTCTGTTGGCATCCGTTGAGTTTCCCCACATGAGCGAACCGTACGACATCAGCGAATGGAAATGAGCAACATAAACCTGCTTCATGGCATCGTCGGATATTAAAGCTTTTAGCTTACGCAAAGCAAAGACTGCACTACTCAATCTATCGCATAGTTTGTCTACATGGCACTTCCAGTTAAGATTAGAGTCCAGAGTGAAGCCAAGGAACCTACATTCATCACTTATCGGCATCGGGCTGTTAGCTACACATGGAGCAATCGCAATTTTGCGCCCCGAGAAGACCATGACGTTGGATTTCGTTATATTCAGGAGTAAGCCCTTGGTAGAGAACCCCCTCTGCAGTTGATCACAGCCGCCATGTATCTTCTCTCCAAGCTGTTCATAAGTGCGCGCACTGACGACCACTGTGGTATAATCCGCGAATAGGACAGAGAGCAGCGGGAAGGTCGTTCATAAACGTTAGGAAAAGGGTATTCCTAACGTCGAACCCTGAGGGATTCCTATATTCACGCTGCCAGCACTGGACTTCTGTCGTTTTCCGGCCACAGATAATTTGACTACCTGTCTCCTGTCGGACAAAAACGATGTAACTAACTTGTGACTCAAGTCCCGTATCCCGTAAAGATGTAACTTGTCCAAAAGCAATTCGTGATCAATCACATCAAAAGCCTTGGACAAGTCACAAAATATACCTGCCATCTTGCATTTGTCATCCAGACCGGAAACAATGCAAATATCTTGAGCGCAGCTGTTGTAGTGGACATGTTTTGCCGATAAACGAATTGGCGGTAAGTCAGTAGGTAATTGTTCACTAGATGGGCCATTATATGAGATGAGAGGATAGACTCCACAATTTAAGAAATGTTATTGAACAGATTTTAGCTGTAATTAAAAAATCGGAGAAACGGTACAGTTGCGAAATGCTATTTAGTATTTACGAAGATAGGTAACGTTTTTAACACAAATAGGTCATTGTTTATTTTTGTTATTGTTATACAATAGTTTAATCCTACTATACCTCGTATGTTCATAAATTTTGAGACGAGTTTTGTCAACCAATTTGGAAAAAAAAACTGGGAGGATAAAAAAAAAAACTACACAAATTTTAAATTTAGAATGTCATCTATTAGAAAAAATTAATTCAATTGTTATTATTCATTCGTTGTTCAAATGGCGAGAACTAAAGATTTGCGTTCAACGGTGATTTCTCTAAAGAAAGCTGGAAAAAAACCTATGGAGATTTTCAGGCAAATAAAATGTCTTGGAGCCAGCCGTAATTTTGTTTACTACACATTAAAACGGTACAAGGACACGTGTTCTCTTGATGACCGCCCGAGAAGTGGCCGCCCTCGTTCGGTTAGAACCGCGGCTAACATCAAGTTGATCAGGGAACGGCTTCGTCGAAATCCTTGTCGGACTCAAAAGAAGATGGCTCTACAGACCAATATTTCCAGAATATCGGTAAACCGGATATTAAAATACGATCTAAAGGTAAGGGCCTACAGTCGAAGAAAAGTCCACTATTTAAACGATCGTTTAAAAACTTTGAGACTGAATCGATGTCGGCAGTTGCTAAGGAGACACGACCACAAAAAGATTTTGTTTACCGACGAAAAAATCTTCACCGTCGAAGAAAAATTTAATCGCCAAAACGACAAAGTGTATGCCAAAAGCTTGAAAGAGGTCCCGCCTTTTAAGCGAAATGTTCAGCGAACACATCACCCAGCTAGTGTGATGGTATGGTGGGGTGTTTCGTACGAAGGTGCTACAGAATTGCATTTTGTCCAACAAGGTGTTAAAGTGAGGGCACAAAATTACCAGACTGACGTATTGGAAGGCGTAGTAAAACCACTATCGAAAACCCTTTTTAAAAATAAAGACTGGATTTTTCAACAAGATTCTGCTCCGTCACACAAGGCGAAGACTACACAGAAGTGGCTTAAGGACAATTTACCAGGCTTCATCAGTACTGAAGAATGGCCATCATCAAGTCCAGACCTGAATCCGCTGGACTATTCACTGTGGACTGAATTGGAGCTGAGGGCCTGTCGTAAGTCTCACCCAAATTTGGAGTCGCTCAAGCGAGCCTTGTGTAGGGAGGCACAGCGAATTCCGCTGGAAAAAATTCGTGCCGCTATTGACGAATGGCCTGCACGATTAAAGGCCTGTATTCAGCAAAAAGGCGGGCATTTTGAATAATTTTTTTAAAATATATACGTAATATAATAGTTATTAAATCCTAAAAAATTGTTTAAACACATTAAATAGTTTTCGAGAAAAATGTGTTTCTGTTCGTCTCAAAACTTATGAACATACGAGGTATAAAATATAATATTATAAATGCAAAAGTTTTTTTAGATGTTTGAAAATTTGGATGTTTGCGGATTAACCGATTAGGATTCAATTTTTCACGAAGATAGTTTATAGCCTGGATTAAAATATACAATAGTTTTTATCTCGGGTCCACGCAGACGAAGTCGCGGGCGGAAGCTAGTAAGTTATAAAGAAAAGCAGGGTGCTCAATTCTTTTGACTGTATTATGCTGCAAGTAACCTTTAAGTAGGTACTGTAAGATACCACGACTTTTTTCGCATCCCCAGTAGACCTATCCAACAATATCCCACACTATGGAGTCAACAAGAAAAAAAAAATTACATCCCCACTTTAGGTGTTCTTTGGTAGAGAGACGTCGGTACCAAGCAGGGATGCCGCGGATGCGACTTTTAGACATCCACGGATGCGGAAGTGGATGCGGAAGCGGATGCGGAAGCGGATGCGGATATTTCTAGGCTCACATCCGCGGATGCGGATGCGGATGCGGATGTGGATCTTGAGGAAAAGACTCAAAAACATAAATACGCAACGTCTTTAGGGTCACTCAGTACTCGAACACGTTGTGAATGATTTACAATCGATGCAAACCTAACGCCAATAGCGAATACGGCGAATCGTCAGATTAGAGAAACGAAATGAAGATTCTTATTGACTAATCACGTAAATACTGAACACGCGCGTGGCACGCGCCGTGTTGGCCCCTATCTGTACTACGTCCGCATCCGCAAAAACTCCGCATCAATTTTTGCGGATGCGGATGCGGATGCGGATGTTGAAAATCATGCGGAACATCCGCGGATGCGGATGCGAATGTTTGCAACATCCCTGAACCAAGCGTGGATCGCCCAAATTCAGGACAATTATTGCAAGACTCAGACAATTCGTAACCTGTAAACGTTACTGACTTTATCGATTGTGTACGATATAGAAATGGTTTGTATGAAAGGGTTCAACAAAGACTACGATTTGCACATGATCACAGCCGGAAGGGCTATGATAGCGAACGTAAACCCTGCAATTTTAATGTGGGTGACATGGTGTGGAAGAAGAGAACAAAATTTTTGTCAAACGCACCAAATAAATTTATGGCTAAACTGACTCCGAAACTTGAAAAGGCGATTGTTGTAGATAAACTCTCGGACACCATATATCATTTGAATTCTGTTGCTGGCAAATGTGTTGGTAATTGGCATGTTAAGGATCTTAAGCCACTAAGAAGTTTTAAATAAGGAACAGCGGGCGTAGCACGGTTGCCATTTTATCACTTATCGTTGTGGATAAGGCATCCGTCACTCTCGCACTCGCATACTTGTCAGAGCGTGATGGGCGTCTTTACCACAACGATAAGTGATAAAATGGCAACCATGCTACGCCCACAGTAAAAAATAAGGGAGAGGAAATATGTTATGGCTATATGCATTTATAGTGTTTACGACAGTATTTCTGTCAGTCCAATTTAATACGTAGAGGTCCTAAGTAGTAAAGTTTAGAATCGAGCGTATTCGTTAACCGCCTTATCGCATCTCGAGTCGATAGTGCACTTGCACCAAAAATTAAATTTTACAGAAACTTATTATTATGGTATAGAAACATGGACGTCGAATAAATCAACGGAAGACAAAATAGAGGCCTTACAGGTGTATGCTGAGAGTATCTCGGACTGCAAAAGTAACAAACGTAGATATTTGAAATAAGAAAAAGTAAGGACTAGCCAGATATAATCAGACAAATATTGCATGTTTCAGACATCTACATAAACATCAAAGTAAATACGATCCTCTGAAAGTTATAATAGAAGAAAAATAAAGGGAAATCGGGGTAGGGTAAGAACGAAGATAAACTGGCTCGGTAGTGCATGGCAGATTAAGAAGATGATAATGATAAAGATTGTATAGATTCTCGACTTCTTGTTTTATATGAAAAACGGGTAGACTACATAATTCCGAAGAGACTTTAGTCCGAAAGCATATTTTTTCCGAATTTCATCATTCCGAAAACCATGTTCCACTGAAATTTTCAGGATATTACCTAATACTGGTTAGTATCCGCCCATCCATATATTTAATTTAACCAGCTGCATCCAAATTTTCGTTTAGTGTTACATGGCGGTTGGAATTTTCAAATTTGGGAATATTTATGGTTTCCGACAAACGACTCTTCGTAATGTTTCTGTATACCCATGAAAAGCTCATGAGTGCTTATAACATATGTAGTGCCAATTCGTAAATCGTAGGCGTGCAATAAACAATGGCAATTGTAAATAAAATTAGAGGTACAGGGTTACAAAAGCAAAACGTTCGCAGTAAATTTAGTCTATCAGCAGACCGTTGGTAATTGCTCCATTCTTTTGTTTTTGGAACACCGTACATTTGAAACTGTATTGGGTGCCCAAGGCTTTCGGTTTTAGTGAAAACGACTTGTCAAAGGGTGCCAAAGTTCATTTACATAACTACTGAACTGAAATTTAAATTATAATACAACACGGACAGTTGTTCTGCCTCTTTGAAGATTACTTGCTTATTGAACCAGAAAAATCAGCAGCCGGGACCGATGTTGTAATTAAATAGTCATGTAAAAATGTTTTTGCATAAATCCAAATATGTTTGTAGTTGAGTCATTTATTATGTGAATGCCCAAAGCGTTTCATCCGTATTGCTGTATAATTCCGTGGATTTTAAACTAGTCTGTGACATATATGTATTTCATATCTATGTCATAATTAGTAGGTTTAAAAATATTTATTATAACTTCTACTACTACCTTCGATGCTGACCGTACAAATCAGATGTTTCTTTTTATTCGGCTTGCTCTTGCCTTGTAGGGTTGAACATTTTGTTTTTAACTGGCAGCCAGGTCAAAAAGATCTTAACTGAAATTATGGTTATACTTATTTTACATTCCTTAGCTTAGCAGCAAGCCTCGCACAAGCAGCCTTTAAGTGACATTTTATTTAAGTTTAAGTCTCATCAACTCTGTCAAAATCTATCAAAGTTAAGTGTGACATCGTCCACGGGCGTCCTTAAGTAAAGATAAATGTAAGTGTTCCGTCAACTGCCAACTTGATTGATCGCGGAGATCTCCGGCTAAGATGCCGCGTACCGTGAACCCTATCCAATCATTATGACACATTTTTAATGTTTGTAAAAAGAAAAAACAAAAAAAAATATTATGTTATTTGAGATTTTTATGAATTGATATACAATGTATATCAAGCCAAGCCATTCATATGTATGTATATTATACATACGCATAAAAACTTAATACGTAAATGAAAAATTTCGTTAACGAAAATCGCGATACCGCAACTTATATTTAAGTGTCCATGAGGATGGCTTGTTTTTCAGGATTCCTTACTGTACGGAGGTACATCCACTACTAAGTTTCTGTTTAATAGAAAGTTTTAAATAAACACCTAGATGTTATGAATTTTTGGGCACGTATGGGAAAACAGTTCAAAAGCGCTCTACATACATCTAGGTAGGTAACTTTTTTCCTGTATGCCATAACTGAAAATCCGTTTACCCTGACGAATTGTTACACAGCATTCTGAAAAAATCCGAAGTCCATGAAAACTAAATAAATGCAGCGCTTCGGTTTATACCGCGAATATGCATTTTAGTATTGCTACCTTGTATTGTATCATTGATTAGAGTACAAAGTTGGTTATTCAATTCTCCTGTGGTGTATGTTAGGATGCTGGAATAGTAAATAGTCAAAGTCTATTGCTACGCGTATTGTTTTTGTTTGTATACCTACGTTTTCCAAAACCTATGCAATCTCGGTAGTTTCCTAGCTATCTCAATGTTATTATGATTGGTTATATCTTTGTGGAGAAATCTCAATTTTCAAAAGCTCTTTTTCCCTTTTAATAAAGTCTTTTGACGTCTTCGTAGATATACCTATAATAGTATCTGCGCAGCTACTTTCGATGCTGACTGTAATACGTGATGAAAATAATGCGTGAAAATCATGAAGGTCTAAAGGTGCGACCACACCGCTGCTCAAAATACGCTAACGCACCGTAAAACGCAGCAAAGTCTATGAAGAATACGTGACGCATACGACACTTCAACGCGTATACGCAGCGTTAAGCACCGGTGTGGTCGCTCCCTAAAACACCTTAGTTCCATACATATACACGTTATACTATAATATTGGTATAGATTTAGTAAAAAGTATACAATATACAGTTTCCAGCAAATAACGTGAACAAGCGGAACGAAGTAGGGGGGCAGCTCGCATGTACAATTCGCCTTTGCGCAGGCAAGGTCATTTGCTCAAGTTGTTTGCCGGGAATTGTACCAGTATTATAAATCCCACGGCTCTTCCCACGTTCTTATTAAAACGCGGGCAAAGCTGCTAGTATACAAATAAATAGGAAACTGTATAGGTATAAACCCCCACATCAGGATCCCAACAGTAACCCCTACGATAGAGGTAGCCCCCCCACAAAGCTGACTAATGACCTGGTAAAAGAAGTGGTACAATCTCCGTGGATACTTTCTCCCTACATATTGCGTCAGTGCATTTTGATTAAAAGGGAACCGGCGTCGGCACTACACTACCTATTTAGGTATAAAAGCGTTAACATCGATCTCACAGTATTAGGTTTTCCTAGATAAGATGCAGGTGGACTGATGACCTGGTAAAGGTTGCTGGAGCCCGCTGGATGCGGGTGGCGCAGGATCGGTCATTGTGGCTTTCTTTGGGGGAGGTATATGTCCGGCAGTGGACGACTTTCGGCTGATACGATGATGACGATGTTAGGTACCAATAAATGCCAGTAACATGGATTTATTCTCAAAACCCTCTTATTTCAATTCACAATATTACAAGTTTCATCCGAACTAAATTAGCAGATTTCATACAATTAACAGGTTTAATTAAAACGAGGTCGTAAAAATGAAAACTCTGTTACATTTATCATAGCTTGGGCAAACCAAGAGAACCGCCAATGTTATATAAAGCCACGTTCTTTAAAATAAAAAGCCTGTTGTAGCTGCAAATGTTCAAATGCTGCCCGTGACAAAGGTTAAAAAAAAATCATTTTGATTGAAAATTATTAATCCAATTTATTAGAAGTTAGAAGACGCAACTGCTTGGTAAAAATAAACTGCTGTAACTAAGCTTCACAATAAAAATGTATCTCCATAGTGAAACCAGCAACACTAGGCTTTTTATTTTGAAGGAATGCGTGTCGGCATAGACATAGGCAGTCCTCTTGATTTAATCGTCCATGTTAAAAGCATACCCGTGGAGGTTAATGGAATGGCCACACCGTGGCGGAAAGCCGGACATGTCAATTAATTTATCCGACAAGCCGGCTAAATTAAAAATAAAGCGAGTTATTAAACGCAATTTGCACCGTGGTGAGTATTACTTATGAACTTTCCTATTAATTCCATTCCTTGTTTTCGACTATTATAATTACTTGCCCACCAAAAAAACCGGCCAAGTGCGAGTCGGACTCGCGCACAAAGGGTTCCGTACCATCATCCGTTGAATGAAAGGTAAATTACGGTTTACGATTTATGACGTATTAAAAAAAACTACTTACTAGATCTCGTTCAAACCAATTTTTTTTTTAGTTTTATCATTTTCTTATTTTAGAAGTTACATCCATGTTTACCACTTTGGAAGTGTCTCTTGCGCAAACTATTCAGTTTAGAAAAAAAAATTTGAAACCTCAATATCAGTTTTGAATACCTATCCTTAAATACCCCAAACGTATGGGTTTAATTAAAAAATAAATTTTGATTTTCAGTTCTATGTATGGGGAACCCCCAAAATTTATTGTTTTTTTTTCTTTTTTTGTGTGATAATCTTAATGCGGTTCACAGAATACATATGCTTACCAATTTTCAACGGTATAGTTCTTATAGATTCGGAAAAAAGTGGCTGTGACATACGGACGGACGACAGACAGACAGACAGACATGACGAATCCATAAGGGTTTCGTTTTTTGCCATTTGGCTACGGCACCCTAATTATTAATTTATACTTAAATTATTACGTCATTTTCAACCTGTGGTTATAACGACGGGAAGCTATCTAGAATTGTTGAGCAAAAAAGGTAAACGTCCCAATGGTCGACAACTCAATGCCTCATGGTTAACACTATTGTTTTGACATACCTAATAGTGAAAATGTCAAGCATAGGGTCAGTGATGGACCCTAGTATGACATTTTACCACGAAGCTTATCATTAACTTAATCTGTTACATATTCACATGTAAAATAGAGTATGAAAACTAACGTCAATAATTATCTACCTGTCTAACAATAACGAAAAGTCCAGCGCCTCATCGCGAGGAATATATAGATACTTACCTGTCCAGCCCAATTGGATTTAAAAGCAAAAGTTTGTGGCCCTCCAACCTCACCCGAAACCCACCGACCGACTTCAAATCCCACAAAAAAAGCAAATAAAATACTTTACGCATGAACATCAAATTGTGAAACTGTAAATTCGCGAGGGAAACATCGTTCACTTAAGCATATTACGACGGGCTGTGTCGGTGCAACTTTGGGCCCATCGAGATAGCACTGAAAACAATTGCGGCGCCAAGGGAATTAACTTGTGCAAACTAAACAAAAACGTAGGTGAATGTTAATTGGAGTAGATCTCCTTTGTTTCAATTTGGGGTTTAGGTGAACTCTAGTTTAACAATCAGACGGACATTGTGACCGCTAAGCCTTTTCTTTGAATATGTGTTTGCTCAGGCTTTGCAAGATATGTGCATGTATTTGAGCATATTATAAAAACTTGTCATATTTAGGTACGGTTAGGCGAGTACGTATGTAAATTCTAACCTTTCTAGGTTACTGCATTTTTGGATTTTTGTATACCTAAAAGTATGTAGTAACTATTGTGTGATTGCCAAGTCACAAAATTTTATTTAGCTAGCAAATAAAGAATAATAAGAATGCCTGAGACTTGGTACTACCAAATATCTCACAACTTTTTGCGGTGGAAGAGTTTCGAGACTTGGCCTCTTTTTTACATGGAATGTTTTTATGGGATCTCGCTTCTTTTTGTAGGTTATTGTGTCAATGATGATCATGATTTTTTGTCCCATTTACTGCAAATATAACTTTGTAATCCTATATGTTTATATGGGATTTATGCAGTCGGTGTATCTAGAAAACTGGACTTAAATTGCAATTTTTTTTAGCGTCCCCTTGATTTATACACTAAACACTAATTGTATTCAAAATTTGAAGCTTATATGTCTGCTAGAAGTGCCTTAGACTTTTGATGATCGGTGAGTCAGTCAGTGAGTGACAAAATTAAGAAACTTTGACTAGTTATAAATCTTACCCGGCTCGTTCAAATTGAATGAAATTTGAAATATATCGTGTTTATACAATGCGTGCTTGGTTAATGAAAATGCAGGCTTCTAGTATTATCCACAACGAAGTTATAGGGGGGTCGAAAATGGCCTGAACTGCTTCGAGAAAAGGATGGTACAGCCGTGCCGCTGTTTTGCTCGACTTGGCGGGGGCACTGCCGTGCCCCCAGATTACTACTCACCGCACACAAATAGTATATTATCATTATAGTATGTTTCTGTACAAAAAAATATTTTTGGTTTGTACCTTCATAGTCGTTTCCTTTAAAATAAAAAGCTTGTGCTTTTGTTGTCATACTTATGTATTTTTCTGTAAACCGTCATCAACTACTCGTTAAAAAGATTCTAACGAGCTCAAACTCACCGGGATTACGTCAGTTAAGTACTCAATTCCCATGATCACCTTCGATCTTTATCGTCAAATCAGCTTCGATGTTACCAAATTATTGAATTGTCATCAAAACTATACTTATGCTCAAAATTTCAACTCAATCGGTTGAAGTTAACTGGTTCAAAATTCAGTTCCAAGATTTGTTCACTAAAGAACAAACAAACGAACCGGTCAAGTTAAATAAAAGGTATTAAAAATCATGATGTTTAATTAACACGTATTTGTTTCTGCCCCAGTCACGCTATAACGAATGCAGATTGAAATCCTGGTGGGTGATATATTTTAATTCATCGCTCTCCATCATAGATACCCAGTTAAGATAAAATAACAAATCTATTAAAATTTAATATGCTTATCTCAAGTAAAAATACATAAACTACTTAGTTAAAGGAACCAAATACTGTTTAGACAAAAGAATGAGGTATTCCAAAGTTGACCTTTTTTAGTAAAAATCCGTTTGCCCCACAACATGACATTGCGTGTTTGGCATACCTCTGCCAAATACAAATCTTGCAATTACAACTTTCACATGAAACGCACGAGGTTCCTTCTTTTTGTCTATGTAGTTTTACTGTGGCGCTGAAGTGAAAACACGTGTCACAAATGTACCTGTAAATTTGAATCGTACGTTTTTTACAAGCTTTCTTTTAGCCTGCAATGTATGCACCTATGTTACTATGTTTGTTCGGGTGGAATCTTGCAACTCAATTTTGAAGCAGATAACTTCAACCGATTGAGCTGAATTTTTAGGTAAAGGTATAATTTGGATGTCAATTCAATATTATGGTACCATGGAGCTGATCTGATGATGGAGACAGAAGGTGGCCATGGGAATTCAGTACTTAACCGTACGTTGAGTTTGGGCTCGTTACAATCGTCGTCAATGATGACGGTAACATACAGAAAAGTACAGTCGGCAATAAAATTTTGTATCAAAAATGGTTTTTTTGAAAAAAAAAAATCTAATGATGACAGGATGATTTAACTACTAACTTACCTAATAATACTAAGTAAAAGGCGGGAATTGCCAACCCATCGGCAAAATATTTTTTATTCATGAAACAGATGGGTGCAAATCGTGCCTCTATTCGCCTAACGAAAAATAATGCGTTAAAATGTAAACGGTTTTGACAGTTCCCAATTATCGACTGTTTAATAATACAGTGAGTAAGATTATAATCTGACGGTGTCCAGTCAAGTGTAAAAATATGGGTTCGTACAACTTACTCATAAATATGTCCCATAGCTCTTATGTCAGTGGATTAAGGTTTTGGTACATATTTAGGTATGAGAAGATAAAATAGATACATATTTTTGCACTTGACTGTCCACAATTTTACGGTGACATATACACATATCAGCCGAAAGACGTCCACTGCTGGACATAGGCCTCCCCCAAAGGGTGCCAAAGTGACCGGTCCTGCGCCATCCGCATCCAGCGGACTCCAGCAACCTTTACCAGGTCATCAGGTGACGGTGACATATACATTTGCGAAAATTATATTAGATGCAATTGGACAATCATATTAAAGTAATACAAATCACATACATAAATGAAGCAAACGCAAATAAAATCTCTGGATGTACATACTTTAAATGCTATGATAAATATTAAACAACGTTGCGATAGCGCACACGTTGTCTGCATTTTTTTTTTATGTAAGACTTTCAAGTTACAGACTTTTAAGTGGAAATAATTAAGTATTCCTTTTTCTCATTTAAGAGCGTTAGAGCAACACGTAAGCGCGTCTAAGGATCGGGTGCGTCCCACGAAATATAACAACAATATACATAATTTCATATTAATAACGTTCACAAGATATAATGAACGTTAGCTATAACAACAAAACCAATACTTTTATAAGGAATAACGGTCAATTGACATAATATTCATATTATATAACGTTTTTTTCTATAATACTCAAATTGACTAATTTCATTTCGAATAACATACATAACGTATAACGACCATAAGTTCATAATACATAGTATATTTTCGTATAAGGATTATAATACAGATAATTAGGTTAGGGCAGCTAGAAAAAGGGGGGAAGGGGGGCGGTGCCAATCACAAAAGGGGCACGGGAGGCGAAGTCCCCGCAGTAAAAAAACAAAAAATACTCTTAACAATGGTATTATTTGTAGGTTAGTTTAGGGTTATCTCGTGTCCCTTAGAGCGGAAATAGACACCCCGCGAAGCGGGGTGACGTCGACATGCAGGCGGTTAGGTTAGGCTAAAATAATTGGCGTGTTTGATTTCAAAAATATATTGAATTTCAATCTTTCAATTCCTTAGGTATTATGAATAGTATACGCTTTAATCTATATATCGATTGATATTATATCTAAAGTACGTTATATTTTACGAAAATATATATTTTGACATTATATCTTTCGTTCATTATATGCAATGAACGTTATACTAAACAAGCTTATACACAGTGAGCGAACCTATATCTTATGACCGTTATATGATAAGTTGTTATACCTCGTATTACTTACCACTAAGGATCATGACCAAAACACAAGTAGATAAATTAAATTATTTCTCGTGCCTCAGAATTACTCTCTCATGTTCAATGCAAGTTTCGTTAAACCAAAAAAGCGATCAAGTGAATTTAATACAACTATGATAATACTTCTTAGTCCGTCTCCGATCATATCAAAAAACGTCAAATAAAATCTAGTACACAAAACACTCGTTAGTTCGTTGAGTCTAAATCCACTTTTATAGTTCTACTGCTATTCGATCTAAAAATAGCTATGAATTGCAAAAAACAAGTCCTTTATAGTCTATATACAAAGCGCCAACGACCAGTGAGATCATCCCGCCAAAATAAAGCTACATACATACAGTTTGAAATGAAAGCGAAGTGCACTCAAATTGGACGTAAGTACTGCGAAGCATTAATTAAATATAAATATAAAAATTATGTAACTCATGGGCTCATTCAGAAAATGCTAGAATTCCTGGTTTTTCCCGTTCCGCAGAGGATCCTCACAGTTGCTGCGCTGCCGACATAAAATCATTATTTTAAAGCACTCTTTACGTTGCCTCCCTTTGCTCTGAGTTTTTTTATAGTTACAATACAATTTTGGTTCTAAAATAATAAAACTGCATCGTTAAACCATTGTTGGTTTGTCTCGATGCCCAAAGTATTTTCAGTACACGTGCGTAAATATTGAAAACGTGCCTATTCGCTTTCAGTCACTGCGTAATGAATTTACGTTTTAAGAACATTTTGAAAAATAGCGACGCGAATGTCAGAAGGGGGGTATACCCCCCTTCTGACAAATATCATCGATTAGATACCAGAGCAATGCTTATTTTTTAATATCTACTCTATGATTAAGCTTTGTTAACACGATTAAACTTTCTAAAAATAACAAATCATTTCCTTCGGCGCCCTCTCGGCCTAATAAGGTAGCAGTATCATTCGAAGAACCAACCTCGGCCGCAAATTTAATATTAAAACTCTTATGGCATAATAAATACCGTTCGCGGTAAATTTAATATTAATAATATACACAGTAATTACAATATCTTCAGATAGATCTCGAGTAAGCAATTGCTTTGCCTCAGATTATAAATTGCACTTATCAGTCGAGTGTTAATATAAGGGCGGTTCACATACCAAACACTCGGCGAAAATTCGGCAGGAAAAATCTAAACAAAAACGTGTTCTTAGATAATGCTGACATCGCGTGTCCAAGAACGAATCGCGGCTGATGCCTAATGGAACGGGGATCATCACATTTACCGGGAAACCGCTTTTTACCTATCATCCAGAGAGAAATGATAATAATTTGCTACAGTAATGGGTTTCTGATTATCTGATTTGTGGAGATAAATTATACTTAGTTATGTAATTATATCCCATGAGTAGAAAAGCTTAACGTCACCGTTTTTGTTTGATTCCTTCACCACATAATATATACGGAAATAAATTTATGAAAGCTTTTTTCTTTATTAGTTTTCAATTAGCTTTCAGAGTATTTTTTAAAGATAGGTAACAAAAATATAATAAATATGTTGTTACCTACTTTTAATTATGGTACCTCTTGAATGCCTCAAAATAACTGTTTTTACCGACAGTATTTTTCTAAATAACTTTCGATGTTATAATAAGTCCAAACAAATCTACTGATACACCTACGGCGTTAGTGATTAGTGGGAGTTCACGCAATTGCCACTCCCATTTGCAGCAAACTCATAAACCCGCCCTAATATAATCAAAATTATTTTTTCATTAAGTATGTATTATTTTCTTTACAGGCACTTAAGTGGTTCAATTATTGCGCGCTTGTGTTTTCGTTTCAAGCAATACTCTCCTATGCATGCACCAATATGATGTTCTCTCAATACTTAACACCTTAAGCTGGGCATTCACCGGTGCGCCGCGCCATTTTTATTTGCGGCAAATGGATGAATTTTGTCCACATTCGTGGGTGCACTACGTAGATTCCGCTTGGTCCTGGTCGGATCGGCCAACAGGAGCATTCAAAACGACTCTAAGGGCGTGGTGCGTTCCTGCCTTGCCTTTTGTTTTGACATTCACGCGCTCATTTGTTTCACATGGGGCGTTGGCGCATTGCGCCGCCTTTTCATCCGTCTGACTGATCTTTAAACGCTAGTTTTGACATTCATGAATCTGACCTTCGGCTTGTAGGAGCGGTCATGAATTGCTAGCTTTAAAAACCTCCGCCTTCAGCAGTAACGCGATCAATTTATTTTAATATCTTTCTCTACTCGAGCCAATGTCACTGGGTATTTGTGAGGATGCTTACATGAATGAAAGCGTAGCAGAACACTCAGTTCCGCAGGCTTTTATTTAATGAATATTCATTACTTAATTTGCTTAAAGAAGCGCCATACATCATGGAAACGAATGTTTTACGTGGAAATATGCGAAGAGGAACGACTCTGAGGAAGTTCAGTGCCTTGAAGAGAAATTAATATGCGCTGTAATTTTATTCATGTTGCGGTGTGCCATACAGAATGCGATGATTATTTTTAACCGTCTTCAAAACAGGAGGACGTTATACATGTATTTTCCACTATGTACAGTGGAAGCAGCACATTTCAGTAGCAACTAATGAAGTGCCAAAGATGATTCTGAGATCCTTGAGGAATCGACGGCCCACATATAGCGACTTGGGCTTTTTCTGTAATAATAAATTCGTTAAATGCGTTGTTTCCTCGGAAAGCAGTTAATGTGGTAAAGTGGAATGAAAATGTGGAAATGTTCAGTATGTGGCTTGGCGAAGTACCTACTGAATTGAAGTCGGTTTGAACTTTGTTTTTATAGTTATAGTATGTTTGTTTGGTGTTTTTGTTATACAGGGTGTACCAAAAATGAGGTGTGAACCGATCAAAGGCATAACAAGTATCGTGTTCTGATAAGAAAAAACTAAGGGAAAAAATCGCGTCAAAAAAATTATTCTTCATCGTTATCACTTGCTTAAGACCTGAAGTTTCTCGCATTCGCCTCGCCTCTTCTCGCTGGTGGACAAGTAATTAATAGAAAATTTAATCTATAAAATAAAGGTGGACCTCGAAATTGCCTTTTTTACACGGTTATTTCTAGGTCCAGCTATTGACTATATCCTCTTCCTAAATATTTTACAGAATAATAAAAAGAGTTTTTATATCGGGCTTTTTTGCTGCACAAGCCGTCTCTTCGCTATAATTATAGCTTACTTCGCTCAGGATTTAATCTTGAATCCTCAAATACCAAGTCCCGTACCTCGCACAATCTAAGTTGGAATCGCTTTCTAAATGTTTAACCGTACAACTACGTCTAGACTACTTAACACAGCAATTTGTCGCGTGCCGTACGTAGTGCCAACAGAACGGGTACTAAAAGGATCTACACTAACCAGTAAGACGTCAGACTGGAAATCTTGACACAAATATAGGTTAACGGTGTAACACGAAAGCTTAAGCCATTTCCAAGTAAGCGATCGAACGTTACGGCTCATTATAGAGCTTGTTAAGCTTGGCGAGCTTTATGCCAAAGCTTTATAAGTGTTATAATTACAGTATGTTTTGATAATAGTAAATAAACGACAAGCCATTAATGTGAGAGATTTTTGACAAAAAATGTTTGCGTTTCTACATTAGGTATCTGTAAGAATAATATAAGTATTCGTTTCATACATAAATATTTAGTAATTTCGTTATAATATCATCGTTACTAGAACTTAATTAAGGAGATGGAAGAAAGTGAGTGATAAAAAAATAATCTGTCGTTCCACACATATTGAATAACTACCTCCTTGGTCGTGGTTGGGCCTAAATACTATCAACGTCTCAGATGCTGGAAGTTCTGCAGCGATATAGGATGAATCAATTTTTAGTGTCCTCCCCGTTTCTACTATTTTCTAGCTGTTACATGAAGTTGTTGCACTCAAGTTATTACAGCGTGAAACTACAAGAGAACTGTATTAAAAAATGTTAATTTGCCCTCAATTTCACCCGTTGTCTAGCGGACGTAAAATGTCCCCCGATTTGTATGAAAATAGTGTTCATACCCTGGACAGCCATGTTTTCTGCTAGAATACGTTTTGTTGCGAGATACCATTATAAATAGACTGTTTATCTAGTGTTGTGGAAACTTATAAAGAAGAAAAAAACCAAGGCACAAGAAAAACATGACTGACCCACGTTGCTGCTTCGACATACAAATTACAGAAAGTTAAAAAGTCACTCTGTAATCAAAAACACCGTCGTGTAGTATTCACCGGCGTGACTTTTAAATTTACTAAATGTTCTTAACATAAATATTTTATGGAACATGTTTCCAATAAAGTATTTACCTATAACTATATAAAGTATTACGAACCGTGTTTGCTTATTTAAAATGAATAAAACGCATAAAGCCGTCCAACGTGTGCGCTGAAGCATTGACCCTTGATTCGGCATCGATAAGAATCGAATATACTTTGTCGACCAGCATACCACTGAAATTGGGGCGTATAAATAAATAATTTTACGATTTTACCCTCACAACTAACGGGCAGCCCTTAAAATGTACAGGGAACCGTAACAAAACAAAATGGAAGCTCCAACAATATGCCATTTTTAAATTCGTAGAAAGCCTTTAACAATCAATGAAGTTAAACTACCTATATATCTTATACACAGATATTTTAATATTTCATTTAAAAAAGCGCAATTCATACACGGCAACTTAGGCTTGGTCAAGTGGCAACCAACACAAATCATCAAAAGGTTTCGTCAGTTCGTCACATACAAACTAATGACGACATTTGCAACAGGCATTGTTAACCTTACACATTAATAATGCCTTAAAGGGTCGTCCCGGATTTAAGCCGGTTCAAGCATAGTTCAATAACATGACTAATGCAAAACACAATTACTAAAACTGTTATTAGCAATAAAATACCTCAGCAAATGTCATTATGTGCAAAACAAAAGAAAATGGTTTAGGTTAAACGTTGTCTACGCTTATAAATAACATGCTGAAACGATATTAGCCACCATTATTCGGTATAACCGCACTATACGCAACAAATTGTCTTGTTCTTTATTTATTTTTCCTTTGCGAAACAATTGTATTTATGTTTCATAACATATGTGTAGCAAAGTAGAAAATCACGACGGGCGTACCCTTGGGGGCCCTCAGTCCTGGCAGCGAAGTGTGAACTCGTGCTCTTCTATTGTACCGCTTCAGTTGAATGACTCGGTCACTAGTTCATTTTCACACATCTTTAAAAGTTAGTTAACTGTGTTATCAGCCAGAAATTTACATTTACCTTTAACAGACACTTTTTTCAATGAACCATGCTAAGCTTTAGTATTTCTGCTAATACGCAAATCTTCACAACATCTATTCACCACATTCGTTATTCTTCAGTCTTCATTTTTATACTTACAAAAAGGTTTATTCTTATTGGAAACCGTGCAAAAACCCAATAAATAGTCCACAATAGATAATATTGAAATAGATTTCTGTACTGAAATTAAAATGAGAACGAATTACATTTGTAAAGAATTGTGAATAGCGACGTTTTTGTGTAATTACTTTGAACAATATTGACTCAAAAAATCAACAAGTCAAGGATAAATAGATCATGTTACTCATTTTCTTCAAGGGGAGTAGCTACACCAGTTTTTGAATAAATCTGAACAAATATATATTGTCCTTTGACATTTTAAACCTAAACTAGGCAAAAATTAAAAAAATCGTGCGTTCAAACCTCAGTTGTGCTGTATAGAGCGCGGTAAATCGTTCCACAAAAAAATGCAAGAATGTGACTAAAAATTGTGTGCATTTAAAGATAGATACACTGTCAAGTTTAGGGTTTAATAATCTGAACGTTTTAATTTCTTATATGTCGAATATCAAATAAAAACTTTGACAACCTCTGTAGCTTAGTTGGTAGTGACCCTGCCTATGAACCTGGAGGTCCCAGGTTCGAATCCCGGTAAGGGCATTTATTTGTGTGATGAGCACGAATACTTGTGCCTGAGTCATGGATGTTTTCTATGTATTTAAGTATCTATTTATCTATATTTAATTATGTAGGTATATCGTCGTCTAGTTACAATAGTACAAGAATTGCTTAGTTTGGGACTAGGTCGATTTGTGTAAGATTGTCCCCAAAATATTTATTATTTATTTTATTTATTATTATGTTTAAAATATGCTACTGTTAGTGTAAGTAAGTGTTTATTATACGGTTGATTCGAAAAAAGCTTGAACGTTAGATATCCAGAAAAGGAAATGTTTTGACAGTATACTTTTGAATTTGTCAAGCACCGGGGGCTACAGACTCCTTAAAGAATCAATTTATGGAACGAAACGAGAAATCGACACCGACTGAAATAAAAAATTCGTACATTCGTCGTAGTCGAATCAAATTCCTGTTTCTATTGGCGATACTAAAAGCCGTTATTATCACAACCACGTATTTTCTTTCAGTAAACTATCAATAAAGATCGTAATCAGAATACAACACAGTTAAGGGCTTTCAAATAGACGTTGTAACGTAATTTTTTTATTACACATAAAAATACGTAGGTACACATAATTGGTTCATATTTGCATGAAAATTCGGGCACCGTAAAGTATATTCCGACGGTAAATAGCCGACATAAAACACAAACATACTTGCACGAATCTTACCCAATTAGTTGGCTATTTGGCAACTACATTTTTGCTGCCGAAAACGCTGAAACTGCACATTTTCGTCTATTAAACCGTTTAGATGGGATGTGTCTTTAAAATCGTAAAGCAAAACGCATCCTTAGATAAGTAGTAAACACAAGGATTTGAATTACTATTATAAGTACAAATAGATACCTCATAAAACTTTGCTGATTAATTGTTTATATTTTAAAACTAAGGTAATTTAAAAGGAATACAGGAGCACCCTGTGAGCACCACATAAATTAATGCTATGAAAATTCAGAGAACAGAATTTAAAAAAAATCCTATCCGGATTAATAGTACGAGTAGATATCCAAAACGCGTTGAATTATTTACAAAAGTTATCAGGTGAAGCGCATTTGTTCCCATATTTTTTAAAGTCCTGATATTAGAAGCCCGAAATTTTTTCTCATACAAGTTTATCCCAAATTAGGCAGTCATCCCTCATTAGTTTTAATTACCTACTTGCTATCGTTTGTAACTCATAGCTTGTAATCCATCTGAATTCATAATGCCATTAATCAAAATTATTTATATATTTAATGTTCTTATATTTCTTGTCTTGTTTTTCCTCATATCTTTTTGTTCATACATTTCTTCTACGTACTACCGACGGAACTCATTCTGCCAGTTTACATTTAAAAAAAAACATAATTTTGTTTCGTTGTTTTTTATTCATATCAATCATTCAATGTAAGCTAGGTATGTAGGCTAGAAATGGTAGAGTAGGTACCTAAGTCGGACTCAACTAGGTATAATACTTCCAGTGAGTCGACAAAGCCCCGCTGCGCGGGGCTATACAGGATGTACCGTGAACCGAAGATAATCCGTAGACAGCGAATAGGGCTGCTAAATACCTCTTCTCTTGGGCGTACGTGTGCTGCATCATGCCACTTAAGATTAGTCCTTTTTTCACGGCGAAGGGGATGAGACAGAAAAAAAAAACGAACAAGTGGATCAGTAGTTTTCCAGCTTTCATGCAAACTCAGAAATCCAAAAAAAGTTATACCTTGCTTATAAGGAATATTTAACAAATTCAAGATTAAAAATAGAATTGTAGCTTTTGCAATCAAAAAACTCAAATTGAGAAAATAAATGGATTTTTACAAAAATACCAATATCTCGAAAACTAAGGCATTTTTACTAAACCTAAACATTCAGAGAGGTATTCAACAGCCCTATCAGCTGTCCACGGATTATCCTCGGTTTACGGGACATCCTGTATCATACAAATGTGTAGTATAACAAAACATAGGTCAAAAATAATTATGTGAGCCAATATGGACTCATGGGATGATTAAGAAAAGATTTCTTGTGCAACAACAATACATCAATAAAAAAACAATTATGTACTTACAGCATCATTGATATCAATTTCATTAATAGCGAAAATTTCATGGTCCTCAAAATACAAAGCCGGTTCAACAGATTGACTCAATGTTTGCCGACGATCGAAGATTCAAGTGTTACGATCTGATATCGATGTTAATAAGTCAATAAAACGTCGCCGGACTGGAAGCAATTTCTTTTTACGAGTCCCGGGACGATGACTGGTACAATTCAGCTTTTTACTTTTACTATACACTTCGCCCGAATGAATAGAGACGTTTCAAACACCTAAGTTACCGAGAAGGGCAATTTGAATTTTGAATGCAAATACTCCATGTCAATTTTCTCATGCAATTAAATTGAAACAACTGGCTCTTTAATTATATTATAAATGGAAGTTTGTATATTAACTCATCATCATCATCATATCAGCCGAAAGACGTCCACTGCTGCACATAGGCCACCCCCAAAGAGGGGTGTCTATCTCAGCATAATGACTATTATCATAATTTCGACTGCCATACTATTTTACGCATATGGATCGCGACTGCTCATTGTGTGCTAAATTCGATCTTGGCATCACTAACACTTTCTTCCGCCTTGCTGATAAACAGAAGACCTCGTGGATGCAACCAAGGTCTAAGCATTGGCATCTTTTGGACTACTTCATCGTTCGCCGTAAGGACCTACGTTACGTTCTCATAACGTGAGCGATGCGTGGGGCGCTTGGCTGGACTGACCTCCGTCTGATCAAATTCAAATCATCTGATCAAATCCATTTACAGCTTAAAGCTCCGCTACGTGCACATCACAAAGTTCCATCAAAAATTGCCTTTTCAAGACTTATTAACTCTCCAGAGTTAAGGAATACGTTAGACTCAGCATTTGCTAAGCGCGCTCTCTAGACCGAGACACAAAAGATGAAAAGTGGCGATCTTTTGCAAAGAACGTTCATGTTTGTGCTCTAGATATCAATAGTAAACCGCAGAAAAAAACCAACACTGGTTTGTTGCATCCGAATAGCATTAGGATGTTTGTTGATTGAATTACTCATCACAATCTTAGAGCCAAGGTTCGCGAACTTAAAAAATAATGGTGGAAGGAGAAAGCTGCTGAACTCACTGCGCTGACATTCATCGAGCTGGTTTTTTACTCCAGTAAGTTGGAGTACTCCAGTGTACTCGAAAGATAGGCAAAACCGAGTTACATACAAGAATGCCGTAGTAAAGCGATGGACAGAACATTTTAATGATGTTTTAATCCCGTTTAAATCCCGACGCGCTCAGTGTTAACCTATCTTACATTCAGTCACTCGAACAACTACCAGTCTGTGAAAACCTAGATGAGCCACCAACGTTTCAAGAGTTCGTGGGTGCAATTAAACGTCTCAAAAACTCAAAAACACTTGGAATGGACCAACTTCCAGCTGAAGTATATAAATACAGTGGGCATAACATTCTTAACACTCTCTACCACCTTGACTTGAGGGTGGGGATTACTGAAAAGGTGCCTCACGACCAGGGGCTCTCCGATTGCAGCTCTTACCGAGGCATATCGCTTCTCTCTAGTGCTGGCAAAATTCTAACACACATCATTAACATCCGCCTAAGCAAACTAGACGAACAATACCTCCCAGAAAGTCAACGTAGATTCCGTCCTCGTAGAGGAACCATTGACGCTATTGCTGTTGTAAGGCAATTACAAGAAAAACGTTTCGAACAGCAACGGCCTCTCTACATGTACTTTGTGGATCTCGAAAAAGCATTTGATAGAGTCCCAAGAGAGGCACTCTGGCTTGTTCCTTAAAAATTGCGATATCCAAAGAAGTTCGTAAACCTGATCCGCGAATTCCACGTTGGCATGAAAGCACAGGTTCAACATGAAATCGAACTCCCTGAGGAGATCGAGATCCCAAGCGGGGTCAAACAAGGGTGTGTCATGGCACCCACACTCTTTGCCATATATTTTTCAGCAGTCATTAGAGACGCACTGAAGTGTTGTCTTGAAGAGGTTTCTCACTTTAAATACCTTGGGAGCACTATCCGGCATGATAATACCTTTGGCTTCGAAAATACCTTTACGTATCGCCAACGCCGCTGCCAAATTTCGAGCGACTGAATGTTCATGTCTGGAAGTCCCATGATTTCAAGCTAGAGACAAAGATAAGCGTTTATAAGGGTTGAATGAAAGAAATAAAGAAAGACATGGTGCCTTTACAGAGGAGACAGGAAAACACTGGACACCTGCTTAGATGTCTGAGATATACACTCAAGATTAAGTGGCAGGACGGTGTTACACATTCTGAGGTTCTGCGTCGTTCCTCCGCCTCCTACGTGTATACGTATAACACGACTGGCCAACTGTATTGTCACCCTTGCAATACAGTTTTTAAGAGCAAGTTTGGCTTAGCCAGTCATATCAGAGCTCATTTAATAGGGCTAATTCATAATTTTCTAGGGTCGCCGTCATCGAAATCGATAAGAAGGACTATATCCTCAGAACATCTCTCAAAGTATTCAATATTATTGTTTCACGCTTTATCGTGTTTAATATGAATGTTTAACAACACCTTGTTTGATTATAAAATTAATTTAGGTGCACTAAAAAGCATTGATAGCTAAATATTTTGTTTAAATACTTTCCTACAATATTCTTGAAATACTTTACAAATGCAAAGCTTCAATATCAAACCAGCAATTTTGTTCGTCGCTAGAAAAGCGTTGATTGTTGGAACTCGGAAACTCCATTGCGACTGCAACTCGCAGTCCGCAGGTACACGTATTCCTATAATCGACAACGCAGTTAAGCTATGTAATTAATCGAACTGGAGATATAATTTGTCTTCGTCATGGAGCAAATAGCTAATTCCCCATTAGGGACACAATAGCCCGCCCGGAGGCTCTTATTGATTACTGCCTATTGTTCGCTTTCGACCGCCTTAAATGATACACTTGCCACAATTTACGTGACAAGTATCGGCTACCGTTTACAAGATAATATGATAATGATTGTCATTTATCGATATTGCCGTGATAAATATCAGTAGCTTTCAGAGCTCAGTGTTATGCTACTTACTATTAAATGACATAGATACACTGTATATACGGTTTTACAAAGAACTAATGTGAAATACATTTTTAATAACTCAGAATTCTTTGACATTACTTACCGATAGAAGGTAACGGATCTTTATAAACCAGGGTCTTAGGATGCTTTCGATATAATTGGCAAAACCATGTTTGGCTTCAAAAATTTTAATTTTAATGCACTTATTGTAATAATAACTTTTATAAAAACTGACTTACATTCGAAGTATCCTACTTTGTAGGTATTCGACGGCCTAGCTCAACTTTTTGGATCTCTTTATTAGTAGTTTCTTATTCAACTTCATCATCATCATCATATCAGCCGAAAGACGTCCACTGCTGGACATAGGCCTCCCCCAAAGAGTGCCAAAGTGACCGATCCTGCGCCACCCGCATCCAGCGGACTCCAGCAACCTTTACCAGGTCATCAGTCCACCTTGCGGGGGGCCTACCCACGCCGCGCCTTCCGGTTCGTGGTCGCCACTCGAGAACCTTTCCGCCCCAACGGCCATCGGTTCTACGTGCTATGTGCCCCGCCCACTGCCACTTAAGTTTAGCGATTCGGAGGGCTATATCGGTTACCTTGGTTCTGCTGCAGATAGCCTCATTTCTGATGCGATCACGCAGAGACACCCCCAACATAGCCCTCTCCATAGCCCTTTGGGTGACTTTGAGCCTTCTTATGAGGCCCATAGTAAGCGACCACGTTTCAGTGCCATATGTCATCACTGGCAACACACACTGGTCAAAGACTCTCGTCTTGAGACACTGCGGAATATTGGACGAAAAGATGTGCTTCCCGAACGCTGCCCAGCCGAGTTGGATTCGACAATTGACCTCTTCCTCGACGTTGGACCTACCTAACTGGATAGATTATGTATACCTAGGACAAACTGTCCTAGGTATACACAATCGTCTACAATTTCGAGTGTAAAGTGTCCGATTGTAATGGGAGTTGGTACTACATGGGTATTTGAGATGATCTTCGTCTTATCCATGTTCATTCTTAGACCAACTCGTTCGGAAGCTTTATTGAGGTCATCGAGCATCGTACTTAAGGCCTCCATGGTCTCAGCTACGACTACTATATCGTCAGCAAACCGAAGGTGAGTGATGTACTCGCCGTTGATGTTGATGCCTAGCCTTCTCCAGTCCAAAGTTTTGAAAACGTCCTCCAGTGCAGCGGTGAACAGTTTTGGAAAATTACATCTCCTTGCCTGACTTCTTATTATTATTAGTTATTCAACTTATATATGCTAAACTAAACAAAATCTTCGACTGATTAGTTATTTAAAATTATAAGAAATTTACTTTATAAAATCCTAATATCAACAAGTAGGTAATAAAATAAGTTCTTATGTATTTTTGAAACATTCGCTGAAAATACCTCCTTTATACTGTAATACATTGGAACTTTTACTACACATAATGGTACCTACTTGCAGTATTAAATAAAAGATTGCATACAATCTAGTGCATGCCAGGCTCCTTCAAGTTTCAACCAGGATAACGCAAGATGATGAGGAAAATATAACGAGCAATTCAATATTTATAAGTATTTTCACACACACCATTTTCCGCTGAAAGGTGAAGACATGTAAGCAAATTAAATTGGCTACAGATATCATATACTTACGATTGTAAGTTATTTAGATGTGTGGTGCTTTTTGAATGGATCCTTCGACCTCGGAACTTGAGTCACGCAACTCCAACGGATGTGAAATTCACGCGTAACTAAAGGCCTCCAAATACCGAACGCGGTTGGTGCGCGGCGCGGGTCGGGCGGTATCTCTATCTCTTTCGCACAGTAGCGCGGCGTCTCTATCTCACAGTATCACACTATGTGATAGAGATAGTGAGAGAGATACCTACCGACCCGCGCCGCGCCCGACCCGCGCCGCGCCCGACAGGCGCCGCGCCCGACTCGCGCCGCGCACGACTCGCGCCCGCCCCGTGCCGCGCACGACCCGCTTTCGGTGTGTGGAGGGCTTTACGCAGTTGATACAAAGGCGAGTTTATAAACTCGCCTTCAGTTTTAGTTTAGTTTTTACTTTAGTTTATGAAAGGGATCAGTCTGAAAATCAGCGCTGGACTCTGTTCAGCAGACGCTGAGACGGATACCCATTGCCTAGATACTTAAGTTTTCATTGTTTATATTAAATTACTATTGCTTTTATTTGTTTTAAGTTCGAGGTAATAAACCATTTTTTATTTATTTTATTTAATAAAATAATGATTTTAGTACTTTTATGTTACTACATTTTATTTATGTAAATATGCATGTTTTGCCATTACTTATGGAATAATATCTCACTCTCTAATATCTCTGGAAGGCAAAATAGAAGGAACAAGAGGGAGAGGAAGGCCCAGAATATCATACGACACAGATGAGGGAATGGTGCTGTAGCCACACATACCAAGAAGTAAAGACGAGAGCCCAAGATAGGCTGGAATAGAGAATGCTGCAGCGACAGAGGGCCAGGCCCTCTTAATATTGATTATGACGAATATATCTCACTCAAATGACGTCCACAGTGTTTGATTACGCTATTCGATAACTGGGCATTACGACAACTGGAAGTCGATCCTGATTTTGCTAAGAAAATAGTATTTAGTGACGAGCCTCTTTAAGGCTGAATTGCTTTGTCAACAAGCAAAATTGCAGGATCTGGGCAGATGTTGTAAAACAGCGCAAATAAGTACTAACATCATAGTTTTATCACATTTTAAAGATCACTGATTCTTAATGGAAGACGCTGTATGTAAGTGTATTGTATGACGACCGCTTTAGCCTAGTTGGTAGTGACCCTGCCTACGAAGCAAGAGGTCCCGGGTTCGAATCCCGGTAAGGGCATTTATTTGTGTGATGAGCACGAATATTTGTTCCTGAGTCATGGATGTTTTCTATGTATTTAAGTATTTATTTATCTATTTAAGTATGTTTATCGTCGTCTAGTACCCATAGTACAAGCTTTGCTTAGTTTGGGACTAGGTCGGCGATTTGTGTAAGATTGTCCCGTAATATTTATTTATTTATTTATTTATTTATTTATTGTATGTGCATGTACATCAGTATTTAACTATTTACTATATACTAAGTTGAAATTACTATTAGAGGAAAATAGCACGTGCCTGAGCGGCTACCCTGTGTTTCAGGCAAAAAAGAACTAACAATTGAATTTGCTAATCACATGCAAAATAAAATACATACCATACCTGGGCGACCGAACTCAGCTCGGGTAAAACTATGGAAAAAACTAATTTTCCCAGACATCATGAGACCTCCTCGTAGCTAGATCAATTTCTCGCCCCAGCAAACCGCTATATTTCAAATTTCATCTAAATCGTTAGAGCCGTTTCCGAGAACGTGATTGCATATACCGGGTGTACAATCCAAATGGGTCAGTAAGGAGAAGTCGGAAATATGAGAGATAGCGAGATCTGTTCTTAGGAACCATGACGTCGATTTTAGATGTAATAATAACTCAAACTTTTCAAACTTTTTTATTAACTCTCATACATAACCGGGAATCGAACCTGGTCAAAATCAATGTGTATAAATTCTGCAAGTAAACAGTACACAACACATAACACAATAATAATGTGAAAGTTATCAAAAATCAACACGAGGGGGTTATGAAAATCCGTGTTTATTTGAAGTTAATTCCAAAAACAGTATTCCATTTTCAAATTTTAAATGAATTGGTACGCCCGCTGAACAAATGCGTTCTAATTTTAAACACTATTTGTAATGCATAATACCGATGCAGATATGCATAAGTGGTCTCTTCAGATAATTGATGATCGATTTATTCACGACTTTTTGCAAATTAATAAAACTGTGGGAATTTTTGTCTAATTTACTGTCAGTTGTGTTTACACAAGATTTCATAGCCAAATTTGGTCCTTTTTACTTAACGCGGTTACAAAAATATTGACCAGGTTCGATTCCCGGTTATGAATGAGAGTTAATAAAAAAGTTTGAATATTAAATCTAAAATCGACGTCATGGTTCCTAAGAACAGATCTCGCTATCTCTCATAGTTTCCGACTTCTCCATACTGACCCATTTGGATTGTACACCCGGTATATACAAATATTGTTCGTTTAATAGTATACTCGTTCAATATATAGGAATAGGAATAGGAACTAGTACAAATAATCAGGAAGTTAAGTATAAAGTATGCGGTATAAAAGATAGAACAAAATTATTTTAAAACGATAAATAACTTCTCCGTATCGCAATAGGAAATATTTTGTAGGCCTTCTCGTAGCGTTGATTTACATTTCATGTAGTTCAGCGGACATTGATCTAGCCGCGCATTAAGTCTGTGGTAAGCTAGAGGACCTAGAAAAAGAAAAAATCTAGAAGAGAGTGCGTGTCATTTTGTGTATATTTAGGAAAAACAAAATATGACAAACAAAGGTACCTTAGACCTTAATTTAAAAAGTACAAAAAACTTAAATAGTTGACTGTAGCAAATTAGCCTATGCGTGGTTTATAAGTACTCTTTCGTTGCAATAGCCATTGGGTAGTACAAAAGTATTCAATTTATATTAAATATACTCAACTCCCAGCTAAGTAATTATTTCTAAACTACAAAATGTGACCTCAAGAAGGTAAAGTTACCATAAATGATAGTACATTTTTAATTGAAATCAACGAAGGTTTTAATGGGTACCAATTAAATTCAACAGCTCCATTCTCAGCGCCCCTCTAATTATCACCTCCAAGTTTCTAAAAGGTAAGCCCAGAGCAAAAGGGTGCATACAGTATGAAAGCCATCCCTTTTCCCATATGATG
Organism: Epinotia bilunana; assembly: GCA_947049275.1. Lineage (NCBI taxonomy): Eukaryota > Metazoa > Arthropoda > Insecta > Lepidoptera > Tortricidae > Epinotia > Epinotia bilunana. The sequence continues at coordinate 14,597,625 of OX346257.1, forward strand.
GAAAAAAATATTATTAAATACAAATTACCAACAGCCGTATCATCAACATAATCGAACCTGTCCAATAACTTTAAGAAAATCATAATCTAATCCATCATTCGGTGCGGCCTTCATGTTTGCCTCGGGTTTGTTTACCAGATGGAACCTGGGGACAATCTGACCCTTACATTTCGTCTCACAATTTGATTTCAAGTTTTTGCTCACTCGGTCTGACATGCTTATGATAGGGCTACAATAAACGGGCTGTTACGGTCATACAATAATTAGGCTGGACCTTTCGCACGCACTCACTTTCACTCGCTTGCAATTTATTTATTTATATATTTGTAAATATAATTTATCAACATATCTTACGCCATGGCGTTGGTAAACTTAGTTACATACTAAGTACATATACATCGTACAATTAGTAAAATTAAATCATAAAGATTGAGAGTAGTAACAATTAAAAATTGTTTTCATAAAACTGTAAAAGAGTAGGGCGAAGTTTACTCCATTTACAGGCGAACAGGTCGCAATCTGGTATGCACCTAAAATTAATTGATTTAGTTGCGCTTGGGAATTGACTTCCGGTGAGTGCTCGTGCGCCGCCGTGCGAGCCGCCTCCTCCGCCAGGAGTCGGTGGCTGCGGCCGCGCAGGTACTTATCGGGTACGAAGAGGCGACATGTTCTTGTGACCAAGTCAGAACAATCTGACTCACCTCTCAACGTCTTACAGACAGTGGACAAAAGCTCGATATAACGTCTGACCTGCACGTCTAGCACACGACGGCTGCGACATACTCTCGATTTTTATCGCTCTATACCTCTTCTTCTAACTGTTCTAATAAGAGAGAGACGGATAGTGCGAGAAAAATCGAGACAGCTCGCGTGCCGTCGCGTGCTAGCCGTGCTGTAAGAAGTTGAAGCCCAACATTCCTAGTAGGTATTTGGTGGGGTAGAGGAAGGGATAGTAACCGTGCATCTTCTTGTAGAGAAAGCATACAAACGCTTTTTGCACTTTTTCTAAAAGAATGAATTTTCATGCGGGTTCCAAATAACTGATACCGATTCGATCTTACTTCTGACTAATGCGGTTTACAACAACTGTACTACTTTGGGATCACGAAAATCTTTCGCGTTGCGGATGATGAAACCAAGCCTCTTATAACAATCCTTTGCGAGCGATATGCTGGTTAAAAGTAAGTTTCGGATCAAATGTAACGCCAAGATCTTTTATAGAATTTACGCGAGCTATGGGACAGTTGTCTAAGGAATCATCATCATCATCATCATTTTCAGCCTTTAATCGCCCACTGCTGAGCATAAGCCTCTCTTCTGTCTAAGGAATACGAATTATAAAGAGGGGAAAGAGAGCGGGTAAAGGTCATTGGATTACATTTGGACGAATTAAGCAGTAATTTGTTAGTTTTAGCCCAACAAAGAACCGCGTTTACATCCACCTGTAACAGTTTTCAGTCAGAAACATTATTTACTCGACGTATACGTTTAAGATCGTCTGTATTGAGCAACCAATTAGAGTGATGAACCACTTTCTCGAGATCTTTTATCATCAAAAGGAAAAACATGGGACCCAGGATGAAACCTTGGCTTACCCCAGAACGAGTATGGTACGGTGGAGAAATGTAATATGGGCTTTTTGGAAATCAAAATATATAACATCTGCTTGAGAGCCTTGGTCTAAATAACTTGATATACACGGTTTTTTTAACCGTCTTAGAGCCGAAGACCAGTTAATGTCATTACAAAGAACTGAAAAAAGTTTTTTTGTTTGTTTTTTTTTAATGTATTAATATTGTTTTTTTGTATCAAAATTAATTTTAATCATCCAACCGAGTGACCGCAGTGACCGCTAGCCGCCATCTTATGTAGATATGTACGAACTCTAACCGGATGAATGAACTTCGCACCGCGCGCCATATAATTTTTCAAACTTAATTACCTTTTATTACTAAAAACTTAACTAATCATTTTTTTTTCACGAATGATTAGTACGTTTTGGATACTTAAGTGGGCTTCGGCTCTAAGACGGTTAAAAAAACACGTTGTATTGTCTGTTAGGCATAATAAATTGGTATTTAGTATTTACTGACCGCCGCGCACGGAAACCATGCTGGCAGTCTGCAAGATATGGGCTTATTTGAAGTGAAATCTTACGTTGTAAAATAGATTCTATGACTTTGGATAAACAAGAGGGAATTGCAATAGGACGGTTGTTTTCGGCTTTTGAAGAGTCTCTGGATTTAGGGATAGGCTTAACGCGTGACATTTTCCACTGGGTTGGATATTTACTAGTAACCAGAATAAGGTTGAATATATAATGTATATGACGAACCAGAAATACTTTGCCGGCTTTAATAATATACGGTGGCACATTATCAGGACCTACAGCACTTTTTGGTTTAAGTTTATTCATTGCAGCTGCTATTCCTGCAAAGATATTTCAGCAATAATACACCCATTACTAAATTGCGAGCAAGAGATCATTTATGGCACGTTAATTTTGGCCCAATAATAGCTCTTTATTAGAAAATCATCTATATTACCATTTAAAACGCAGTAGGTAGATATTTACACTGCGGTTTAACTAAACCGTAAATCAATGCAAAACGTACGCAGTAAATAAACTTGTTATTGCGTTTTAATTAGTATTTGTTTTGTAATTGCGTACCTCTGAGAGTGCAGTACGGACATAACGTGTTGAAAAAGCTTCATATTAGAATGTGAAATGTAAATGTGAGACAGACTGCCTGTTGAATGATAGGAAGGATTATGCCGACCGCGCGACCCGCATCCGCGAATTGAGTGATTATTCATCTACCGTCGCTGGTCTGTGGTCCATTAGTGATAGTTCATTATGCACTGTAACATCGTTATTTACTTCACATTAAGTTTATATCTTCATCTGTAACAAGTATTTAGGTATGTAACTTAGTCAGTATGGTACAGGGTTATTGGAAAGTCACCGTATTCCTGTGAAGGGTTATAGGGCCAAGTCGAGCAAAACAGCGGCACGACTAGAAGCCTGAATTTTCAGTAACCAAAAAGGCATTGTATAAACACGGTATATTTCAAATTTCATTCAATTTGAGTCAGTAGTTTAAGAATTATAACTACACTCGCGGTCAAATATTTCGGGTCACCCTAAATTAAATAACTGCAATAGGTTTTTTAAAATATTCAATACTTTTTTTATTTACATAATATGCTATTCTTTACAATACCCAACTGTATAAGCAATTTCCTGGATCCTATCATAAAAATATCAATATCCAAAAATCACGATTTTTGCGATATCTCGCTCCGTTAACGTTGTTTTTTTCATGGGTTTTTACGAGTCCGATTTAAACCTGGTAACGTTATATTTTTTACTGTTATTAGCAGTTTATATGTAAAATTAAATAAAGATCATGACAGGATTAACTGTACAACCTCTTAAGCACTATTTTAGGAAATATGACGGTATTTTACCAACCCGTATTCTTTGTCCGCGAGTGTAGTTAAAGTTTCTTAATTGTGTTACTCACTGACTGACTCACCGATCATCAAAACTAAGGCACTTCTAGCAGACATAGAAGCTTCAAAATTTAGAATACAATTAGTGTTTAGTGTATAAATTAAGGAAAAACTAAAATATTTTGCAATTTCGGTCCAGTTTTCTAGATACACGAACTGCATAAATAATATAGTATTACAAAGTTACATTTGCAGTGAATGGGACAAAAATAGAAAAGCAAGAATGGGACTGCATTTATAGTTTCTATGTATTGATAACACAATAACCTGCAAAATAAGTGAGATACTATACAAAACATTCCATATTAAAAAAAAAACATACAACTTTACTGCATTTATGGATTTTTGCATACGTAAAACTACGCAGTATTTGGTGATTGTTAAGTCACATCATTTTATTTAACTAGCAAATAAAGATTAATAAGAATGCCTGAGACTTGGCTCTACGAAATATGTCACAACTTATTACGGTGGAAGAGTTTCGAGACTTGGCCTCTTTTTTACATGGAATGTTTTTCATGGGTCAGGTTTATTGCAAATAATGCGTTAACAGATTTTATGCCGTACTTTATTCCGTATACAAGTAACTCTTGTTCTAAAATCTTAAATTAATCTTGCAAGTTTAAATTTAAAAACAAGCTGATCTGAGTATGAGTCTTAATGTTACTGTTTATAAAAAAATGTGTAGAATTTTGCGAGTTGTTTAGGTATACTGCAATTATCTTAATATTTTGTATTTCTTAGATTGCGTGTGTGGTTGTATATCTCTTAGGTTTGCTTAGTTTTTAGTTGATCGGATCCATTGAAAATCAGTGTGCACTCTGTATGTCTACCTTTTTTAAGGAAACCCTAGGTTCCTTTGCTAAATGATTAGCCCTAAGTGATGTTTGATGTGTTTTGTAAAGCTAAAATATTTTTTCTCAAACATGCATGGGAATATTGGCTACTAACTTCCGCCCGCGACTTCGTTTGCGTGGACCCGAGATAAAAGACTATCCTATATTTTAATCAAGGCTATTTACTATCTTCAATCAGATATATACTTTGATAAGACTTTTCTTGGTTTTCTTAGATATCGTGTCTTAAGTAGTACTATTTTATGTTTTATATAAATAGTACAATATATTTAATTAAGTTTGATATTTTATTTAGTTTTTAGAAATGAAATGTAATGTTATTATAGATTTGCCTACTTATATATTTACTGTTACCTTAATTTTATCTACTTTTATGCCATAAGTATGAGCCTAATCATTTGGCCTGGCCTTAAAGCAATAATTAAATTAGAGCTCAATAAGTTAGGTAAAGTATATTTTAAACCGATGCTAAAAAATATACGGCTGTCGAGAAAACCTTATTCAGAGGAATCAAGATTTAACCACCATAATATTTATTCACGGAAAATTAAGTTATGGCAAACGTTGGTAGCCCAAGAATACTATTTGGTACTCTGGTGAAAAAACAAATGCTTTCATTGGAATGCAAAGCCGCTAAATGGCTCAAGGATTCATATAAATATTTATATGATGCCAACCCATCAACAACAGTGTACAGTCAATTGAATACCTTTAACTATCGATATTGTGGCTCGTTGTTAAGCACTTGGCAGTGGGTAGATCGTAGGCATCAAGCAAAGCAATTCAATACGCGGGCGTATCTCCCCCTCAGACTTCTACAACAATAATAGTAAGATTAAGAAAATACTGAAACCGTCCTCTTGGAAAGCTACCTCTACGTAGTTAACATACGAGGGGTGTTCAATAAGTAGTCAGAATGGGTATGATTACGTCTCATGATGATAATTTTAATTATTGGTCAAAATGTGTATTCATACACTGAATAACTAAAAAACGGATAGTATGTATTTGTTTTTCTTTAATATCTTAACAAAGATGACGGTATAGAACAAATTCTGATGTCACTTTAAATGTAAGGATATTTTGTAAAATGTTAGGGGCGGTGTTGGCAAAATTCAAACGGTTTTTTTTTGAAGGAAAGTAAAAATATTCTCAACGTAATAAATATACACGTAAAATAAGAAAGAACTTATTTAATAATTGAATATGATAGGATACCAATAACTTGTTACTTATACCGATTCTCAAAACTTATTCAAATAAAAAAAATTAAATTTTCTTCAAATTCATGAATTCAAAGTTATTATATACCCTACCCGCGGATTCCAAAAAACCCACGCAAAGCCGCGGGTCTATGACAGCTATAATCTCCGTACAAATTATAACTTTAAAACGTAAAATGGTACTGAGATGACAGCTGTCAATAGCGATCAAGATTCGCCGCGATACGTATAGTACCTACCTATACATCGATTGATTTAATAAGCGGGCAAGTGCAAATGGCTTAGCACACCTCGGTTCTGTACCTGAGTGAACTTTCTACACTTTATTATTCTTGTACCGCCACATAATTAATTAACTAATTTGTTTACTAAATGGTAGAAATGCGTGCATAACTGCACAATTATAAGATCTTTCACGAAACGAAAGTAATGTTGAAACGTAATGTTAAAACGCCCTACGGAGGCGAAACGGGGCGACGACCGATTAAGCACTTGGGGTAGAAATATGTGGCTGATAAGTTAGGTATACCTACATATATATATCATAGTTGAGCTAATAAAAAGTAGGCACCGAAACAAATGAAATGTCAGTAAGGAAAAACTGGCGGCGTCGCCGCGAGGGCCGGCGGCGACACGAGCGTGGCATTCAAACGTTTTCGACGCTTTACATTTCAACGGATATAAAGCAGAGCAATTTACCTTTAATGATGGACCGTGTAGACCTTTTTTTCCCCCAATAAATTTCACGAAATCCCAAGTTTTTATGGGAAGTGAAATACAGGAGGGTTAAAATGGAGTTTTCATTGCTTTTAACCTCATAATATTCATATTGCTCAGTCGAGCAATTTCAAGTTGATAATCCCGGGTCTGTGTAACGAGGCAATGTTTAGCCCAGGATTTCAACGCGGTCACTTGTAATGTCGCTCCGACTTTTTCACTTACTGCTTGACACACGATATTTAAAGCTTTTTGAATACTAATGATTCAGGTTAACGTTAGGTTTCCTTTTTCTACAGTTTATAATTTTGTATAGTATATATTGTACCTTAGTTACATTATCTACTTGCGTAACAGCACTATTTGAAGCAAAATCCACAATTAAAGCTTTTCTATAGGTATGTATAGCGAATGATAATGACTAAATACATGGTGTACTCGTAAAGTGTTCTCTCTTATATTTATAATAATATTCGCCTGGTTACACTATCGATTACACTGTGTAGAATTCATTTGTTTTTTATTGTAGATATGCGTTAAGCCCGCCATTTGTAACATCTTCGTTATGGCCACTCCACACAATAGGCCATTCTGACCCATCATACAGGACGCGGCTATGCGGTAGAACGAGACATAAATATGTCTTACTCCCTTTAACGCATAGTTGCGTCCTGTATGATGGGTCAGGATGGCCCATTGTGTGGAGCGGCCATTATATTTATTTTGAAAGTTGATCTAAATCCTTACTAATATTATAAATGCGAAAGTGTGTATGTTTGTTCTTCTTTCACGGCGCAACGAAGCGTCGTATTGATGTGATTTTTTGTATGCAGATAGTTTAGAAGCTGGAGAGTGACATCGTCAGTAGCCTATGTCACTCTACAGTTGAAAAAGTATTTTCCAGCGGGAAAACATCTAATTCCCACGGGAAAATACAATATGTAACATTTTCCTATAACCACGCGGGCGAAGCCGCGGGCATCAGCTAGTAAATAATCCTACTAATATTATAAATGCGAAAGTTTAGATGTTTGGATGGTTGGTTACTCAATCACGCTTAAACGGCTGAACCGATTTGAATGAAATTTTGCACGAAGATAGTTTATAGCCTGGATTAAAATATAGGATAGTTTTTATCCCGAGTGCACGCAGACGAAGTCTTAAATCTTATATTTAAATTTATATTTTGTATGTCGTAATTTAATCAAAATACCTATTCATTATATTTAACATTTGCAATTTACATATAATATTATTGCAAAGAGATCTGATAAGTACTTATCTACGAATGTGTAAACATATTGGAAACAAATTGGAATGGATAATATAACTACTTATATCTCAGATGAACCACCCGGCCAAGTTCGTTAGGTAGCTACCGACCGTCTTAGAACTGTAATATAGGTAACTAATAGTAACTTTAACACCCTGTTGAAACTACGTTGATACATAGTGTACTGTATAACGATACTATCCCCTACATTCAAATTTACAAAGCTACAATCTCACAGACTTATCTTCTTTATTATATTAGTATAGATATTATAGGTAAGTATATTGTTTTTAAATTCCATAAACTTAATTGTTTGAATTTGACCCGAACGAACGTGTGTTATTACGAGCCCGCACCGGCCACAAGCGGACGCTTCTGGAATTTTAAATAAACATTATTTTAGTATCTCCACCGGTCATTTTGCTTCATCACTATTTCGGTACCACTAAATCGTCCACCTGCAGACACTGTAAAAGATACACATTTATAGGTGTGTTCTATCTTTACTAACTACAGGAACACTCAGACATCATCAGTAACAAAGTTGCTGTTTTCTATTCGAACAAAACCTAATGCTTGCAGTAAGCTAGAGTATGAAAAATCTTTTAAATTTAAGGTTAGTAGTTAAGACTGTAATTTAACCCCTATTTTTTTATTGAAATTAACAGTTCAAAATTATTATTTTTTAAGCATGAGGTTACCTATTTAAATTGTGAATAAACACGGGCTTAATTAGGTATTATCGAATTTTGGTACAAATAGACTCGCAAACATCGAGAAGCATAAAAGTTGAGGCCTATCGAACTAGATGTACTCATACCTATCCTAATGTGTCACCAGGCAAATACGAGCGTATTTATTGTCTGGTACCAATAAAATAACAGTATCCAGGTCTGTTTGTATAACCTCTCAGTTATTGTACATTGTGTACAACATATGTAACAAGTTTATTATGACTGTTTGTGTTTCTAAATAAATTTTTTAAAAAAAGTATTAGGCACCTAATGGTCATTGATTGTCGAGAAATAAGTTTCGCACAAGTGACCAACCCCTCCACTATAATGTTTATTTTTTCTTATGTTTCAGGCAGTGCAAACACGTCAATTACCGATCCACAAAACATCAGATATGGTAACGCAATTGTCAATAAATTTCCCTTGAATTAAAATATAGTAATAATTGTGATCAAATATAATGCCTTATTCATCACCAAGTGAGATTTATTCGCAAGCAGAATGGCCCGAGGGAGAGAAGTTCTTCGACTTAGCCAACTTAACGCAACTAAGTGAATGATGGCACCCGCGGGCCTAGATAACATCAAAATCACATTTCGTGACGTATTTTGTATTTTGTAATAAGCACATTAGTATGGATATGGATGATTGATGAATATGATGTTTGGTTAATATACGAGTAGGTACGGTTGACCTCACAAGGGGTTGAACATCCCTATGTACCGTTTCACTTATGACTCTTATAAGTGCAACTACGTAGCATGAAATATAAATTTCTGCGTTCAGTTGTCATATATCTTAAAAACTACCTAACCTAACCTAACCTAACCGCAATGTATGAAATTCCTTAAAATCTATGTAGTAGTTATTTTAAAAAAAAGTTAAAATAATTATAATTGTATTTCACTGACATTTCGGAAGTTGGCTGTAATCTACTTTTCCATAGTAGTTATTTTTTCTTTTTACAGCATTTCCGTATTCCTTTGGTTATCCACCTTGCTTTACTCAACGAAGATATTTTACATTTTATATTGGGAAAACATAAGTTATAGAACAATTTAAATTTTTCACTGAATTAATTAAACGCTTCATTAGGGTCGTTCGCCACGTAAACGTCATTGAAATTAAGGGCCTCTAAGCATTCTTTAAACTTAGCAAGATTTTCAACAAGATTAACAAACACGTTGGTTTTACAGGGCATTTTAATCGAGGATAGATATGGCGAGCTACTTTTAATTAATTGGTGTATCGTTCCCCGCAATGTAGTTTCTTTCCAGCATGCAAGAAACCGAACTAACAAAGATGGTAAACAATGCTAAGCTATTTTCGATTTTTGAAAAAGTTTCGTTCGGCGCTTGTGGTCACAAACGGATTAATCATTATAAACAAGTCTGTAAAAAATCAGAACTACCGGATTTGACGAAAAGTACCCTGTACTTTCAGGCGACAAGGTTACTGGATTATAAGATATTAGGTACATAGGTAGGATATTATACGAAATCTTGTTACATCTGTATCGGTATTTAGTAGAAGGTACTGGTGGAATTATAATACTGACATGGGTTAGCTACTAACATGAACCTCACAAACACTACTCGTGTAAAATCAGTTGGTTTCATAGTCAAACAGTTTATATATAATTTTCTCAAACTATTATCAAAGTAGGAAGCATGAGTAAAGCAATGCAGTAGACAAAATAATGCCTGTCACTGCGACATACAGACAAATAGATACGCACCAATGTGATTCTCGGTATTACTTTGTCAATTATGTTACATAAATACTACATAACACTGGAAAAAATTAGTTTACTAGCTATTGTACCTAATGTTATGTTGTACCTTAGGTGCACTCAGCGAGGTCAATGGGATAGTCTCCCTGAATGCAAAGCCTTCAAATATTCAACAGGACACTTCAGGAGATATTGTGACTAATTTCTATCCAAGTTCCTTTGCCGTGGTTAGTGTAGGGTGCACTTACGTGAAATGTTACTTGAGTGCACTGCAGTCCACCTACTAATAAGCATATTGAAGAAGACTAGCAGAAACTGTTCTCGTTTGTTCTCGACTCAAGTCTCACAGCGTGGCATATGTATATACGTCAACGGGCTTATTTTGTAGGTGCAACCCGAAGACGCTTCAACGGTTTATAGATAATGATTTAAAACTAAAAATACAATGGTCCTGGTCTTAAACCTGGTCTTGAAGTCTATAAGGACTACACTGTTACTATTTTACAAGCTTTTATTTACTTCCACCTGTCCCGTTGTCTGTCTGTCTGTAATCAAATCTTGCAAGTTAAATTTGACCCACTTCCCGGTGACCGATTGAGCTGAAATTTTAGGTATAAGTATAGTTTAGATGAGAATTCAATATTATGGTACCATCGAGCTGATCTGACGATGGAGACAGAAGGTGGCCATGGGAATTCAGTACTTAACCGACGTAACCCCGTTGAGTTTGAGCTCGTTAGAATCGTCTCAATGAGTAGTTGATGATGATATACAAAAAAGTACAGTCAGCAATAAAAGCTTGTACCAAAAATGAATTTTTTGACACAAGCTTGTTACTATTACACATACTTTGCTAATGTTTAGCTATACATGTTTTGCGGATTTACTTTTACTCCCCTGAAAAGATGTCACTTTCCACACTCAGTTTTTTGGAACTCCAGTTGTGTAGATATTATTTCTTAAACGACAAATTTTAGTCTCGTTTCTGCATTATTTTTATATAAGTTTGTGTCTTAAATAGCAACTTATAATGATATTGTAGTAAGACATTAACCAAGCATCGTGTAATGTTGGCTAGTTTCTGGGCAACGTGCCACATGAACGAAGCTAGTTTAGGTTACCTCTTATAAGTAGATCACCACTTAGGAATACTACGGTTCATTAGAATACATTAGAATCAGATAATAAACATACAAAATTCCTGTTTTTTGGTTAATCCTTTTCATAATCATGTACGTGCCTACGTGGGCCTCAATTCGGTTTATCTCTTTCACGTTTTACCTCAATTCAATGTGTTGTGAGCTCGGTCTGATACGTTAAGTGGAGGCGCGTGGAAGCAAGCGCGGGAAACAGATTGAAATGCGATTAAAATCGGATTCGACAAACAAAATCAGACCTCCGATCGGCAAGGCACCCAAATTTTTCCCCAAATTTACGAATTACGAAATATTGTATTCCGAATTTACTAATTTTAAAACTCCTAATTTTATAAATCCTAAGACTTATAATTTCGATTACTATAAAACACGAAATTTATGTATCAGAATTTCAACATTTCGGTTGTATGTTTTCTTATTTGTATAACTCCGAATAATGAAAAGCGCGAATTGTCATTGGCCCGAAAAACAGTATTCCGATTATACATTTTCCGAAATTTCATTGCTGATTCGGAAATTTGTTATTCGGGATAATGAACTTCCGGGATAATGAACGATTCCTATTTCGCGTAGAGAATATATAGAAAGGTTAGTTCAAAGTAGTTTTAGAGAGACTCTAAGGCAGATCGGTGAAGGTATGACGACGAGCGAAGCGAGTAGTGTTATGTAGAACCGCCAGAACCGAACCCTTTTTTATAGTGAACCCAGAAGTTCAAATCGACCTAGGACTTAAAAATCAAAAATGGCCGAGATATTGTATTTTATATGCATTAGAGACACAGGTAACAAAACCGTTTCTGAGTACCCCAATATCCACGTGGTCTTGTCTGCCCTACCCTTAGAGTGTACATAAAGAACCGGAGGCGCGGAGAGCAGCCCTTTCGCTCTCGCGTGACAAAGCACGGTCGCCAGTGCTCCGCTCCGCAGCTTCGGCTGGCTGGTCGCGGAACAGCCTCAGCCGCTCCGCTTTGCACGGCTTTCGCGCTTTGTTACAGCGGGCGAGGGCTGCTTTCCCCGCAGCGCCGGAGCTAAGACGGAGTCCAGTCACTGTCCAGTCGACCCTGTCACAGCGTTTTAAAATTCAGATCTTCTTCTTCTTAGGTACTTAATTCGTGTTTGTTGGCTGGTTAGGGATCTTAGATGTTGGAGGTTGTTAATGTAATAGTTATTAGTAACAGGAATTCGTAATTCTGATGTTTCGGACTTTTGTTTAGTCGGGTTTATTATGAGTCGGTGTAATGATATTCGGACTTTTAAAAATCGGTATTTTAGTAATCGGAATTCGTATTTCTGATATTTGTCATTATTATTCAGTCGGACTTATTAGTTCGGGGTATTGAAATTCGGAAATTTGATTAACATAATTGTAACCGTTGGACCTTATGAAATTTCGAATTTATAAAAATCGTATTTATGAAGAATCGGAATTTAATTTTTTTTTTTAAACATTCGGAATTATAATAATCGATATTATGAAATTCGTGATTCGGAATTTAGTTTTTGTATTTAAGTAGTGTACCCAAGATTTACGACCTGCCGGCTGGCCCGAGAAGGGCGCTCCTGGCGGCCTTGGCTGAGCCCTCTTAAGATGCATTGGGGAGGAACCGCAGAAGAAGAGGATAGCCGTTATTTGCGGTTCGTCGTCCTCCCTATCTTCTGCGGCCAAGATGGGATCGATCATAATGGTGCGCCACTCTCCATATCCCCTGCGAACTTGGCGGGCCATTCCGCTGGAACGGCATTGGAGGGACCGCAGAGGAAGAGGAATGCCGGTATTACGCTGCGCCGCTTTCCCTATCCTCTGCGGCCGAGACGTGGTCGGTAGCGCGATCACAGACCTGATCCGCCACCGGGAGCTGGATTTTCCGCACCCAATCCTCGTAGCGGACTCAGGGGGGGCCGCTACTTAACAGGAAGAGATCGAGGAGACAGGCGCTCCAAAACATCTGATCACATAACCACTCGGGTGGCACACCTGCATGTGGTGTGCGTAACGCAGTATAGTAAACAAAAAATAGCTATTTGTGTCACAAGGGAGCAAAATAGTATATTTACGGCGAGGGCAGTGTATTGCATCCTAAACGTAGCGAGGGATCCTACAATAGAATCCTGAGCGTAGCGAGGGATTCTAACGTAGTAGGATCCTGAGCGTAGTGAAGGATTCAAGTGTTAACGCCCGAGACGAAGATAATTTTGCTCCCGAGTGACACATACTATTTTTCACACCAACTATGAAGAAATTAAAAAAATATGCCGTTAAAATTACTTAATATGTTTTAACAAATTTTCTTAATTTTTATTACAATACAATACAATACAATACAAATACTCTTTATTGCACACCTCACACAAACAAAGCAGTTAAAAAGAAAAGCAACACAATAACATGTAGGTAGAGGTAGACAACAGGCGGTCTTATCGCTGAAGAGCGATCTCTTCCAGACAACCTTTACCGTATTACTAATTTTAAATATTACGAAATCTTCATCAATTTAACGTCTTCATAAATTTATGAAGATTATTTTTAAAAACTACATATTTCAAGTTTTAACTTTAAAGTTAAAACTTGAAATGTCGTTTTTAATCGATTACGATTACAATCGATTATTTTATTAAGATCTGTGTTCAATTGGTACATTGTGTAAATGCTACAGGCCAATGAATAAATTAAAAAATTCGCTTGAACAGAAAAGTAGCATTTTGATCCCTCTCGTGGAGCAAAACTTACTTTTCCGAATGAAAGGTGTGAAAAATTATGTTGTTATCCTAGTCGTAAAAGTCAGTAGTTTCCGCAATAAAGTGGTTGTACCAATCATTACTTACCCATTTATGTGACCTTCTAGAAGAATGACTTGTTAATTAATATTACCTAATTAGAAAATAAAAAATCTCATTGTGATTAAATCCGGTAACAGCAAGGCAGCGACAACTTTTACAAGTCATCAAGGCTGCATAAAATAGTATTTTATGCAATCGTTATATAATGTATGCTTTTTCAGTCGAGTACCACGTTTAAGCCACGAAGCTTGCTGAGTGGCCTAATTAAGGTACGAGACTTAAAAAGCTAATTATATAACTATTGTACGTATTTGACGACCGGTTAGCCTAGTGGCTAGTGGGGGCTACGAAGCTGAAGGTCCTGGGTTCGAATCCCGGTAAGGGCAAATATTTGTGTGATGAGCATGAATATTTGTTTCTGAGTCATGGAAGTGTTCTATGTATTTAAGTATTTATAACTATTATATATATCGTCGTCTAGTACCCATAACACAAGCCTTATTGAGCTTACTATGGGACTAGGTCGATTTGTGTAAGATTGTCCCCTAATATTTATTATTTATTATTATTTATTTCTTTATTATTGTATCATCATCATCATCATTTTCAGCCTTTAATCGCCCACTGCTGAGCATAAGCCTCTCTTCGAGCACGCCACTTATCCCGGTCCCGTGCTAGTCTCATCCAGAGATGACCCGCGGTCTTGTTTACGTCGTCAACCCATCGTGCCGGTGGACGACCGACGCTTTTTTTTCCTGTTAGTGGCCACCAATCCGTTAACGTTATCCGTTATTATTGTATACAATACTTTTTCTAAGAGTCAACTGAACCAATTAAACAAACTTGGTATCTATTGAAAACGAAGTGCAACCAACGGCTTTTTCTTTTTTGTGCGTCATGTCTATTTACCTTTTGACTTTCTCATGACGGCGTCCTATTATTTGGTCAATAGTTCAGTAAAGGCGCCACGTGATTTCAACAGTTATGGGAGCTTCATAGTAAAAAGTATATGTGATTTAAGTTTGGTGTACGAAGTCTTAATTCAAACATTAAGGTCGACGAGTATAAAAACAAGTTTTTTCGGTATGCATGGGAAGGTAAATAAAAAACAAATTATGTTCATATTTTTTATAGTATTCACGGAGAAGCAACAGTGGTCCGCATGTACCTATATACATCTGAATTTTGACACCATGGATATGATACCTATAATATTATCATGTACACGTATATTGCAACGCATGAACATTCTTTGTGTATTACAATAATTGATAAATTTAATCTAGAAATCTTACATGGATTTTCTATGCCACCATGGTCTAATTTTGGAAGCATTTTAGCTTAATCTTTTTACACATAGGTATACAGAAAGAAAATCTGAAATAAGGTGAAAGATACGGTATTACCTACCTACATTAAAATCTAGATGACAATAACAGCAGCTTTGAGATAAATTTTAAATTGCGCGCATATTGTATTACAAACAAAACAACTCGCAAGCATGTTTTAAATGAGACGATTGGTCAACGTATGTATGACGTGGACATACCCTCCAATAAAATATGAATGTAGTTATATAGTTCGTTCTGGGGACTGTTCTGTTCTGGAGGCAAGCGCACGCAACTCATTGAGCTGTCATATTGGTGTACGAATGAACTAATTAGATTAACTTCCGGATTGATTTCGGCGCATTGCGAAACGGATTGATGGCTTACTTAAGCTAAACATTCACCAAGGAGTCGCGCCGCGCCATTTGTCTCGGTGACAAATGGATGGACTTAATATTTTGTTAGTTGATGCGGTACAGAAAGCACTTCACCAGCTTCGTCTTCGTAGTTTTTTAATTATAAATAAATCGTGAAAATTCTGCTGCAATAGAAATGTATATTATATCTGAGGCCATTAACAAGGGCATTTACAGTCGGAACGGTTACGGTGGGATCGCCTTAGAGACCCGTCACACAGGGCGATTATTTTTTGATGCAGTTTAGTACTTCCCCTTATTATTAAATTAAAGGAAAAATTGAAAAATTTCGTTAGCAGCGTTACTGCTTAATACGAAATTAATTTTCCACCCTTATGTTTAATTGTCACTACGGGTGACATGTTTCGAATCCTTCAGAGTGAGTGTTCACAGTTCGCTCCGTCTGCCTCATGGTATGCGAACCGAAAGCGACATTCTTGTGGAATATCCCAACTGCGGTAGTGTTTTCAGGCAAAAAAGTCTCGAAAGCTATTTACAGTTTACTAACGCTTCCCTTTTACGAAAAGTTACGCCCTGCTCTACGGGTTTCGCCAGCTTTGTAAATATTATGTTCCGCCTTTCGCCCAACTAGGTACATTTTTACTCGTTTTATTTTTAACACCGTAAAATTAAGTACGTACATTAATGCGCCTGTAATAAACGTCACAAAATCTAGAACTATTTTATTTGTTTGAACAAGATGCATAAGATATTTCTATAGACAGCTTAGAACATTTGGGTCGTTGAGACGAATCCAACTAAGTATATAGGTAACCTAATCATGGAAATCCGTTCAGCCAATGGTAATACGAGGTAACACAGAATATTACAAACCCACGTACGATACGCGAAAGATTTACCCTTCTTGGTAGTCGGGCGAAGAATTAAAGGGTTCTAATTAAAGTTGGAAGGCAAACCGCATGCGGCGGCGCAAACCTGAGAGTAAATACTCCACATAATGTCTTCATGCTGTTCCTAATTGCCTATTGTATGTCTCATCATTAGTGTTAGTTATAAACATGTCTTGGTTAAAGAAAAACTGGAAATAATAAATTTGGAGCGACAACTACTTAATGTGACATTCTACTTAACTTTTGAATTAAATAAAGTTTTATCAAGAGTAGTTAAAATACTACTTTTATTTAGGCGTAAAAGTTTAATCCCAATTCGACATTTTACAGTTACAGGCGCATTCAAGTTTATTTAGCTACTTAACTACGCCCTAAATGTAAATTCGCCCTTCAATGTTTCGTAAAGTTCTCAACCAACGAGAACTTTAGGCAGACTGAGTCAAGTTATATGTTTAGTCTTTGTAACAACTTTTTATTAACTGTAACTAACAAGATCATAAATAAGTGACTTGTGATATTTTGATCAGTTGTCATGCCGGGATATGATGTTTGTAGTATTAAATTTTAACTATGATATATACAATGCTATTAGCTTTGTTTTAAATTGACTTAATCCCTGCGTTAATATTTTAACATCGAATACTTAATTGATCAAGGTGGAGGATACTAAGTGTAACGGATTACTAATAACGATATGTTCATACATATACGAATAGGCATAGAATACATAATATACTTACGCAAACTGTTCTATAATCGTCACCGTATTTTTAAACTAGTTTAGCTTCGGATATGTTCAATAAACTAGACTATATTATATATGATTGAAATTAATTGAAAATACGGCCTGTGTAATAATAAATTAATGAAAAAAAAAACATGCTAGCTTGAAATGCGTCACCTACGTTCTACATTAAATTATATACTAATATTAAGTACTTGTTTATAATTTTAGTAGGTATACATCTTACTAATTTAGCTACAAGTGTATTACAAACTATTCATGTGAAATTAAACACTAACTAAAAATAGTATAATTCATTTCTCTTAGCCTTACTGAATTTAATTGAGAATATTGATGTCTTTTACGCGTAAATTAAAAGTTAAAGCAATGAGGCGTAATTTCAGTGTCCGAGAGGCAACCGGATGGCTCGCGGTATTTGAGCTCCCGAAGCGTTGTGGAACCGCCCTGTGCAACCCGAACTGAGCCAACTTGGACTGAAGCTGAAATTGTAGGGGTGTAAAAAAAAAGTGTCGCCAGGTAACTAAACGATTTAGACCAGCATTTCAGGCAACCGCTGTTTCGATCGGCTGCCTTGCGACAATTTTTTTCTTTTTTTTTCAATTTCCGGCCAGGCCATGTTTGCTCACTTTGTGTTGCACAGGGCGGTTCCACGACACTCTTGGACACCACTGCAACTACGCGTCATTGCTCTGAATAGTAAGTCTCATATGCAATTATCTACTTAATTTAGACAATTCCATCAAACAGAGTAAAATATGTATATTCAGACTTTAATCACCTAAATACATTTATTAATATCTTCCAGGTTTCCGTTAATATTATTTATATCAGTTGTTATCTTATAAATAATTGATCTATCTTCATAGATATTTATTAAACGTAATTAAAAATTTGGACAACTAATAAATGTATTTTACATGACATGTTCACTTCGGTAACGAGCTTCATTGCATTACATAATTCAAAATACTGCGTTTAACGTTTTTATTATAGCCGCCAATCAGTCTCAAAGACAACAAAACAATATAGTTCTTATTTTACATATACTTTAGCCGGCATCACCCTCGAGACACTAATGTCTTAAGTAACATGACTAATGAGAGCATATAAACAAAACAGCATCGATCCACCGAGATGGCCCTGCTGTAGTCTTGTAGTCTGAAATCTAAAATAGAGAATAATGTACTTAATAAATAATTTACCAACATTTCGCTAATTAACCTAAATGTTTTGGTACTAGTATTATGCTTTTGTCTAATTGGATAATGGGATAATGGGAGCCAGAGAGAAAAGTCTTTGGTAAATTTGTTTGTTTATTTGGACTGAATAATCTAATTAAGTTCCCCTTTTTTTAGTGCAAATAATGAAAGTATTCGGTTAGTAGCCAGAAAGGATTACTTGGCTAAACATCTTAAGAGATCGTAGTAGCTCTGTTTTTACAACCTTTTATTTTACTTTCACCTGTCCCGTTGTCTGTCTGTCTGTCTGTCTGTAATCAAATCTTGCAAGTTAAATTTGATCCACTTCCCGGTTTCCGATTGAGTTCAAATTTTGCACGAATATGCAAATCGCGTGACAATGCAATATTATGATGACGTGGAGCTGATCTGATGATGGAGCTGGAAGGTGGCCATAGGAACTCCGTAATAAAACAACGTAACGTTAGAATCGTCTCAATGAGTAGTTGATGGTGGTATACAGAAAAGTACAGTCGGCAATAAAAGCTTGTACCAAAAATGAAATTGTTGACAGAAACTTGTTTACCTTGTACATACTCGTAGTATATGGATAAGATATATGGAATAAAAATAAAATTGCTCTCTAGGTATTTTGATTATGTAAGGGACATATTATTGAAAATAACTTGACTATGAACTAGCTCACCTTGTGTTCCAAAAGGCGTCATTTCTGACGCTTTATCAGCAACGATGTTCAGCCTCTGAACAACTGTGAGAGCAAAAAAGATAATGAAGAAGGTTACCTTTTTAAGCGCGCATTGTGATGTGTTACATCGATGGACTTCATTACAGAAGTTAAATTAAATATGATTGCCGCAATAACTGAAGAAATTCGAATGGTTTTAACATCCCTACCTAAGCATATATTCAATACGAAAATACTAATATGGTTTGATTTTGTTAAAAAATCAAAGGCGAAAACAATAAAGTTCATAAAAATTTACTAAGTGTAATGTGATATTAATTAAATTCTTATAAGTATCATGAGAGACATAAAACGTGATATTAGAGAATATAAAAAAAACAAACGGTGTAAATAATATTATTCAAAAACGAATTAACCAATAAAATACAAAAAAATATGTTGTAGTACACACAATTTAATTTCCATTTTATGTACTCTCCATAGAGCGCTTCTCAATTATTATATGTATGTATGTATGTAAGCACTTTATTGTACACAATAACAGGTTAAAGAATATACATGTCACACAATAGATCAAAGTACAAAGGCTATAAGGGATTTCTTCCAGCTAACCTTTGAGCAATTGAGAGGAAGGTATGTAGAACGAGATAGGCAAACTTATATCGTGTACAAAAACACACAGAGTAAATAAAAAAAAAACTTAATTAATTATATTTATCAAAGTGAAAAAAAAACTGTTACATTCCGTACCACTGGGTGGTTTAATATTCGTTAGCAGACGTTTCTGCTCAGTACAATTAAAATTGACGGGCCGACTAGGTAATTATTTAAAATAAAAATACCTACTTTGGCAAAAACTATTGAAGTTGTTATTTTTTCTGATTGTAATTAGACTATTTGCAATGTTTGTAACTGCTTAAGATTTCCAAAAAAAAAACCGATAAGAGACACGGTATCCTGAGAATATGTGACGAAGCAACTAAACACGTACCATTTTTACTATCCAGAGCGGGTTGCGGCATAGCTTTAAGAGGAAAAAATAATGTTTTAATATCTGCGTCAAACATACACACTTTGTTTTATAAATATAAATAATTCTACCCTTCTATTGGCAATACTTACGAATATTAAAAAATATCAAAAATAAATTCGACACCATACATAACAGTCCTTTATAAAACCGATTCTAAATACTATAAATACAAATCGAGAGGATTTTTTCCATAGGCGAAATTTTATCATCAATAATCTATTATGCCTATGTATGCTTTTACCTAAACCTAAACTATCGTCTTGGTTTCATTTTACTTTTTTATACACGCAAGTACCAGGGTTAGTGGTTAAACAGAGGTTAATTATCTCCCTCACAACCCGTTATTCAACATCGTTCAGTTTCAGTCTTCTATTATCTAGGGCTTACTACAATCCTTTTTGTTGTTGACATTAATTTGCATCATTTAATTAAAGTGGGCGCTATGAGAACAATAACAATAACAAATATGTCGCTACACCTTTTAAATAATATATAAGTGAAACATTGAGATACTTCTTTGTCCTTGTCGCCATTCCATCAACTGAGACCAAAGTCAATCGCTTGTCAGTTTGTTATTTAAGTTTTTTGTTTAAACGTAATCATGTGTCGCACAATCGACACTCCGCACAAATAGCACATCGCCCATCCATACATCGCGTAATCATGTGTCGCACAATCGACACTCCGCACAAATAGCACATCGCCCATCCATACATCGCGTAATCATGTGTCGCACAAATGAAACTTCGCACAATAGCATGTCGCACTCCAGTGATACTCCCACTTATAATCCAAATGTTTCCAATTTCCCAGCATTTATTAGAGCTTAATTTTCATTTCAAACGAATTACACGAAACGATTAAGTACTAAGCTATTTACAGCTCGAACGTGGTGGTATAAAACTAAAAACGTCAGTAAATTTATGAGATGGTACAATTATTGGTAGGTTTCTTATTAAAAAAAAATAAAAAAATTCAGCTTTCTATGTCTAACCATCGTTGAGAAAGCTGTGACAAACACACGGAGACCGAATAATCGAGGTGTTCTGGGGCAATATTGCTACAGCGCAGTAAACTTACGGTATAACTTGATGGTGCCGTCGGTGTCCCCCAGCGCGTTTTTGGAGACACACTTGTAGGCTCCGTAATCCGAACTCGTCACCCGCTTTATCGGCAGCCGGATCACTGACCGGAACGCCCCGTCGAACTTCTGGGGCTCTAAACCTCCACCTGAGCAACCATTTACAATATTTTACTATGACTAGTGATACCTAGTTATCCCACAGGCCCTACCAACACATTACGTCATACAATAATTCTCTTTTAATATTTTCATTGAAAATACCGGCCCAACCAGCTTCGCACGGGTACTATATAATACCTATAAACCTTCCCCTTGAATCACTATCTATTTAAAAAAAACCACATCAAAATCCGTTGCGTAGTTTTAAAGATCTAAGCATACATTAGGGACAGAAAGCGGGAAGCGACTTTGTTTTATACTATGTAGTTATTAAGTGTTTTATCTTATTAGAAGGTCCAAATAAAAATTAAGAAACATAGCTATCATTTTTGTATGAAGTATTTTTACAGGAAATCGACTATTTCACTGTATTTCTTATACTTCAAAAAAGTGTAATGTTAATGAATTCATACCTACCTAAATAACTCGGAAGAAGATATTGAAGTGGCGAAAAGGCTTTTTTTAGGGCCGTATCAACACATTACATACAGTGGAAGTGATTGCTTGTAGGTACAATAGTCAAATTTTGGCTCATTTGATTGAGCAGATTATTTTTTAACGCGTTTTTAAATTTTAGAAAACATTATATTTTCCTTAGTGTCTCTCTAGTCTAGCATACTATGGGTGTTTTACCTGAAATACAAATCCAATTAGTGTTAATAGAGACATAGATTTTAGTATTTGGTACGTAATCGCTTATTTACACCCCGCCTGGAGCTAACATTGTTGTACCAAGGTTTGTAAATAAATCATTCTTTGACGATTACCAATTACGATGGGGCTTCTAAAACATAACTTTTATGATAGTCATTAAAGACCATCAAGTTATTAGTTTTTTATATCACTTACTAAATTATTTGACGGTTGTGGTAGCAACGGGGAATAAATATGTTATGTCTATGAAAATGCGGGTCATTCCCATTCAAGTGGAAACGGGTGTGTAATGTTTCATATAAAAACAAATTGCAATTGCATTTTCATTTTGCATAACAACGAATTGCATATTTCAGGTTGTATAAGTGGTTAAATTACATAAAAACAAAATGAATAAAATCGATTTGCATAATTTCATCGATTATAATCATCAATGTTAATAAATTCCATTTATATAATAAACAAACGCTATAATGGTCACTCTGTATAATATTTCATGCTCATTATGTTTTTTTTAATAAAGAACTTTTTTGGATAGGAACAGGACTCCGCCTTAGCTCCGGCTTTTTATATACACTCTGGGGTAGGGCAGATAAGACCATATATGGGTACCATGGATATTGGGGTGCTCCGATTCGGTTTTGTTACCTGTGTCTGTTTTTCTAGGATGTGATAGCAATCACTAAGTAAAACTAAGTACATACTAAGTGTTGTTATCAGTTTTAATCATTATACTAAATGTATGTTATGCAAAAAGAAATTAGTAAACATAAACGTTATAGCAAATGTGGTGGTGATAAATGAGTGTTATGTTATTTAAATGTTATGACCAATAATATTATCCATTTTGTTATTATGATAATAGTTTGTTATGATTTCCGTACGTATGCTACTTGAAATTACGCATTTTGTTTTTATGGCGAATGAACGGCACCCGGATCAAACGGATACCAGTTCTCAGACCAGTAATCAGACCTGAAAAGCTACCAATTTGATTCAATTAATTTATTAATCCTATGTTCTGGGGGCACGGAAGTGCCCCGGCCAAGTCGATCACAAAAAGGTACGGCCGTATCATCCTTTTCTGGAAACCATTCCGGCTATTGTCGATTTGTATTTTTTCAAACTGACCCCAATTTTCCTTCATCTAAGTACCGCGCCTTACTGGTGAGGCATGGCGATGTCGCTGACGACCTACCCCATACAAAAATTGTGGTAACCAAGCTTCGCCAAATGGTTTGTTTGGATACGGTAGCCGGCGACGTCTCCATGGCGTCCCGGTGAAGTACGGCACTAAGAGTGGGATAGACATTGCGAAGCAGGTGGCCACGCCGCCATCTAACTTTACTAGACACTGTAAGATCTGTTACGCAGTGCATAGACGTAATTTATGACTTTAGAAGATAATATTAGCTGATTCTTCACCAAAATACTTGCCAACGGGAACAATTTCCCCGTTCTCGCGGCTCCAGTAGCTGACCGGCTTGGGGTAGGCCTCCGTGTCACACTCCAGCACCAGGTCCGAGCCCAGCGCCGCGCCAACTAGCTGGTTCCTTATCGTGATTACGGGCGGAACTGTACAGAAAACATTATGACTAAACTAACTCACGTTGCACAACCCAATAAGGGTGAGTAGTCCTCCAGAGGGATAGGAAGAGCCGTGATCACGGCTAGTGATGATAATTGGTGGATTTTTTCTCACACAACGCTCCGCTGCCTCGCACCGCTCTTGTGGATCTCTCACTCAAAGGTTTGTTGTAACCTGGCTGTTGCTTTATAGGCAGAGCCCGATAAAGCGATCGATATACGCGGTAAGAGAGAAACCCGACCATGCAAATGGTTTTTAGGAATATTCTAAGACAATATTAGTGACAGTGATCTAGCATGTTTTATTCATTATCCTTAATGTCGTCTCCAATAGGTACCGATATTGTATAAGCAGTGTGAAACGGTGCTTAAGGACATCCGGAGCTATTTATAGCTAAGCACCCGTGTATCTATACTACTACTAGCTTCCGCCCGCGACTTCGTCTGCGTGGACACGGGATAAAAACAGTCTTATATTTTAAACCAGGCTAAATTTCATCCAAATCGGTTGAGCCGTTTAAGCGTGATTGAGTAACAAACATCCAAACATCTAAACATCTAAACATCCAAACTTTCGCATTTATAATATTAGTAGGATGAAAATGCCTAGAACTTGATGGTTGTCACAAAAAAAAAACTGGTAATATCCGTCAGTCTAACGTGAATGTCGAAGACGAAACTGGTTTATTAATACCTATTATTAGCCAATAAAAACGCCGATTTGCTAATATATGCTTATTAAAAACAAAATAAGAAAGTATTTTATTTTTATTAGAAAATAATACCAAAGATTGTCTACTCCTGAAACATTTGAGCGCACAATTAAACACCGGCATTAATCTCTTAAGCTTTTAATCCACAACCGCGTTAAGAAATACTCAGGCCGATAAGTGTTAACTACAGTCTTAATAACGATATCTGAAGGAAAGGTTTTTTCGAATATGTTTTAACTAGGAAAACCGTCGCAAATAATAATAATAAAATATTGTCTTCCAGTTCCCTCATTCCCAATTATAAAATGACAGAACTTTAATCATGTGGTATTGACAGAAAACAGAGGTATTTACTTAATATTCATTTGCGGTAGGTATAGTTGATTCTACGATACCTGCTATATTTTATCAAAATGCTCAAAATCGACAGAACATGTTATACGCGGTTAAAAACAAACATCGTTATGTTTCGATAGATATTTACACTCCACGGTGAGCATGATCCTCTTGCTGAGCGTGGGAGGCACCCCGTTGGACGCGATGCAGAGGTACGCTCCGGCGTGTTGGCGGCTCACGCGGCTTATGTTCAGAACTGCGCCTTCCAGGGACGACACTGTAACAAAACTTGCATCAAACGCGTTTCCTATGTTTTTATTGGAAGCCTCATTTAGCCCACTGTTTACGCGCCCACAAAACCTCTTGAAATATGAATGCAATAGCAATGCATAGTGATAAACAAACATACCCCTCCTGACCTTTTTATACGACTGCCCAACAAAAAGGAGTGTAATGTTTGTGCATACTTAGGCATACGATGCTACGCTACGATTTTTTATTTCATGATATACAGTAAAAATATAAATTAAAGCTAGCTTAATCTATTTGAATTTATATCATGATCGTCAAAAGGATACCTACACCATAAGCCATATCGGTCACGGTAATAATGGCCGATTTTTGGCTAGCAGGGGTGATTTATTGTAAAAAACAAAAATAGTTACTTATTATGTTAATGAAAGTTAAGTTTAGGTACTCTCAGTTTCATGTAAACCAAAAAAGCGAAACCTTAGACATAGATAACCTTGCTAGTCATTGCAGATGATGATGTGAGACTGGAGGTATATGGAAAATACAAATCACGCGGCATTAGATTTTGAATTCAGCGGCATAAACGGCATTTACTCAAACTAATCGGTAGTTGTAGATACGAGGTAATCGAATCCCGTCAATATATGTTGTATTCAATCCCAGCAGGGCGAACATTGAATAATCCTTGTGCACATTCCATTCCATCGGCGGGCGACGTTTCGTGACGGACGGATAAGAATAATAAGATTTTATAAATAGTTAAATACAAGGAAATATACATAAACAATACTTTAATATCGTTTCGAACTCATAGGCACTACTAAGGCTATGGATTGATCTCTGTCAAAAGGTACATTGAAGAAAGAATCATTTAACAGAAATATCGAGGATAAAATAGTGTTCTTATTAGTTTGGGTAGCACTTATTTAATTATCTGTATTAACTTTGAAAACCAAAGACCATTACACGATACATAAAGCTGCGTCCACATTTGCAGTATTTGCGGATAAATACACCGATCCTCATTTGGCAAATTATTATATGTGTGGACGGTAATTTGTGCCTACGTGAACATTTGTTACAACGTCCTAGTCCGCGAATAATCGAACATACAGAAACGGGCGAGTACTGTACGGTTATATGTGGAGTACGATCTACGGTGTACTGTAAGTAGATGTACGCTACGTGTGAAGCCAACAAAAAAAAATATATTTCGTATAGAGTTAGTCTGTGTCCTTAGGGGGGTGAGTATAAAGCGAGTCAACCCTGTGAAGTCAACGACTTTGTTGTACCCCTAATGGCACCAGCACAGCTATCATGCAACGGCGCGCGAGCTCTCTCGATTTTTCTCGGACTATCCGTTTCTTTCTTAGAACACTTAGAACAAGAGATATAGTGCGAGAAAAATCGAGAGTATGTCGCGGCCAGACAGACGTGCTGAGGTCCAATTTAGCATCAGCGCGTCGCTCGCCCCTAGATTCGCGTCTGAGTGTAAACCCAGCACACATTTTGTACGCACATCGTGAATAGTGAGAAAGCGGCTTAAAGATTGGGCTGAAAACATTTGCAATTGGGTACCGATCGGGTGGCCAGATAACACAAATGTGCTAAAAGCTTTTAATTATGTTCTGGAATGTAATAAATTGTGTTTCGAGCCGAAGTAAGGTCACGTTAGTTACTAACTAGTTGATATATGGTCCTGTTTGAATAGTCAACTTTGCCTAAACTAAGTTATTTCTCTAACTGGATTATTAATCGGTATTTATAACCAATGGCAATATTGTAGCCAAAACAACAAAGTCTCACCCAAGTAGTTCCTTACTGAGCGAATTCCATTTAAATCAGCAAGTCATCAAGCAGAGTTCAAAGCCGTCAGCTTGAAGACTTCGAACAGTTGTATTACCCTATCCACTCGTTAGTACAATGATGGTACTAACTAAGGAGACATGTTGATTTTCTCTTATTGCTATATATAACATAATATTGTCTTCGTACGAGCGCTCTCCTCACAAAATTCGCAACATGCTCGCTATACTTAATGGAGCCGCTAAATGATCAGTATCTAAGGTTAGAGGTCCATACAAACTTTCTAAAGTGTTGTAATAATGTCTTCACAAGCTCTCATTTTACAAGCTTTTATTTAGTTTCACCTGTCCCGTTGTCTGTCTGCCTGTCTGTCTGTCTGTAATCAAATCTTGCAAGTTAAATTTGATCCACTTCCCGGTTTCCGATTGAGTTCAAATTTTGCACGAATATGCAAATCGCGTGACAATGCAATATTATGATGACGTGGAGCTGATCTGATGATGGAGCTGGAAGGTGGCCATAGGAACTCCGTAATAAAACTACATAACCCCATCGAGTTTGGGCTCGTTAGAATCGTGTCAATGAGTAGTTGATGACGGTATACAGAAAAGTACAGTCGGCAATAAAAGCTTGTACCAAAAATGAATTTTTTGACAGAAACTTATTTACATTCACACCTGTCCCGTTATGTCTGTAATCAAATCTTGCAAGTTAAATTTGATCCACTTCCCGGTTTCCGATTGAGTTCAAATTTTGCACGAATATGCAAATCGCGTGACAATGCAATATTATGGTGACGTGGAGCTGATCTGATGATGGAGCTGGAAGGTGGCCATAGGAACTCCGTAATAAAACTACATAACCGCATCGAGTTTGGGCTCGTTAGAATCGTGTCAATGAGTAGGTGATGATGGTATACAGAAAAGTACAGTCGGCATTAAAAGCTTGTACCAAAAATATTTTTTTTTACAGAAATTTGTAATTTATTTAATTTAATAAATTAAGAGTTTTGTTCTATTTTATGAATAAGGTGTTAAGTATTTACCTTGTATTCCGTCAGAAAGCACTATAGGCTTGGAATGCTCCCGCCGCCAAATGATCTGTGGTTGTGGGGAACCCGTAGCGACACAAGTCAGGCTCACGGAGGCCCCTTCGCGGACCGTCTGGTCGCGGCTCGTCCCACGGTCCAAAATATCCGGAGGAACTGTTCAAACATATGTTAATGGTAGGTATCACATAGCATTCTTTTTGTTTATTTATTTGCGTCAGTCACCAAGGCCCATATTTACAAATACACTCGTGGACAAAGAATACGGGTCAATACGAAAAACTATAATGCAGTGGCCGAATTACTGCATAAGATGGCGGAACTATGCATCGATACCCAGGGGTACGCAGACGACCTTGTGGTGACGGTGCGGGGAAACTGTCAAAGTACACTATCGTACCAAATGCGGGCTCTCTGCATTTGGTACGATAGTACACTATCGTACCTTGTCTTCATCTTGTGTTAGTGACATGATAGTAATTCAAAAATGAGCAAGATATACTTACCTACAACAATGACTGCATTTTATCATTATGCCTTAACAAATTGAAAACAAAAGTGAGGAAACAAGCAAAAGTAAAACAAGCGCGGTTTGAATTTTGTACTTAATTCGAGTTTTTAGGGTTCCGTAGTCAACAAGGAACCCTTATAGTTTCGCCATGTCCGTCCGTCTGTCTGTCCGTCTTGGGCTAAGCTCAGTAACCATTCCTACTAGAAAACTGTGATTCGGCATGGGAATATAAATCAATCACGCCGACAAAACAGTACAATAAAATTTGTAAGAATATTTTTTTTAGGGTACCTTCCCTACACCTAAAGCGGGTATGTAATTATTTTTTCTCGTCAAACCCATGGTGTGGTATATCGTTGGATAGCTACCAATACCATTTTTCAAATCAGTAATTCGTTCGCGAGATATTGCGCTTTAAAGCCCTAATTTTAGTTCGAGTCATGTGTCCCCCCCTCCTGCCGGATAAATAGCTACTACTGGGGATGTGAAAAAATTCGTGGTAGTAGTCCATATAATGAATTTAAAAGGAAAACTATCACAAACAAGTACGCATAAGTAGTTACCGAGTAATAGTCGACCAACTTAATGTGTAATTGAAAAGGCCAATTTTCGTACAAATTCGGCCGACGCAACCGCACCGCACGTCGATGTAACTAAGACAGACAGGGAACTACGGAACCCTACACTGCGCGTGGCCCGACACGTACTTGGCCGGTTTTTTTTATTTAAACTTTATCCAGTTATTAAAATAATTAAAGGTTGTTTAACATGATATTAAATTCTCTTTGATATAGAGTTAGTTTCATTCAAGTACCTGAAGTATCCGTACTACATTTTTATGCAAAACACGAAGGTTTTCGTCATCGATCCGTATTTTTTGACCGCGTCTAAACCTTACAAACGATCTTACATATTATTATCAATATACAAAACATATAACAGAATGACACGTTAAGACAACGCGCGGCGCATGTTCCGGGTGTCAAATAACCGAAATATTTGATGCCACATGAAAATACCTTAGTGAAGGCTACGCCAAAATCTGTCCCGTAGGTCCTGATTGTATGGCAAAAATAAATAAAGCTAACTTTATTATAAAAATCTGTATTGAACATAAAGTATACCAAAAAAAGGCAGTTGATTCTCCAATTACTTATTTGACTAAATTGCGGAATACCATAATAAGTTACTAACCCAAAAACACATATTTTGCTAAAGAACGTACAGATCGAGCGATAATACGATGTAGTACTTGCGTAATGCGTATTTTGCCATATAGTTAATAATCCCATGCTCGCTCCGCACGAACAAATACCTACGCAAATAAACACAACAATAGTACATTTCGATGCTAGTGCGGAAAGTTTGTCATTATGTCACGAGCACCGAGATACGGGACGAGTGAAGAATGACATTTCCGCACGTGTATCGGATGCCTTTTTTTAATACAGTTGTGAAACTTATATTATTAATTCTGTAACATCATTGTAATACAGTTGAAAAATAATGAAGTTGTTCAAAAATATTTATTTTTTAAATACAGTTCTATCATATCTTTTTATTGACATAATAATTAATGGTACAATTTGTACAATTATTGAGTGGGAAAACTGAAAAGCACTAGTTCGCGAAAACCAACTTTCCGCTCGCTAAACAGCTACGTAAAGTAGCACTTTTTGAGCAGCTGTATTAAAAACTTATTTTTCCTCTCACTGCCTTGGAAAGCCGTCTTTTATGCTTTAAAACCAGTGGGCAAAAACGCATTTTATCCACTAGTGGGGAAAGTAATTTGACCTGGAGCTTTTGACAGATAACAAAACGTAAACGCTCATAATACAAAAAAAAACACAGATGATATATTTCTGTTGCCGGTTTAACAACAAATACTAAAAACAGAATAAAATAAATATTTAGGAACTTTTAATAAATTGCTTGTTGGCTTCATTAGGCTTGTTGCATCTCAAAATATGCACGAGAAAACTAAAATCCGACTCGCACTTGATCAAAATTCTCATAATGTTATTACTGTTAAAACAATTAAAAAAAATTATTATTTAAATTAAATAAAGTTGTTTTGCATGTTACACTTTCCTCGCTACAGTGAGGTGAAAAGTCTTGTGTTACACACGGGTACAAATGTATTTTACTTCTCGTGTTTCAATTCCACACTCGCGGGTAAAATACAACTTTGCTTTTGTATAACAAATAACTTTATTATCATAATTGGTGGTTTATTGTACTTGTTAGTGCGGAGGGAGGTAGTACAAGTGAGTAGGTACATTTATTTATTTGTTCCAACAGATTACACTGTATTACAGCGAAACACCAACGCACTGTGAAATGCATACAATGTTATTTAAGTACGAACATAAACTTATATAACAATCATCTTAACATCTCTTTTAACAGTTTATAGCGGAATATCAAATAATATTGTTCCAATCACTTGTTACGTTTCCTTTTTGCCAAGTAAACCAAGCCATGTCCATGAATTTTGGTCACATTTTTCAATTACACGGTATGAAAGTTAGGGGCACAACGTTTGTGAATTTCGCAATGATTATATCTCCGTACATATTCACAAAATGTTTGCCTCTTGTATAACAAGTAGTGATATATTTATAGTTTGACTTCCAGTTACATGTATGGAGTCCCCCAATATTTTTTTTGTCATTTCGTTCTAAAACTGTAGCGGCTAACAAATACACCTATACTACAAATTGTATTTAAATACACCTTATAGTTTTTGAGTAAAATGCCTGTGACACACGAACGGACGGACAGTCGCCCAGACGGACAAACGGACATGACGAAACCATAAAGCCTTTGCCACACTGGACGCGTTCTGCGGTCTGCGGTCAGGTCTCCCATACTAAATTGTAGGGAAGACCTGACCGCAGAACGCGTCCAGTGTGGCAAATCCTTAAGGGTTCCGTTTTTGCCATTTTGGCTACGGAACTCCTTATTAATAGTAAGGTGTAGCGTAGGGACAATATAATATTTTTTGTATATCCGTACATTCCTCACTCATTTATATTATTATAGACAGGAATCGTTACGCGCCAGAATATTGGAAACTTAGAATTTTATTTAATTCCAAAGATGCCCTGCACCTAAATATCTATTTATAAAAAAAACCCTGCCCCTCATTTCCTTATGGAGTGTTTTGCCCAGGATGCTGGCAGCATTTGCCTCACTGAATCACAACCCTCGTTCGCTGGGATAGGGAGCTCCCAGCTCTTGTGAACCCGATGACGTCTCCAAACTCAATTTTGTGCCTAATTTTAATTAACTGTTGTGTTGTGGCTAGCCGAGAAGTTAATTCAAGTGATCGTTAAACGGAAGCCGTGGGTTCCAATCTAGGCTAGTAATGAATATACCAGAGAATCGAGCTTTCACCTATCGGTTAATGCGTTGGTCTAACCAACCCAAGTGCGCTAGATGCAATTTCAATTTGATTATGTCAAATGAACACCCTTACCTACATTGGAGTAGATTCAGCGAGCAGTTCATCGTAAGTTAAGGTTGATTCGTGGGTTTTACGTGAATGGAACAGTTACAAGATAGATTTATTTAAGTAAGTATTCAATTTGACCCGTCCCTGACCGTGACCTTTATACAAATTTGAAGTTATCATTCTTGAAGTTGGTCGAAGTCATACAATATTATTATCTTTTACAGAACATAACAAGTCTTTTGCGTAAATAGACATCAAATACTTTCAAAGAAAATTATTTTGAAAGTTCGGTCCAAAGATTTTTAGTTATTGCTGTGAAATTACCTTTCTTAACGAAAAGGCCGTAATTGCCGTGAACTTCATGTAAAAATAAGACCTAAAAAGTTCTAAAAAATCTTTCGGTAAAAGAAAGTCAATTATAATTTCTCCCAATTGATCTGGCATATCTTCGGGGATAGTGCAGTAACGCGTAACTAGCAGTGGTAAATAGTGCGTATCTACACAACACCCATAGTGTAATACCGCGTAACTAGCAGTGGTAAATAGTGCGTATTTATACAACACCCATAGTGCAATACCGCGTAACTAGCAGTGGTAAATAGTGCGTATCTACACAACACCCATAGTGCAATACCGCGTAACTAGCAGTGGTAAATAGTGCATATCTACACAACACCCATAGTGCAATACCAAACTTTACAAACACCTAACTTTACAGGTGAAGCTTAAAACGTTATGAAAAGATACTTTTTCTTTTTAAGATAATATTGAATCACGAGTTCTACAAGATAGTGACTTTAGTCACAGATTATATAATAGCTTTAGTTTTAATGGCGTTATACTTTCGTTGGCGGGAAATCTTAATTTGGCTACATTAGATACGCGGTATTAACCAGTGCCAGTTACGCGGATTTGGCCTATGGCTGTTGTGTAGATACGCAGTATTTACCAGTGCTAGTTACGCGGTATTGCACTATCCCCGACGATATATACCATAGTCCAATCAATGAACTGACAACTTGTATGGAAAAATATACAATTTTGGAAATAATTTATAATAGCTTATTTTTTATGTGTAACGGATATATTATCAATTAAATAGTTAACCAGCGACAGCATCCGTCAAAATTCCAGCCATCAAAAAATGATAAAATAATGATAAATAAGCTAGGTTCTGAAAAGTCAGAATAATAATTAATAATAATTTATGTCTTTATTTTGGTTCATTTACATTTGCTCTATAATATTCAAGATAAATCATACAAAAAAAGACAATGCATGCTTTATTTAAATCTTCATAATTACTTCCGGCTGTAAAGTTTGTCGGATTATTAAATAAAGCATCTTAGAATAATATTTCAAAATGAAATCAACAAAAAAGCGAATGTATTAAAGAAATATATTTATTTGGTGTGATATCATGTTACATGTGTGTCTTACAATTGGAATTCACCAAAATGGATGCCACTCAGCATAGCACGCCACAGCATTAATGTTTTTCAAAACCGTATTTTTCCTGGAGTACAAGCCCTGGTCGGTCTCGCCGGTCTTGCGCAGCTCGCGGATGTGCGGTGATCGCTGTGCGTGACGCCCATGTGCCGGCTCTGCAATATCATGTGCGTCAAGCACAGGTGTGGCCGATACTTTAGCCTGCAAGTTGAAATAACTCACCAACAACATCCAGGTATCCCAGCTGGCTCTTCATCGGATCCGTGTTGATCTGGCACATGTACCAGCCCCGGTCGGTCTCGCGCAGCTCACGGATGTGCAGGAACCAGGTGCGGTGGTCGCTATGCGTGACGCCCACGCGCCGGCTCCGCGATATTACGTGGGTGTGGATCGTGAGGATCGTCTGCGTGTCTACTCGGAGCCATGCCACCTAAAGTTTTTGATTTAGTTTTTAAACAGAATAAGGTTTGCATATGTCGTTAATATTCCTACTGATGTGTCAAGCGGATTATGATATGGTAATTTTCAGAGTGGGTTACATAAGTATATCTAAAAAATTTGCTTAGACAGTCAATGAACAGCAAAACGTATTATGATCCTTAGCTTCTCGCTTAACATTTGGATATGTAAATGTGAGCGACGTACCTATATAACAATAAGGCACTCTGCTGTAGATACTTATACATAAAAACATAGGTACACCTCTTTTAGGCCACCCCACTACTATTGAATCCTTCCAAGAATATCGTAAACAATTGGATAATAAGCCGTTACTCCGGCTGTGTTTACGTAAGCTCGCAATTTTTTTTACTTTAACAGCCCGCAGCTAGGTTTTTCTAAGCCAAAATCAATACAAGCAGAAAATGAAACATTTTCTTTATTTAACAAGATTGATTGTATCAATACGTCGAAATAAGAAAGCAAACACGCTTAAGAAGCAAATGTTGGGGCAAATCGGATTCGGTTACCTTGTAAGTAGAAAGGTTGTGCACGGTGCAGGCGAGTACCGCCTCGCGGCCCAGCGGCGCCGTCACGTTCACGATGGGCCCCGTGAACCCGGGCTCGTCTGCACCAACAATAAATTCATCAAACACCCTGTTAAACCCCGACACCTTGAGCCACGTTTTTCCATTCAATTATGAACGATGAATTTTAAATAAATCATTTTTCAATCTGTTTCGTAGCCATATTAATCTGCTGGATTTTATATCGGCAGTACAAAATTATTAATTGATCGAAATGTATCCGGATGGAAGTTGTAGATTGGTCGGAGAACTTGTAATGGACTTTATAGACATACATTTTTGTATTATAATAGAATACATTCAAGGGTGTTAAGCCTGGAAGGATTAATTCAAACGAGAACGTAAACCAATAATATACCTAACTCTGTCGAAATCAAGTAATCTTTCGATAGGACTCTCCATGGTTTGATGAATGCGGCCTAAACCGCAGACACAGTACTCGCTATGAGACTTCGTTGTGGACACATGCCATTAAACAAATTTGCTTATCTGATGAGGAAAGTTCCATCGCCGAATTGTACCGTGTGTGATGTCGAGGAAGATGTCTATCATATTTTAATGGAACGTGTCCTCAACGAATCGGCTCGTAGACAGATCGTGGATGAAGCTTTTTATGAAATTGGTGGATGTAATTACATTCTGGTTCACCCGATGTCAGATTCAGCAATCCTTATTTACTTACAAGTTAAGTAATAATAGGTATAAGTAGAAGATAATGTTTAGTGTAGGTATGTATGGATGTATAATACAGAGCGACATCGTCACTCAGTGACAAAGCTCTTTACATAAAGAAAAAAACCCGCATCCGGTTGCTAGGGTTGCAGGTCTCCCTCCCCAAAACGGATGCCATAATCGTTGGGGGGAGGGCGTGGCGGCCGCTTGCGAGTGCAGCCCTAAGAGTGAGCGGGGAGATGGTGCAGGTGAGGCCCCACATCAAGTATCTGAGCCTCATCCTGGACCGGAGGTGGAATTTCCGAGAGCGTTTCCGCCAACTTGCTCCCCGAATAGTGGGCGCGGCTTCGGCGCTGGGGCGGCTGCTGCCCAACGTAGGGGGGCCATCTGTCACGTGCCGCCGCCTCTATGCCAGTGTCGCCCGAAGCATGGCCCTGTACAGGGCCCCGATTTGGGCGGATCAGCTCAGCGCGGCAAACAAGGCCCTGCAGGGCTTACATGACGGTGGCGTGGGCGGCGGCGTGCGCCTTGGCTGGCACACCTCCGTAGGAGCTAGATGCGGATGCGCTGGCTGAGGTGCACAGGGAGCGGGTGCGGTGGAGAGCCACCGGGGAGTAACCCGCTCCCGAGGAGGGGAGGGAGGCCAGGAGGTTGAGGGAGAGATGGAAAGGCGACCTCGAGGACTCCCCCTATGGAGTCCGCACCGTAGGGGCACTCCTCGGTTCGATGGACAGTGGTTGGATAGGGCCCATGGCAAGGTGGGCTTCAGGCTTGCACAGGTGATGACCGGACATGGCTGTTTCGGTCTTTACCTGTGCAGGATTAGAAGATAGGATAGCCCTTAACTCGACACGACCTGCCACGAGTGCGGCGAGGAGGACGATACGGCCCAGCACACCTTGGAGTGGTGCACTCGCTGGGCCGAAGAGCGCCGCACGATGGTGTTGGGCCTCGGAGTGGATGACCTCTCGCTGCACAACTTGGTGGCGGCCATGTTGGGCAGTGAGTGATCTTGGGAGGTGGTCAGTCGAAGTCGTCATATCGCAGAAGGAGGCCGCGGAGCGGGAGTGCGAAGACAGTGCGGACGCGCTCCTGCTCTGGCGCAGACGGAGGAGTCGGGGACGCGCGCGGTTTACAGCCGCGAGCCACATCCTCCCCCAGTAGGGCCAGTGGATTGAGGACCCACATTGCACATGGCCCTAAATATCTGGGGGGAAGGTCAAGCATCTCTTACCTTCCCCTTCCTTGGCGCAGGTGCCCTGGCGTAGCAGCCAGGGTTGCCGGGGGGCGTCGTGGTAAGTAATGCTGCATCCCACGAAGCCCTCTTAAGCAGGTGAGTGTGACGCCGCTGGAGTTTTAGTGGGGAGGCTCCTCCCCTCCGCCTTGTGCGCACCCACATAACCCCCCACTATGGCCTTCCCCGGCCCGGGGGTATGTGCCCCCTTGGACTCGATTCGTCGAGTCCGAGGGGGAGAAATACATTTCCCCAGCGTCAAAAAAAAATCCACCCCTAAAGGAGTTAAATAGGGGTGCAAAGTTTGTTTGAGGGAAACTTTTCCTTTTGAGCTAGAAACTTGAAACTTTGTAGGAAGTATTGGCTCCATAAAGAAAGATTTTTTATAGTTCCTGCTAGATATACATGCGTACGTGATTATATACAGCGTGGAACGGAACGATGGACTTTCCCGCAAGAGGGGGATTATTGAGCGCTAGTACGTCACATTTTCCAAATAAACTATTTTTTTTGACGCGATTTTATTTTTGTTTTTGTATGGAGCTCGTCGCTCCAGTCGGCCAACGCTCCATACAAAGGTTAAAAAAAAATCGCGTCAAAAAAAATAGTTTATCTCGAAAATGTGACGTACTAGCGCTCAATAATCCCCCTCTTGCGGGAAAGTCCATCGTTCCGTTCCACGCAGTATAAGTATATAGGTATTATGTGGTTATACTATATTAAAATATGCGATTTTAGTGTACATGTGTATTAATTTAGCTATAGCTGGAATGGGCAGTGTAACATTTTTAATACATACTTATGTGTGCTTATGTACATTACAAATTCCAGTTAACAAGTATTTTATACATCAAGTAACTTTATCTTTGCCTGTCTTTTCATCTCGTCTACCCACCTTTATAGCCACTCACATGATTGATATTTTTGATTGAACTCTATTTGTATGTAAAATAAGAGTGACAGCTGGTAACTACAGCTACCCAGATCATGTCAGTGGATAAAAGGGGGCTACTTTCATATCTAAGCAGATAATCATACGTATATGTTCTCACTTTTATATGTAAATTTATTATTACTGCTATGTTAAGTAAGGAAACTATAGGTCTAGTTTAATATAATACCTTTCATTGTTAAAATGTATTTTGTAAATGACCGTTTGTTTCTAAATAAAATAAATAATTAAAGTAATGTTAGATTAAAACTGCGGATCATTTTGTTAATTTTAGAAGTTAATTTTGGCTAATCAAAATAATTTATTCTCTAACACCGTTAAATGGGGACTGGGGATGCAGATGGAAAGTTCTACGTCTTTTGGCACATGACAATTTTACCTATTTTACTTACTACTATACTGGCAGCCCGGACTAACGTAATTAAAACTACTAAACGGATTTAGGAAAAAAAAATCAGTAGGTAATATAGCTTAGTAGACATTAAAAAAATCCTTTAAAAAAATATACATTATGAAAAACAAACAATTTAAGTAGTGAGTAATAGTTGAAATATGTATGGTACTTTTAAAAACGGACATTCCAATTTAGTTTTAGCAATATACCCGCCACGCCTAAACCCAGAACGGAATGAACAACATGAAAATCATCTAAAGATTATACAAGTTTGTTTGGGACTTAAGGTTACGCCTAAAGTAATTTAATAGCAACATTTTTTCTAAGTTCTACGCGGACGAAGTCGCGGGCAACAGCTAGTATTAAATATAATCATCATCATCATCATCATCATATCAGCCGAAAGACGTCCACTCCTGGACATAGGGCTCCCCCAAAGAGTGCCACAAGGACCGGTCCTGCGCCACCCGCATAAACATAATAATATATAATAATAATATAATAATATATTTATATCCCCAGCCCAATTCATGACAGTCATGTTTTAGCTTTCAAGACAACATGGCATTATTCTATCATTCCTACTTAACATCACGTATTTTATATAATATTGTAGAAAGCTAGTTAAAATCGTTTTTCATCCATGCCTCCTGGCAGTTCGCTAAGATCATGAAAAATATGTCTCCAATTACCTGCTTTTTATACTTGTTAAAAGCAGTATCAGTTTCAACAACATCAAACTAATTAGTAAATCTGGAAATAAAACCAAATAATTTTCCCTGAATTGGAAACGGACAGCTTTTTGTTGGGTTATTTCATTTGGAAAACATAACGATACGCGCACATTCACAATAAAAATATCAGGTTTCTATGCCCTGGTAATTAAGCCGTTTGTTGCTTGTCAGACAAGACGTGTGAGGCTGTCGTATCGTAGTTAATCTTTAGAAGAGTTAATCAAACCTCGGGCGATTAAGCGACCCATCAAGGAAGTCAATTACCTAAAGGGTATCGTTTACCAAACCAAGGTACTGTGATTCTTGTACCTACTGGGAGAGCATTGCTTTGTGTTGATGATAAGGTATTACCCACAACGTCTAAATGATTTGGTTTCCATTGATGTTACAAGTTATATTTAGGTGATATGATTGCAGAATTTATAGTATCCTATGAAGTAAATCAACTGAAAAGTACAATCGATTCTACTAACTGTCGAAAATTATAATTTAAACATTCGAATTGTCTTGTACTATTTTTACCTAGAATGATGATGGGAAGGGCACTACTGTGATTCGTCAATAGCAGTAGTACCTAGTAGTAAGGAATTTTTCAAACAATACAAAATTGACAGTCTGAATACTATACGGTATACTCATTTAACGGTTTCGATGCTTCGATATTTCAATGGAGAAGAAAAAGAATAAGTTTCATGATATAAATTCTCTGCTTTTTTTAATTATAATTACGCGTGTTAGTGTTTGTAATAACTTTGAACCCACGTTCTTGTGGTCCGCAGGAAGACAGTAACACAAAACAGACCCAGTAATTTTGCAAATAATTCTCAAGATATTTTTTTCCATTCTCAAGAATGCAACGAGATTAGATGCACATTGTAACTCCCCAGAGAGCAGTCTGTATTTCGTCCGATTTGTACTTGCTGCCACTAAGTAAATCGCCTTCGTTAGATGAAAGTAATAAAAGCCAACCTCCTAAATCAAGTTCGTTTTACTGCTAATCTAACTTATTGCCTTACTTGTTTTCGGCAAATTCACCAAACAAATGTGCCTATGTATGTACATGTGAAAAAATCTGAATCATTTTTTAGCTGTAACTAGCTCTTGTAAATTGAGTTTTGTTATTGTGGAGTGTTTAATTGCAAAACTTTCACCCGTATAGCCAATTGGTAACCGTAAAACTTTCTTAAATTAGCGTAAGTACCTACTTATAGTTACTTAATCGAGATATTAATTAAAATAGTACATAAATAGAAATAATATAGTATGCATGTTTTATGCTTTAGAAAAAGTTTAGGTACGTGATAACCAAGGAAGGCTTACGACGTCTAATTAGTATTAGACCACTGACGTATAATTGCCAAATACCCTCAAAATAAGCATGTTCTGTCAAATTAATTCGGCAGCACGCGACTATTTCGTGTGTAACATGGACGGAATCAGGTCAAAACGGTTAATGAGCTTAAAAAATAATTATGACCTTTTGCGTAATACACATCACGCTCTTACGGCGTGTTAAGTTCTTCGAGTTAAAAGCGTTGAGTATCGATTTCAACTCAATTAAGCAAACATTTAACTTATAAGTACCTTTTTTATAGGAAATGGGCTTGCGTTTAACCTTAATCTCGGTTAATGGTGAGTGAGGAAAAGCTCGAAGTTACCTAAAGCACGAAGCTTATTGTGGAGTTCCATTTAAGAATTAGTTTACGTGATTTTTCCATTTCAGGAAAATCACCGGTTAGGTAGGTAGACAGGGGCAGAGGGAAAGAAAGACAATATCATTAAGAACGATAACGATTCCAATTTGACAACGATTCCGGTAAACTGTGATGATATATAGAATGATAAATTAAATTACATACCCGGTAGGTATATTATTCCTGCTTAATGAGGACGAAAATGTTTCCTACGCCAGAACCCGGCATTTAAGCAACATTTTTGTCCTAATATTTGCCATCCATCTATCTGATAAACGAATGGCAAATATTATAATGGTGGACTAAGCTGAAAGATATATTTTATATAGCTTGGGAGCTTACAAATTAAATCTTCGGCATCGTTATTTGCCACGGAGGTTGCCAAGTCGTATATTAAAAAAATAGGGTTTTAGTAATATTTATACCTATTTAACAGGACGTTTACAGTTAGTCTTTCTCGTCAAGAATACCTGGTTTCACCGCATAAAATAAGTCTTCCTAGTTAATTGAGGTGACCTCATTCTATTAAAAATGCAAAATACTTCCAATAAAGAGGACGTTATATTGTCTAGCCCCAACAGCGTAGCGGTATCACAATTTCGTAAACGACAGTATAATGCGATGTTGTTAAAACTAGGCTCATTGCCTTCCGGCGCCCTGATAGACGTCACAGCGCGCCCCGCGACCGGGCCGCTAATTGACTGCACGTCAACCCATCATATTACGGTTAGGGGAAAGATTCGCGGGGATTTAAAAACCAAGCCCTAGTAGGTAGTAAGTCTTGGATACGGAATGAAATTAGAAACTGACATTCGAAGATTTATTACACACTGATTAATAGAGACTGGATTCGAATAGATAGTTAATAGTCGAGCTGAGACAGTTGACTTTACAGAAACAGTTAACAAAGTGTTTAATTACAAAAACATGTTATAGGTAATAATTATACCGTAAAACGGGGCAGAAGGGACAAGACAAGTTTCGACCTCGGTAAAAGTTTATTTTTACATGGGGCAGGTTGATTTTTATACCTACCTATAAAAAATATTCCCCTGGTATAATTTTTTTTTTTTTTTATGATGATCTGTCGTTTTATTTTATGATTTTAATGATAAACACAAAGTAGTAGCAAATCCTACCTCGCCCCGTAGTTGGGGTTAGTAGGGATATTTAACACTTTCGGATTATGAACATTCAATACCTTGCTAAAATACGGTTGATTCGTTTTTTATGTTAAAACCATTATAATAAGGAAGATAAGAGTTGCGTTTTTTTGTTTGAAATAAACGTATCCGAAAGAGTGATTAACACTTTGTCAAATCTTACAAACTAATTAAAATTGAGACAAACATCCGCCGCTTTTAAACATCAACATTGACAGTGTAGAGTTTGTTTTTTTCATTTTATGATTTTTTGGCTAGTTAGCGTGGCCACAAGAAGAAAAAAATCAATAAAAATAGCAACTGAAAAAATAATTTTGGAATCCCTACTGACTGTCCCCCCGTTTTACGGTACCAATTTTAGTAATATGAATGTAAATGAAAAATTTAAAAGTAGGGACTCCTGACTCGCTATTTTTAACCACAGGTAGGCAACGCAAGTTTTACCATGCATACATTTATTCAAATTTTTGTGGCAACTGTCACCTAAATGCGAAACATTTAATGTGGGGAATTCCTATCCAGCCTAGTCCCCTTATTTATCGGTATTTATTATCATCGGTGACCGAGTAGGTATTTATTGAAAGAAAAACGCCTATCTACATATAAAACGCCATAACAACAGTGAGGGAATGAGAAATATACAGCAGTTGAATGTTATAAATATTTACTTACTAATAAAAGACGTCTGTGAATGAGTTCGGAAATTTTTAATAATTATGTACTTACAAGTGACTAATGATATTGGACCTACCGATGTGTTAAAAGAGACTATATTTTTTTATTTCTACGGCTCTAACACAACATACGGTTCTAATTCGACTGATATTAGTATAACTAACTTAAATTATATTATGATGACTGCAAAGTCAGCAACATTAAACGCCTTTATATTGCCGTAAGAGTAAGGATGTGTGACTATACGATATATTTGGCTACTTAGGATGCTACTAACTATACGATTCTGACCTGGCTGTACATGTTTGTAAACAAATCAGCACGCTTGTTTTGCGGACAATACCAACAAATATGTGCTTCGAACTAATTAGTACACTAATAATTATATTGAATATGATCAATAAGTTTTATAAATAAGTTTTT
This sequence comes from Epinotia bilunana, assembly GCA_947049275.1. NCBI lineage: Eukaryota > Metazoa > Arthropoda > Insecta > Lepidoptera > Tortricidae > Epinotia > Epinotia bilunana. The sequence continues at coordinate 14,639,891 of OX346257.1, forward strand.
GTACAAATTGCTAATCATCGTATATTAAAATAATAGGACAATTTTGTAGCACTACATGAAACAGCTTTCAACAGGTTTCCCGGTAAATCAAAAGCTCGTGTGTAGTTACATACTTCAAGTAGGTATAATATTTAAGTGTTTTAGCAAACATGGTTTAACAGAGATGTAAGTTGATAATAGAGTGTGAAGGAAACTGCGTATTATTCTGTTTTTTTTTCACAATTTATCTTTAGTCTAAGACGCATGTCCCTGTGATGTGATAGGTATTAACTTTTTTTTAAATAATGATTTAAAATGTTCCATAACTTTGAAATCCAAAAGCTAGCACATTGCAACTCTTTTTCTCGTAAATATTTACTTTAATAATACGTGATTGCGCATATATGTGTAAAATCGGTGCGTGGTCATTATTATTATTATAACTTTAAAATTATAACCAAGAGGTACTCACGGGTGGTAGCATCTGTACTTCCGGCAAACAGCCAATCCAACACCAACACCGCCAGGAGCAGTTTGCCACTCTTCAATGAACTGAGCTGACTAATGATGTTCATCTTGACGTATTAAACGTCTATTGTTAAACTATCAGCGCCTATATATCCGCTAGTTCAATGCCAAATTATAACCAATAACTAGGTAAATGGAAAACAAAATATCCAAAAGATACAATTTACAGAACTGTCCGGGCAAAACCTGTTATTTTTCTTACATATTTAAATGTTTACTTTCCGAAACCAGGAACGCACGTAACTATAACATTTTGTCGTTGAAGACAAACTAAACCATAAAACACAGGTTAAACGTTCTTTTCGGTTGCATTTGACACACGCAAAGAAGTGATTAAAGGGGTGGTCAACCCTGGAACTCGACAATATTTTTCGGGAAAATCGTGAAAAGTTTTGAAGCCGTCATTTGGCGCGCTGACCGATCGCACCCGGCGGCACCGGCGTCCCGAAGATAACTGGTGCAAGCAGTTTTCACCCGCCAGCCGTAAGCGCCACCCCCTTAGCTAGCGCCTTCTCTTTCATTCCCAACAAACACGCGTAGGATTCATAAAACAACCCTCAAAATAACCCCTGTTAATACGATATTTTCGACTTTAATTCACCGCGCAATCGTCTAGACGGAAAAGCCAGCAATTTCAGTGTCGTGGGCTAAGGTCTTGCTTTTCTTAATGACTGTTGGCATTTAAAGGCACTGTAACCACTCCCTCGTGCACAATACAAAGATCCGTCTACGGTGATAGGCTAAGCACAAATGCAAATTAAAATTATGCTATTTTCCGTTATACAAAATACTATTTTAAAGATCAATAGTAGGAAAATGGGTATTTTTTCAAAGGTTTCGTTTAATGCTATACGGCTATTTGTGGGTGTAATTGATACTTTATCGTACATATAGTATTTAATACTTCCTAGTGGGCACAAAATAATATTTGGTTGGACGCATCGAAACCACAACGCCAGGAAACCATACGATTACTTCAAAGCCGAGCATTGATTTATTCCTTAGTCTTCAATACTTAAACTGCTTTGTAATAACATATGGTACAGATACAGTGCATAATTGTTTTCCATCGTAGATTTTCTCGGAAACATTCGTATTTGTCATGCTACTTCAGTCAACCTCAGTGCTTTTTGTACCGAGGCTGACTGAAATAGCAATACAATGGAAAATAATTGTGCATTACATCTGTAGGTATATTAAAACTCGTGCTATTTTATACTTATATTTTTATGAATTAATTGTACCTATGTGAGAAAAATATCAGGTTTTGACTATGCCCGGACAGTTCAGAATATATTTTAGCTAAATAATATAAATCTTTATATTTATTTAGCATCGAACTAGCGGATGCATATGCACTGATAGTTTACAATAAACGTTTAATACGTCAGGATGAACATTACTAGTCACCTCAGTTTATTGAAGAGTGGCAAATGCTCCTGGCGGTGCTGGTGTTGGATTGGCTGTTTGCCGGAAGGAAGTACCTACAGATGCTACATACATACGTTACATATAGATATTATCCGTGTACATATCTTAACTATTTTCTTCCAAAACCTTGGCAAATAAAATAAAATAATATTGTATTAGTCATTAGACTGTTTTTAAGTAATTATAGATAAAATGAAAATGGAGAGAGACTCACTTTAGCTTAGAGTGTCCCACTCCCACTCATTGCACCAACAAATGCGAATAAATATTCGCATACAGTAATTACCTTTTTTATACTATGAAATAAATATACTTTTCCAATTTTGATTTAGCAATGAAGTAGTTATTACGAAAATAAACAATTACTACGATAATTTGTTATGATTTGATTTAATATTGGTTGTTTGGATTGGAGCCTTTTCCGCAAAGTACAGAAAACATCAGTTTACGCCAATTTCGTAAATAATTTCACTATTGTTACCTGTGTGATGACAGGTGACAATAGTGTTATATTAATTTAATATTATTCAGTGTTAGAAATGTGTAGAGGAGAAGGCCAATATAAACATTTAGTGCTGCAGCTTACGTCCTGCCTGCCTGTTTGATTTATTAGCACAACATCTACTAAACTTTTAACTACTTAATAGGTTAAATTATAACTGCACGTGTCCTCCTACACTCGTCTTCAAGAGAAGAAATGCGTTTATTTTTATGTTAACGAAGTTGCAGGTACAGCTAGTTTATAATAAGAAACAAAACAAGTGAATTCACAGTTTTTGTCATTTACAACTTTATCATATACATTCGTACGGTATAACTATCCCACAATTTTCACTTCAAATAAGTATTACCTACTTTACTGCTTTTTTCGGGAAAGCAGTTTTTATTTAACCATTGCAAAAATAAATCCGTGTGACTAAAATGAAACTATCAGCGTTCTCAATTGAGTAGGTACTACCATTATCGTGTTCGGTATCTTTACTCAGAAGAGTAAAATTGCGCCACCCTCACTGAAAACGATTTCGCAGTACGTTCAAGTTCTTAGTAAAGCTCATTTTCACGTAACTATTTATCTATAACTATTGATTCCGAAAACTTGCTTATTATTTATTTCCTTGCAAGGAAAGTACGTCAGCCTGGTCGGCGCCCGTTAATGGAGTTCTAGGAATCGCAACAGCATTTCCTTGCAAGTCCCCGACGGCTTTAAACCTATTAATATTGATACTTACGTTACTGGGGTTTCCAGTTTCAATGCCATTGAAAATTGGCACCAATTAGGTAATGTCGTGTCTCAGATACTTTAGAATTGCGTGCGAAAATGTACAATATTTACGAGGTAAACATCAAATAAATTTAAGACTTATAATTTATAGTAGTGGGCTGTGGGTTGTAGCGAAAGTTATGCACTAAATGCTCAGGGTTAATGATTTCTTACCAAAATATCAGAAATGAACCTCCGTTTTAGGGATTCATTGATGATGTTGATGAAATGTAAATCTGATTATTATTCTACCGCTATTAAGTTATCAATGTTATTTATTACTTATGCACATCTAAGTATGACGTTATTATACACATGATTTTTCTTTATTATCTTTATTAAACAAGTTCTTGCTAAGCAATATCAAAATTATTATACTAAAGTTCATTTACTTAACCTTATTTTCTACACTTCATACGAAATAGCGAAAAAGTATTTTAAGTCGATGGAGTATTCAGGGAAATATGTCACGGAAATAGCATTTTATTTAAGTTCGTCCTTAACTACGTTGGCCACACAGATAATCGCATCCAGTGGTGTGTTCCGGCATGAGGATCATGCTTGATTCTTGAATTCGTCCGCTTTTTATGTGTACTTTGATATGCCTCTCTCCTGCCGAAACGTGTCCCTCATCAATAAATATTTAACTTTCATTTCTTCTATCACAATCACCCAGGATTCATTAAATATAGTAGTTTTCATATAACACCGCAAAACACAGCATTGTGAACAAGGTGAACTTTGTTTTACAAAGTGGCTTAACCACACAGTGAGAAAGAAACCGTACAAGGGAAAAATAGCAAAAGTCATAACAAGTTAATCCTAGTAAGTAGGTGAGTTCGCACTTAACTCACTATATTACATTAGACTAGCGTCTCATTCGCAGGTAGAACTAGTTTGCTTTTCGTTAAATGTTAAAAAACCTCGGAACTTGAAAGTTTGAAAAAGAAGTCAAAGTAAAACTTTACATCGACTTTAAGGTCTCCTTGAAAAGTTACCCGGTATACTGGCTACCATTTCACGGTAAAGGGTAACAAACAAAAAGGTGGCAAAAACGTGAGTTTGAGCATGGTTTTTACATGTAAAGTTTGAGGTTCATTAAAATAAGTTTTTACATAAATAACTGTCGTATGTGAGAAGTTAGGTAGATAAATAGGGGCCTCACGATCAGTGACGTTTACCTGCAGAGAGTAAGTTAGTACCTACACCTACTCACACACTAAGAATTTGCACATAAACAGTAACACACATGGAAGGCGCACAGGATCGAGTTGGTCCTCGCCGCTCTCTGGAACGACGTCTGATAAGCAATTCCAATTTCGGAACGAACGAGGTGAATGAACAGTTTTTGTTAGTGGATCTTTCAAACTTCCTCTATTCTTTCCTTTACGCGAATCTTGTCCTAGACGGAATCGGTCCTAAAAAACCGGATTATCGTTCGTGCCATGGTAGGTTCCATTGCTTGATTTTTAAAGTTTAGAATCGACTCTCACATTCCCGAACTATTTATAGATCTACAAGTCTGTACGGAACCATTTAGAAGACATCGCACTGCGTCGTGATGACCCTGCCGATGCCCTGTGGTCGGGGACTGCTGAATCATATCTAATGACTATCCTCCTGTGACCCCGGTAGCAGTACAGCTAATATAGGCAGAATATGCTTCATTAAACGTAAAAGATATAGTCAGGAATTGCTAAGAATAAACTTTTCAAACAAGTGTTAAATAAACATGTTTCATCCAAGTAGAAATATCACCCCACGCTGTTGAAACCACGAACAAAAGCTGTATGAAAATTGCATTCCTTATTCCTTTATTTACTTATAAATATTAAGTATTCAACCTTATCCACTCACTTGATTTCGGATTTTAAAAAAGGTAGCCTAAATTGCTTCCAATTTTTCTTTATCAAAGAAGTCCATACTTCGCTTGACAACCACAGTTGCCACCATCAGTTTAGGGATGCGCGAAATTGGCCACTGTGGTTGCCACAAGCAAGTGAGTGGTTATTGACGATAAACCAAATCGGGATTACTTATAACTATTAAATTTTCACCTTATTGACGTCGGGATTAATATTCAAGCAGTAATTCAAAACGTAAAACGAAACTACAAACCGAACGTTTCTCAAGTATCTACAATAAAATGTCAATATGCGTTTTCCACCTTGTATTATAAATAACTTCCTCTATTGAATATGCGATACTTAGGTCGTATTCGTACGTCAGAGATGGAAGTGAGTGTCGCTCCATGACTATGTGACATATTGCTTAGATTCCTGCTGCGCTCTCAAATCTGTCAGCCGTTATTAAACTATGACGGCTCTGATTTATGGAACCCTTCTAGTGCATAGACTGGCGAAGTGATGTCAGGATGTGCGCTGCGTTCAGATACGAGTAACTAAGTGGTACTTATCGCAGATTGAAACCGTTACATTTTGAAATTATAACATTGTCCATCAGCGTGTAGGTTATTGGCACTAAGCTTACTGTGTTGTACTAGATCCTATTCTTAGAGGGAACACGTTTTTTACCATTACAGGACTGGGATTAAATGATATACTTTAAAAAAAAACACAAGTTATTTAATTAAATAAATAAATAAATATTTTCGGACAATCTCACCATAATCGACCTAGTCCCAAACTAAGCAAAGCTTGTACTATGGGTACTAGACGACGATAAACATACTTATATAGATGAATAAATACTTTAATACATAGAAAACGTCCATGACTGATTTTTGTATAAACACTTAATAATAAACAATATAACATAATAAATAAAAACACAAACAAACAACTAATTTTGAATGAATTGAGAAAAAAAAAACAATATTGTTTATTTACGGCATTACGCAGTTTTTAACCCCAAATTCTCCATTTCACTGGTAAAGATAAAGCAGATACATAAAACCTTTGAACTTCGACGCTACACAATCAATACAAAAGTATATTTGCACAGAATTTTACGTATTAATTTCGTACGTATCCGGCATATTTTTCAACAAGATACATCTCGTTAAACCACCAGTGCAGAATAGACAAGACGTCAATCGTTTTGTTAGCGGCTTTGATGGGAGACGAATGTACAAAACATCCGCCTAAATTAAAAAGACGGTTAGGACATACTCATATGATAAGATTTATATAAAAGGGGATAGGATGCCGTTTATATACGGATTATGAGTCAAATCAAAAATTGGGTGTTATTTTGGCGACCATCATCATCATCATATCAGCCGAAAGACGTCCACTGCTGGACATACGTCTCCCCCAAAAAGTGCCAAAGAGACTGGTCCTGCGCCACCCGCATCCAGCGGACTCCCGCGAACTTTATCAGGTCATCGGTCCGCCGCGCCTTCCGGTACATGGTCGCCACTCGAGAACCTTTCCGCCCCAACGGCCATCGGTTCTACGTGCCATGTGCCCCACCCACTGCCACTTAAGTTTAGCGATTCGGAGGGCTATATCGGTTACCTTCTTGGTTCTGCTGCGGATAGCCTCATTTCTAATGCGATTACGCAGAGAAACTCCTAATACTCCCTTTGGGTTACTTTGAGCCTTCTTATTTATTTATTTAAACTTTATTACACAAAATAAAACTTATCGTACAAAAGACGGATTTAATGCCATATGGTATTTTCTACCAGTCAAACCTTAAGGCAAAACGCAAAAGATTGTGGGCAATGCAAATATCAAGAAAAAAAATATCATTACGGTATTCCTATAGACAACATATTTACACAAATACTCGTAGATAAATAAAATAAATACTTACATACACAAATAAATATATATACATTAATATACACTACATGCATACTTAGTTTCATACATTTTGGGGAAGGAACATTATGAATCTGAACGATATTTTTTATATTGGTAACGTTAAAGTTATGTAACTTAGATTTTGCGCTTTTATGTTTAAAGTATGACAAGCATAATTACACATTCTTTTATTTGTATGCTTTACCTCATAGCAGTATTTTTTTTCATTAAAACTTGTAGTCTCAAATAACGAACAATCAAATATATTTATTTTCGTTATGTACCCGGCCAACTGCCAATACATAATTTAATAATAATTTTTAAATGTCCTTGTCCATTTCCTAATTTGGAACACTTCTATAATATCTATTTATTAAACTAATCACACTATTTGTCACAGTCAACGTCTCTGCACGCGTACACTCTGCTCGTTCCGAAAGATGAAATGATAAACAAAACAATGGCAGCCAGTCGGAAGTCGGTATAGCCAACCAAAGTTCAGGCAATCCATACAATATATTTGCAAACAGTACTATATGAATCTAGCTTATTTAAACAACTAAGACAATTTTTTTACCTGCGTTTTTTTAGAGACAACCTAAATATTGTATTGTTTAATTGACAGCTAGCAACAAAGAAAGGAATTGTGAAGTGACTTTACAATTATCGAAATTTTCTCTCTACAATAACAATATGTAGGTACTTTTAAATAGCTTTGAGTATTGTTTACTAAAATGTGTTTACTATAATATTCTGGCATTTATTAAAATAAGAATATTTGTTGTTAAAAGTCAAAACGGTAAATTTAACTTAATTCTGTTTCTTTATACTAGAATGAAATTTACAATGTTCTGGTAGTATTGTTATAATAATGTCTTTCCGCGCACGGGATTGGCTATGACCGTAGCGCGTAGAGATCCTTGGCAGTGAATGTGTTAATCTCTGTGCCACCCAGGTGCGTGCCGTCTCGAGTAAATCTAACCAACTACTTCAGTCCTGAACATATATTATTATATTAGTTTACCAATATTATAGTTCATTTCACAAGTGTCATGTCACACATTAAAATGTCTAATGGCAATTGTGCGCCTCAATCGTCGAAACGTAATGTTCATCATGTGCTGAAGGGCCTATCTGATTACCCTTTGTAACTATATATTACACACTTTGTATCAGATCGTGTGAGTGATTGCGCGAGAAACTGTAAAATGATACATACATACATAAATTCACGCCTATTTCCTGGAGGGGTAGGCAGAGATCACGGATTTCCACTTTCTACGATCTCTACAAACCTTTCTTGCTTCAGTCACTCACTCGTCGGTTTAGGGTACTCTTGACCTGACTTTTCTTCAGGATCTCTTATTTGATTGGAAAAAGTAAAATTATTTTATTGAAGTTAATATTATCCGATATATCCTTTTTTATAAACGTGGATCTATTTCATTTATAATAGATGGCGTTAAAATTCGTTTGTCCTTATCGGTCATCTTTATATATTTATGTTTGTGAAAAAGGAACAAAACAGATTTTAGTAAACAGCGGCGAGTAAACTTTTATGAATAACTAGCTTCCGCCCGCGACTTCGTCCGCGTGGACCCGGAATGAAAACTATCCTATATTTTAATCCAGGCTATAAACTATCTTCGTGCAAAATTGTATTCAAATCGGTTTAGCCGTTTAAGCGTGATTGAGTAACAAACATCCAAACTTTCGCATTTATAATATTGTTGTAGTATTAAAACAAACGAATGTGATTCCATTAATTTATGTAAAACCATATAAAGTTATACTTCGTGTCCAATCCATTTGCTTTCTGAATTTCATTTGCTTTTTGAATATCGCTAAATTGTTATACAGCCAATGAATGATCAAATATTTTTGAGGAGGACCAGCGCCAGTAGACCTAACACGGTGGACTGATGACTTATAAAGGTCGAGGGCAGGGACGGGCAGGGTCGGGCGCAGAACCATTATGGCGCTCTTTGGAGAGGCCTATGTCCAGCAGTCTTTGAACTGATATGATAAATGGATTATTTCACTAACATTTTATTGAATGTCTGTAAATGGTCGCGTAGATATAAATTGAACCAGAATCTGTTGTGCGCAGTGCGTCTACTTAAAACGGTCATAAAATTATTCATAACGTCCAAAATACACATTTAAGTACAACCTTGGACACATAAAGTCTTAACGCGTGTTAAAAGATCATCTGAAATCCAGAACACTCATAAATGCCAAAGCAATTCGCAGTTTATTTGGCATTTAGGTAAATTTAAAGGATCCCTTCGTTGCTGACATTTTATTTTATGTGGCTGCTCGTTACTGGCGGCGGCCGCGCGTGAAGTTACGGCCGCGCTGGGCCGCGCGGACGCATTGCGATACTACCTGCGCCGTGTGAACACCTATTTACTTCCTCTACCTATTTCCAAGTCCCTTACTCGAGTCTACGATATAACGAGCCGTAACCTAGTGTAACGAACCTAGCTGCTCAATTTTAGATGGAAAGCAAGAAACTTTAGAATTTAGTTACCAAACCTCTAGGTGCACTGACGGAAACACACATCATATTTTGCCAACCGTGTAGGAAAATAGATATTTATCATCTAGGGTTATTTTTGGGGAGTCCTTTTTTCTGATATGGAATATATTACATAATGCCGCCAGCATCCTCGGTACAATGCCTCGAGGGCCTTTTTAGATTTGACTTAGATTTAATTTAATTTAGTTAATGTTAGTTATCATCTTGTATATACTTTAGACAATAAAAATTATGAGTTTATGGCCAATAATTTACACAATGTTTATTTTAATCGCTCCGTTATTTCAGCACCCAGAAAATCTAATATTTTACAAAACGATAATTATTGTTATCCAGTGAATAATAAATATTTATACATGGTTATTAAAAAAACTAATAAACCATTTGAAAGTGACTAGAATAAACCAACTAGCGAGTGTCCCGGTCCCGCTACGATTGCGTGTGCAGTGCGCGTCGCACTCGAACCATACCCCGAGGGAGTCGATGCAACTCGCATCTCGCTACGACGATATTTTTATATTTTCACTGCATTTCTGTTTCGTTTCGTAAAAGGGCCGTGTTTGCTGGCCGTAAAACAAAAGTAGATACGGTAAAAACGTCGTTTTTGCACTGCGTGTTGTTTTACTCTTTACTGAGCATAATGCAACGGTGTTCATTTGACAATGTTAGTGTTCAATTATGCATGAATGTATGAGTAATATGTTACATGTGGCGATTTAATACAAAACAACGGATTAAAATAACGGATTCATATTAAGCTATAAGGTAAAATGTCCTTGTCCTCGACATTGCACTATTGTATGACATGGGCATTTTATGTCAAAGTGACACACTTAAGTTCGAATTTAAGCCATATTGTTTTGACATTAAGTTCCAATGCCATACATTAGTGCAACCCTTGACGTTGACTTACCTAGGACGTTCATTTTTGTCTATTTCATCGTAAGCCTTACCAGAAAGAGAAATTGAGATAAAATTTGCATGAAATAAATTGTTATATTGTTGTTGATTTGTACGTCTTGCTGTTAAAAATATAAAGCACATTAAGTAAATATGAAACAAAGTAACTTTGTGAAGAAGATATCTTTTTGCCGTTACTGTAGTCGCGATGCGGCAGAATTGAATTTGGCGAACCGAAGCAAATAAACGCAGTCAAGTGAAGTGTTTCCTGTAAATATGTTGATACGGTATATAAATTGCGAACATATTAGAATAAATCGGAAAATTTCGCATTGATTGCCTTATATCCGATACTCATTTTAAATGTTTGACAGATGAAACAGATGAGACCACACCAACCAATAAGATAAAAATTACAATCCAAGTATTTAAAGGCACATTAAATAAAATAAAATATAACCCAAAGAAATACTGATTTCCAAATCAAAAAGAAATGCTGAAACCAATCATTCATCCAAATTCGGTTTTGACGTGCAGTTGTTGAATTGTGATGTGCAAGTCAGTATTTTTTGGTGTGCTGTGAGTATTGTTTTGGTAACCGATTAATATTTTTCCATTTTAAATTGAATACGTCGATAATACAATCGGGTCTGAAAATTTAAATCTTTCTTATCAATTATGTGGACCACTTTGTCATCCGTAGTTATGTTCATAAGTCTTCAGTTGACTCAAAACCTTTACGTGTAATAAAATACAAATACATACTTAGTTATTTACTTATATTATTTTGGTCGTCAGAAACTACTGTTAGGTGTAAAGTTGCAATACAACTTCTTTTCCCTTTCCTTTCCATTTATGAGCATACTTGTAGGCATGTGCCTAGTACCCGGTGAGACGATACAGACAGGGACGGTAATGATGATGACGTCAACTTCTTTTCCCATTCCTTTCCATTTATGAGCATACTTGTAGGCATGTGCCTAGTACCCGGTGAGACGATACAGACAGGGACGGTAATGATGATGACGTCAACTTCTTTTCCCATTCCTTTCCATTTATGAGCATACTTGTAGGCATGTGCCTAGTACCCGGTGAGACGATACAGACAGGGACGGTAATGATGATGACGTCAACTTCTTTTCCCATTCCTTTCCATTTATGAGCATACTTGTAGGCATGTGCCTAGTACCCGGTGAGACGATACAGACAGGGACGGTAATGATGATGACGTCAACTTCTTTTCCCATTCCTTTCCATTTATGAGCATACTTGTAGGCATGTGCCTAGTACCCGGTGAGACGATACAGACAGGGACGGTAATGATGATGACGTCAACTTCTTTTCCCATTCCTTTCCATTTATGAGCATACTCGTAGGCGTGTGCCCAGTAACCGGTGAGACGATACAGACAGACGGTAATGATGATGACGTAAACTTCTTTTCCCATTCCTTTCCATTTATGAGCATACTCGTAGGTCTGTGCCCATTATCCGGTGAGACGATACAGACAGGGACGGTAATGATGATGATGTCAACTTCTTTCTCATTCAAATAATATATAGGTGCCTAATTTAATTAATTTCGTAAACTTCATGGAAAACGTTAGAACATTTATAAAATACATGTTACTGGAATCAACCAACATGCCAATTAAACATGAGAACAACATGTCGGTACGTTGTGCAATTGCATGTGCATTTAATAATCGATATCGGTCTCATTTAAATTTGCTGGCGCTTCGTGTTTTTAAATGTGATTGATGATCCCAAATTCCGATTACTCGGAATGCCCTAAATCCCAATTAATTGGGCTTCGTCTGAACTCGAATGATATTTAACTACATCTCGCTCGATACAAAAAGGACCAAGTAAAATGATAGCTTATATTAATTTTGGACTCAACATGCCCTCGTGACGGTTGAAATTAGTTTAATTTGTTAATAAACTTAATATTTTTTACGATTGATAGGTGTTGTAACTTCATAATTATTGCGTAAGTGTATCAATGGATTAAAGTAATATCTACAAAAATAAGAGTCAATAGAAATATTCATATTTGAATGTTCAAGTAACGGCAAGTAAGTCCTCACATTTCAAGTATATAGTAGAAAAGTAAACAATTATTCTCGTCTCAAAACACAGAACCATTTCGGCAGTATTGATGAGTACCTGAATTCACCTGGGAACCAACGAAATAGCGTCTTTTAATTTCCCTGGATTCTTAGTTTCTCATAGAGTCCGATCCCTTGTCAAATGGAAACTTTACCCACGTCTTATGGAATCAATTACTTTAATGGGAAATGGAGCTGTTTTATTTCGCGATGTAAACGTAGAACGAGTTACTTTTTTTTAACAATTAATTTAAAGTAGCCAACCACCACCATACCATTATATAATACACACATAATATACATACATTTTACAAATTGATCATCACCATTAAGTTGTTATTAAGTTCTAGGTATTTGATATCGATAAATATAATGTAGATATTTATATAAATCCTACCCCTTCTTTACATAATATAACTAAACGGATGTCATTTCATTTTTATCATATAATAGTTTGTGTAAATAATAATAATAATACACTTACCTCACAGCCGCTCAGTCGTGTTGCTCCATTCTCGCACTGGGCGTGCAACTGTTTCGTGGGGCCCACTTAGCGAGTATACGAGTCACCGCCTGCCTTTCTACAATTTTAAGACTGATTGTCACGGCAGGTGCATCTCCACTAGTCTTCTCCCATGGGGGAGGCCCGGGCAAAGGTGATAAAATAAAATACAAGTATATACTTTAATGGATTATATAATCAATCTCTTTTTACTTTTAATTTGCGCTTTGTTTTATACATTTTGGAAACAGCTATAAAAAAAATAAAAACTTAATCATTTTCTTGTATTAAAACCCGCAGGAGTCGGGCAAAAAGGATAACTTAAAAATAAAACAATCAGTCTTGGCATTCGTCACAAAAGTAGCTACCTAATACTCGTACACCTGCATTGCATATGATGTTCAATTTTCATGCGCCCAATTTCGGCATTGGCTACACTGAATCCGATCGGCGGTTCAGTGTATTTCTCGACACACACCAAACAAAAGAATTAAGGTTTGGAATTTTTGTTTTTAGTTTTGGTCGTTGTCTTTCTCCTCTTAGTTTTGCTGGAACCTGGTAATTCAGAAGTGCCTTTCTTATTCATTCAAATTTTGCTGAAACCGACTAATTCAGATGTTTTAGTATTTTTGTATTCTGCTATGTATCGTATGTATCTATATATCGGATATTTATCCGTCTTGCCCATATATGCGTTTTGCCATGATACCAATATTAGATCGATGAACAAAATTTAAATGTTATTTGTACGTTAGGAAAAAAACTACTATCACATATTATACTTAAACAAATATGCCATTGAACAAATAAAACTTATAATTATACACTACATACATAGTAAAAAAGTTGACACACAAACCTTCACGAAAATCTTAACGAAACAGCACAAATTGTTTTTTTTTTATCTTCACAACAAACGAGCGCTTGCATTTTTAACCGACTTAAAAAAAAGGAGTGAGAACCTCCTCCTTTTTTTTCAGTTGTATAAGTTTTTCTTTTCTTTTTTTCTTTTGTTTATCTTTTTTTTTTTCAATGTTTATTACCTCAGAACTCCGTCATTGATGAGCCGATTCGTGACTTTTTTTGTTTGTAAGTATATGCTTCCAGGTGGGTCCCATTTTTTGAAAATTCATTTGGATGATGGGATCCATGAGGAATTGAGGGAACTCCTCAATTATATTAGGCACGCGTGTAGTGATTTTGATATTTTCTATTATAACTCGTGTATTTACATCCGGAAATCATACATTAGTGGAGTGGAATTGATGATGAAGACCACATGACTTATGGAATTCCTCAATTATTTACTTAAAAGTACAAAAGTATATCACAGATTCTGATAAGATTCCGTTGAAATAGCAACTAATGAAGTGCGAAGGGAATTGTGGAATCGACGGAAGTCCTCAAATATTATCGGGTCACATACAGCGATTGGGTTTTTTTCTCTAATAATCAACGCATTTGCTCTCGGAAATCAGTTCATGTGGTAAATTGGAAAAGAAATGTGGAAATGTTCTCGTGGCTTGGCGGAGTACTAAATTGAAGTAGGTTAAAACTTTGTTTTTAAAGTAAATTATATTTAGTCATGGCATGGTATTGACTGGTTTGTAATAATAACGCATTTGGATATAATTTGTAATTAATAGCCCATTTTTTCTGTGTAATGGATGGAATTATTTAGTCAAACTGTCATGGCATCGCCTACCACATGCCGAATATTGGTGGCGTCAAAGTGCCATAGCTATTACCGATATTTAGAAAAATCGATTATTCTTCTTACCCGCATTATGCGTAATGCCCGGGCTTCCTATAACCCATTTTCCAGACCACCCACCATTCAACCCAATAACCTCTCACCTAAATTTCCATCTCAGCACGGACTTGCACTGCAATAGTCTTTGCACCTAGCGGGGGGCGCTCGGAGATGGTATCCGCCATATGTATACTCGCTTTACATTATTTTTGTTTTAAAGGGCCTCTGCTCAAGTCCTGGACCCCATGGTCCCGAGATATGAAAAAACATACAAATAATCATTCTTTTCGGATATTATCAGCCATATAATATTTTGCTTTATCATTTTAGTATTCGTGTCCCAAGTTATGACACGTATCACCATCACAATACTAACGTCTACGGCGAAATTTGTATATTACCTAACGCTTGACGATAAAGGAAATTATCATCTCTTGTATTATCATCATCGTCATCATATCAGCCGAAAGATGTCCACTGCTGGACATAGGCCTCCCCCAAAAAGTGCCAAAGTGACCGCTCCTGCGCCACCCGCATCCAGCGGACTCCTGCGACCTTTACCAGGTCATCAGTCCACCTTTATAGCTTCTTGTACTAAAAGTAAAGTGTGTTTGTAAAATATAAAGCTTAACTTAACCTAGTTATTTAACAAATTCAAAAGATAGCCAGGCAACGATTTTTCAGGAGTGAGGGATTCTACCAATTATCGGTATCTTTATGACTAGACTCCAATTTGTAAATAAATACTACTCATGGCTTAATAATAATAAGGATAAGATGTAACTTTAGAAATACGGTAACACTCTTGAATACATTGTTACCTTATTTCTATAATACGAAGGCACTTGTGGTAAATAGTAAAAGGGATAGGTTCGATATTCATATCCCCGAGGGTGCAATACGTAATCCATTTGAAATTGACTCGACAAATTGTTTACGCATCCCCTATGGATACGCTATGGCGAATTATTAGAGTATTCTATGTACGTTTGGAATAGGGTATCGTACTGACTACAAATTCAAAATATTTCTAAATATTGTATCCTTCCCTAACACATAAGGTAAAGCTCACTACTATCCACTATCCACCATATGAATTAAGCGCATGCGGATTAGACGTCCGATTCATATTGTTTACTTAAGCTGGACATTCACCGAAGCGCCACACCCATTTGGCACGGTTTGCTTGAGCGCCAAATGGATGGACGTAATATTTTGATACATTCACGGGCGCGCCACGCAGCTGTCACTTGCTCGTGGTCGTGAGCGTTGTTTCGACATTCGCTAGCGCGCTACTTGTCTCGGCGACAAATAGATGACTCCAGACGTTGATGTTCCAACGTTTAATTTTGACTTTCACGACCGTTCCATTTGGATGGCGCGTTGGCTCGTCGCGCTCCAGGATAATATATCCAACGGGCCGCTTCAACTACCTTTAAACACTAGTGCGGCGCAGCTAGGCACTGTTTCATTTAGCTTGTTGGAGTAGTCGTGAATGGCCAGCTTTCCATTCCTCCTCAATTCTTCCTCATAGTTCCTCTACAATACTCTTGTAATGCTGAAATTTTAATTCCGTTATTTATTTCATCTTTCACAAAAGAAGATAAGATAAGATATATAAGGTACTTGCAAAAATCGGACTTGACGTTATTATAAACAGACTGGTTTTAGCTTGAAAAAGTATTCTGAAGGTTTAGCTAAAATACGTATACCTATTGCTACAGAATTTCCTTTTTTTTCGAGGACCGATAAACCAAAAATAGTCTTATCCTTCGATTAGGTACTGACTCCAATAAAAATATTGGCTTGTACCCCTGTACACGCATGATCACGGCAGACCCCTGTCTGGGACCCGATTCCGGAAGTGACGTGCACCGTTTAAGTCCATGCGTTTTCTTTTGTGTTAACGCTTATCGTAACCTATATGTATTTAACAGATTCTGTAAAAAAGTTATATGTAGTTTAGGAAAGGATTGTGACAGATCGAGTTAGATTTATGTTGATTTTTAATTATGTAGAAAAGAAGTAATTGAGTGAGTTAGCAGCATCGCTGGTAAGTGAAAATAATAATACTTATAATCCTTATTAATTAAATATGTTGCACTACCATATTACTCTTCATTGCTACATGATACTACTGTGTTCTGTGTAATACCTGCCTAGCCCACAATAAAGGCAATTATTGAATCGAACCACATAATTCTAATTAATCGTGAACGTAGATTACTAAATACGGTGGAATTGAGCTTTGAATGACAACCGACAAACACAGCGCATAGATACGAGTATAATAATATATGTAATGTTACCATAGTTATTGCCATTTTAATTTGTTGGCCTTTATTGGTATCTATACCGATTTCATTTAATTTGAAGGTAATATACCTACCTAAGCATTATCTAGAAACGAAATAAAATATCTATCACACTTAAATAATCGTGTTATTATGTTTTTTATATTGTTTTTATACCACAGCGGTGGAAAAAAGGTTTGAAGCCTGCCTGATTAAAGCCGACGCCGAGGCCTATGAACGCCTCCGACTCTAGAGGAGTCACAGGTTAGTGTTCGTCTGATGTAAATATTTCATTTATTGAGTTGAGGCCCTTGAGGGTGCGTGGTTTCGCTAAAAACAAAGAAGGTGCCTTGCTCTCAATCACGGGAGCTCTGAAAACCACACTCACCAGCAACACAACACTCCGTATAAGGCTCGTATGGGGTAGTTGATTTTTTATGGGGGTCGTATCAGCAACCGTCACAAAATTAATTCCATCAGGCCTCCTTTAGGGGTGGGACTCTCGGTGAGGATCTCAAGACGCAAGCGCAGGAGGAGTGGAGAGTTTCAGGTAGTGGTTGAGTACCAAATACAGAGTAAGAGCGTAGAACTGTTATATAATCTGTGGTAAGAGTGTCAAAATTCAGCTGGTTATCAAGATTTCCCATCTATAATCTATAACCTCACGAGCTAACAAAGGGGTTATCGAGCAAATTTCCCAGTCAGTAAACATATCTCAGCCAGCTGATGTAGGTACCGCTTGCTATAGAGGTATAGTACACATTTCTGTGTGCTATGTCCATTCAAGTGCGAATTCGAATGAAAGCGTCTAATCAGATAATTCCAAATGTTAAGCCGCTTTGTCATTTGGCAGAATGCAATCTGTATGCGGTATCGACTTTACCGAGAGCTTACTAATTTAACTATTCATTTACACAAAAAAATTACACACCTGAAATAACAATAGTAGGTTACAATAACCATTTTATAAAAAAAAAGAAAAATAAACAACACAATACATATTAATAATTGGTTTAGCGACTATCCATCGTCTCACAATACTTCAAGTATTCATGACATACGTCCTTCCATCTACTTGCATGTAGGTAGATGCAAATTATGTCGAAACACTGTCAGTATTATACCGCGCAAGAGTAGAGACGCACACGCAGGACTCGCACATCCCGCATCAATCAGGATCACGCGCCGCGTCAGTCATTGAAATGTAAGCGTGCCGATCAGGCGCGTGGCCGATTTTTGACTTTCGAGCGCTCGAAAATTAAATAAAAGTAAATGCTGCTTTTAGTGTCATAATCACAAGCATTTACTTTCTACCGATAGAATTGAATAAGAGTGGTCAATACCGCACGTTTTTTAATTTTCCATCGTCATTTCAAAATAGCATTTCATAATATTTGTCAGTTTTCGAGTGAAAGAGTCGAGCGCTCGAAAGTCAAAAATCGGTCCCCTGTACTGACTCTATAGTCGATACAGTTTACTGATGCGGCACCGCCACATGAGGTAGGTAATGTATAATGCAACGCGCCTGATCGAAAAGCGCAGAAATTGACATAATTATTTTTATAAATGTACCATTTTGACAGTCTTTCGCTTCACATGAGCAAACCAGAACGCAAATTACGAGCTGGTATGGGTGTATTTATCAAGTTTGCTCGTTAACATTTGGAATTTTATCTAACCGGTGCAAAAATAATAGTTTTTATATTGCTTATTGATTTATATATTCTGACTTCTGTCCATGTTCTCTTATTAATACCACATTGACACGAATAAAATGCCACCACATTTTCATTTTCGACATTTACACCTCCACAACAAGGTACCTTGTGTAGCAAAAAAGGAAAAAAAAACCGATCATCAAGAACGATCCTTTCACAATTGTATCAAAATAAAAAAATAACACAAAGTACAATCTTCAAGTAGCACATCTATTAGAAGAAGTGAACTTTGGGCCGTAATCACTTTACGTAAGGTTCTGACAAAGAACTCATGATGGAGCGAGGAGGGATTGGGGTTGGTGATGGAACCTAAAGGCCAAAGAGGGAAATCAAAGCAACGCGTCAACGGGCAGAGGACCTTTTAGAATTTAGGAAGGAAAAATCATAGCAAGAAGTTACACGTTCAAATATTGCACTTTTCGGTGTAAATCGCTACTGGAAACAGAACAAATTGACAGCAAGAAATTACACGTTCAAAATGATCCTTAGGGTAAAACGCTATTGGCAGAATGAAAACACACGTACACATGCGGGCGCGAGGGTTCGACCACGTAACTTAAAAATTAACATGAACGCAGTACCGGAAGATGGTAAACCGAAGCTCCCAGGAGGCCGAAACCAGGGTGCCCCAGCGGGGCAGCACGGAGGGGCGCTGGTGGTCCACAATTGACTGGTCCAGTGGTGCGCCAGGTGTCAAGAACCTGAAGGTGGATGCGGGTCGGCTTCGGACTATAGCCCGCTATACGCGCACTTCTAAAACCCGTACCTAAAGCTACGAAAGAAATTTAAGCGATAAGTCTCACGTCGCGGCTAACTCCAGCGCTGGCCAATTTTTGAACACAATAAGGGAAAGCTCACCCAAACGCTGACGGACGCTTGGATTTACATGGATCCTGCGGTACTTACTTAACAACGGAGCTGTCAAACACATGTTAAGCACCTCTACACGTGATACAATTAATCACATATGTGTAACTCATGGCAACCTCAAAAGTGTCAAAAAATACAGTCTATAACACGATGAACTGAAGAGTTTAAAAAAATATTGCCGAAGTAGACAATAGGATTCAATAATCCAGATTGTGGTTCTTGTCAACATTTTTTCTCCACAGACACGGAAATCATTATTTTTTTACTGTAAAATTTTACCGTCAAATTCAAAAAATCTAATCCAGAACAAATTAGGCAACCGAACAATTCCCAGTAAAAAGAATAGGTGTACGCTGCCCTTGTTTTTTCCCCAATAAAGAAAATAAAATAAATATATTTTATTTTCTTTATTGGGGAAAAAACAGAAATATACAGATTTACAAAGGAAAATAATATTCAAATAAAAAAAAAACAAATAATAATAATATTAATATTCAAAGTAGATCCATACAAATAATATTATAAATGCGAAAATGTGTCTGTCTTTTACCTTTTCACGCTTAAACCGCTGAATGAAATTTGGTATAGAGATAGTTTGAGTCCCGGGGAAGGACATAGGATAGTTTTTATCCCGAAAATAAGGAGGTGAAATAGGAGTGAAAGTTTGTATGGCGCTAATGGAGCATGAATGAACATAAAATTTATTGACACCAGAGGTTAAATGATGATGCTGATGAAGATCTATCTACTTCCGATAAAATAAAAATCAGTCCTACTCAGAAAGATACAAATAAAAGAAAATAACCTACTTAGAATTTAACGAAATAAGAAATTGTCCTACTTCGAAGCTAGCAAAATAAGGAAATGACATATTACGAAACCGCCAAGAAAGAAACTGACCTAAGAAAATGGCAAAATCAGAAACTGGCTTACTACGAATCCAACAAAATAAGAAGCCAACCTGCTACGCGCAAATCATCTCAACAAATGTGGAGGTACAAACACTGTATCTTTACAAATCACCAAAGAGGGACGAATACATGAAGGTTCACCCCAGTAGGCTTGTGTTTCAAGAATCGTAAAATATTTCACGGCGTTGCGCTCCCCTAGTTTGTGCTTTAGGATATAAAATTACTAGATGCACGCCAATGCTTCACCTGGATTGTCGTCTCACAACTTGAAAAAAATATGTTCCGTGCAATCGTTTTGACATGTTAGCTCGGCCATATATGGGGTTTTTTTACGAGTAGGTTTATAATTTATAATTTCCTAAAAGTTGGTATCTAAAGGTTATCTCGAAGGGATCGCTCATTCGCGATAAGACTGCATGTGGTTTACTGCTACTCGTAATCATATTTTACATATTGTATTCTGTATTTATCGATATACACATGTATAATCGGAAGTCCCTATGACAGCTCAAAAGTGCTACGGGAATTCCGGGCTCTGCTAATAATAAACCGTCTCTTAACCTAAGCTTAAGAAAATTGGAGCATAACCTGGTGACTAGTGGTTAATGGGTACAGAAATTTACAAATGATTACTGGGCATAGCACTAGGACAGACAAACACACCGTTTGTATCTACCTATAAAAATCTCAGTGTAAACGTTAAATAAAGTCGGTAGGTAAAATGTATAATTTATTTTATTACACATATCAAATGCCACATCTAGCTACACAACGACTCACGCAGAACAGAGCGTAGAAAACAACCGTCGAGAACGCAAGAATCGCCCAATTTAGCCTGTAACTGCAGCTGAATGTTACCATATCCACGGAACAAGTGAAGATTGAGCTGCGAATGGTTCTCTTGTCGTAAACTGCGTGTCTTGTTATGTCTCCACGCGTATGAACAAGAAATTTACGACACCCACCTAGTTTACATGCCAAGTACTTCGTAATTTTTTTCTATTTCGAAGCTTTGAGACACAATCTAGGCCTTATTTACTGGTTATACGTTTGATTGGAGCTATGTTTCTGAATGAATCAAGTTACTCTTTTTTAAATATAAATCCAATGGTTTCTTTGTTTAGAAGAGCCAAATGGCGAGTTAAGGAATTAATATAGCCCTCGGGCCTGTGTTACAAATATGCAGCTTAGTGCGTGTTGCATCATATACTAAGTTTAACAATGCTAGTTAAAGAAACTTTGCATTAAGTTATAGAACTATTTTATTATCTTCTTTTTTCCACGTACCTTAATCCTTCGTAATCATCGAATAACATGGTTTCAACTAATATCCTAATAAATTGTAACTGAAAATTATTGAGTGCAAAATAACTTACTTGCGGACTGTGCTATTAGGTATATTAAATTATTATCACCTTCACTTTGACTATTAATTGAACGTGAAATCTATAATTTTAATCTATTATATTATCTTGCAAACACTATTACGCTTTAAGCAACCGATACCTAGAGTTAACGTGCCTACATCTCCCTTTTGCACCTTAATTTAGCTTCAATATCAATTTAATACAGTTCAACAAGCTCGCAGCTTAATTAAATTTATCAAACGTTCCATCCCGGACGAAATAAAGTCGTTCAAAGACACCGGCTGGTCAAAGTCCCATAATTCAAATAAGGGTCCGGTAGTTTTATCTCAGCGTTTCCCGGCAGCTAAAGCCGTCGTTCATTTTGCTCCTTTCTACATTATCCCATGAAAAATGCAGTCAACGACGCGGCGGAGGATTCAAAGGAAAGCCTTATGCATCTACTATAGCGGTAATTATATTGTTAGGTGTCCGCGAATATACAAGGCGGCTATTTAGTGAGATACACGATCAATACCCGCATTTCGCTAAAAATATTGGAGCGCATAATTCGATCTTAAATAGTGCGTCCTGTTGCAACTCAAATGTGTAAGAGCAGAACGCTTGTATATGTATTTTATTCCACGTACAGTCGTACACACTTATTTTCTGACACGTTAGGTCGGGTAGATCGTCACGCGTGCAAGCGAGCGCGCGAATCATAATCATATCAAATTGGAAGCCGAAGGCAATCGCACTTCATCAAGTCAAAATCAACCAGAGTTTCTGGAAAAAAAGACACCCAAACTGAACGTAATTATTTTATGGGGTTCCGTATAGATAGCGCCTGAATTTGTCGCGTCGTTTTGCGCGATATTGCACCAGTGCGTTAACGCAATCTTATACAACGTATGGTTTATTCGACGATCAGATAGCTCTTAACTTTCAAGTAATCTCTAGTTCCTTCTAACGTAACAAAAGCTGAATTTTTCCTGTTTAGCCAACTGTGTGAAACCTCTACTACTGCCAGAGTACGAGTAAAACCAACTTATTTTTTTATAATTTTCACGCTTCAACCCTACTCGTGTGTAGATATTATAATCATTGGCGTTATGCGATGGAAACAAAATACATGTTTCGGTATATTTATATTTCTAATTTCTATACAGATATTATAAATAGGAAAAGTTTGTGAGTGTGCAGCTTAGTGCGGGCATACATTATGAAATAACTACAAAATAGGGAATGGTACTCCACTACTTAAAATACATCAACGAACGGCACATCGTTCAACGAAATTTATTCGTTATAAATATGTATACACCGTTCAAATTATTTTACATACATACATATAATCACGCCTCTTTCCCAGAAGGGTAGGCAGAGATCACGGATCTCCATTTGCTACGATCCTGACAAAACACTTTCGCTTCACTCACTTTCATAACATTTCTCATACATGCTCGTTGGTTTAGGGTACTCTTGACCTGGTCTTTTTGTAAGATTTCTCCAATTTGATCGGAGAAAGTTCGCTTAGGTCTTCCCCTTCCAAATTGCCCTTCCACTCTTTTTATATACACTCTCTTCGTTAATCTTCTTTCGTCAATCCTCTACAAAAAACAAAACAAATCAAATTATTTGAAATAACTTATTAACATTTGATAGGAAGTGGAGAATTGTAAACTGTGTAGTGGTTGTTAAATGATGCCAACTAGTATCTATAACTGTTATTTTAGCAACAGTACTCAGGTGGCCGAGCTTGGCTCGGTGTTTATCGTGTTTATCAGAGTTTTTTTTTTTTCCAGATATGAAACCTAGCTAGATCGAATTTCCATCTCTTTAAACCCCTATATTACAAATATCATCGACATCGTTAGAGCCGTTTTCGAGAACGTGATTAAAGATATTGCTCGTTTACTTAAATACTTTTTATAATTATATAATAGGATGATAAACAGGAACAATGCAGACCGGGCATGTGATAAAGGTAACAATTCAACTGTACTAACATAAAGTATATATAGAAGACAAAAAAATCGTACGAAAGTATTTCTTAATATGATGAATATTTTGGAAAATAATGGCTTTGGAAGTCTCAAAATATATGCCCAAAATATACAAAATGTTATTTTTTAACGGGATTAAAAAAAATGTTTTGACATTACGGAACCTCTGGAAATCCCCGGAGCGCTCGCTAGTCTGACTTTCTATTTCGAAGCAGATGTCTTAAAAAGGTGAACACAGAAAAGCTTTTTAGTTGTTAAATACCGAAATATTACAGAAAAATAAAGTAAAGCAAAGATAGTTTTGCTTTCCTTTGTTTTTCTGTAATACATACCGTACATTAACAACTACACGTGATTCCAGTGCGAACTCCTTTCTCGCCACGGCCGCATATTTCGCCGCTCAATAACACATACATAAATTCACGCCTTTATTCCCAAAAGGGGTAGGCAGAGCACATGAAACTTATGTTCCAGTGCCACTTTTAGCATAAATCCATACTAATATTATAAATGGGAAAGTGTATGTGTGTGTTTGTTTGTCCATCTTTCACGGCAAAACGGAGCGACGAATTGACGTGATTTTTTTAATGGAGATAGTTGAAGGGATGGAGAGTGACATAGGCTACATAGTGTAGTCTTTCTAACCCCCCACCTCCCTAAAATGGGGGGTGAAAGTTTGTAGGAGCTACGATATAAACGAGTTCCACGCGGACGCAGTCGCGGGCTTCTGCCCGCGACTGCGTCCGCGTGGAAGCTTCTGCTAGTGTGGGTATAAAAGCTCGACAAAATGTGATATCGCAGTGATAGCTAGCCCATCGCCCACAACACACTTTAACCCTGTACCCTTAGTCTTAGTTAGGTACGAAACCCACGGGAAGAAAGGGGGTGGTGAAATTCTAACCCGACACCACACGGGGAAAAACCGCGGGGGGGCCGCTCAATAAATTGAAATTAATTTGCCAGCCAACGCACGGACGCAACGAATGTACTTGGGCAACTCGGGGACAGAGCCCCGGCAGGTACTCTTTCCGGTCTTGGCACATGCAGTATACTGTGAGTCATCCTTAAGGCGGTCTAAATAATTTGGTACAGTTTCAGTAATGAGTGTGCGTGCGAGCACTGTTTAACAACTTGCGGGGGGCACTGCAGTGAACATTGATTGGTTACCTACCTTCTTTTAGTAACTAAAGTAAGAAATACTCTTTCCTTATTGCCTATAAAATGAAACCCTCGCTGTGCTTTAGAGTGGCCAGAAGAATGATTACGTAACAACTGTAATTTTCCCACACAAAAAATTACATTTAGATCTGCCTAATCTCAAATTGCGTTGAATTCTGACACCTGGCCAAATTTGACGTTCCAGGGATCGCAAACATTTTTTACTTTATAAATATTAAGGTAAACGTCCGAGTGCTCGACGCTGGGTGTATATGGCATGAGCACTAAGAGGATTTTTCTTCATTCGAAATTAAGCCATGTCACTGTGACATAGAGTGCCTATGCCATATACTAGTACCTACAGCGTCGAGCGCTCGGACGTTTACCTTACCACCTATGGCTTATATAAATCAGGTTAAAATTGCATGCATAACATTTAATTTTAATGAGACATCTTAAAGTGGTAATGTATATTTATCCTTGATACTACACCTAATCAAAAGTAAATCAGTCGTCAATTTTCTTTCAAAAGGAAAGTACAATAGTTAATTAAAGGCGCGCGCAGTCTATTTCGTCGAATAGTAGTCCTTTTTTTTTTAAGTTCTGTTTTATAGCTATCATTAGATATTTCATTGTTTTTATGCTTTGACATAGTATTTCGTGTGTTTCCAGTGATATATGGCAGTTGTTCAAAGTGTATAGATAAATTAATAGGTTTGCATATTATGGTAAAATTATTTCCCTAAATTGGTACCTACTCTTGTATCATTTTAGCTTGAAGGTTTAGTGCGGTCTTAAATACTTTGAAAAGTTTTTTTTATTGTGTAATTATATTTTGTCTGAGCTCTAGCTTCATTTTACGGAATCAAGCCGTGGTCGTCGTTGTGGGTTACCTCGACGGCACTTCATTGTGTACTTACACAGTGCATCCTCGCGCACTTGCATTATACTGCCGGAATCCCAGTGTTTTCCAGCGACGCTATATCTTGATATTCCGGAGTCAGCATGACACCACAGGTGCAAGATACAGGGTAGCTTAAATATGTTATTTAAAATGTGTATAAGTTTTGTGAAAGTAGCTCTTTTAGCGGTCCGATTTTCTCGTCGGATTTTCTTTGTACCGGACTGGCATATCACGGCAACTATTTTAAACTAGGTTATTTAAACATGTATCGCTTGTTTACGGCGCCACAGAGCAAAAAAGCTTGTGAGCTCTTAAATTGTAGGTATATCATGCGAAACCACTGTGCCTCATACAACACTGATTATCGTGCCAATGCAAAATGGTATTAAATTATCGTGCCAATGCAAAATGGTATTAAATTATCGTGCCAATGCAAAATGGTATTATTATCGTGCCAATGCAAAATGGTATTAAACATGAGTTATAATTTCAGTTCTAGTCTGATCTATTTAGTATGCTGTAATAGTAATAAGTGGAGTTATACATTCTTAATATTTTTTTATACATATGCGCTCATATTTTAAATGTAGGTGTACTTAAACTGAAATAATGCTTAACACTGAAATAAACACGAATAGCGTGTAAGTATATTAATTACTAGCTCTTGCCCGCGACTTCGTCCGCGTAGAACGTGAGAAAAAATATTGCTATTAAATTACTTTAGGCGTACCTAACTAGTAGTTTTAATTACGTTAGTCCAGGCTGCCTTATAGTTTTGAAAGTAAAATTAGCATATCACAAAAGACGTAAAACTTTCCATTGCATCCCCAGTCCCCATTTAACGGTGATAGAAAATTAACTTATTAAATTAAAAAAATGATCCGCAGTTTTATACTAACATTACCTTCTTTTCGGTTTGTGAGCATCGCAGTTTTAACCTTAACTACTTTTCTCGTAGCTGTTCGGTTCTTTAAGGGTCGCAGTTCTAACCTAAACTAACCTAACCCACTTTTCTGCGAGCAGTAGGATTATATAGTCTGAATTAATGGCTTACTAAATAGTATGTATATATGTCTGACCGAAGAATTCCCTTACTTCAAAAAGTACTTGTTCCCCATATTTTCAACCTCTTTTAACCTCCAACCTTAGAGGAAGAATATAAAGCTGCGTACGAATTTGAGCGCCTCAGCCTGAGGCATGCTCGCCCCGCGCGGCGCGCTGTTGCACATAAACATGCGCGGGCGAGGCAGCGTGCTCGCGGCGAGCTGACATTGTGCGTCGTTCAAAATGGCGTCGGACACGATGACAGCCGCGGCTGCGTTTATCATATTTCACCGAATTATATTAATAAATTTACGAACAAACTCGATTACACAAGCACGGCTCATCCACTTGCTCAAATTCATACGCGCCTCGCCCACAAACAAGTCAGAACGTGTCGCTTTGCCCGCGGAAAGCTCAGATACATGTCCAAATTACGCGAGGCACGCACACTGAGGCGCCTTTGAGCACGGTTGAGACCGCCTCTGGACGGCTCGCCGCGCGCCACACGCGGGCTGCTCGCACACAGCGCGTGAGCGCGTACGAATTTGAGCGAAATAGGTGAGCCGTGCGTGCCTCAACCCGAGGCTGCTCTAATTCGTACGCAGCTTAAAAAATGCAGTAATTTGATTTCTAGTCCGAACCTGACCGAAGTTCCCTTATTTTGAAATTGTCTTATTTCCCGTATAAATTTCCAACTCCTTTTAGCCCCTTTAGGGGTGAATCTCACCCAATATTTTTTTCTAGTCTTCAAAGAAAGAGTCTAAAACCGAAGTTACAAATCTCTTACTTTAAAAATGTCTTACTCATCATACAAACCTATTACCCCTCAAGGGATTAATTTCAAAAAACACTGTAATCAGTTTTCTAGTTTTTAAACAAACAGTCCAAACCGATGTTCAAATCTCTTACTTTAAAAATGTCTTGCTCTCTATACAAACTTCGAACCCCCTTTTAACCCTCCTAGGAGATAAATTAAAAAGACGCTAAAGTTTGTTTTGCAGTCTTTTAGCATACAGGCTAAGACATAGGTTACAAATCTCTTACTTTAAAATTTTCTTGCTCTCCAAACAAACTTTTCACCCCTTTTTAACCCCCTTAGGCTAAAAGTTCTTTTTGTATTCAAATAAGTAATCTGGCTACAAAGTTTCAAGTTTCTAGATCAAGAGGAAAAGTTTCCCACATACATACTTTGCACCCCTATTTAACCCTCTTGGGGGTAGAATTTTCTAAAATGCTGACAGTCCTTTTTTTGCTTCGCACGGGTACTATATTTTATACATATAAACCTTCCTCTTGAATCACTCTATCTATTAAAAAACCCCGCATCAAAATCCGTTGCGTAGTTTTAAAGATCTAAGCATACATAGAGACAGGCAGCGGGAAGCGACTTTGTTTTATACTATGTAGTGTTAAGTAATTTTTTTTTTAAGTTTCAAGTTTCTAGCTCAAAAAATTAACCCCCTTAGGGCTGGAATTTTCTAAAACGCGGAAAGTACTTTTTGTATTCTAAAAAGTAATCTTTCTATAAAGTTTCAAGTCTCTAGTTCTAATATTATGTTTCCTCCATACAAGCATTGCACCCCTATTTAACCCCCTTAGGGGTGTAATTTCCGAAAATCATATTCCTTGCCTACGTCATAAAAGGAAGTTCTGGTGTAAATTTCAAGTTTCTAGTCCCAGTAGTTGCGGCTGTGCGTGAGTGATTCAGTCAGGACATAGGCATTTATATGTATAGATGATAAACAGAAACGTTTCAATTGCTTTATCTCCATAACATTTTCTTCATCTCATAATCCTTTCTATATTTATGTATATTATATGTATGGAGTATGAAAGGGCTCTTTTCATTTAATTTCTAAACAAATCCCAGAAATTACGCGCGTATACTAAACAAGAACAAGTTGAAATAAACTCTAAGAATTAGAGATGTGAATATACGACTTTGGAGTAGGTGTACCTGACAAATTTCAAAAGCATTTTGCCCACGCCTACCTTTATGCTTGTTTTAGTTCAAAAACAGAGACGTCAACTTTTCGTCTTTTCATATATTACCATATATTTAATTTACATTTCAACTGAAAGTTCCAAATTTGACTAGCAATATTTCAACTAGTTATATACGTGCAACATGCAGATACAAACAGTAGAACTAATACTTAGCTAGCCAAATAACTTTACCTGTTTAGGAAAAAAAATTGGCCCTTTTTTCCACTTACTGTAATCAAAGAGTGATTGATCTGGTTGATGCTTATTTATTTGACGACCGGTTTAGCCTAGTTGGTAGTGACCCTGCCTACGAAGCTAGAGGTCTTGGGTTCGAACCCCGGTAAGGGCAGTTATTTGTGTGATGAGCACGAATACTTGTTTCCGAGTCATGGATATCTTCTATGTATTTAAGTATTTATTTATCTATATATGTATGTTTATCATCGTCTTATACCCATAGTACAAGCTTTACTTAGTTTGGGACTAGGTCGCTTTCTGTAAGATTGTCCGCAAATACGTATTATTAAATATTATTATTTTAATTCGAAAATCACGGAATAAAATCACATGAATGTGAACCTAATAAAACGAGTAAGTAAAGAAGAAGGAAATAATACACTATGAACAAACACTTATCGCATAGATATTTTTTTGTATTCTAGAAATTTTGTGTCACATACCTGATTGATATTATTGCCACTCTCTCTACTGTCGCACGCAAAATGAATATAACATGAGTAACATGAGTTCCTGTGGTTAAAAATATGGATGTGCAAGGGATAGGTAAGTCGTGATTCTTCTTACCGGCTGGGGACTGTAAAACCTTCGTAATAAAAACCACGGCAAACGCTATATTCGGAGAAACGATAAATCGGAATATCAATAGTCTCATTTCTGTCAATCTAGTGCCTACTAAACTATATAAGTATTTAAATAACAGCTGCAGACTTGAAAAACGTGTTCACATTTTTTTTGTCTTGCTTTGTTTTATAAATATAAACCAATGAATATTTACACTAACAAAAATCCTTTTTCTGATCTAAATGTAAACGCAGACAAAAATATAAATGCAATAATAAAATGACGCTTATAACACGTGCTTAAAAAAAATACCCGCCGTATACCACGTCCATGGTTCCGAGCTCGTTTCCGCCGGCCGCCGCAAAATATTGTCGTTGTGTTTTCCGTTTTTATTTTTTTCAGACACTGATAATTTCGAATCCAAATAAATGTTTGCCAAACTTCGTAAATGAGTTGACAAAGCAATTCTCTGCACCATTTCGATTCCACAATAGCCTTACATGAGGTATTATCTTTTTTCCTTCAGTCTTGTATTTGAATAGTCACATCATATTAACAGTTCCCACGCGTACGTACTTTAGAGTTAGAGTATGTCGATTGGCGACTGAATGGCGGTTATATACTTGCAATGTAATAAAGGTACATGAAGAATAGTAACATCTCATACATTGTAACGTAAAACTGGGTACCAATTACCAACGACGAGGCGTCTATAGAACTCCTTTTCCACCGGCCTATTGGCAGACGACGATTGGGCACCTTATTCTACAGCTCTGAAAGAAAAAGTAGGCTATATTAGCTCCTGATTCACTAGAAAATAATTCTATTTTACGATTTGCTTCTGGAGGTACGATTTTGAATGCAAAGGTATTTACGAGCATGATTAATATCACGCATTAAAATGCCCTGTTGACATGAATCGAGAACCAAATTACGGAACTAAACTAATCTTTAGGCTAACAATCGGCCGGAATAAATCATTTTAGTAGTGTAATTAGCGGGTATAGCGGCGCTGCCTGGACGTAACAAACGTCGATAGCGGGTCAACAACTGAAAAACAATAAGAAATAAAAGAAAACTCATTAGTCACGCAAGCTAACCTGCCGGGTGATTCACGGTGCTGACTGTGCGTTCGACACCCTTGCGATGTCTAATGGACATTATATAAGGCAAAAAAACATAGGCTGTCCATCCCGAAGGTCCATAGCCGTGTGTAATGCCCTTTGGGTGACTTTAAGCCTTTTTATGAGGCCGTTAGTGACCATGCTTCAGTGCGTCAGCAACACCCACTGGGCAGACTCTCGTCTTCAGGACAAAAAGATGTGCCGTTGCTTCTCGAACGCTGCCCAGCCGGGTGTCCGTCTAGTTGCATAATGAGTCTCGTCATTATTTCGAAAACCATACAACTTTATGCATGTAGTTGGTGAGTGATGCTTAGAAAATAAACACAATATGATTATTATTGTATTTTTGATTCGCAAAAAAAACAGCTATTAAATTAGTTGACAAGAATTTAATTAGGTAAGGGCAGCTACAAAAAGGGGGGACGAGGAGGCGAAGGCCACACACGGGGGGCTCGGGGGGCAAAGTCCCCCGCATCGATGCCATCGATGTTGATCGATGTTAT
The DNA here is from genome assembly GCA_947049275.1 of Epinotia bilunana. Classification (NCBI taxonomy): domain Eukaryota; kingdom Metazoa; phylum Arthropoda; class Insecta; order Lepidoptera; family Tortricidae; genus Epinotia; species Epinotia bilunana. The sequence continues at coordinate 14,671,329 of OX346257.1, forward strand.
AGATCACAAATTGCTCATGACAAAGTTAAGTCTTTATGGTATTGTAAATCCTGCCTACAAATTGTTGACATCATTCCTGTCTGATCGCAAACAGGTAGTGAAAATTTCTAACGACGGCAAAATGCTCACTTCTGATACTGGGTCTATACACTTCGGTATTCCACAAGGATCGGCAATTGGCAATACGTTATTTTTATTATTTGTTAATGATCTTCCATCGGCAATCACGAGTGGCCTTTCTGTATTATTCGCAGACGACACAACTGTCGTAGTTAGCGCGAGGACTCATGAGCAGCTTGCTGAAAGGATCTGCGAAGCATGTTGCCAACTGCAGACGTGGTTTTGCTCAAATGGCTTGCTCTTGAATGTCGCTAAATCGAATATCATGCTTTTCTCAGGTCGTAAATCTGCAGCGCCCCTGTGCATTGCTGATGGTCCGATGCCATTATGTAACGAGTGTAAATTTCTGGGCTTTACACTTGATTCAAACCTTAACTGGAAGGGTCATGTCGACCGGCTGTGTGGTAGACTGAGCAGTGCCGTATTTGCTCTAAAAAAGCTGAAGCCTCTAATATCCGGAAAGTCGTTGCGGTCCGTATATTTTGCACATTTCCACTCCTTAATATCATACGGTATAGTGATATGGGGCAATTCTACGGACGCAAAGCGAGTATTCAAAACGCGCTATCCGAATACTGGCTGGAGTAAAACACAGACATCCGTGTAAGAAACTTTTTGAAAGTAACGGCCTCATGACACACTACTCACTGTACATATATGAGGTATTGATGTTCGTGAGAAAGAATTTGCCTATGTTCAAACGTGTTGAGGTCACGGGCAAACAACTCCGATCAACAGGGAGACTCAGCACGGTCCCGCGTCACATGGCACTTTCACGTAGGAATCGTCGAGTGATAGGCCCAACCTACTACGAACGACTACCCGCCGAATTGCGAACAGAGTCATCTGACGAAACATTTGAACGCAAACTGAGAAACTTTTTATTGAAAAACGCATTATATTCGGTAAAGCAATTTATGGACATTAAACATTAATATTATCACTGTTTTTGACATCGTAAATTATACCGTTATTTGTATTTTTATTTTTATTTATCGTTTATTAATGTATACTCTGTTATCTGACGATCTTTATGTGATATCTTCGTAACTTATTTACTGTGGTTATAATTTGAATTTTATTGTCATTTTATTATAATTCTTAATTCTCTTTGACGATCATAATATAAATTCATATAGATTAAGCTAGCTTTAATTTATATTGTAAATTGTATATTATGAAATAAATAAATCTAAATCTAAATCTAAATCATCAAAAGAAACCGTCGTAACAATTTTACTATTGCTAAGCTAGGTTAGGGTTCACTTGTGTCCCTTAGAACGGAAATAGGCACCACATGTCGACACTGGCGGTCAAAAATGGTTGTCTTATATGACTTGAAAACGTTATGCGCAAACCTATTATGGCGACTGAAGCTTTTATGCACAATAAATTTATGACATTTGCTATTTATGCTCTCAAATATTATGGCTAAAAAATGTATGCGAACTAATTTATGACTATTGTCGTTTATGCGTAACAATGATTATGACACAAGTAGTTATGCCTATCGGCCTTATGGCTACAAATATTATGCAACCCGATATGGACCCGCCCTTGATAGCTAATTATTGAAGTGAAAACTTCTTTAGCGGTGCTTTGCACTTTTTGGGATGGGGAAAAATTGTGCGACTGATGCCGTAGTACGTGACTGGCTGCGCCATTCGAGTTAGCGAGAAAAAGGGCGCAAACGCCATGCAATCCGCGGCGCTTACCCGTTCGGCCGCCACACAATAAGTTCTCACGCGCTAATTTGCGAGTGAAATAGTTTACTTCTGTCGCTACGGTATTCGTCGATTCGAAATGTCAAAATATTCAAGTTTTCACTTCTGCCGGCACTACTCCGGTAGTGCCGGCAGAGAAAAGACCGGGTTGCACTCCGGTGCAACCCGGTCTTTTTTATAATTTATAGACAGCAACTGCGTTTTTTTCTTAATGTTTAGATTACAAATCACAACATATTGAAATAATATTATGAATGAATGAATGAATATTATTTATTTCAGATAATATTGCAATCCATAATTTGTTAGGACGTAATTTGTTTGTTTGTGTGTATTATATTATAAGGTCGAATGGAAAAGCCGCAACGCAAAATAAGCCACCGCTAAAGAAACATTAAAGTTGGGTAAATCTTGGGGCGACTTATTATATAAATATGACCCTTATTTATAGTCGAACTCCAGGCTTGGTCGCGATAATTCCTCGAGATAAGCACCAACCGTGAATTTAATAAAGTTACTTTTAAAAACTTTTTTTATCTGCCCTCATTTATACATCGACGCGTATTATACTTAAATTAACTACTTACTACTTCGTAAAGAAATATAAACATATTTTATTGAATTTTTTAGGCGAATTCATGGTTTGTCCTTTTCCTCTTTTTCTGGTTACAAAATCTCATCCTATTGCTTGATTTTCAAAATCAAGGTGCTTCTGACTGGTTTTAGTTATTTTCGCCATTAGTCAAAATAACTTCTTTTCGTTTCTATGACCAAGAGCAAACGCCTTTTTGATTTGTTCGCTACGATTGTAATTTAGTCTCAACATGTATGACGATCGCGTGATATCATAAAATGGACGTTGTTTATTTAGATTTTTTAGTGTTTGACCCCAAAAACCGCATCCACATCCACGGATGTGTGCTCCCGAATATCAGCATCCGCCTCCTCATCCGCGGATGACAAACAAATCGTATCCGCGGCATCCAGGGGGCCGTAGACAAGGTTACAATCGAAAAGCGCTAACGCCAATAGAAAATAATAAAATCTAGGGGAATGACAGATGCTGACGAAACACTTTTCGATAACATCTGTCATTCCCATAAATTTTATTAGTTTTCTATTGGCGTTAGCGCCTGTCGATTGTAACCTTGTCTAGGCCCCCAGTGCTTGGAAACTCTCATAGAATGAAAAAATGTACGGGATAGTTAACGCATCTTAGCCAACCTAACAAAACAGAGAACTTTTATTACAAGGCAATAAAGTGCACTCACGTTGGTACTTTTCTTAACGTTGGTAGTAGACCATAAGAGAATCCTAAAACAATGTATGAAGGGTCGGGTTATATTCTCTTTGTAGGCCCCCTGGTTCAAATCTTCTTTGAGCGCGTTGCTGTATATGTGTGCGGCGCTAGTAGCTTTAGGCAGCGGTTTTATTTGTGTGGCAGTGATGTGATGTGTCAGCACAGCGGCATTTACAAATACACGCACACATACAGCCGCTCGCAAAGATGAGTTGAACCATGGTAGTAGAAAACAAGGTATTAGGTAGGTATGTCATTCCCGACGATGTATCTTGCCTACGTCACACAAATGTTGCCATTGTGCAAAGTTGGCACACAAATGTGTTACCATTGAATGATATTATTCAACAAACAAAACGGTTCGTTAATCCAAGATTCGTATATAAGAAAATGGTAATTCGATTACTTAACTATTTATTTGGGGTAAAAAGAACTGTATACAATTAGTAGTTCAATGTAAATATTGATTAAAATCACGTAAGCGAATTAATGCAATTCACTTGAGTAATTTATTTTCACACAGTGGCAACACTGGCAACACACTGACAGTCCGCCATTTTTAAGATGCTGATGACGTAGGCAAGATACGCCAATGTGATGGGAACGACATAGTTTTTCTTCAACCATGAGTTTAAATCAGTCACTACACTAGGTTACAAAAAAACGAGTAATCAATTAAATCTATTCTCACACACTAAATGTGGACACCCCCCTCCACCAACATCTATTTTTACCTTATTCAATTCAATTCAATTTAATTACTTTATTTCAGATAAATATCCATATCGGTTTAGTTACAGTAGGATTCATAAAAAGATAAAATAAAATTAAAATTCAAACACAACAAATCAAAACTTATGTAGAAAAGAGAGGGTTAATATACTAAAGGTGTTATCTCAGTTTGCGCTTGCACAGACTTCTTTCAAAGTGCGTTCGGCGAGGCCGGTCCGTCACGGTATCGCATGAGTTATACTAGCCCAGATAATGATAAGCCGCATTAAAACCTCGTTAGTGTTCAAACGTTTTCCTTTTGTTAGCACGTTATGTGGGCGCTAATACGTGGAACTATATGCAGGCTCGATGGTGATAAGGAACTTTGTACTTTTGCGGATTAGCGTTCCACACATCACAAACTATATAATAAATTCGCATCTACTAAATTTGTCTTGTGTCCCATCAAGTATCGCAGAGATCCTTTATGATCTTGTTTTATTTATTTGTAGTATTTATACCATAAAATTTTATGTAGACACAAGTTTTTGGATGTTTTGATCCACGCAACGACAATGCCTCTTACCATACGTTTTAATATTTTGAAACAAATACGCAACACTACGGAACTACGCTGTTAACCTAAATGTAAGATGTAACGATATTACTTACCTCCGTAAGTTAAGAAACTCGTATCTTAATTGCCGCTCCATATCACTTATCTCTGACCCAAAAGTAAATACCGCAAACTTCTCAAGGAAAAGTTGTCCTTAAACGTATCTAGAGGCAATATCGGATATTGATCATTTTACTGCGAATAAATAAAGTGAAAGTGAGGTTTTATAGGGCAATACGAAATTGTTACAGCCATAACTTAGCGTTCTCAATCCCACAGATATTGGAGTGGATGAGATACGTTGAAAACATTGGCCATCACACTTACACAGGGGAATCTTCGCTTTCGCGGTGAATACTAAATACTTTTTATAAGAAACCCTGTCATATTTCAACTCGGAGCTACCTATTTCATTTATTAGGATGTATGGAGGGTATGACGCCGTAACTTTAAATTATAACTTTTTTTTCAGACACGGCCGATTTTTTCTTCTAGTGGCTTTGTGATCTTTTTTAAATTATTTTTAACAACTTGACTTGAATAACATCTTTGTAACACTGCTTGTGCTTAGTTTTATTTTATTTTGTGTTGCGTTTTGTCTTTTTACTAAGAAAATAACACCAAAACTGAAATCTAGAACTGGTAGGTAGCACTAATATTATAAAAATCTCTTGAAATCTTTCTGAATATTTTTTGATAATAATAAAACCTATGCTTCCCGCATAAAACAAAAGACACTACATAAACAAAAGAAGAGCAAAAACACAACCCAGTAAATCTCCTAAATCCTCGAGGTGTGTCTCAAAAAGTCTGTTACGGAAAATTTGTTTAACGTAACTTGAAAAGGGGCAGATGCCTTCACAACCAAAGTAAAAGATTTGAGGGGCAGCTTTTGAAGGAAAACATCGTGAAAAATCTTATTTCGCAGCACTTATCTTTCAATTAACATTTGACAGAATTTTAGACATGGTCTTTTGTCTCCTTTTTGTGTTGACAAATCCCGTTATTCGAAAACATTATTTCTTATTTATTTTTCAAACGCCTCCGAGGCTTAATATTGAAATCCTGAGTGAAATATACAGCTACAGCGGTTATACAGCTTAGGGCGGCTTGCATCAACCAAATTTTACATGCTAACAAACGTTAAATATGACGCCGGCAGCTGTCATTCCATACAAAAATGTCAAACTTCCCGTAGAATCATGTTATTAGGACGGCCTAGACAACCTACCGTAGTTTTAATGCGTTGCGTGAAATAAGTCTTTTATTTTATCTAGTAGTAATTAATTACAAACGCTTTTTTTTACTATGTAATTTTTTTATTTGTCTTTTACTTCAGGCACAACAAGCGAACCTTTAAATTAGGCTTAAATAATTTTAAACTGAAACAATTTCTTGTTTTACATTTGAATGTGAAAAAAAACACCACAATTTTATATTATTTTGTTCACACGTTATCTCATTAATCGTGCACGCGCAACTAAGATTTGAATAATTTATACAATCCGTTAATCACACTGATATTATAAATGTGAAAGTTCGTATATGTGGGCAGAGAGACATAATAAGAAAACATTGAAGGAAATTGTATTTATACAACGGATTTTTAAAAACTTCAATAGCGCGATGCAGAACATCAGAAATTTCCACGCATATTCAGCCTTAGTAGGTGATTCTCCAGGTTTTTGTCTGCGTCTATACTCCGTCATACCATTTGAAACGTATAAAATACGAGTAGTTTGATGGAGTTTAGGTGACCGTAGAAAAAATTAGAGAATTACCGATTGGATAAAGTCGCGTATACACGTAACAGCGCCATCTTTGTTGTCAAATGGCAACGATGACAACCAGGACATGAGGTGCTTCCAAATTAGATGCCAATACTTTAAGAGATGACTAACAAAAAAACTGCATTTCACTGATAAGATTTACGGCATTTACTTTTAATAGGAATTAACAAGAAAAGTAAAGAAACCATAATCATCCTGTGTGTTTATCTGACAAGGTGGTTATCACTTTCTGTCAAGTCAGGGTGTTATTACGTGGCACAGTTCTTTTCCTAATTTTCTCCAAAAACTAACATATACTTCAAATTAATTTTATACTTAAGTCTACTTCTAAGGATGAGTACTATCATCTCAGAAAGTATTGCCATCTAATTTGTGAGCACCTTAAGTACTTGCAACCTGTGATCCCAATTTTAGCAAAAACTACTGATTCAGTTTTGATAAAACTTTCCAATATTATGGTTAAATCTCAGAATAGAACATAGGTTGGCGTTTTTTTAGATATCATTTCTTCAGATAGTGATATAAGGGTTGATAAATTGTATGCGAATTTATTTATTTTTTAAGATAGGCTTGAAACTACCTTAAACAGTTCTTAAAATTTCAGTTGTTGAAAGTTCATACCCTAAGGGGTCAAAAATGGCAAACCTTTTCCCAGTTACATATAACTTGGATCTTTTCAAGACGAGAGTGAATAGGCACTATCTAGGTATGCATGTAACACCCTCGACTTCATCATCACTTACCATACCATCATGTGAGATAGTCGTCAAATGCCTATATACGAAATAAATAAAAAAACAAAAATGGGTTGAAATTTGTATGGAGAGTCAATTTAATTTCGAGCTAGTGACTTGACACTTCGTAAAACGGTTTCATATTCAAATACAAGAAAAATAATTTCAGCGGAAAATTCATCTTCTAAAGGGGTTATTTGCTTGAAAGTTTGTATGCAGAAATCCAAAGTACTCCACAATAGATGCCGCTGCCGGTCTTATGCGATACTATTAAACGAGCGACATTTGTACATTATATGTGTACATATGTATATATTTGTAATCATGTTCTGATGAAATTTGCAGCATAGGGGTTTACGGGGCCGTGTAATTTTTTTTGGTAAATTATCAGTTATTGGTTTTTATTTCATTACGTATACTATTAAATTGTTTGCAGTATTAAAGCCGAAAAGAACTCGGTTCCAGGTAAAAACAAAGCTAAAGCATTAGGAATGACATCGACGGGATTTAAATGCATTCATGCCATGCAGTCTTGTCGTTTTAAATTTATGCCGTTTTTAGTCCAATAACCCCAACCTGGGCCAAATTTAATAACAATATGGACTGATAGAATGTTCTGTTTGCCAAGTTATGGAAATATTTATACATACATTTAAAATTCGACTAGTATTTCTTTCATAATTGTAGAATCAAATAAAACCTATTTAATACTTTTTGGTATATTATTTTTATTAGTCTAAAAATATCAAAAACACAAATAAAAATACGAAAATCGGTTGAGGCTTTCCATAATATAATAATAATAATAATCCATTTAATTCAGGCACCTAAGACATATAACAAATACCTTAATGACTAAGATACATACAATTATAAAAACTTACATTAAAGATATTAATCATTTAGGCGTCATAACGGTGTGGCATCGCTGCGTCGTCAGCTCCAATGTAGGGTTCAGTAGGTTGCACCGAAACCGTCGAAACACAACACCCTTCGGCCAGAAGTTAGCATTCGCGATGGTCTCCTGCAGCGGCCGCGACAGCAACACGCAAACTTACCAACTTGACGCTTGACGCCGATACATCGACGCTAGTATACCGAAACAGTAATTGCACTTGAAATTTCATGCCTGTGACCGACTTACTGAGGCGCTATTACGCAAACCAATAACTTCGTTGCGCAGTTCGGTCGGTACATGTGAGGCCTCAGATTTTGTCAAAATGTCTGCTAAGCTTGCTTTAAGAGCCACAATATCTTTCAGCAAGCAGCTTACGTCGACACGGTCCGGTATGTAGGACGGCAATCCGGAGACTCCCTTCGCCACGAACTCTGGCATGACGTGTTACTCAGAACATCAATGATATCCTCTAGGGTCTTCTTCCCGGCTGTGTCTCCTCTCCGGTGAGGTCGACTCGAACAGCACCTTCTTTGCTGTGCAGATGTCGTCGACAGTGACACTCGACGAACAGATCTGAATAGCGGAGACCGTATCCATCCGACCTTCCAGCAGTAGTTTCTCTTGCAGAAAGGCGAGGACCTCGTTCACTATGGGGTCACTCTGATTGGCGGCACTCATAGTTTTAAATCGTTAGCAGCGGCCGAGCCGCGCTTATTTCGCAATTAATTAATTAATTACACATCAACGCGTCTATGTCGATGCGTGCATTGGATACGACCAAGTTAGGTGTCATTAAACTTAAAACCCCTCCGCTAGAGTCTGTCAAGCGATTCATGTCCCTGGAAATTTTGCAAATCCAACTAATATTATAAATGCAAAAGTTTGAATCTCAATCGCGCATAAACAGCTAAATGGATTAAAATGAATTTTGGTAAACATAAACCCCCTTATTCATAAAACTTAAAATGCCTCTGCTAAATAAAATGTGCTTTGTCCCTTTCTTACGAACACAAATGTCAAAGTGACAGATAAGGACAAACGAATTTTAACGCTATTTTAGTTAAAACAGGCTTATAGTACGTTTATGAATACGGCCGATAGTGTATAGCCTGGATTAACATATATAATATTATTTATTCCGGGATTCATCATATCAGGGGGCGAAAGTTTGTAAGAAGTTACGATGTAAACGAGTTCCACGCGGACGAAGTCGCGGGCAGAAGCTAGTGATGTATAAGCGATTACGGATGTATCACGTCCCAGTAAATATTGTTTGAATGCTGTATTACTTATTTAAAAAGGGACCATAATAAAGAAAGGACTTTATTTTGCATGAATAATTTCATCCGGCGGTAGGATGCGAGTAATAGACCCTTATCAAAGGCAATATCTGGTTACACAAGTAAAGGTAGACTCGTACTTGCCCGAATATCTTCCGCGGACCAATCTTTACATTGTCCTTTTATAACTCCGGCTGAAGGGAGCTTTAAGTTTATCCAAGTATTATTCAAGCTCATTTTTGATTTATTTTTATGAAGGATCAATAATTTGTTTTTTTTTCAGTGTTATTGCAAAGATTGTGTAAAGCATCATCATCATCATATCAGCTGAAAGACGTCCACTGCTGGACATAGGCCTCCCCCAAAGAGTGCCAAAGTGACCGGTCCGGCGCCACCCGCATCCAGCGGACTTCCGCGACCTTTAACAGTACCTTTAAAGTATGCGGAGACAATTTACTACAAACTGTAATTGTTGAAACTCTAGCGCTTTATACACTTACTAGCTTCTGCCTGCGACTCCGTCCGCGTGGAACTTGTTTATATCGTAGCTCCATACAAACTCACCCCCCATTTGACCCCTTAGGGGATTTTTTTTGTATTCTGATAAGGAATCTTTTCATAGTTTTAATTTTGTAGCTCAAATAAATAGTTTCCCCCATACAATGTTTGCACCCCTATTTAACCCGCTTAGGGGTGGGTTTTTCCAAAACTCTAGAATTTCGTTTCTTGTATTGTAATAAGGAGTCCATGCACAAAGTTTCAAGTCTCTTACTTTAAATTTGACTCCATCAACATACAAACTTTCAACCCCCTTTTTACCCCTTTTAAAGTGGAATTTTCAAAAATTTCTTGTTAGTGGGTACTTACTTTATATAAACTACCTATTGTGAAACAATCAGCTTTCTAGGTTCAACGGTTTGGGCTGGGTGTTGATTTAAGTGAGTGAGTCAGTCAGGACTTTTACTTTTATATATATATATATATATATATATATATATATATATATATATACATATATATACACATATATATATATAGATTTACTAGCTTCTTCCCGCGACTCCGGTGCGGAGAGTGATCCCGAGTGGTTGAAAATGAAAATGTAGTACATTGTACATTGCTAAGGTCATAGGTAATAAAATATAGGAAATCAATATTAAGTTATAAAAGTACAAGCTGATGACAAAATGTAACATATTGAATTTTCCCGTGTGAATTAGATGTTTTCCCGCTGGTCGCGAGGTATCGAGTTGAAATTAAAACATACTCAGGTCTCCAGCTTCAAGGGCTGTGAAAAAAAACAAATTTCTCAGTAAACGTAAAAAAAAGATACGGCCGGTTATGCTGCAAAAAACGTATACATCGACACTCAACGAAACCAAAAATGCATAGGGTACTTTCCTTTGACCTAGAACTATGAAATTTGGCAAGTACCTAATATCGCAAAAAAATCTGAAAACGATATGTATTTTGTAATTAAGTACGGGACCCTCAGTGGGCGAGTCCAATTCGCACTTGTCCGGTTTTTTGACATAAAGCAGGAATAAAAGTGGACCAAAATACTGCCTTGTGGTACTCCGCATTTGTTGTGTTCGTATGTGGAGTGACATTTCTCTTTTATGTTATTCATTCCTTTACTTAGGTTGTCTTGCAGCCACTTGCCTCGTCTCTGCTCTCTTACTCGTCTTGCCTCGGATGATGAATCATCTGTCCAATTTTTTTAAAAGGTTGTTGTGTTGTGTTGTGTTGCTAACCATGTCAAACGCTTTCGTAAGATTTAGAAACAGGACAGCTACATTTTATGTTTTGTGATAAAATTATCAATTCTGTTGTACATAATCTTCACGTAAAATTGTTGTTATGTAATTTGAGCCTTTCTTGTGTAGGCATCACAGTTGAGTATTTTAACCGGTCAAGAAATGTACCCTGTTCCAGTGACGAGTTGATTATGTGAGCTAATGGGTAAGCAAATTGAAAAGAACAGATTTTAATCAGTTTAATGCTTAATTCATCATTATCCTGTCGAGTTAGTATTTCTTAGATGATTTATATTTTTGTAATTTAATTGGTGCCAACAGGGGATAGAAATGAGCTTTGCATTATATTCCTACTCACTGTATGGGCTAATGAGACCCACGGTGTAACGCACTAAAAACTCCCCCACTTGCCACCTCGCCGGTGAGGTTACGGGAACGCTTGCGCGCACATCCGCGACCCCGCACAACAACAAGACACGCGGATGCCCGGGAGCCACCCACGTGAGGGACGCCAGATGTTTTGGCGCACATGTCACCTCGATCTCCTGCTGTTCAGCAGAGGCCACTGAATCCTCTATGAGGAGATCATGGCTGCGGAAAATTCAGCATGCGGATCCACCAGGATCCTCTCTGGTCTTTGGTTCCGCCACCGACCACGTCTCAGCCGCAGAGGACAGGGAAAGCGGCGCACCGAAATACCGGCATTCCTCATCCTTTGCGGTCAGGTTTCGGCGGTTTAAGTTAATGGTTTCTGCGTTTGTCGATGAAATTGTTAAGGGGACTCTTTTGGGTTCTTTTAGGTATATGGATTATGTATGAAATACCTATACGATAATAATGCATGTAAACGCGATCTTCTGTTATGCATCCGCTGTACACTACAATTCCAAACTATGTTAACATTCTCAATTTTTGTCACTACATCTTTCACTCCACACCCCTCTCTTATCGTCCTGTTTATTATTCTACCTCTAAATTGAACACCACACCTAATTCTTAACACCGTCATTTCTACCGCATTCACTTAACTTGGATGTTTGATTTCTGTTCTACAATCATTTAAATTTATTGAGCACGTGTTAGGTATATTTCAAATACAATATCTGTTTGTAGCAGCACCCATCTTACTTTCCCATTCCTCAAAACTCGCATTCGTGTAGCTACAAAAAAGCTTCTTCGTTGAGGCTTAAATTAAGATGCGCGTTAAGCTGGAGTGGATGAAACATGTCTAGAGCCGGCATTAAGTGCACATAAAGCGGGTTAGCCGCCGCCGCCTCGCTGCCCAACGAGGAACAGTTGTCTTGCGGTGGCCACCATCACAAACGTAGACACTATCTTCCGATGGTAATGATCTCAGGAAGCAAGTACAGTCAGCGTCATATAGTTAGTTGCAGCAAAGTACCCAAATATATCGTAACACATCCTTAGTCCCATAGTAATAAAGACGTGTTGCGATATATTTGGGTACTTTGGGTGCAACTAACTATATGAGGCTGACTGTACCTCGTTTTGTTGATAGGACGTCCCCGGATTTGGGCCTGGATGTACAATGGGCTGCAAAATCGAATTAAGGTTTACGATTGCGCGAACTAGCTATCACGAGAACTTTTATGAAGAGGAAATGTCTGTGAGATTGTAGATTTGTAATTTTGTATGTTCCTAATGGGTAATCTTCGGAACCGTATACCCGATTTCAAAAATTCTTCCACCTGTAAATTTAAATTAAAGGATAAAATTTAAAAAATTAATGCTCCGAGCCAGATTCGAACCGGCGACCACAGGCATTCATGGCCCGTCGCTACTAACCCACTGAGCTATCGGAACAATCTGTCTCGGCTACTAAATCTTTCACCGAACAACAATCACAGAACTTTCTGACAACTTAGGCTACATTGCACTAAATTTGCTTTAATCGATTTTAATATTATGTTGCAAATAAAAAACTACTGCCCATTCTCTCTCATCCATGAGAGGAGGCTTGTGCCCAGCTGTGGGACGTGCTGACGATGATGAAATAAAAACCCGAATATACGATTTATGTTTATTTATATTGAGTTTATTTTATTACTTAACTTAGGCAATAGGTATGTTGTATTTACAGGTTACCGGATAATCATTTTACTTTTTTTTTTGTTTTTTAATCACAAGGACTGATTCAGCGTGAAAAAGGAGTCAGCGTAAGCATACCATAATACTAGATCGTGTTCTTTTTAACGAGTCTCCAGCCAGCTATATTTCAAGGCGTTGAAATAAAAACTAAACTTGTGGCTGTAAAGACGGACACAACATTTTATTGTACATTAAGCTTCTAGTAACCACATAATTAAGTAATTTACGGACTATGCTTCGGTAAATGATCTCAGAATAAGTGGTATTTTCTTATTTAATATTATAGGCGAATTAACGAAACCCTAAGATACATATATACACATAATATATATAAATTATGTACATAAGTACTAGACACGTACGATGCCTTTTGCATTCCGATTTGATTTCAATAATGTGTGTCGCGTTTGGCGTGCGTGTAAGCAAATCATTTTTTTTCCTAACCGCTTAGTGTTTCCGCCAAAGGTTTCCGCTAATACTTGTTTTAGATAAGTACTGCGGTATTCAATATCAATTTGACCAAACAGGAATCGAGCTTATCCCAGATTAGTTTTTACAATTTCGGTGTTTAATGGGATGTACTGCAAAATTACGAAAGGGTTTAGGAGACTGCCTGAACTAGGAAACAAAATTAATGAAAATTATGTACAATATGTATCTTGATTGCATAATTTTACTTTTTTGTCAGAATTCAAATCACGAAAAACACACATATATAGGTATATCAGTAGGTAATTGTACATTACATACATGAACAATTACCTACCTATTTTATACGTAGAATAATATTATACGACTGCAATATATTAAATTCAAGTAAGTATTAAAATTTATTTGAAACAAACACGACATTCAAACTGCACTCCTTCAAACAAGGTGCTTAAATGAAGAGTAAGAAAGCCCTTTAGTTTGGTTCTTTTGTATAAGAAGTGCAAGTGGTGCTAAGACGTCAGTATATCGCAGCCTCATTACGTTTGACGTTTGAAGAAGACACGGTAACATTAAATTTTGGCTACGAAATTCTGAGAAGTAGCTACGAATAAATTCCTACAAACCACGGCAAAGTCTAAAGGCGGAGTGAACGCCTCTCTTGTTTTAGAAATTATTTATTGAGGAACGAGCAAGCGAAAAAAAAATATTTCGTGCGTCTGGCGTCTGTCCTCCTCTGTAGTGTCAACTTGTAAGTTGCATTTCTAGACCAATTCTCGAGTAGTTTTTGTGAGCAGATTCAATAAATTATGTTGTCGATTTACTTTTTCGTAATAAAAAAATATGTATACAGAGTGTACCAAAAATGGGGTGTGAACCGATGAAGGGCATAACAGGTGTCGTGTTCTGATAAGAAAAACGAAAAAAGATTTTTTTTCAGGCAATTTTTTTTACATTTGTATGGAACAGGTCGCCCCAGTCGGTCAACGCTCCATACAAATGCAAAAAAATATATACTACGGCTTACAGAGCCACTAGTTTTAATAAAGTAGTAAAAAGGTGCGCCGAAGAACAAATTACTATAATCAACTTTATAACCTAACCTCTCAAAAATGATAAGCTATAAGAAACTTACCATAACATAAAGGCTAATATTGCTTAGACTGGTCAACAGTTTTCCATCAGGCACATCGAAAGTTTTCGCTCATGAACGCTACACATAAATGAGAAATGTTACAGTTTTTATTTTTATTTTTGACGCCGTTATTTGATGTAGGTAACTACTAAATTCAGGACAACACTAACGATCTTCGCATCGCGAAGTACTTTAAAGACCTACTCAGTTTAACTAATATTAAGTTAAAATAGGTTACATTGGCTTAATTAGAACACTTTTTTATTCAAGCACTACCCATGACACGTGTCTTTTCTTACGTTTGACCCATCGCTTGACATACCAAATCTTATTTATCATATTTACTTTCAGAATGCAACACGCTGTGCAGCCAATTTAAACACACTTATTTGGCCAGTCTTATTCGTGCGAAGAAACGTGCAACCGAAGAACGTAAGCTTATAATCTTCCGCGGCCGCTAAATGTAGTCGGTTTGGCTCGAGCCCAGCCCGAGCTAGCCAGCCCAAAGGCTAAAAGGTGAACAGCATTATGCAAATTACTAACTCTTTATTCTGTTACGTAAAGCTGTTCGCGTTTTATTTATTTGCCAAAACACAATGGCGGGGACAGGTTAGATGTATCTTAATGCTATTATTTTAGAAGCTATTCAGTGATTTTAAAACTGAAGTTCTGTGTAAGATTTATTTGGGAAATTTGCATTTGTATACGTGAATTATAATGTTTAATTCGTGAAACGTCCTATTGCGATTAAATACATACTGATTTTTCAGTGAAGTACCCGTACATACACTTCAAACCATCTAGTTATTAAAATTTGGCTCAAATCCTGGTTTTACACGAATGATACACTTGTATCAGACAACCGCTATTCTGTCTTAATTCACCCAACAATGGGAATTGCGCTTACTCAGTTTTCAACAGCACTTAACTGCATACGTCAGTGCAACATCTCAGGGCTGTAAATTCGTAGTTAGATTTACGAGGTCGCACGAGGAGACTGCAGGACGCCAGATGGTTGCTAGACGGCTATAAACAACTCCAGATAATGTCATACCTACGGAAAAACCACCGCACACGTAAGTTATTTTAGTCTCTTTAATTCTTGCTTCGTAACCGGGATATCAAAGCATCTGAGAACCAATGATGAATAATGAATGATAGCCCTGAAATTGATTTAATATAAACGTAAACAATTATTCATACCTAGTAATATTTACACCATCCGTACCCAAACTATACTTTTAAAAGTAACTTTCTGTACTTATTCATATTTTCATCTATCATCTTAGAATAAATTATATTTTACTGCATATAAAACCAAGTAAGTATAAGTTCCTTCATAGAAAACTGAATGATTGTCATCCTTTTCTGAGCTTGAAATCCCGATGGATGGAATTCTTGCACTCAATCTTATGGAAGGCGATCAATTCATGCCATCTTCCGACATCTTAACACCTCTTACTTGGTTTCAGTGGTCCGTCGGCAAACTTGTTGATGTCCGCTGTAGTGTCCGGGACACTGATATGAATCGAGCTTGGTCGTATCGCATATCCTGAGTAAAGCTGCAGTGACTCATCCATTATTCTGTCA
This sequence comes from Epinotia bilunana, assembly GCA_947049275.1. Taxonomy (NCBI): domain Eukaryota; kingdom Metazoa; phylum Arthropoda; class Insecta; order Lepidoptera; family Tortricidae; genus Epinotia; species Epinotia bilunana. The sequence goes on from OX346257.1 coordinate 14,687,522, forward strand.
CCCTAATCGCGTATATATATATAATATATATATATATTGTATTTACGTAGCTCAATCATAATGTTTATATTCAAAAGTGACGAGATGACCTAAAATCAAATTCCAATCAATTACCTACATAAAACCAATAACAATCGCTTTGAAGTGTAAAACGGAAACAATACCAGCTACTTTCATTATTCATTTGAAAAATACCCTATTGTTGAACAGAAAACTGCCGCATGGTTCCTACACAAAGAACTCTAACTAATAGTCAATACGTCATAATAACAAAACAAGATTCATGAGAAAGATGAAAGCCGCGCGATTCTATTATGAAGCTGTTTGTAACTGCCAACGCCGATGCCTTTGGACGCCTTTCATGGATGCACAAGGTCTTCAATTTTTTTCTCAGTTAAGCTGGAAATTCTTTTGCTCTCAGCTCCTTGCTTGCCTTTGTTAAAGTCTCGCGCTGAAGCATAAAATGCAAATTGCACGCTCCCGTACACCACAGCAAATTTTATGAGGAACTTTGCTATTGCATTATTTTCATATTCCAAAATTACGGCTTAGTTAGTCACACGATACGTTTTATAAATGAGGGTTTAACCTTTAAAACATTGTAATCATGAGATTTACAATGATTGTGCTGTAAAACCAAACTGAGGTAGTACAATCAGCATCATATAGTTAGTAGCAGTTGTTAAAGTAGCCAAATACTTCGGTACAAGTCTTTATTACTCTAAGAATAAGGTTGTGTTACGATATTTTTGGCTACTTTGGCTGCTAATACCTATACGATGCTAACTGTACCTACTATCAACAACTGCTTTCCTAAAGTAGCAGTTTCTTCAAGGAAAGAGTGTAGTAAAATCAAACGTATTCTTACCAGCGAGTTTGAACGGTAGTCGTAGTTAAACAATGCCATGAGTTGGGGCATTAATACTCCATTATTTATTTATTTATTGGTATTAAGGATAACAACAGCCGCAGCCGTATACATATTGGTAATTACATAATAGAAGGCCAATAACAGTCATCCATTAATTACTTACGTAACGATGAACAAGGCAAAGTCAAACACAGTGAAAATGTGCAAGCAGAAGGTTTTAATCTAAAACGAATAAACTAATAAATGAGATAAGTTGGAAAAAAAGAAAATTATAGTCAGACACCAATAGACTACCCATATAAATTAACATAATTAAGTTAAACAAAGTTAAACATGTACTAAAAAGATTAAGAATAATATAAAACCTACTAATAGTAACAGTAACACCACCGATTGTATAATATATTAGCTGAACACTCTCACTAAAAGTATAACATCGATCGATGAAGTACGTGTGTATACACCCAGTACCCAAGAACACATATAAGGCTCTAGTATAAGTTTTATCGAAACAAAACGTTACGATCGCGTTTGCGTTTTACCCTCAATGTGTAATTGTGTATGGGATTTGACAGCTAAACGCAAACGCGGTCGTAACGTTTTGTTTCGGTAAAACTTATACTAGAGCCTCAGGAAGTAAATTGCTTAACGCTTAACGCCCCGAACGTGTCTACGCTAGGATGATCTAATTGTAATTTTTTGTATGGGAAAATATAGGTCATCAAGGAAAACCATTTTCAAACGCTAAAACATTAGTATTGTTATGTTTGTAAAGCACTTAATGATCGAAGTAAAACTAGTATAATATTTCCCTTTGATATCCTAGAAAGACACGTAGATCAGTTTGTCCGCCAAAATGCTATCGTTATATGTAATGAGGTATATCGTCAGACACGTTACGTAACTCCAGTTATTTAGGTTTATCAATACACAGATTTTACTAACAACTTGGTGTCCGCGGAACCGCTGGAGAAAATATAACTTAGTACCGTTCATTATGTTTACAGGTGAATGTGTATTTAAGGGCGGATTAGTAATTCCGAAGAATATATATATATTCCTAAACCAGCATACATAAAACTTAACGAACTTCTGGTAACACAAATTAATAAAATAATGTGTTTTGTTCCTTTTCTTACGAACATAATTTAAATGTGCCAAAAAATAACGGCATTTTAAATGCAAGTATTTTAACTTAAAAAATCGGCCAAGTGCGTGTTGGGCCACGCGCAGTGTAGGGTTTCGTAGTTGCCTGTCTTTCTTAGTTACATCGACACGCGCGCGCCAACTAAATGGTTGCGTCGGCCAAATTTGTACGAAAGCTGGCCTTTCTAAGTACATTTTAAGTTGGTCGATTATTACTCGGTACTTAGTTATGCTTACTTAGCCGTGATAGTTTTCCTTTTAAATGCATTATATGTACCTAATACTGCCACGATTTTTTTCACATTCCCAGTAGCAGCCGTTTAGCCGACACGGGGGGTTTAACGAGAAAAAAAATTGTATCCCCACCTTGTGTACGGCACAGGTATACAAATTGTATACCTGTGCCGAGTTACAGTTTTCTAGTAGTAATGGTTGCTGAGCTAAGCAGAAGACGGACGGGCGGACGGGCGGACGGAAAGACGGACGGACGGACGGACGGCCAGACGGACATGACGAAACTATAATGGTTCCTTGTTAACTACGGAACCCTTAAAAATTTGATGGACTTATATGAGTAAGCATTAGAGCGGGCTGCACCAACCAACTTACGATTACAGATACAGAACGATCAACGTTTAAAATGGCGCCGGCAGCTGTCATTCCATGGAAACTTGACAAACTTTCCATACATTCAGATATTAACGAACACCGCTTGGGCATTTTCAATAAAACGTGTACCCAATTAGCGTGAGTTGTTAAATAAAAATTAAGTCAGTGTCAGTTTTGTGACGACAATTAAGCATACAAATGATGTGAAAATGAACTTTTATCACATTTAATTAACGTGTATACCTATGCACATCATTTATAAATTAAACAGAAAAAGTGAATATTTTTACAAATTGAATGCTTAATTGCCGTCACAAAACTGACACTGAGTTAATTTTTATTTAACACATCACGCTAATTGGGTACACGTTTTATTGAAAATGCCGCTTACGATTACAAACGGTTCACTGCAACCCACGGTCATACTGTATCAGTCATGGAAATCATAGTTTAACTTACTTGTAATACTTACTTACTCGTAAACTCAGTTAAGTATACTTCACAAAATTGGATTCACTGGGTAGATACATATTATGTTACCTGCACGTTATTATTAGGAATTCTAGCTGCTTCAATTTCCTGGCATATTGCATTTAACATATACACGTGTCGCTGCCTTAATTTAGCCCGTCGTCGAAGCACTCAACAACTTGTCTTGACTCTCTCAAACTATATCTCCAACTACTACTACGAATACACGATCTGCGCAAAATACACAAATGCGATGTATCAACTGCAATATGTGGCGAGAAGTATATGAATGGCATTGATGGAGTGCCAGAGTTACAGTCATACTCCAATATAGGTTGTATAGAATACGAACATTATAGTAAGGGGGTTAATTGGAAATTATTCTTTGAATCGCCGTTCTGGCTAGATTATGACTATCACAAATTTAAAATTAAATTAATAAATATAATAATCATTAAGGGGCTCCCATACGCCAATGACCTTCGATCTGAATCCCTTAGTTTTCTAATGTTTATTGTAGCTTATTATATTAACAACAACGGCTCTAAGCAATATAGTATCCCATATTTACTTCAAAGTTCATTGTTTTCGAGATATTTGGCATCAAAGTTGAACGATTTTAGGCCAAAAAACTGGTTTTCTGGCCATAACTTTTGTGTTAATTAGTTTAAAATGAAAACCTTAGACACGTTTTTAGAGACGTCATAAACAAACACAAATATGTAGATTTCGTATATGTTAGATCTTTCACGTCAATAGAGATACGAAATAAATGTTTTTTAAGACAATGTTTAAAAAAAACATAGAAAAATAATTATTCATTTCTTTCAAAATCCGGTTGACGAAAATGGAGATAAAAGATTGACGAACCGATAGCCGTTCGACTTATAATCCTATCTGTAGTGCAAAAGTAGGAGATACGATTAAAACTTGACAAAAATCGATGAAAACCTCGGGTAGCCCCTTAACAAAAAGAAATAAGTGACCTACCTACGCTTATTTTATTGACTTCTCATAGAATGGTAGTGATTGGCTTGTGCATATCACAACAGTGCCGTAAATATGCGCAATCCACCCTACCTGCTAACATCTGCAGGATACTGTTGGGGCTGGGCTTATACTAAGCAATATGCGTTTATGTTGCAGTAAACTATTGTGTTACTGCTAAACATTAAACACAACAGTGCCGTAAATATGCGCAATCCACCCTACCTGCTAATATCTGCAGGATATTGTTGGGGCTGGGCTATACCAAACAATATGCGTTTATGTTGCATTAAACCATTGTGTTACTGCTAAACATTAGAAAGAGAAAGAAGAAAGAAAGAATTCATTTATTCAAATAGGATTCTTTGAACCACTTTTGCATCGTCATCAGCTAACAGAACAGTAGATACATCAGGTTCTATAAAATATACTTATACAAAATATACTTAAAACTTAATTTATTAAAACATGTCACAAGATACCCACATGGATTTTTACAATAGATTTGTTTTTTAAGTAAAAATAAGATAAAATAAAAGCCTAGCTAAAAGGGTAATTCAGCTAACTGTCAATAATTATACTAACAATTTATACATTATAATGTCAATGATTAATTATACATATTTGGCAAATTATTCTCCTAAACTAGGCCAAGCATCCTTATCATTAAATATGTGTTACCACATTACACAACATATATTAAAACCTTATTGAATAGGTACATCGGTAGAGATTGTGTTCCAGAATTATAATTTGGAAATCCGTAAAGCTAAGAATCTCTTCAATAAAAGAAATCACAGTAATCCCGTTGTACCGACTTAGGTCGTGTTATTTGACTATTAGTTTCATTGGGCACATTTAAGGAAATTGAAAAATGTAGGTACTATATTTTTATCTGTCATGTCTAGTAGCGACGAACCATAAATGCCTGTGGTCGCCGGTTCAAATCCGGCTCGGAGCACGTAAATTTTATTTTTTCCTTTAATTTTAATTTTTAATTTTGTTAACAGCGTTGCTTAATACAAAATTAATTCAATCCTATATAATATATCTGTCCTTTAAAATAAAGATACAATGACACATGAACATTTTTGCCACGTCGCTTGTATTCTGTCGCCTACCCTAAGTAGGGGCGGGCACACTTGAATCCGCAAACGAGTGAAGATCCACCCTCACCTGGCGTACTCAAAACCTACAATTGCATAACAAAAACAAACACAAGTGCAGAAACGAGCGAGCCTTTGTGTGGCATCCATCTTTGCGGGTGAAGAAAGCTAAACAATGGTCCGTACGGTCTAACACTACGCTCAAGCCTCTAAAGTCTACTGAGCCAGACAATGGCTGAGAATATAGGAGAAACGTTCTTGTCTTGTTACCGCGGCAATATTGTTAGTTTTATGAACCGACTGAAGGAACCTTCCTTGCCGGCTATATACAAGCACAATTGAAATTTTTCCTTACCCTTCGTGCCTCATAGGCTCGGACAATGCAAATAACCTGATACATGAGACGAAAAATGTGTTGATCATTTAGTTTGTTATGAAAAAGTATTCGAAATTTCATACGGTAGTAGTTTCTCATGTAGAAAAAGTTACGTATTAAAGCAAGCACACATTTTTGCTAGTTTAAATCACCACAAGTAACTCATGGAACGGCAGACATTACATTATTCGAACACATGCCATGTGGGCAGATGACTTGATCAAACGGTGTGTGATTGAAAGGGAGCGTAGCTTCAGCAAACACGAGTTGCGGACAATAGGCCAAAGCGGTTGTTTGTGCTACCATCGGTACACTTTTGTGATTAGCATAACAATCTCGGTCGAGTACACGATCCGAAAACGTCAGGTTCCCGGATAAGCTAATAGATTGCCGCCGTAGCATCTAGGCTGAATATTCACTTGTGTACTCGGATTTATAGCATTATCTATAGATACAAAAAACATTTATTATGGTCATCATTACGTTGCCGTCAGATTTAAATACGTTTATCAAAATTAAATTATAACCGGCCAACAGAAATAGATACAAAATGAAGTAAAACATTATAAATTAATTACATAGACTAAACACCCTGTGACCTTTATCTAAACTAAAATAAGTGAATGTGTTAATTGTATTGCAATATTTTACAAAACAATTTTTGAGATAACATTCTTCTTATGGACGGAGAGCTAGCGACCAAATCGGTCATGTGGCTTCAGCTGTATTGAAACTCCGTTAGCTACTTCCCTGAACAACCCTTTCCGATAATCTTCGTGCTGACAGGCCGCGGGCGGTGGGTGCGGGTGTAGTGGGGTGGAGAAAAAAAAGAAAAAAATGTGGGCTCAGCGACTTTTTTTTTCAAACAGTTGCTCTGTACTCCCTGTGCACCCAAAAAAATTTTTAATCGATCGGGTGGTGGGAAGGGGTTGCCAGCGCTAATTAAAAATACCAAAATAATAATAATTTTCATGTGGGTTCAGCTGTATTGGCTTTTTTTCTGACGCGAGATTAATTAATATGTAAGCCCCAAAAAAATAGCCACGCAAAAATATCGGTGGAAAGGTATAGAAAAAAAAATTGTTGAAATCGTTGGATTTCGTTCGAAAATGTGCTGAGGGGAAGGCAAAAGCGGACGTGGAGGGGATATCAGCCGGCGAACGCGTCAGCGCGCTCACGGCGCGTCGATTGTGTTCGGCTAACAGAGAGTAGCCGCTGTCCTTCTCGCACCCGTTGACCGGGAAAACCCGAACGTTTCCGAACGAGCAGCTCTTACATATTAATTAATCTCGCGTCAGAAAAAAAGCCAATACAGCTGAGCCCACATGAAAATTATTATTATTTTGGTATTTTTAATTAACGCTTCCCACCACCCGATCGATTAATTTTTTTTTTTGGGTGCATAGGGAGTACAGAGCAACTGTTTGAAAAAAAAAGTAAATTCGCTGAACCCACATTTTTTTTCTTTTTTTTCCCCACCCTACTACACCCGCACCCACCGCCCGCGGCCTACCAGCAAGAAGATTATCGGAAAAGGTTGTTCAGGGAAGTAGCTAACGGAGTTTCAATACAGCTGAAGCCACATGATCGATTTGGTCGCTAGCTCTTAGACCATTACTTAAGATTAGTGATTAAATTTCTATTTGAAATATTTTTATGTTCTGGTTTTGCTTTATGCTGTTTGACTATGATATACATGATAAAATAGGTACGTCGCCATCAGATATATCGGAGCGGCCAAAGTGCTAACAAATATCTTGAACACGTCTCTATTGTATTAGAGACGTGTTCAGATATTTGTGAGCATTTTGGCCGCTCCGATATATCTGATGGCGACTGTACGAGGTTTTTAGATACAGGAACGGATGTATCAAAAATATTTTAGGCAGCCGGCTATGAAGTTGAACTAAGACAATAAGCAAATAGGAGTAGGTATGTTTCGTTTAAGTCAATAATTTACCACTATCGCAATATCCATAAATGATCAATATCTTGCATGCTTCGAAATTCAGTTAGCTAGCTAATACAGGTATTCCATAAACCCGTCTAGTATTACAACCAACAAATTCATAAAAATCGGCCACGCGCAGTGTGCAGTGTAGGGTTCCGTAGTTTACTGTCTGTCTTAGTTACAAATCATCACGCGCTCGCCAACTAAATGGTGCGGTTGCGTCGGCCGCATTTGTACGAAAGTTAGTCTTTTTAAGTACATTTTAAGTTTGTCGACTATTACTCGTTAACTAGTTATGCCTACTTCGCCGTGATAGTTTTCCTTTTAAATGAATTATAGTTGCCATTTAGCCGGCGGGGGGGACACTCGTACAACCCAATAATATTTTTGAACATGCTATCCAACAATACCCCACACCATAGGTTTAACGAGAAAAAAAGTTGACATCACCAATTTACATGTAGGGGAGATAGATGATGGACAGACGGACAGACGGACGGACGGACATTGCGAAACTGTCAGGGTTCCTTATTGACTACGGAACCCTAAAAACGACCAAAAGCGCGACTCGGAAAACTTCAAGCATCAGCTCCAGCCGGGGGTGTTTGGTACCCGCTAATTGTAGCTACAAATAGTTACAACTTCAATAAATTTACATTCCCATCCGACCTAGATGTCCTTATCCCGAAATACATATTTATGATGCATACCCTGATACGTAAGTTAATACGGCCGATGCTATAAAGTTGAGTTGTTACCCGGCTGTTAAAAACTTGGAGCAGCAATTCGCTGCAAAGCACGCGAGCTAACTAGCTGATTGACGGGGCTTGCTAAAACACGTTTCCACATGAGTTTGATTAAAACAACTAACTAAATGAGTTTATTTATAAAACATGTGATTAACTTTTACTGCTAAAAATTAAGTCAAAATCTCTCTGAAACCCGCATATGGTATGTAGGTTAAATGTAGTTAGTCACTACCTCGGTAAACCATAGAGATGATTACGTAACTTTTTGAACGACTAAACCGTCATTTTACGAAACGTTACGCGCCCATCTGGACACATTATTTTCAATCATAATGTTTCTTTTAAATTTGGATTATTTGGGCCTTTTTAAACGATTTACTTACATACTGAGTAAAAAAGTAACGTCTTTTTCCTACTATGACTTACTTTATGTTGAAATTGTGCCAATTAGATTTCTAATCTGGTCAATGATAATGATAATGTAAGTTGATTTTTTTTACTAGCTACTCATCTCATCATTCATCAATGTAATAATACTAATCTGAATTTAAATCTACCGAAAACCTAAGAGAAATACTAAGACCACGTACCTACCATCCCAATACGTCAAAGACGGGTTCCGAAATGGGCCCCCAGAATAGTAAAGTAAGTCGCCAACCAAAAGCGTCTATTTAAAAAGCGAGTCGTCAATGAAAGCTCCTTACATTTTTAAGAGGTTCCACCACAGCCGGGTCGTGTCATCTCAGTAATTACATATCTCTGAAACGAATTAACGAGTGAAAACTACTATACTTTGTATTGCACACCTCAATAAAAAACTCGGTACAGAACGCAATTATTAGACAAAGGCACACAACAGAGTAAAGAGCCTTACAGCCATTCCCAACAATCAATCCACGGATAGTTTTCCTTACCAGCAGTTACATTTTGACACATTTTCTACGGGTAATCTGTCAAAATGTAACGCTGGTAAGGAAAACTATCCGTGGATTGATTATTGGGAATGGCCGTTAATCTGTATGCAAACTAATATCACGATTGGTAACTTACCTCATGTTACAATTTAAAACGTAATGTTGCAGTATTGATACTAAACCATCAAATGAACTACAATAAAGCGTAACTTACACAATAAAATTAAAATCATAAAAAGATAAGACTTGAAAGTTTAAAAAATACAGTAAATACGCACTTTTTTACTGTCCAAGATCAAACTTAAAGGTACCGATAATTAAGAACATGATCTTCATCATCGTCATCATTTCAGCCGAAAGACGTCCACTGCTGGACAGCGGCTTCCCCCAAAGAGTCCCGAAGTGATCAGTCCTGCGCCAACCGTAGCCATTCTGCGAGTGGCGACCACGTACCGTACCGGAAGACGCAGCGTGCGTATACCCCCGACAAGGTGGATGATCCCAGGGGTGATCACGTAAGGTTTCGAACGTACGTTAAGACAATTCTCAACTGTAATTTTTGTGTGTGTGACACAGTGACATTTCGAACTACCTGACGCGTGTTCAATGCGTTACGTGATCGACCTTGCTGGTAAAGGTCGCGGGATTTCGCTGGATAAAACATTACGCCTTAATAAAAAAAACATATTGTAATACGATTGCACCGAAACAGTATTTCCCGAGCCAAACAGCAATTTACTTGATTTTGCATACAATGGTTAGTACGAATAATTGTGACGTCATAATTATGATGGCAATTAGTATGAGTCGTTTCGGCTGTCGCTAACGAGGTCCGTCTTTGAATCTCTTTTTAGGGTTTGGTAGCCAAAATAGCGAAAACAGAACCCTTATAGTTTCGTCATGTCCGTCAGTCCGTCTGTCATGTCCGTATGTCACAGGCATTTTGCTCGAAAACTGTAAGGTGTATTTGAATAAAATTTGGAGGACAGGTGTATTTTGTTAGCCGCCTCATAGTTCTGTAGTGAAATGACTAAAAAAATATTTGTTTAGGGGTGCACTCCACGCATGTAACTGCTATTAAAAATAATATCATTGTTAGTCGACGTGTGGCACTTTAATCGATAGATAATTTAAGGTTTCCAGGTTTTTTATAGACATAGTGCTTAGGTATTAAATTCTTTCACGGAAAATTATTTTGAATGGCTCTAAAGTTTTCGAGATATTGCTGAAAAACTGCCTTTTCCATAGAAAAGGAATAACAATGATAGTAAATATTCGTTACTAGTTATATTAAATATGTATTTATTTGTCATAGGGGTGTAGACACTAAATAAAATAAGCAATAATGTTGTATTTTCTCCAAAAAGGATTAAAAATGTAGTCAAATGGGAAAAAAAGCAACGCAAGAGGTAAGTGCCGTAAGATTTCTGTGACAAATACGACCTTTTTAATAGGCACGGAACCCTTCATTATGCGTGGTCCGACACGCACTTGGCCGATTTTTGTCTTTTTGCCCGTTTGCCTCAGAAGGAGGGTTATACCCATAGGACAAGAAACCTCTATTCCACGGGCAACAGTCCAAACAACTTAATGGATTTTACATATGAGTTGCCTCATTATACTCGTGTGTGACGTAAGCATACTTATTTGAAAAAAGCAGTTGGGTTTTGGAAAAATCTTTTGGTTTCACTTGACATGTGCTCTCATTATAGTAAGTCCCATGCGACCATTTGATGTTCTCCGAAAACTAGTCCGAGCAGCATCGTAAAAAATATTTTGGCATGAAGGCGAGAAATAGATAAAAATATTCTTCTTCCAATAATAAAATGTATTTTAATACGGTTGCTCTAAAAGTGCTACTATATTGAAAAAAGATTTTGAACAACTTCATTATTTTTCAACTATATTACAATGATGTTACAGAATTAATAATATCAAAGTTTCGAATTCCTTACTTGTTGTTTTTCTTATTTTTTCGCAGCTGTATTAAAAACGTCGTTCGATACACGTGCGGAAATATGGTTTGGGCGGAGGTTACCAAATTCGGAATAAGTTTCATTCTGAGTCTTCCAGCTTCTTATTTAGTCAGCTTCTGGGTAGATCATGTTTTTATTGGGTTTTATTCGGAGTGAGTCTATTTCTGAACATTTTTAATACTATATTCAGCAAATTCTTATTTAATCTTTTTCTAGGTAGGTCAGATTCTCAGTAGGTCGGGGAGTTTTGTCGTATTAGGTCAGATTGGAACAAAGACAGATTCAAACAAGAAATGTTTATTTTTAAAACTAAATCTGATTAAGTATATTTCTTTACTACGGCTGAATCTAATTATAGGGAATTCTAAATAAGGATAGGTCTTAATTAGTCATTTTCTAAGTTATAAGCCTTCTGCGAAGGTCAAGTATAGTTAGCTAGAAAATAAGATAAGACCAGGCCCCTGTTTCACCAAGTCGACAGGTGCTACAATTGTCAAGAAAATACGACAATTGTAGGCTGTAAAACAGATTTTGTCTAAATAAGAGACAATTGTTGTTTCACAACTTTTTCACCGTATGACGGTTGTTGACAGGCGTCCACCACTGCATTGTAATGAGGCTTCTAGACGGACCATATTTTACTACAATAATGTCTCTTTCTTTAAGATGTGAGTAAGAGAGGGACACCTATAGTTGCCGGCCACATATTTCAGTGGAAATATAGTACATCTAAATGCCTCGTAAGATTTGCAATACTTATCATCAAGATACTGACATACTCTCCGCACTAGCATCGAAATGTACTATTGCTATTATGGTGATGAAAAACGGGTTGATGGATATGCGAGCCGTACTGGATATGTGATTATTTGACTGTTTCTTTTTCCTTACCAGGCTGCGCAACAGCAAACCCCGGTTAATATTTAGCGGCCATATTGAACTATTTTTTACATAATTGCTTATTTACAAACGACATCACACAACTAACCGTCTTATACGCTACTGTATTCACTTGAGGCGTGGTCCCTAGGATGCTGGCGGCATTGGCTCTTTGCAACTCCTGAACTAGTGACTGACTGGAGCCCTGTGGTCGCCTGAGAGGCCTATTAAACGCGACCGAGGACCCGCACTGCCACGAATTTACATTAATTTGTGAGGAATGCCTTCCTTCGGCACTTAGACGTTTGGCCTGCAGCAATCCAAGGCTTCCGACCCGGTCCTGTGACGTCCTGTGACGTTCAACGCCGGTAGCGTCCCACGCTAATTTTAATGGGGGACCGAGGCACCAGGGTGTGAATCTGGAACCATCCATCTGGTTTCATCCTGTCAGTTGCGGAGAGGCCCGAAGGCTTCATCGTCACAGGAGAAGTTGCGGTGCTGAGCGAACGTGAGATCGTTCATGGTTGATTGCAGTGCAATCAATGTTGACCGAGTGTGTACGGGTTAGGCGTGGTGACTGTTGGCGTGTGGCTCACTTTTAAGGCCCACAAGGTAGTTAGTGTACCTGCACTGCGAATAAGTAATTTGTTTGTGTTTCTGCTAAGCAAGTATGGGTTAACTCATTATTACTGAAGATCGTTAGTGCCGAGTCTTGGTCTAAGTCTTAGGTGTCCTTACAAGCCTTCCTATGATTACATAAGGGATAGATTGAAAAAATGTCGGCTCCATTTTGAATAAATCTGGTAATTTATAATTGTTTGAGGTTATGTCTCCAAATGTTGATAAACCTGTGTTACTTTGTATCCCTAAAAATAACAATGAAAGTAAATATTCGTTACTAATTATATACATATTTGTCATAGGGGTGTAGACACTAAATAAAATAAGCAATAATGTTGTATTTTCTCCAAAAAGGATTAAAAATGTAGTCAAATGGGAAAAAAAGCAACGCAAGAGGTTAAATAATCACAAAGTTATAAGTGTCCAAAGTTTTAGGACCCCGGGTATGTTCTGTCCCTTTTCCGCAAAACGCATGCGAAGATGCATCTTCATATGAAACGATGGTCATTTACTATGACGATCACAGATTGTGACGTCACTATCTGCGAGCGTTTTCTCTCTCTACTAAGCAATATTAAAACGGTTGTAGCGTCGGAATTCTTCGAGATATCTGAGTGGGATATTCGTCACTAGGCATATTATTTTGCCTTTTTTCTTTTGGAGTTGTAATAAATTTCGAGTCTACAACCGTATTATTTCCTTGTTATTTATCAGTTTTTATACTTTCTATTAATAGTTAGTTTCATCTAAATGTTTGATGTTTAGGTAAATGTCTACCAGTTTTATTCCTACTTTAACGCGGAACTCACGCGGCTTGAACTCTCGAGCACTTAAAAAATCGTTGTTATCCGTTTATTTAGTTATAATAAACATTTGTAATAACACTTCAAAACTCTCACCTAACGCTATAATCATAATGAAATGTCCGATTTAAATACCAAACTACACGTAATCAATTTCTATAGGTACTTCAGTAAAAGTAACTCTAACATTAGTGACGAATCAGCTTAATTATTTCAAACATAAATCTTTGGATATTTGCTTATTATGCCTTTCTAATGCTAGGTTGCAGCGCGGGCGTCACGCTACGGGGTAGAGTAGGTATAATTTCAAGAGTGGATTGCGAAGGAAATGAACAATGCTATTTATATAGTAGTGGATTAAAATAGCTCCGGTAGAAGCCTGTGATAAACTTTTATAAAAGCATTATGGAATAAATTGAACTTCTTAGAAAATGTTTCCTTTGTGATTCTAGTTAATGGATGTTTGTGGAGTTCCAGCGTGAAATCAGAACATCGGATGTGGACATTCATTCTTTTTATTGTAAGCTTTTTCCTATCAATGTATATTTTTTGAAAAGGTTTTTTTCCCCTTTTTTGTGTTTTAAACCGTAAATGGCTGCTCTATAAAATTGTTCGTTACAACATTATAATGATCCTGGTCATATTATGTTTACGAAACGGGACTTAACCGCGTATAATTAACGTATTTATTTACGCGATTATGTCCCCTTCAGTAAATATAATGTGTGAGAATCCTGAAAGTATAAATCTATAGATCCTGATGTTGCTACTTAATTAGGTAAATATGGACTGAGATCAAAAATCTGGTGTTAAGCCTAGTTGTTTTTACATGGAGAATAAAGTCAGGATATCCCGATGACATCACGATCTTTACCATACCTCGAGGTCTTAATATAACTTCTGTCTATGTGTAGATACTATTTCGAATGACAAGAATTTCCTAGATGATAAAAAATACAAGTGTCAAATTCGTTTGAATTGTACAGTCAGCATCAAAAGTAACTCACAAACTCAGTAAGTCAGCACAAACGAAGACGTCAAAAGTCTATTAAAAGGGAATAAGAGCTTTTGACGCCTTCGATTGCGCAGTTACTTTTGATGCTGACTGTACCCCCGAGAGTATGGAACCGGCAAAACTATTCGCACTTTTTTGCGATATGCGCGTGTCGCATGTACTATGCGGCACGCGCGTACGAGCGAGACGCCATGATTTGAATTATCTAATAAGTAGCTGTCAAACAACGGTTCTGTGAGACAGAGGACCTTCTTCCAATTACATTAACGAAACGTTATGCAATCGACCAGCTGGAATGCGTGTACGAAGCTCCCAACGTTTTTATTTTAATGTGTAATGTATTATCATATCCTTTCGTGACTGAATCGGAATAATTATTCGTTAATATACATCAGTCAGTAATCGGTCAAGTGTGAATAAGGCTCACAAACGAAGCATTTCGTACAACAAACTTAAAATGATAGCTGGGCAAGTACAGCATTGCAGTACCTCGTTCTGGAACTGGCTCACAATATTAATTTATTACAATTATGACAACCGAGTTATCCTAGTGGGTGGCGATCCTGCCTGTGCAGCTGACGGTCCAGAGTTCAAATCCCGGTAAGTATTTACAGGATAATATCTATTATATATATCGTCGTCCAGTGCCTATAACACAAGCCTCTTTAAGCTCAGTATAGGGCTAGTTCAATTTGTGTGAGTATTCACTAATATTTACAGTTACTCCGATTACTATACGAATTCCTGCGTTTTGCCGTATCCGTGTAGTGAGTCAACAGTGAGCTGAAATGTGCTAATAAATCTCTTCTTTTAGCGCGAACATCACTATCTTGTTAAATATTTAGCTCGTGTCCATACCAGAGAGCAAACATAAGGGCATGCCAGTAGGGTTGCCACTAAAGCCACAGCCACCAGTCAGTCTGCCACTACCGAGCAGAGTAACTGTGCTAGTGGAGTTCTACCTATTTTGCGTTAATCATCCGTTTATGGCCATTTCAAAATGTAATGCCTAGGGAATATTTAATAATTTAGAAAAAATGATTCCATGTCTTCATTTTCAAAGGAGAATGGGCAAATTAGTATGGGTGGTGTACCCAGAGTGTATACAGTTAAGACATATATCATTTGAAAGCTCTTAAGAAGAGCTTTAATTCTGTCTATGACGCCGAGAGGATTTATAATATTATTCATTTGTATCCACGGTAATTTAAATAAAATTCTAAAAAGATACGGTGGCCACAAAATACCCTATTACATTGGGTATATGTACCTACAGTAGAATACAAACCATTAACTCTTCCAACTCAGTTTATTATACTGTCTATTAAAAAACTTTAAAACAAATTTTATAAAAATTATTTATTAAATATATTAATTCTTGTTTTAGTTATATTATATTTGTATGTAATTTAGTATTTGTTTTCAATAAATGAAATGGAATAGTAATTTACTTTCTCAATGGATTGTGTCAACGTGATTAGTATAGTTTTCTAGTTTTCCTGTACAAAATCAAATGACCTCGTAGAAAGTTACAAAGCAACAATGGCGTATGATTCGACTGTTTGCCAGCCCTAATTAGCGGTAAGGGGGATTGTTGACAACAGTGAGTTTTGAAGTACAACATAAGTGTGTTCGTTATGCATGCCACTACAGACAATAAAAAATAACTACAGAGATTTAGACCGCAGTTTTAGAGTATCAACAATTGCCATATAAACCAGTTTGGCAGGACGGCCCGCGAGCTGTATCGCGGCGAGATAGACTATCGAACGCTTAGAAAAAGACGGACAGACTACGGCGACGCGACACAGCTCGCGGGCCGTCCTGTGATGGCCATGCTGATTAGTTTTTCGGCGTGTAATAACTGTGAGACAAATGAAAAGTGCAGGTGTTCTATTTATGCTAGCTTCTCATCTGTTTTGCATTTCAATACCTATATGTTTCAGCGCGCCGATAAAACGTCTCATCCTAAGCTAGTAAGGAAGTGAAATGCGAAAAAGACGCAAAGCCACTACTTGCTTTGTGGATATCTAGTATGGTGTTCCTGGTGGCGAGTAGTCGCCAGAGCTACCGAGGAACCGCTGTGTTGAGATTGTGGGACCTGCACATGTCTCTAGCTATCAACACAACGAATCCTCAAATCAATAGAATGTTGCCAGCACGCTTGTGATTCTGTAACACTTGGCAGTATAATACCAGGGCACCTAGGCAAGTCTGTGGTGAACATGAGAGGTTGAATTTAGGGTCGTGTGTTTGGCTATGACCAGAGCGGTTAGTGTCATCAAAATTTATATTTTATGAGCGCCAGATGAAACCACCGACAAGCTTGAGGATTAGCTAAATAAAATCACAAAAATACTTTCAACAAATGGTTTATTAATATACTGTCACAAGGATGATAGTCCGTGAAAAGTTTTCTTATTTTAGACTTAAAGGATAACACTAGCAGTAAGATTATCTAGATGTTTTTAAAATTAGTAATTTAAGGTAGTTGAGTTGCTATGGCTGGGTAGACGCAGACATTACAAATATAAGGAATTAATTTACCGGGCGGTAGAGGTGACTCAAACCTCCATCTCCAACATCACAGGACAGCGACCCGCTCCGCAGTATGTACTTAAAACATGGCGACAAGGTCTAGCCAGGGGCTGGTCCCGCAGTGCAGATCAGGTGGACTGGTACACCTCAACGGCATACATAAGGGTGCTCTTCATTTAAGCGGAGATGTTGAGCATAAAACTTCCATAAAAATACAAACTAAAAGAGAAAAAAAAAACCCTAGGACAAAACAATTGTCACAATTAGTAAAGAGTTGGTATTTGAGAATCTACATTTTAGTATTGAAACAGAAACAAAAGTATGCTTACCACGCGTGGTGGGTTTTTTTTTCAATTAAAATATGTAGGTGGTTTTGGAAAAAGCACCAACACCGTGTGTCTGAAATGGACGAAATTCACACTTTGAATATCAAACAGAATGGGCTAAACACAGTCAGACACGAGTTAATGTGCAATTCGAAACACTCACCTGAGTAGTGAAAATGTGAAGAAAGTCCTGGACTATTATGTCCAGACCATGGTGAAGCTAAATTACGCAAGCTGGGCTGTTGGCTGGAACCCAAAATGAAATACCAATTAGCACTAACACGACAGCAGACACTTAGGCCCTTGCTAAAAGCAAACACTTACCCCGAAGCGAATGAATTAGAGACCGGTACGGGAATACGCGGCTTTCACATCCTGGCTAAATTTGGAATGATCGAGGTCCTACAAATCCTCTCGAAAATGCAAATTCACACCACGTTCCGAATCACCGAACTCGGAGGAGGGCAGCGACCAAACAACAGACCGTGGACACTAACAATTTCCTAGTTTTTTAACGAAAACACTGCAAACTGACTCTAGGATGCGAGTAAAAGAAAAGAACGACGTCTGAGTATTTTCTTCCAGCAAACTAACACGAAAAAGATAAATAAAACAAAGATTATGTTTGACATAGCAGCCAGTGTGTCATGCCTAAAACGAAACGTTCCTCGAGCGTTTTGTTCATGCAACCCAGGTAACATCGACAAATTTCAAACAAGACTTTTCCATAATTTCAATAGTTTAAATTTAGAACAGATGTGCTGCTAGGTAGACTACGATCTATAGATTTAAAAAAATGTATATTTTGCCAAATTACCAATAGCTTTACTCCTAGGAATAAAAAACAAATGTCAACTTGACAGCTACGACTAATGCAACGAAACGCTTGCTTGACGGAAAGTATTTCTGAACTATGGACGAATGTTTACAATGAATTAAAAGTGTTATTTAGTGTACAGTATTAAGTGAAAGTGTCTCGGGTGCATTTCCCTTGGATTGTGAAGCTAAAATGCAATGGAATACTCTCGTGACCGATGGGAAAATCCCCGTACTTAAGGTAATATGTAGATTGTAAAAGTGGGCTCTCGGCTCGGCAACCCCGAAGCCTTTCCGCGACTAAACTAGCTTATCCCTAACCTACGAAGTGTTACAGTATCCCCTCTGTTGGCAAAATAATTTTATTTTTGAATTTCTTAAAATTCAGAAATAAAATTATTTGTTGAAGAAATCGACCTTACCCTTCTCTACTCTGTAAACAACCCCATACACTTAGTTGAACCCCCAACAAGCGTTTGAAATCATAACTCCCTACACAAGCGTTTATCCTACATATTTTGAGTGCTTTACCAGCACTGGCCCTTTAACCACGGGTGCCATCTGTGGGATCCGCAAGACTGCTAACCTCTTTGTCGATTTCCCTTTCAGAATCGAAAACCAAAACACGGTAGTCATGGAAAGAAAAAATAAAAATAGTGTGCCTCAGCACCTTGACAAGACTGGGCTTAATATACGACACGGACAGTAATTACTACTCGCGAATTCCTGCTAAACTGTTCAGGAACAACAACTTAAAATACAGTTAAAAAGAACGAGTTGAAAACTCTATTAATGCTTAGAAACGTATAGATAATTATATGGCCGGAATAACGATCTATACTGTATACTTATGAACTATGCGCGCCCTAAAACTATATATGCTTAACCGAAACATTAGACACAAGTTTAACCGACTAATTAACAGCAAGTTAACTATTAAGACTGCAAATTTTACTCTAAAGTTTAAACGACTATATTTAAACAAAGGTAATCCTAGTACTTACACGAATTTTAACTACGCGAAAACTTATCTAAAAGCATTTACGAGTAAACCTATGAACTATCAGAGGGAAACTTTACTAACTAAGATTTGTTAGCGGAAAGATCTTTCGCTATTTTAACCTAATGACTACTACTTTAAAAACTACGGAGGGTATCAGTAGTTTACTTTATTAACACATACCCGGGGATTTAGGGCTGGCAATGCACCATATAATAGTGATTTCTCAAGCACCTATAGTATAGTTTGGGGACTGAAAGAACAACATCTGATTATTCAGCAACCTTTCAATGAACTACTTTTTTAAATCGTCCCGTAGATATGACTCCTAAGAGTTCAAATCCTTTTGGTTTTCAAGTGAGAATATCACAAGTGATTTTGAATGAAAAAGTTGATGACAAATCAAATCACCAAGACCACGGCTAGTTCGTACGCAACTAGACTCATGTAGTAAAAGTCAGATACAATTGTCTGAAAAGAGATTAAAGTAGATACAATCGTCTGATAAGAGTTTAACTAACTCTGACTGAGGTCTGGGGAAAACAAGTGAGTTATAAACAACCACTAGGCTTCACTCAGTTGAACTTCTCTATTAGAGCAGTAAAAAAATAATAATTTAGAAACAGAAGCATAAAATCAGGATGACGGCGCGGCATCACCGGGTCGAACTAGATCCTTGATGTGGAAATCACCTTGGCAGTAACGTCATGAGAGCTGACGTCACTATCGTCATCGTCGGAATCCGAACCACTGACAGCCTGTAAACGCTCCATTATGGCGTTCAAAGTCACCCTGAGAACCTGAACATCCTCTTTGTCTGTTTGTAACCGCGAAACACGACAAAGAAGGTATTTGCAACGTGACAATAAACGGGATTTAGCAGAAGGTGACGGACCATCTTGCAATGCCTTTTCTATCTCTTCTACTTTGCGCTGAACTATTGAGATTTCTACCGAAGAATCAAAATTTCCAGAAAGACCTAGCTTTACACCTCCCTTCTGAGCAAGATCGGCAGTCTGTACTAGAACCTGTTGTAAGCTACTACGACGAGACTCTGGGTTTACCCTACAGCCTCTAATGACAAGTTCGTGTGCGATTTCGTCTTTTTTCAGGTGTGTAATATTAGCACCGGCTTGTATGAAATCCATTTTGAAAGGTTAACGGTTTGTTTCAATTTAGTCAAAAAAGAATTTAAGTTTCAAAACGGTAACAATTTTCTATGAAAAATTTAACTCAAATTCCAACTTTACAACTATAAACAGTCTAACATTACAATAATAGCATTTGAGTTGCTATTATGAGAAAGATTTCCTAGTTTAAATTGTTTAAAAATTACACCAAAGGTTTAGGTTATCAAATAACAAGCAGAATGAATGACTCTCCAATAGTCACTCCTTTTAAAACAACAGCTTAGTACTAATATTATATCAATCCAGTAAAAATCACAATATCAGTATATTGAAAAGTTTCAGTGTCAAAAGAACATAACAGTAGGTTTGTATTTAGCAGAACCTAGATAAATAGGTATATTTGTTTAGTATTGTCCAAGATAAAGTTTTTATATTTACCAGGTAATATAAAACCATTTAGGAAAACATCAGTACATTCGAGAAATTTTAAGTTTAAGTTATAAGTTATAACCATTTAAAGTTTTTTTCTTAATTAAAATATTAGTTTAAGTCCATAAGGAATACTTAAAGCTAACACAGAAAAATACCATAGTCACTACTCAGTTTCTTAAAAATAGTACCAAAGCAACCCTTTAATTAGAGAAACAGGTATTCCCTTAATATATGAAATGAATAAATTTAAATAATATTTATTTAGCTAATCTCAATCTGGCCAAACGTTGGGAACGCCACTGTAACACTTGGCAGTATAATACCAGGGCACCTAGGCAAGTCTGTGGTGAACATGAGAGGTTGAATTTAGGGTCGTGTGTTTGGCTATGACCAGAGCGGTTAGTGTCATCAAAATTTATATTTTATGAGCGCCAGATGAAACCACCGACAAGCTTGAGGATTAGCTAAATAAAATCACAAAAATACTTTCAACAAATGGTTTATTAATATACTGTCACAAGGATGATAGTCCGTGAAAAGTTTTCTTATTTTAGACTTAAAGGATAACACTAGCAGTAAGATTATCTAGATGTTTTTAAAATTAGTAATTTAAGGTAGTTGAGTTGCTATGGCTGGGTAGACGCAGACATTACAAATATAAGGAATTAATTTACCGGGCGGTAGAGGTGACTCAAACCTCCATCTCCAACATCACAGGACAGCGACCCGCTCCGCAGTATGTACTTAAAACATGGCGACAAGGTCTAGCCAGGGGCTGGTCCCGCAGTGCAGATCAGGTGGACTGGTACACCTCAACGGCATACATAAGGGTGCTCTTCATTTAAGCGGAGATGTTGAGCATAAAACTTCCATAAAAATACAAACTAAAAGAGAAAAAAAAAACCCTAGGACAAAACAATTGTCACAATTAGTAAAGAGTTGGTATTTGAGAATCTACATTTTAGTATTGAAACAGAAACAAAAGTATGCTTACCACGCGTGGTGGGTTTTTTTTTCAATTAAAATATGTAGGTGGTTTTGGAAAAAGCACCAACACCGTGTGTCTGAAATGGACGAAATTCACACTTTGAATATCAAACAGAATGGGCTAAACACAGTCAGACACGAGTTAATGTGCAATTCGAAACACTCACCTGAGTAGTGAAAATGTGAAGAAAGTCCTGGACTATTATGTCCAGACCATGGTGAAGCTAAATTACGCAAGCTGGGCTGTTGGCTGGAACCCAAAATGAAATACCAATTAGCACTAACACGACAGCAGACACTTAGGCCCTTGCTAAAAGCAAACACTTACCCCGAAGCGAATGAATTAGAGACCGGTACGGGAATACGCGGCTTTCACATCCTGGCTAAATTTGGAATGATCGAGGTCCTACAAATCCTCTCGAAAATGCAAATTCACACCACGTTCCGAATCACCGAACTCGGAGGAGGGCAGCGACCAAACAACAGACCGTGGACACTAACAATTTCCTAGTTTTTTAACGAAAACACTGCAAACTGACTCTAGGATGCGAGTAAAAGAAAAGAACGACGTCTGAGTATTTTCTTCCAGCAAACTAACACGAAAAAGATAAATAAAACAAAGATTATGTTTGACATAGCAGCCAGTGTGTCATGCCTAAAACGAAACGTTCCTCGAGCGTTTTGTTCATGCAACCCAGGTAACATCGACAAATTTCAAACAAGACTTTTCCATAATTTCAATAGTTTAAATTTAGAACAGATGTGCTGCTAGGTAGACTACGATCTATAGATTTAAAAAAATGTATATTTTGCCAAATTACCAATAGCTTTACTCCTAGGAATAAAAAACAAATGTCAACTTGACAGCTACGACTAATGCAACGAAACGCTTGCTTGACGGAAAGTATTTCTGAACTATGGACGAATGTTTACAATGAATTAAAAGTGTTATTTAGTGTACAGTATTAAGTGAAAGTGTCTCGGGTGCATTTCCCTTGGATTGTGAAGCTAAAATGCAATGGAATACTCTCGTGACCGATGGGAAAATCCCCGTACTTAAGGTAATATGTAGATTGTAAAAGTGGGCTCTCGGCTCGGCAACCCCGAAGCCTTTCCGCGACTAAACTAGCTTATCCCTAACCTACGAAGTGTTACAATTCTTCTGGTGTCGCAAGCGTCCATAGGTGATGCTAGTCTGCTTACCATCAGGCGTATGCTTTTTGCCACCGTCGTAATATATTTAAAAAAAGCTACAACGAATTTCTCAAGTACTAGGAGCCCGTTAAGGGGATGCCTTGATTCGAGCCGACCACGCCCACTTGACAGAGACACGCTTATGCCTTCTTCTCTTCTCTTCTCTTCGGGAATGGTTTTTTTGGAGAAATTTCGATAAATACCTAACTTAATGAAGTATATTTCATTAAGTGAGATTTAAGATAAGATAAAATACTATACTATTAACTTGATTCTGTCGTAAAATAATGTATTGTTTGAGTAGGCTGAGTAAAAAAAGGAAAAAGACCCAACTTTGGATTTTTTTCTATTGGAAATTTTACGCAATCATTTATAGGTTAAATCAGATAAACAATCATTTATAGTCAATAATCATATATCTGAAAATCAGACCTTATTGTTTCTTAATCTGGTTAGAACGGCGCTTCAACGCACGCGATAATTTCCAATTCACCCCCTTAAGCTAAGTTGGCGCTCTAGCTTGCAGTGTTTCATTACATAATTAGTTTCCCAGCCTGCTACCAACGGGCTTGACGCTATGAAAACGTTAAAATGTTTTAACAATTTTACACTTTCACTGCGTGGAACCACCTAGCGGCCACCTACGCCGTAGTCGTTTTCCGCTACATACGAACGAAAACCACGGGACCGGCTACGAGCGTTACGCGTAGCGATTCCTGGCAGTGAATGTGTTAAGCTGCTACGACCTATGGCGTAGTGCTACGTTCGTAGCTTACCACCTTTCCATTTGAATAAATGGATTGAGTTCAAATCAGTTGAATAAATGCCAACAACACAAAATAATAATACCAAACCGATTTTAACTATATAGCTTCCGCCCGCGACTTCGTCTGCGTGAAACCGGGATTAAAATTATCCTATATTTTAATCCAGGCTATCTTCGTGCAAATTTTCATCCAAATCGGTTGAGCCGTTTAAGCGTGATTGAGTAACAAACATCTAAACATCCAAACTTTCCCATTTATAATATTAGTAGGATAATTCATCTAATATACAGTGGCCCATTTAGATCGGTCAGTATGGGAAAGTCTGAAACTATAAAACACACGAAGATCTGTTCTTTGGAACCATGTCATCGATTTTAATAAAAAAAAACTGCATTCATACATTTTAAAAACCTGTACTTAGCTTGGGAATCGAACCTGGACGTTTTGAAAAATAAAACTAAAACTATTTCTATTTACATATCGATTGTGTAGGTCTTAAGTAGTAAGGTACACTATATTGTTTTCGTTAAAAAGTAGGCAGGTTAGGTAGGTTGCAGGTTTTTATAACCATTATGAAGATTATTTATTATTGTGATAAGTTAGAAAAAAATGCAGAATAATTATTTTATTTGGCATTTTTTTCTAACTTATCACAATAATAAATAATCTTCATAATGGTTATAAAAACCTGCAACCTACCTAACCTGCCTACTTTTTAACGAAAACAATATAGTGTACCTTACTACTTAAGACCTACACAATCGATATGTAAATAGAAATAGTTTTAGTTTTATTTTTCAAAACGTCCAGGTTCGATTCCCAAGCTAAGTACAGGTTTTTAAAATGTATGAATGCAGTTTTTTTTTATTAAAATCGATGACATGGTTCCAAAGAACAGATCTTCGTGTGTTTTATAGTTTCAGACTTTCCCATACTGACCGATCTAAATGGGCCACTGTATATTAGATGAATTATCCTACTAATATTATAAATGGGAAAGTTTGGATGTTTAGATGTTTGTTACTCAATCACGCTTAAACGGCTCAACCGATTTGGATGAAAATTTGCACGAAGATAGCCTGGATTAAAATATAGGATAATTTTAATCCCGGTTTCACGCAGACGAAGTCGCGGGCGGAAGCTATATAGTTAAAATCGGTTTGGTATTATTATTTTGTGTTGTTGGCATTTATTCAACTGATTTGAACTCAATCCATTTATTCAAATGGAAAGGTGGTAAGCTACGAACGTAGCACTACGCCATAGGTCGTAGCAGCTTAACACATTCACTGCCAGGAATCGCTACGCGTAACGCTCGTAGCCGGTCCCGTGGTTTTCGTTCGTATGTAGCGGAAAACGACTACGGCGTAGGTGGCCGCTAGGTGGTTCCACGCAGTGAAAGTGTAAAATTGTTAAAACATTTTAACGTTTTCATAGCGTCAAGCCCGTTGGTAGCAGGCTGGGAAACTAATTATGTAATGAAACACTGCAAGCTAGAGCGCCAACTTAGCTTAAGGGGGTGAATTGGAAATTATCGCGTGCGTTGAAGCGCCGTTCTAACCAGATTAAGAAACAATAAGGTCTGATTTTCAGATATATGATTATTGACTATAAATGATTGTTTATCTGATTTAACCTATAAATGATTGCGTAAAATTTCCAATAGAAAAAAATCCAAAGTTGGGTCTTTTTCCTTTTTTTACTCAGCCTACTCAAACAATACATTATTTTACGACAGAATCAAGTTAATAGTATAGTATTTTATCTTATCTTAAATCTCACTTAATGAAATATACTTCATTAAGTTAGGTATTTATCGAAATTTCTCCAAAAAAACCATTCCCGAAGAGAAGAGAAGAGAAGAAGGCATAAGCGTGTCTCTGTCAAGTGGGCGTGGTCGGCTCGAATCAAGGCATCCCCTTAACGGGCTCCTAGTACTTGAGAAGTTCGTTGTAGCTTTTTTTAAATATATTACGACGGTGGCAAAAAGCATACGCCTGATGGTAAGCAGACTAGCATCACCTATGGACGCTTGCGACACCAGAAGAATCACAAGCGTGCTGGCAACATTCTATTGATTTGAGGATTCGTTGTGTTGATAGCTAGAGACATGTGCAGGTCCCACAATCTCAACACAGCGGTTCCTCGGTAGCTCTGGCGACTACTCGCCACCAGGAACACCATACTAGATATCCACAAAGCAAGTAGTGGCTTTGCGTCTTTTTCGCATTTCACTTCCTTACTAGCTTAGGATGAGACGTTTTATCGGCGCGCTGAAACATATAGGTATTGAAATGCAAAACAGATGAGAAGCTAGCATAAATAGAACACCTGCACTTTTCATTTGTCTCACAGTTATTACACGCCGAAAAACTAATCAGCATGGCCATCACAGGACGGCCCGCGAGCTGTGTCGCGTCGCCGTAGTCTGTCCGTCTTTTTCTAAGCGTTCGATAGTCTATCTCGCCGCGATACAGCTCGCGGGCCGTCCTGCCAAACTGGTTTATATGGCAATTGTTGATACTCTAAAACTGCGGTCTAAATCTCTGTAGTTATTTTTTATTGTCTGTAGTGGCATGCATAACGAACACACTTATGTTGTACTTCAAAACTCACTGTTGTCAACAATCCCCCTTACCGCTAATTAGGGCTGGCAAACAGTCGAATCATACGCCATTGTTGCTTTGTAACTTTCTACGAGGTCATTTGATTTTGTACAGGAAAACTAGAAAACTATACTAATCACGTTGACACAATCCATTGAGAAAGTAAATTACTATTCCATTTCATTTATTGAAAACAAATACTAAATTACATACAAATATAATATAACTAAAACAAGAATTAATATATTTAATAAATAATTTTTATAAAATTTGTTTTAAAGTTTTTTAATAGACAGTATAATAAACTGAGTTGGAAGAGTTAATGGTTTGTATTCTACTGTAGGTACATATACCCAATGTAATAGGGTATTTTGTGGCCACCGTATCTTTTTAGAATTTTATTTAAATTACCGTGGATACAAATGAATAATATTATAAATCCTCTCGGCGTCATAGACAGAATTAAAGCTCTTCTTAAGAGCTTTCAAATGATATATGTCTTAACTGTATACACTCTGGGTACACCACCCATACTAATTTGCCCATTCTCCTTTGAAAATGAAGACATGGAATCATTTTTTCTAAATTATTAAATATTCCCTAGGCATTACATTTTGAAATGGCCATAAACGGATGATTAACGCAAAATAGGTAGAACTCCACTAGCACAGTTACTCTGCTCGGTAGTGGCAAAAAAAACTGCATTCATACATTTTAAAAACCTGTACTTAGCTTGGGAATCGAACCTGGACGTTTTGAAAAATAAAACTAAAACTATTTCTATTTACATATCGATTGTGTAGGTCTTAAGTAGTAAGGTACACTATATTGTTTTCGTTAAAAAGTAGGCAGGTTAGGTAGGTTGCAGGTTTTTATAACCATTATGAAGATTATTTATTATTGTGATAAGTTAGAAAAAAATGCAGAATAATTATTTTATTTGGCTGTTGACAATGTATATAATTATAAGAAATTATATATATATATATATATATATATCCAATAAAACTTAAAAAAAGCTCAATAAAGCTTTTTGCTAGAGAGCTATAAAAATAATATGAACTAAGACAACATTAAACATTTATTCAGTTGCTAACTTGTTTACTACAGTAAGCTGTAGTACCTCTTTTAAAGCATAAAATACAATATACATACATGTTTGCTTCGGTTCACGCTACTTCTTTGTTTTACTGGCGGTCCTTTGTAATTTTTAACCAGA
This sequence comes from Epinotia bilunana, assembly GCA_947049275.1. Classification (NCBI taxonomy): domain Eukaryota; kingdom Metazoa; phylum Arthropoda; class Insecta; order Lepidoptera; family Tortricidae; genus Epinotia; species Epinotia bilunana. The sequence continues at coordinate 14,715,011 of OX346257.1, forward strand.
GTCAACCAATATTCTACGGCATAAACATCCTATTTCACGTTCAAATATGTACAAAAGGGGTTTGCTATCCTTGTGCGGAACATAGTATTTGAACTAAGTAGCCGAATAAGAACCTCTGGGATTACCTTTCCCAAACGAATGTACGGAATAAATTCCGAGTTCTTTGAAATAATATCTCGGGAAGCAATAAACCCGTAAGTTAGAACATACTCACGAGGAATACCTACACCAAAGTTTTCAGTGCAGTATGTTACGAATGCTTAGAGGTAGAATATTCGCGCTTTACGGTCCTGAATACCGAATTTATTAAGCATTTAATTAGACATTTGACTAGATTAGAGAGACTTAGATTATGAAATCGAATAATATTAAGAAATAAATGACTCATAATACTAAATTGCAATTTATTTCAACTGACTTCATCTGACCGACCTTAGGCCCGCAAAATGATATTGAAACCTCTATTTATTTAATCGTATGGCGATAGGCTACAATAGGGAAAATATTAAACATTATCATTATAAGATTTATAAGGCAACATCAGCATTGTACAGCGTCGAGTGTCAGGTCTGTAAAGTCGTCTGGGCTTCCTGGGTAAGCGCGGAGTGGACACTTTTCTATAATGTGTTCCATTGTTTGGTCTTCGGAATCACTCCTTCCACACTTCATTTCGGAAAAGATTGCATCGTCCATGGCCAGTTCTTAGGCAATTTAAGCGGCACCATTGTTTCCTGGGGTTGAGAATAAAATTTGTATGTATTTATAGAAAATAGACGCAATCGATACTTGTGCTAACCAAAGTAAGTTTGCAATACGATTGCAGGAATAAGTCATAATAAAAAAAATAAAAAATAAAAATAAAATAAAAAATATTTAAAAAATAAATAAATAATAAAAATAAAAATAAATTTAAAAATATTTTTTTATTTTTTATTTTTATTTTATTTTTTTATAGAAAATAGACGCAATCGATACTTGTGCTAACCAAAGTAAGTTTGCAATACGATTGCAGGAATAAGTCATAATATCGAGCATCCATTTGTAAACGAGGAAACAACTTACCGCCACGCGCCGTTGACAAATTGCGACGGATAGTCTACTCTACACCGTAGATTGGTGATAAGCGACCAATTTGAGGAGGCGCCACGACGGGGTACGGAAGTCGTTATTACAGTAGGCGGTGCGACCTAGCAAATTGCACCCGAACACGCCATCTGAACGTGACAGCACTGTCGAACACATTCCTTATTTGAAACGTCTCACCGTGACATTCGAACTGTAACTTATGAATTTCGGATAGACATACTTACCTAATAACAGGCACGGATCTTGTTAGTCGCTATAGCGGCATGCAAAATAAATACAAACCTTATTATAGGCAACAGAAAGCTTTAAATCGCGAGATCTGTTTACCATGGCAACTTGTGACGTCTTTACCCATAGAATAACCAAGAGTTGCGAGCCGTGTATGATCCAATTTGTGTAATTTTTGCCGGTTATTAATCCTGTGAAAAGATTATAAGTATTATTATTTTGTATCAAAATATTAGGCTGTTCTCAAGCAAAAAGAGCCGATTTTGCTATATAATTATTTGCTTGCAAACTTGTATTTGCCTACAGTTCACAACGTAGTAGGTATGTTTTTAAAATAAAGTTTAATTTTATTTTTGATGTTAATTATAATCATTCTTTGTTTGTTATCTGGGGACACGGCAGTGCCCCCGCGAAGACGAGCCAAGCGAAGCGCAACGCAAGGGCACTACCTACCTTTTCTCGAAGCGGCTCGTCGTTTTTATGAACCCTCGTTACTTGGGTTTGGATTATACCAGATAAACAAAATTCTCGGGATATGATGTCAATAGTGGACTTCTTAAACATATTATAAAGTTTCAGTAACATAGCTCTTATACTTAAGATTTTATTGATATCTAAAAAACGCCGATTTCGTCACTGATTCACTGACTCACTGACTCACTGACTCACTGACTCACTGACTGATGTTGATCATCAAAACCTCTAGGGTACTTCCTGAAGTCCTAGAAAGCTGAAATTTGGTATGTAAGCTAGTATTAGTACACAATCAACAAAATAATTTGAAAAATTGGAGCTTCTACCCCCAACCCCTTAAAGTAGGGGATGGAACTTTGTAACTAACACTACACTTCCGCAAATTTTGATGCTAGGGGTCTGAAAATTGATATAGGGACTTCTTGTTATAAATAATAAAATACGTATTTCAGGATTTTTAGTAAATCAACCCACCCTTTAAATTAGGGGATGGAAGTTTGTATGGGTTTTCCCATTCACTTCTTTAGAAATTACCTTACAAAAAGGAATGAGATCCCACTAATAACATTGCATGTAAAGTGATGCCAAGGCTCCGTAGCTCATACAGGTTTCAGCGTGAAAAAGATATCAGATCGTAATTAGCTTAGCGCCAAGCTTCCTACTCCACACGGCGTAACTACCACTAACAGCCACGCTCTACAAATTCTATATCTTGGCTAAAAAGTATAGACCCGTCACTTATTCATATCATCATAAATTCATTCGGCGTGAAAGTCTATGCGGCGACCGGGATGTGCCCAACAAAGCTATACTTTTTAGCCAAGATGTAGAATGTGTAGAGCGTGGCTGGTAGTGGTAGAGTTACGCCGTGTGGAGTAGGAAGCTTGGCGCTAATTGCAATCTGATATCTTTTTCACGCTGAAAGCTGTATGAGCTATGGAGTCTTGGCATCACTTTACATGTAATGTTTTTGGTGGGATTAATTATTACTTATAATAATAATAACCATTTATTTCAGGCAACTAAGGCCCATAGTTACCAATACCTTAAAGACTAACATACATACAATACAATTATAAAATTAAAACACTAATTATTATTTAGGTGACGAAGCAGTGTGGCTCCGTTAGAATTCGGTAGATTGCCCCGGAACCGACGAAGCACGACACCTTTCGGCCAGAAAACAGCACAGGCGATGATCTATATAAATTAATAACATCGAATAATATTTTCCTGACTCTTCAGGAGCTAATTAAGATATTTTTTTTTGATCTCTGATATTTTGTTCGATTTTGTCTCTAGGCAATTATATAAACGTCTATACTTATATATCTTTATATCTAACAAACTGTTATCGCATTTTGGCGAGTAACATAACATTGTTAATTGTTTTGTACTTTTGATAAATAAATAAAATAAAATAAAAAAACCATTTAACAAAAAAAACAGCAATTGTAAATTATTTTCATTTTTTTCCATAAGTATTAGTTGTCAATTAGAAATGACTATAATTGATACCTATTGGCAAAAAACATAAGTAATTAGTAAGTAAGATTTTATTTTATTTAAATATTGGCTTGAATCTCTCGATCGAAGGCCCCATATAACTCGTATGCCTACATCTTTTTGCACTATGAAAGCATTATGGACACACGTACCTACACACAAATGAAACAAAAACCAGTTTGAAGAAATTTCTTTTATACTTATTGTGATCATCAAGACTTTAAATACTTATATTACTTATAATATTTATAGACATAGGTATATGTCAGCAAATATTATTTCATAACAAAGCATGACCTGCTTTGTTATATTCCGTTGGTTCGTAACTCTATTAACCAAATAAATGTTTCAGTTTCAGCTACAAAGGCCCTAATTTTCCGATTGTCATATCCAATGCTTTGGTGTTTGAATTTCGGTAATTGGATTGTGTATACATCCGAATAGATATTCAGAACGTCTTGATTGGCTGTATTATCCGCGATGAGTGTCTAAGTTTTACAAGCATTTATTTTGTTTTACATGTCCCGGTGTGTGTCGGTCGTCAAATCATCACAATCTAATTTGAGTGCTAAGCTAAGTTGAGTTCAAAGCCGAATCTAGTAAAAATGTTGTACTCCCATTGTTGTATTTAGGTGCCAAAGCGTACCTCGGGCTCGTTTAGAAAACTACTAGTAGGTACCGGGAAAAACGCTAGGAGAATGATTTTCGGCTGGAGATAATGCAATGTGGTCTGTTTCGCCAACTATTTATATTGAGCACAATATTAAAACAGCACTCCGCAATCCCGTACAACGCTGAACACGGTAGGAAAAGACGAAAAGATATTGTTTGCCTCCAAAATTCACATAGGAAATGTGCATTCTCCACCAGATTTTACTTTTTCTTGGGTCCGTTCCTTTACAACAGGTTAAATGCCAAGTTAGACCTATACTCTCTCATCTATACTAAATGTAAGAAAACTCTCCGAGATGCCCTTAAAAAAAATGTCGTACGAAGACACAGAGAACTTATTTATTGTTCTAAAATGAATCCTGAGTTATGTAAATAAAATGAATACTTTGTATAGTTATTAAGTTTTGTACTGTATTTAAACGTAATTTTTTATGGTTTGCAAGTATGTTTAATTTAGTTATACTGATCTATCCTTCTGCCTGAAACACAGGGTATCCTAGTTCAGGCCCATGTAAAAATGTATCCCTTCATATAATATTTTAGTATTAAGCCATTATTCTGTAAAATATGTTTTTAATAATAATAAATAAATAAATAAATATTATGTAGGTACATTATTATTCTGGCTTCCGCTTAGGATAGTTTTTATCCGACTGCTACAATTAACAATAATCAAAACATTTGACCTCATTGAATTTTTTAATTTATTTTCTTGAGGGAAATCGCCGTCATGGCTGTCAGCTGTCAGTGTCGTCGAAATGGTGGAATTGCTTGTCTTTTACCATTGAATAATTTTATAGGGTCATCACAGTCATCCTGAGGGCATTGTCTGAGAGATTTGATTGCCATTACACGAATCATTGTCATTTGATTGAACATAGTGGCAAACAAATCCCAGTAATCAATTTAATGTATGTAACTTAAGCTAATTATAATTATTCCTTGTCGTGTAATATGATCCCAGTTGGTCGAAATAAATGTTTTTTTTTACTATTCTTATCTCTTTATTCAATTTTAATCTTAGGCTAGGTTTTTACAATAATATAAAACTATACATACAAAATATAAAATCATTATAAAAACCTAACCTAGGGTTAGGCATTATTTTCATTTTCAATTTAGATGAGTACATGATGTACAAATAATTAATATAAATGAGTTATTTATGACTTATGTTAGTAACACTTGGATTAATATGTATTTACTATTATTAATATTTGTTATAATTATTATGATGCGACTAATTACTTGATGTATAATTGGAATTCTAAATGATATCTATTTGACATGTAAATTGGCTTTATAAAATAAATGACTATGACTATGACTATGACTATTATTATCCTATCGATTCATACTCAATATTCTCTATTGTCCTATTGTTTTGATGTCAGTAGGCACCGTGTTCTCTAATTGTAACGCAAGATTTGAAACTGCGAATATCATAATACAGAATTGTCAGGCTCGGTTTTTTCAAACCGACTTGGTAATTGTAAGTTCCGTCCATCTCTGTTTGTACGGGAAGTTTGTTCTCTGTGAGATGATCGATGATCTTACATGACATGACAAGCGGAAATTAAATAATGTAATTTATGTCGTCAAAAAACATCCCTTCGAACGTATCAATTAAAGTAAGATGGGGTAAAATTAACAGGGTTTTTCGTAGGATTAGGCCTAGTAAGTCAGTCAACAGTATCCTCTGTCTTTCTCCGGTTTTCCTCTTGCCTCACCTAATTTTACTTCATTACCTACTCCAGCTAAATATAATCGTATTCTCAAACATGTCGGAGGAATTGATGGCAAAGTTAAAAGCACTTGTTAAATGATGAGTAATAATAGACGAGACGGGCCTGGTCTTGCTAGATAATTCACTTCAATAGGTCATAGATCTTGGAAGCTAGTGGATGCCTGAGGGTCTATGTACACTTTCTTTTTAATATAATACTTTCGTGTCTTCCAGATTGGTACTATACGTGAGCATATAAGGAATAAAACCTATAACGAATCGCTAGGAGAGATTTTGGGTATTTTTACTCTTTTCCTAAGCTGCAATGATAATCGGCTCGTGTTTTTCACATTTGTGCCAGTGTGGGAAAAATATATATACTTTTCCGATAACATTTTCGGATTTCCCGATTAACAACAGTTGTTTTGATCTAAGTAATTGAAAAGACGGGGTAATATTAGTGTTTAAATATTTCCCTACATGGGATAAAGATTACAGGTGTGGACTTATTTACGAATCGTCTGGATTTCCTTACATTAGCCCTTAACCAGATGTGAGCGCGACGCACTGACAATTGGATAAGATTGCTAAGTATGCAATATTTATATGAAAGATCGAGGGTCTTGATAATAAGACTGGGTATAAGCCTAATAAATTACTGTTTTCCAGTGAGTTCTACTTAGACAAATAATGAAACCTACGCTTAATTTGTACAGGTATTGTGCCCTTAGCACAAACGCCGACATTGATACGTAGTCTATTTTTAGATTTGGATGTAGCTTAGATAATCTAGAATAGACGTTTGAAATTACCTGAGAGAGCCGAACTGACGTTTTACAGCGAATATAATACGGTGGCCCAAGGAGAATTTTCCGATCTAACTATATTCTCCTGGTTTCTCTTCTAAGTTACTAGCCTTATATTTAGGCTTCCTTCCTTCTTAGTGGTGTCCATCAAGCCTGATGATCTTGGTCGGTGAGTTTCGTCCGAGCACGAATGTGTTCCCCCCATCCATTCCGGTCCATCGCGTTCCTGAAAACATGCTAGAATTTTTGAGACTAGTCCATATCCTTTCGAAGTCGATCAGTTACACGTTTACCCTGCAGGTGCCTTCACCTGCAGGGTAAACGTTTAACTGATCGACTTCAAAACCGACTACCGTAGAGACCGATATAATTACCATTTATTAATCTCACCTTCTTATCATAATGCTCAGCTTGCTTCACGGTCAAACAAAGAATGTCGCAACTGCAGGTCGATCACGTAACGCATTGTACGAAACCCGAAACTCCTAGCCGTTAAGATCTCCTCCAATCTCAAATCTTGCCAGACCGGTCAACCACGTAAAAACGTTGACCAATCATCGAACAGTATTTCCACGCCATTTTATTACAGACAATTTGCTATTCTTTTATGAACTTGATTTAAAAAAAACATTTTAAAAGAACAGCTACTGACGAACTCTAACATTAGAATATAAAAATTGGTTAATTTTTCCCCCTTTGTATTACCTAACCAAAAATAATGCAATGATGATGTAAAATGGTACAGCAACGCAAAAATTTCGAGTGATAATTTAGTTATTCACTAATCAAGACGTCCGAAAGCATTTATTTTAATAAGAACGGCATATAAATTTCCATTTACGTTGAACAAATATCAGCGCCATACGAAAATTTCTTAAATGGCTCTCATATATTTTAATTAAGGATCCGTTCTCGCGAGCATGTCGATACGTAAATGCCCGCAAAATAGCATTCATAAAGGATCTGGTCCCGATGGAGTTCACCCCTATTCATAAAAAAATGCTCCAACTTCCTGGCAAAACCTGTGTGTTACCTATTCACAAAATCTTTGAGTGAGGGTTGTGTTCCAAAAATATGGAAACAAGCTTGGATCACTCCCATACCTAAGGGTGTAGTTAGTACGGAAATCGAGAAATACCGCCCTATATCTAAAGTTGAAAAGTTTGTGAAACATCAACTCTTTGAACTTCTAAAGAGTGCCTCTTAAACACCGGCGTGACTGCGTTGACTCAGTTTTACTTTTTAAGATATTGCACTCGAAATTGGAAATCCCCTCGCGACTAAATATGTGTTAAACTCCCTCGTGTTCGGCAACGCACTTGTCGCAGAAAGGAATTATTCGCTGTCCCTACAAGTAAAACTTGTTATGCTCGTAATAGTAGACTTTACAATGAACGTGCAAAACTTACATTGTGTCGATATCTATAACTGTAGTATTGGCTTATAGTTCTTTCTGTATATCTAATACATGTGTACGTGAATACATATAAGTATATAGGTATCATGTGGTTATACTATATTAAAATTCTAGTGTTCATGTGTATTAATTTAGCTAGCTAGAATGGGCAGTGTAACATTTTACATACATACTTACATTACAAGTTCCAGTTAATAAGTATTTTGTACATCAAGTAACTTTATCTTTGCCTGTCTTTTCATCTCGTCTACCCACCTTTATAGCCACTCACATGATTGATATTTTTGATTGAACTCTATTTGTATGTAAAATAAGAGTGACAGCTGGTAACTACAGCTACCCAGATCATGTCAGTGGATAAAAGGGGGCTACTTCTAATCTAAGCAGATAATCATACATATGTTCTCACTTTTATATGTAAATTTACTATGTACTGCTAGTTTAATATAATACCTTTCATTGTTAAAAACTATTTTGTAAATTACCGTTTATTTCTAAATAAACTAAATAAATAAATAAAATAGCCTTTGTCTGTGAGTACCCTTTTATTTTATTTATGTAACCATGCATAGCATTATTTATTGAATATTCTGTCATGAAGAAAGTATTTTCGTATTCTGTACCTTAAATTAAAAGGTAGGTATTAAATAAATTGGGGATATTAAGTCAATTGATACAATTTAAAATTACTATACAAATAGTGGTGTGGGATGTGTAGATGATGCTCTAAAATGACACGAAAACGTAAACCTGAAAAAGAGAAACGTACTTTTTGATTAGCATAAAATTTAGTTAAATTACATAGGGTCTTAGTAGGTACGTAGGTACTTACCGCCGTCGTTTTCAATATGGTTATTAACCATGTGCGCGGGCGCATACATACGTGTGCATCGGATATGAGTTGATAAGTACCTAAAGCTCGTTCGAAAAGTTACGCAATAACCGAGTTGTACCCCCAACCGGCGCCTGCAGGCTGATTTTCTCCCACGGGAAGACTTTCGTAGACCTAATATTTATTTAGCTCCAGAACTAATATTATCCCAGATGAGGCGAACATAATAACCACTATTACAATTTATAGATTAGATTAGATTAGATTTATTTATTTCGAGATAAAAATTTATAGATTCGCATACAATGTCAAAATTATAAGAATCCTTATCACGATCGTCAATAATAAATAATAAGAAATAAAAATTAAACAATATTCAAAATGTCAATACAGAAAGTGGAAATAGTATCTCCGATTACGGATTGTCATTTAACAACTAGTGGATATTAAATTTTAAACAAAAATAAACAATGTCAAATTACGTATTACGGTTTCACAGTAGAAATACAATATAAATGTTACACAAGAAATAGTATCAGAATTAGGTATCAATAAATCAAATAATTACTTAAAACATTATTTCCATGAACTCGTGAACGGAGTACAGAGGGTAAATTAAGGGGTATTACTTAATATATGCTGTTACATACGGATTACATATAGACGATCGATATTTAAATGTTTGCAATTTTGATCTGCAAGTCGATCACGTAACGCATTGTACGGGCGTCAGGTAGATAGATCTATGTCACTTTTTTTATGGAAAAGTGACAATTAAGTTGTCCTAACGTGCGTTCGAAACGTTACGTGATCACCCCTCTGGTCAACGAACAAAGAGCTAAACGGGCTATACTTTGTCGTTTTACAACTTTAGAAACATATGTAGAAAGTGCACGTTTAGTTCAAGTCTTACCATTTCTTGCGTAAAGGAAACTAAACTGTCATTTTATGGAATTTGCTATGTAAACCAACCGTCATACTGAAATTGACATTAAATGTCAATTTCAATACGTTGTTTGTTTACATAGTTAGCAAATTCCATAAAATGCCAGTTTAGGTACAATTATGATTGTCAATGATGTCGCGATATGGTCTCTTCAACTGCCCACGCGGCCGCATTTTGCGCTTGTAAATAAAACTTAACCGACAGGAAACGGTGCGTGTAACCTTCACCTGACTACAAAGGTTTCAAAAGCGTTTAAAATAAATAAATGTTCGGGGACGGGCCCCATGCTCCTCCAAACGCCATGAAGTCTGTCTGATTGTAGGCACGTAAACAACGACCACTTAACTGACAAGAGAAGCTTTATGACATTAGGGCTGCCATTTTCATTCAATCAGCCAGGACTTATAGCCAATAAGCATTAGTGTAATCAAATATGAAAGATTCAAGCCGGTCAGCCAATGCCCGGGGGACGCATGATCACTGCAGTTGAATACTTGAGTTATCTCCCGTGTTTGTCCAGGTTGGTGCCCCTGCGCTCGCATCAGCCACGGCTGGCCGGCCGCAGTAATGAGGGAGAGTTGCGTAATTTACGACAGGGGAGGTGGAACTCAGGGTGCAACTGTTTGAAGTTTTTACGCGTGTTTGGTCTGCATACACCTGAATCTTCTTACCTCCGTTAAATAGATTCGTTCCAAGTTGTTTACCGGCTAGGAAACGCACGCTAAATAAATAGAGGTGTTGGGGCGTTAATTAATGCGAAATTAATGCAAATATATTCTTTAAATTAATAGTTTTAGCTATTGGCTGCTTGGAGTGTTATAGTGTTTTCTAATATATAGCTGACGATCTCCTAGTGAAGGATCGCAGAGTTTTTCAGTGAGTGAGTGGCGATCTTCTTTAGAAGTGTGGCAGTTATTTCAAAATGTTGAATTATAAGTTTATGAGAAAGATTTCATTTATGGTACAAAATTGTATAGTGTCTAATTTACCTCATCTGACTAAATCGGCGATGCCATAAATTTGCGTTGTCACCGAACTTACATAACAATTAGTATGCCAAATTTCTGGTCAATCCGATATCGGAAAGTGGCTGTAGAATGGGTTTACCTATTTTGAAAGACAACTTACATATTTACATACGAACAGTGCGAGTTACATAGTAAACAAAGGCTTGATAAAATGATGTAACAAATCGAATGTTGATGTAAGGGATAAAGTAAGTCGGAAAGAGCAGACAGTAGTTAGGAAGTCGCAAAGTATACATATCACAATACAGACAAGAAAAAAAGTACATGTGTGAATTAGGCAGATAATTTTAACGGCGGCGTCGACTGTACTAAGCCTTCAATACCTATTTAAAAAAGCTATAAACAAAGCAAACTACTTCGCTGGAATTTTATGTATTAGATCAGAGAGCTCCTAGCAATATTCGAGCTATACTTTCCGCTTCAGCAAATTGAACGCCATTAAACTGAACTGCACTGCTCCGAATGCGCCGTTTTACGTATCTTCGTTAACATAATATTAAGTCATTATATTTGATGAGAAAAAGCCGGGCCATTAGGTAACATTAAACGACGACTTCCGAACTTGGTACACCTACGGCGGTGATGTTATCATGCCGTGAGTTATGGGCCTCCGCAATAAATACCTTCCAACCCGTGATACAAAAATCATGAGAGTAAAATTGTACCCAAATGAGACCGTTTGACGACACATATTGCTTTTATACCTACTTGTTATGCTTGATAGGCCTACATATTTACTGAAATAACTGCTAAAGCCTTAACTAAATCCTAGAACAATATGCCAATTAATCATGTTTTCAGTACATGATTTCTCGATTTTCTTTTAAGTAGATGCTACTAATACCACTATCGCAAACTAGGAATGATGTCCATTATTTTAAATATGAAAACGACAAAAGAAAAGAAAAGAAAGACAAAGACATTTTTTTTTTGTCTCGGAGATTTCTCAATTCTTATCGCGTTCACTGAATCATTGATACGAGCGATCCGAATTTCGGACTGATAAACTAATATATACTTTCACCATCTGGAAAATTCTCCGCTCATCCACATAGCATAGCCGCCACACCCTTCTCATTTGTCAAATCAACAGAAATATATGCGTGAGACCTTACAGATTGATGGACCGGCCTAGATTGAATTACATCTCGGTATTGCCTGACGAGGGTCTAAGATTCCATGCGGGTGTAAGGTATCTGCGAACAAGAATAATACCAGAATGAAGTCGGCTGTCTGATAAAGTGTAGACGTTTCGTAACTGTTAAGAGCTCCCTATTTTGGTAGTTGGGGTAATATGTCTATGAAATTTTGGTATAGGCTTGCGCTATAAATGTGAACGATGGAATATACAGTTTACATTATTCGTCCAGAACCGACGAATAATATTTGCAAGTGACTCGTGTGACACGGCTTTTTTAACGGATGGTAACGGTAATAAACATTAAACAAGTGCGTGTCGGGCCACGCGCAGTGTAGTGTTTCGTATTTGCCTGTCTGTCTTAGTTACATCAACACGTGCGCGCCAACTACATGGTGCGATTGCGTCGGCCGAATTTGTACGAAAGTTGGCCTTTGTAAGTATATATTAAGTTGGTCGACTATTACTCAGTTACTAGTTATGCCTACTTACCCGTGATAATTTTCCTTTTAAATTCATTATATGTACTACTGCCACGATTTTTTTCACATCCCCAGTAGTAAGCCACTTAGCCGGCAGGGGGGCGGGACACATATGACTCGAACAAACAAATCACTGAGTTGAAAAAATATTTTAAGAAACCCATAATATTCTCGAACAAGCTTACGAGTAGCTATCCAACGATACCCCAATCTACAGGTTTATCGAGAAAAAAGGGTTACATCCCCACTTACGTGTAGGGAGGCACCCTTAAAAAAAATCCCCTCACTGCCTCGGAAAGCCGTATTTTATCATTTAAAACCAGTGGGCAAAAACGCATTTTATCCACTAGTGGGGAAAGTAATTTAACCTTGGAGCGTGTTTAAGTAGCTTTTGACAGAACAAAACGTAAAACGCTCATAATACATAATTTTCACAGATGATGTAAGTATTTCTGTAGCCGCTATAACAACAAATACTAAAAAACAGAATAAAATAAATATTTAAGAACTTTAAAAATTGCTTGTTTCCTTCATCAGGCGCTGGGTCTTAAAATGTATGGAAAACTAAAATCCGACTCGCACTTGACCAAAATTCTACTTGATATTACTTACGTTATTATTAATGTTAAATAAAAGTGTGGAAAGTAGGTGATTTCCGACGAGTGTCATTTTTATACATGAGCGAGTGAAGCGAGCGAATGTATAATTCGACACGAGTCGGAAATGATCTTTACGCGCGTGTATCATACAACGTTTTACTATGCCTTGTGTGAGGAAATAATAAATGTTGAAATGTCACTTTAAAATAGATAAGTTAAAATTGAAGAATGTAGGTAGATTGTCAGGTATCTACTTATTATCTGGAACTGCATTCAACAACTTCTCCACATCTTTTGCTGTCAAGCTTATTAACTAAAGTTAAAACCATTGTTTTACACTTGCATTGTTGGTTTTGGAACACAAATAATTTTGAGTAACTCAATATATTCCACAACGAAAATACGCTGTACCGTCGTAGTTCTAAGAAACATACTGACACTATTGAAACGCAATAAATCATTATTATTATTGATTAGTCACTTTCACTCGACATTTTTAACATATTTACATAAAATAACTAAGAAGTAACAACAATCACAACAATGGCGGGCTTTTTAGTTTTAAATACCTACATGTGCGGTCAACATGTGCTCATGTGCAAGTCGCCATACTGTCGTATCGCAAAAGGCTGAAAGATATGCATTCAGGCAAACACATTGTGAATATTTAAAATTAATTAATTAATTGACGAAATTCAAAATTCTAAAATATTAATAAATCATTTTTTACATTATTATTTATGTATACCTTTTATATGAAATAAAAAGAGTAATTGAAATATTTGTAAAACTTTTCTCAAGTTATAAAAACTCCTTGCGTCGGGCTGACGACGGACTTAAAAATTAAACAAAATTGAAAAGTAAAAAGCACTAGTGCGAAAAAGTGGCACTTTCCGCACGATTTTGGTGCTTGGAAAACGCCCGTTGGATAAATATTTCGAGTAGGTATTCATATTTTTTCTTCTTCTGTTAAAAATATATTTAAGATCGAATATTTTATTGTTAACCGTACTTCTGATCTTGATTTTTGAAATGTTATTGTTGACTGCCCTCTCAAGCAAGAATATATATCCAACACTATGATCTTCATCATGTTAACAAATTTTCAATTTTTATAATAAATCAGTTATGAAACTAACTTCCGCTGCTCTTGTTCATTGGTAAGTATTGGCATTCGTCCGCAGGCCGTAGGGTGCTTAAATCTTCAAATCGATGAGAAAACGTACAAGGCGGAAATAAGTAAATACAGTACCTATACAATAATCTCGAGTGTAGTCTAATCGCTTGTTTGTCCAATTAATTGGATTTCCGTAACACCCCGGAGCAAGCCGCCGTTCGAAGCTGTACAGTGAAAGTTTTAGTGCCTACCCCTCAATAGTTGACCAAGATTATTATCATGATATTCATCGTATAACAATGATAAAATGTCAGTACCCTTATCATGTGGAACCATAGATAACAAAGTATGGCTAGAACAAGTACTATAACGTAAATCACGGGCAAAGTATTAATTTTAAGAGATCTCTTCCCTTTCCCTTTAGCGGGATCAAAAAATCCGCACAATCGATTATTCGTCACATGTACTAATACATATCATTTCATAACATTTGTTATAAGCGTCGCTTACACAAAAGAGCGGTGAAATCTCGATTAAAACCATTTCTATTATTCATGCCTTATTGGCGAAATAAAGTATGCCATTCGATTAAATAATAATTTACATATTCATACATTTTACTTGTATGACTTCGCAATCACTAACCTTATTATCGACGAGAACTGTTTACTCGCAACACGGTGTCCAATATATTATTCCTCCAGAGTATTTTAACAAATTTGCTTAAAACGTAAACAATATCGAAGGACTGACACTCCGTGGATTAGAAGGGTATATATTAAAGTAATTCTGAACTAAGATGTAGGAAATTAATAGTCTAAGCATGTACTTACTGAGCTCCTAAACTAGGCGATGCATATTCAACGAGTGATTTGCGTAGGTAAGCAATCGCTTACATAACTAAATATATGTTAAGTGGGCGTGCGATCTGGCTGATCTATGGTGTGACCTGGCAAAACTTGGTCTAGCCCTTATTAATACGAGAATGTGCATTCTACGTACATATAACATCACAACGCTTACTCTTACTGATGTGAAGCGACATTCAATTAATAATCCGTCTTGCTGTTTTCTGCACAATACCAGCACGGCTATCACGCGACGGCGCGCGAGCTCTCTCGATTTTTCTCGCACTATCCGTCTCTCTCTTATTAGAACACTTAGAACAAGAGGCATAGTGCGAGAAAAATCAAGAGTATGTCGCGGCCGTCCCATGATAGACGTGCTGTAATCATAAGGTTCTTACTATCCAATGACTACGTCGTGGCTTCAGTAAGAGTTCCAATTGCCAGTTACCGGCTCCGTGCTCCTGGACATCTTAATTTCGCATCTAAGTAGGTAATCTGATTTACATATCAATTCTACAGTAGTTACTAGTTACCTTAGTAATCCCACTATCCTACTAATATTATGAATGCGAAAGTTTGGATGTTTGGATGTTTAAATGTTTGGATGTGTGTTACTCAATCACGCTTAAACGGCTCAACTGATTTGGATGAAATTTTGCACGAAGATAGTTTATAGCCTGGATTAAAATAAAGGATAGTTTTAATCCCGGGTCCACGCAGACGAAGTCGCGGGTGGAAGCTAGTTATTAATATATGAATAGTCAAGTTGTGAAACTTTGTGTCCGAGACAGAGTTCGACGTTCGAAGACTTACCCATAAAAAACATTCCATGTAAAAAAGAGGCCAAGTCTCGAAACTCTGCCACCGTAAAAAGTTGCGAGTTATTTCGTAGTACCAAGTCTCAGGCATTCTTATTATTCTTTATTTGCTAGCTAAATAAAATTCTGCAACTTGGCAATAACACAACTTTATTAATTTTTGCATACCTAAAACGTGTAATTTGTCAAGTCTCAAAATTTTACTTCTTTTTGTAGTTTATTGTGTTATCTATACATACAAATTATGAATTCAGTTCCATTCTTGCTTTTTCATTTTTTGTCCCATTCACTGCAAATGCAACTTTGTACTATATATTTATAGGGATTACGATGTTATTTATGCAGTTGACGTATCTAGAAAACTTGACCGAAATGTTTTAGTTTTCCCTTGATTTGTACACCAAACACGATTTGTATTCTAAATTTGAAGCGTCTATGTCTGCTAGAAGTGCCTTGGACTTTTGATGATCGGTCAGTGAGTTAGTCAGTGACAAAATTAAGAAACTTTGACTAGTTATAATTCTTCAACTACTGGTTCAAATTGAATGAAAGGACCATGGGCAACTGTGTATGGAGCCTGGTCCTGAATCCAACAAAGCTGAAACTTAGGTCATTAAATAGGTCTTTAAATCTTCTTCAATTCGTTCTATGGGCCCCTAGTTGAATTCCATTGCAGAACTGAGATATTCATATTTAAGTTAAAGTGAATAGGATCTATGAGAAAACGGGTTCTCTCAGTGTTTTTATTTTTAGGGTAAGGTTAGTGTGTCAAATAAACATGTTTTTTGTAGCTAATTAATAGTTTTCTTAATAAAATATGAACAAAACCCAATGAATGCCACGCTCGATGTGCCTTCATCATTAGTACATTTTGTCATAACTACCCTCCAGAATATTAAATATGAATATTCTCCGAATGCGTTTTTTCATAGCTCGTACTTACTCACTGTGGCTAAAATACGAATATCTTCGTTCTGCAATTAAATTCGACTTTGTGCCTATAGAATGAAATAAAGAAGATTTGAAGGCCTATTTAATGACATAACTCTCAGTGCTGTTGGTTTCAGGACCATTTTGACGCATGGTCCTTTGAAATATACCGTGTTTATACAATGCCTGCTTGGTGACTCAAAATTCAAGCTTCTAATTTTATCCACAACGAAGTTATTGGGGGGTCGAAAATGGCCTGAACTGCTTCGAGAAAAGATGGTACGGCCGTGTCGGTGTTTTGTTCGACTTGGGGGCGGGGGCACTGCCGTGCCCCCAGATTATTTTTTATACTTTCATCAATCAACCTGTCACAGGTATATGTATACTTACTAGGAGATCCCAACATTTGTGTTTTTTAAAACTAAACAATTTAATTAAACAATTTAAAGTTGCTTACAAAATAAACAATTGTTCAATTTTTCAATCTTTTTATGAAACTTTCTCGTTACTGTTACTTACTTAAAAGACACATTTCGAAACTTGTTTCATAATAACATTTTTCTTTTTTCTAATTTCTATCTGTGAGTTCCTTTAATTGGCTTTGTATTACTATGTAAGACTTATATCATGTTTTTGCAGCTGTTGCTTGTTTGTTGTATACTTAAGGAGTACCTTAAGTATAAATAAATAAATAAATAAAATAAAAAAATTGAACGTCTGCAATATTAATTATAACAACCTCAAATTTATATAACAGTGGCTTTTAATTCAAGTAACTGTACGATTTAATTAACGTATTAAAGGAAAGTAGCTACAACATATTTATTATATCATACAATAAATGTTAAATACGGCCACTAATATATTTCAGGAAAATATCATTCTACAGTTTCGTAAACAAATGCGTAGCCACGTTTGTGTTTGAACACTCGAAAATCCGTCACGCATGTATCTGTAATCCCATCTTCCGTGTCTTTTTACGCAAATAAATAAGCTTTCCCGTTGCCGGCGGGAATGATACTACGGCGTATAATCGCTTATTTGGTTATCGGTGTTCAATGCCGGCTTGGTGGTGTTTGGTTGCTTCTTCGTCGTATTCACTCGCCGGAGATAGATCAAAGACATCATTAACTTAGCAATTTATCACTGTAATCGACAGAGATGCAGGTATAGTTAAAATAAAAGGTACTTATTATTGTATCATTATAACTATACGAGTAGCTGCGTGCTTGCACTTTAATGCACTTCACGACTTGAACAAGCACGCGTGACGGCGTGCGCATCACAGATACTAAAATGCCTTCCTACTGTGTAACTTTATGGATTTGTGTAACATTGTGTGTGTATGTTTATATACTTTATTATTTATCAAATACAGCTATAATCTGATCTGGCAATCATATATGTGACCTGCCTAGTGGCAGTCATGGTTGCTTGGTTGCAGGTTTATAGATTTAGCCTTCTAATTAGGCTACACCATGACCGGAACCGCCTAATAATCACGAATAAAAGCGTTTTCTGAATACGATACGGTTTTAGTTCCCGCTATTTGAACGCGAGGTAGATTAGAGAAACGATATGTGTTATTGTTCAGGATAATATACACCGACGGCCGTGTGAGTGAAATAAAATGATATATTATATACAAACAACGACACCATCCACGGGAATAAAACTACATACGAGCGCTGAGCGGTTTAAACAGATATTTAATTCGCGTAAAATATTTAAAAAATATCCTTCATAACGAAATTAACGAACTTTGAGTTCTTATTTCAAAAAGCAATGATCTTGGTTTATGGAGTTTGACCGCTCAGCCCCATACTAGTGAAAACTACGCAAATGGAACGGACAAGTTACTTACATACTACTTACTAAAACAGCAAGTTAAAAGCTTGTAAAAATAGAAGTGAACTGAACAGGAAGTGATACGAAGGTGGAACGCGTAATGCTTAGCGATGTCCGTAGCAATCTAAGAGAACGGGTTAAAAGACTCCACCGCTTGATGCAACCTCTCATTACCGTTACGGTTTCCTTTAAAGGAAGCTTTTAAGTTAAATGTAAATACTTGTTACAAAAAAGAAAGAAGAAAGAAAGAAAGATACATTTATTCACAAACACACAGGACACACGTGTTAAACAATAAAATAATCAAAAAACAGATAAAACATGAAACAAGTGTGTCTCTGCGGCAGTGAACCGGACACTGGTTCAGCATTATGCTGAGGTGTCAGACACCTGCAGCGCTTATTTTCAGCCAGCACCGTCAGTGACTCACGGAAACGTCATACAAATGCAATAAATAAACTACCTACAGTATTGGGACAGGCGAAAGAGAAATAAATATAAATAAAAAGTGAGATAATACATGTACACACTACCTAGATGCAGCTTCAATAAAATATTTATATTTACAGTACACATTAAAAACAAAAACTAGATAAGGTAAAAGTACGTTTCACCGGACGCTTAAGACCTGGATGTACGTTTATTTTTTTAATAAGGTCCACGAGTTTCATAGGGCTATGAACAAAAGTTCAATTGCAAGTTAGATAAATTTGTCATCATTTAAATGTATTTAGAAATTAATAACATACTTATAGATATGCTAAAAATATTTTTAAAGTTTTTTGGGTTGGTTTCCGTGGTTTGTACCAATTACCGGACTAAGAAAGCTGATTTGCACATAATACCGAATCGGCGCGCCGTTTCACCGGACTAGGGAAAAAATGTATGGGATTTGGGCGCTGCGTGGTGCTCAAACTTTAGTTGGTAAACTGTTAATTGAGATAATTTTTAAACTAGGTTTTTGTGCTAGGTTTGTTGTTAGCGGGATGTTAAACTTGGAAATAAGATTTTAGTTCAGATAACACATAAGTTATATCTTTTTACAATAATAAGGTCATAACCATATTTTTAATTAATTTAATAAATTTGAAATGTCCTAATTGGTCAAAATTCGAGGCTTTTTTCAAAAGTCGAAAAGCCCCCGACATTTTCATTTCAAAGTTCAACACTTATCTTAAAACTGCCAGAACCGATTTTTTGGAAACATACGTTCCCTAAGGCCGACTTTCGACTATCATATACTTATCATATAAATATGAGTTCATAGCTGTCAAAATCTAGGATCATTTTTTTATATGATAGTGGTCTATGTTTGCATATTACACCTAAGGTCATATACATAAGTGTTATAGGTAAACACGATGGATACCAATTTAGCCGCGTTTTCCGTTGCTATGAGTGCAATTTTGTTAATTGCTCTAAGGATTAGGAAAAAGAAAATAAGGAGAAAAATGGGAGAAAACGACGTAGGTATTTGGGTTAGACCATGGATTGCAAGGCGATCAGAGAGAGGAGTCAATAACACACGATTTTTGTACTCAGAATAAGATTTTTCAAGAGAATATAACAGTTAAGTAGGAAAAAAATGAATTTAGTTTTTAAATTTCAAATTGGCGCTAAAACGCTTGTCAGTGTCATGGCGTCCTGAGTGACGTCACGTTTGTATGAACAGAACACAACACTTTGACGTTTGCTACCTAGATCGCTCAATTGCTCATTTAATGAACATAAATTCAAAAGTTTACAAGTCTTGAGCGGCCGTGCGAGCGAGAAAGCGGGACAATGACGTATGAAGATCTGTCAGATAACATAGTTCTATCCCTGTCTTACTATTCGTTCTGTACGTAAGTTTTCTCTGTAATCTGTGGTAATGGCCGTTATGGGTATTTGTTGATACAAACGTGACGTCATGCGCTCTGATTGGTGTTTAACATGTCATGGCGGGCGTACGTATTTTTCAGTTTAATTTTATCACAATAAATAATAATCTCTTACTTAATAAACAAATATGAGCATTTTTCGGATTCTATGATTAAAATTTCACCAAGAAAATACCATATTTTAGTGATTTACAATTACTGTCATCATGCCTATTGTATGCTTACTCTATTATCATAGACTATATGAATCATAGGTTGTTATTACACTGTCATAGGTTTATCAAATTAATATGAGTCCTATGTCTATGATCATGTTTCTATGATAGTCTAATATCGGCCTTAGAACCATCTCGATCAAATTACCCGGTACATGGGAAATGAAGAATTTGTACTTGGGTAAGTACATTAGGCAGGTATTCGTGCTATGCAGTTTCATTATCAGGTCTAAACTACTATGCTTAGTTTGTACTTGCACAAGTACACGGGGACTTACGAGGTTAAAGTAGGTATAACAGTTCAATGTCCGATAACATGTTTAATTAAAGATGTGTAATTTACGTAACAGACTTCGCGTCGGGAGACCGTCGCGTCGGGGGACCGTCGGGCGACTGAAGCGGTCCCCCGACGCGACGACGCTTGGAAAATAAAAATATTTGACTTTACATAATATATGTGACGATTACAATTATAATAGGTTTAAAATATTATTTGTTAGTTTTTAGAGTTTATTTTTTATGTCGGGGGGTTTATACAATTTTTAATTTTACTTTTATTTTGTCCTTTTTAAAGTGATGATCTTCAAACGGCTGATCAGGTCATGGCTACCTTACTAAATACTTTCAATATCATTGAAGTAACACGGTACCAAATTTCGAGTCGATCGGACATAAGGAAGTTAGTAAGATCCCCTCATCAACTAGATCAAAGTCCAATATCTCGCAAACGGATCACTGAGTTGAAAAGTATTTTGTTATACTGTTGCTTGCTGGCGTGATTGATTTATATATTCATTCCAAATTACAGTTTTTCTAGTAGTAAGCTCTTGTACGCACTAAGCGGCTAGCCGCGTGCGGTTGCGGCCAACCGCTTAGTGCGTAGATAGAGGTTTTGCGTTTGCGGTTTCATGTTTTGTCCAACCGCACGGCAAGCCATACGCAGTTAGCCGCTTAGTGCGTTGGCGTCCTTAGCCCTTGTACGCACTAAGCGGCTAGCCGCGTGAGGTTGCGGCCAACCGCTTAGTGCGTAGAGGTTTTGCGTTTGCGGTTTCATATGTTTTGTCCAACCTGTGGTCCAACCGCACGGCAAGCCGCACGCGGCTAGCCGCTTAGTGCGTTGGCGTCCTTAGGGTTACTGAGCTAAGCCGCAGACGGATATGGTTTTGTTGACTACGGAACCCTAAAAACTTAATAATCACATTTTTGAAGCAGATGAGCTGCCCAACGAAATTCAAGGTTGGTTTTTTGTCATCAATGTTTTTTTAATTTCTAGAAATTTGGGGAACATAGATGAATAATATATAAATTATATATAGCATCTTTTTAAATACGCCGTGAATCTACACTTTTATATTGAAAACATCCACAGATAGATGGCTCAAAATACGTTTCCAGGAATAGGGTGAATTTTGTTGCAAGTTTTCCTTTTATTATGATTCTATTTTAAAACGCAGCTAGTTTCTGCATTGATAACAATGATTATAAATTAGAAAGAAAGATTCTGGAAAGTGGTGGTGCACTGTAGAGGACAAATGAGGTGGCTTTAAATTTTCTAGTGATTTAAAAATAATGTGTTCCCAGCATAATAATTAAATAGTGAGAAAGTGTGTGCATGCGTGTACTTTTCGACAATTAAAGTAAAAATGTTGTCATTTTTTTTAGATGAGCGGCCACTCGTAATAGTTGTAGATTATGATTGATGTACTCAAAACAAACATATTTTGTTATGAAATGTAATATACTAAAATGCATCGGAGCCGGGATATTAGCAATATATATTTTCACAGGTCATATTGTAACGTTATATATAAACTAAACTTCAAACTTATATATCTCGGCTCCGATATTGTTTAACGCATTTAATTTTATATATCTATCCATATTAAGAAGTCCTCTAAACGATTTTTTCTCATACAAGGTTACCCAATGCCCTTTATCAGATAGTTCATATTTTCTTCTAAAAAATAACCCCCTTTTCGTTACTTACAGCCCCACTCCCGCACGCGGAGAGCTCGTGCTATCCAAGTTTTGCTAAAAGGGGAAGAAATGCCAATGTGAGCCCTTATCCGGTAGTTTATATTATATCCTGTTTAGTAGGAACCTGCATCATAGTTTGTAGGTATGTCATAACAATGTCCCGACGAGCCCGCTACTTAAATGTTCTCTATCAGTAACAAATAACTTTAACAAGTAGGTAGGTTTTGAGATTATTTTCTTGATTTGATTATTTTTATCCACATAACTCACGAATTATCACTGAAAATGAACGCGTCGTTTGAAATCGGCAATCTGTTGTCCATCTATACCGATTTCAATTAATTTTTCTCACTTGATCGATCGTCGCAGAACAAAGCAATTACGACACTGGAACGTAACCGATCGCAATTAATTTGTTTTCGCCTCGATGCGCGTCCGAGCGGGCCCTTTGTAGACGTCAATTCGACACCATTTATATTAAATTGTTTGTGCTGCGTATTTATTGGGCACGACGAATTCCGGAGACGAAAAATGCAACACATCCTCTTTAAGGAATCTTGAAACGACATAAGGAAAGCTAACATCAGAATATTTACTTGATTTTGTGCGTGTAACCAAAATCTTTAAAATTTATAAAATAATATTACACTTGATCACCAAGTCTAAACTTTGTTGTAGACTCCAGAAGGGTAATCACTAACGTTTTGAACGCGTTTTTTTTTCATATAGGGACATGATCTACCTGACGCGCTTACAATGCGTGACGTGGTTGACCAGCCTGGCTAGCACAACTGACGCCGCGCCGTGACGCGAGTCGAGAAAGATCTACCCTCCTCTTTCTAATTTGCACGCTGTGAGTGAGACAGGAGACGCTCAGTCGCGCGCGATGCGACTTGTCAGCAAGTTGTGCTAGACCTACAGCTGGGCTGTTATTCAGATCATTCGATCACGTAACGCATTCGACGTGTAGGTAGGTACCTACGTTAGGTAGATCTAAATGACAATGAAAATTACAGTTAAATCGTCCCAACGCGCATTCGAAACGTTACGTGATTAGGTTACCCCACTGAACGCGTTTAAGTATACGCCTCACCTCACCCGCCACGCCTGACGAAATTAGACCTACGCTTAGTTTCTACGAATCGCGGCGTCAAAATACCAGTGTGGGAGGTTAAAACAAGTTACAGAATAGGGGGGGGTAGATGTTGTATTTTGTTTTTTGATTAATGTAAATTGTTTCACTTTATTTCATTGTATCATTTAATTATTGAACTAATTACAAGTATACTTACGTACAATTTTTATTTCTTATATTGTTCTTATTAATTTATTATAGTTCCGCCTGATCTGAAAATAAACACTTAATACTACTGCATTAGTCGTATTTAAAACAATAAATAAACGTGTTCTTCCAATCTTATTTTAATCATCAATATTTAAAAATAACGGCCCTTAGCGTGTACCTTTCACTCCCGGAAAATTAAATGAAAATCCATGGGTATACGACTTTATTTTTCGATGAAATCCCTGTTTGTATGTTTAGCAGAATTGTGTTGAAAGCTTTTTCGCGCAACGCATTAAAATAGCTAAATGAAAAGATTTTGATTAAAAATGGTAGATATGGTATTGCACGATTTATTTCATTTAAGTTAAAGCAAACGCATTTTCTGGAACATCATTTTAATATTAGGTACGAATAGTAAGTGAAGGCTTTAGTGCGGTAATTCTGGAAGCTATATTTAAAATAACCTTTGTACCCTACCAAAGACGGGCTAAGGATGGGCTTTGAAGGGACCGAAGGATATAAAATCTTTAGATTTACTATTCAACTTACGAATATTTATTGTTTGTCGAAGATATTTCATTTGTCTTTTTTTGTATTGCTATTTTTTTGAAATGCCATGTATTGAAAAAAATTAGATACCGTATACAGCTAGTGTAAAAAAATATCTATAGAGCCTTTCGAATGATCTTTGTATCAATGAATTATATGCTCATTTTGAAATTTATCCCAAACTTTGTCCAGCCAAAATCCTAATCGTATTGACCGCTGACTAATAGGTATGTTTGGGGAGCACGACAGCATTGCCCGGTCAATCGGACACGTATATCGGCCGGTCACGGACACCGAACGAACGTGCAATAAACCGAAGACGTGACGACACACGTACCCTCACCTCACATCTTCCAATGTCTATAAAAACTTGCTATTCGGAGGTTAATTTATTAATTGAAGTCGCAGAGGAATGGTGATCTTCAAAGACGAAATAATGAAAATTGTACTGAAAAAGGAAAGATTAGAAATACTATAAAATAGGTACTATAGTATTTAACTCCACGAGAATCCACTCCTTCCCTATGCTTACTATCCCATGATCCATTTATGACGGGGTTGATATTATGTAAACTAAAGGTGGGGCGGAATTTGTATAATGTCAATGTTATTTATTTATTTATTTCAATCAGGCAACAATGAATGCCTTTGTAAGCAAGCAAGGCAAGCAAAGGCATACATATATCTTACAGACCGACAAACACAAAATATAAACATAATTCCAACAAAAACACACAATAACGGCATTGTGATACACAACTTCATGGTGTCAGTTGACCGACCGCGAAAACGCCGGAACTTGACTCCCTTCAAGCAATTTTTTTCCTAAGTGAAGGCCTTTTCCTAAGATGTACCACAAATGAATTAAAATGCACATTATGGCTTAACTACAACTTCACGACCCTCAGGATGAATCTAGTCTTCACGCGCACATACTCTACTACTTCCTCTGCCTTCATAGCAGCCGGGACACGTAAAGCTGCTGCAGCAGGTGATTTTAGGTGATTAATTGATTATAATTGCGCAGTAGTATTTTACTGCGCAGAACCGAGGCTGTAGGTACGCACACAGTACTGCATTCGCTTCCGCTCATCTCGCGCCAATCAGGATTCATTGAAACGTAGGCGGGCCGGGAGGCCGCGCTCTGGACATCAGCGGGCAGCAGAGCGCGGAGCGAGCATTCATAGATTGTGCTCGATCAAATGTATAAACTGCCGCTCGTCGCCCCGTTGCCCGCTGGCGTCAAGACCGCGCCTGATAGCTGGCAGCTGACTGCTACGGCACCGACTCCGCTCCAAATGCGGAGATCGCCTACCCTAAGGTGATCACTGATCACATCGACTGCACTTTGATTCCATTTTATCTTAATTGACAGAAGGGGACTTCCCTGGGATATTGTTTTGGTTACATGTCTCTGACATTCTGACTTTAAAAGACAGACACGTGAATGTGGATGTGGGTATATCGGAATATCTTTGCAATATTGTTGATGTTTAATTTCTCTGTCATTTTGAGTTTTAAACATAGAGACATGAAAGTGGAAATATCCTTACAACACGCTGGGGACACGTCACATTTTGTACAATACTGGTCCGTCGTTACAATAGGTACAGTCGACGTTAAATAAGGTGTGTGGCCTTTAAGAGGAGCAAATATTTAAAAGGACGCTTCCTTAGAGCATCTGCAGTAACCCTTTGTGTCCAATTTTTATATATTTCTTTTAATTCGGAAAAATGTTGATCTAAAGTTGTAACCTTCAAGTAATGTATCTTGGCACCACGAGATCATAGCACACCAGTCAATGCAGATTTTGAGGTAGCATCATGTAATGAGTCATAATAGTTTTTGCATTTTTGTTTTTAAAACATATTTTTGTGAATCATTTGTCATTTTTATGTTTAAAAAAAAAAAAAAACTACTAATGTCTCCCCAGAAGAGTGAAAAATAAACGTACACTTTATTTAAAGAAAAAAAATCAATTAAAACCACCTGAAAATAATTGCTCACAAGCTCAATATATCGTAAATTGTTTGCTCCTACTCCTGGCTGTATAATATGTATACAATTTTCGCCTTATGTCAGAAGTGTCTTTAGTTCTACAACCCCAACATAAAACGTGCAAGGTGTGTATGTATACCCACGATAATGAACGTAATTTCATTATTAAGTGAAATAAAATAATAATGTATTTAGGTAAAGCACTGTCAGAGGGCAAATGGTAAAAGCACATCATTTATAAAATGAACACGAATGGTCCCATAAAACGGAATCATGAAAGTTTATACCCTGCTTTAGTTAAGGGCGGACCATTCAATCGCGACGTAAAAAATTTACGATCACACGTCAAGAGAAACACCAATGAGGCAGTAAACAGTCCCCTTCCGATACTTAAGTTGTTGCAGAAATTCATTAGCAATTACTCTTATCTGCCCATTACATAATTCGAACAACAACACCTCGGTCAGCCGAAATAAAGTTTCAGTTTATCGCATCAAAATAAAATTAAGGTCCCAAAGTATACTTTGTGATGCCATAAATATTGTACATGTCTGGGAAATTTTGTTTCAGAACCAATCCGAAATTTTCACCTGTCAATTACACTCGTACGCATCATCTCGAGCGATCATCACATATTTATGAACTGTTTTAGTCCGCTCACCTTTTCAACGGATGTTTGGTTCATTTACTATTTGGAATAAAAATAAGTAGGTATTATTATATAGTAGGTGCCGTAAAATGGGGTGAGTTGGGTCAAAATAGAAAATCAAACCACATTTTTTTTTTTACATGTGGCACATTGTTTTTTAAAGGTACATATATTTAAGTTAATTTTAATTTTAGTTTTATAATGATTTTCTGTCGTTTAATTTCATAATTCTAACGATAAACACAAAAATAGTGAGAAACACCACCTCAACTCTTAGTGGAGTTAGAGGGGATAGCAATGGGGTGAACTGGGAAAATGTATGTGGGGAAAAGAAGTGTGTGAAGTGTGTGTGTGTGGGGAAAAACATTCGGATTCTGAATTTCGGATAAGCTTGCCTCGATCCGCGTTCCGTCCCACTCTCCGCTCATATTTATCGCTCCTCTTCCGCATGATCGCTACCCACAACCCTGGTTACACTCAAGTCCATCTTTCACATCTCACTTCTAGAGACTCCACTTTTTGCATTTGGCTAGAGCAACCTGAGCCAGGAAATCAAAGCAGCAACTGAAAATATTCGCGTCCCATCTGCCCCCTCAATCCCTTAGTTCCTCATTTTACGTTACTGCTAGTTACTCTACATTGTAGTCTACGGCTACAATAAGCGAACACGCATTATGGTATACCATTTCTGTAGGTAGACCATTTTAGCGGGAAAACTGAAGGATACAGCCTGTCACGTAGAATAAAAAAAAACCTATAAATGACCCAATCCCAATGTAAACAAGCCACAAAGTATTCACTATAATACGAGTAAAAGCGTTTATAACTTATAACCGCCCGTCGTGGCAAAAACTCATTGAACGAATCCACTTAGTCCCTTTTGTGATCGAGTAGCTGGTTCAACACAAAAATGGATGTGAGCCTTTGTTCCTGATTGTAGACTTTTTTTATGAATACAAAGCCAATTTCAGCTTGTTACGTTGGTTAGTTTAAGTTAAGCGAGAGAGCTTCAACAAACATTTATTTATACCTATTGCAAACAGTTTTAAAGCTGTACAGAGCCTACCTACTCTCTGAAATATCGTTTGTCTGTCGGACTAAAATACTGATCACTAAAAAACGTGTGCCTACTAAAACAATAAAGGATACGGTACTTGGTACATACGGTACATAGGTAGGTACTCTTATTTAATTCGCAATAATAACTAGCAAGTCAACATATACTTTAGATAGATTTCGGAAAAGTAAAAATATATTTGCCTCCTGCTTGAAAACCACAAGCCCAAACTGTAAGCTAAATGTCTCAGTGTCCGACACACTGACTGACAGTTGAGGAATAAGGTATCAATTTGTAGATTAGAGTGTCAAATATTGGGACGTCTAACCTAACCTCTGATCTTGGATACAAAAAGGTAATATGTAGCTCAAAATAGATCCAACTTTACTCACTGGTAAATATGACGAACAAGCTACTTGAAAAAGATTTTAATAAAAGTCATGTTACGTGCACTAGCATTCAAGACGTAAATGCAGCGAATAAGCTGTCAAAGTGAAATGTCGGTTATGTTATGTTGCGTTTTAAAGTCCCAATGCAAAATATGTAGGCACTAATGTTTCTCTTAAGTCTCGATTCTTTCGGTAGGTACCTATAGACCGCGTTAAGGCGACTCCCCGATTTGTCGGTGCGGAGCGGAGGCGGTACGATATCAGTATGCTATCAGTTGAGTCAGTACCGAGTTTTTACTGTGCGCTACTTTTTAATTCAATATGCGCTTCCTGACTGGCGCGGCATGTACGGAAGCGGAGCGGAACAGATGCAGGACTGCAAGGGCACCCCCCAAGTTCCCCTCGTGATGTTACTACTGCGAACCAAATATTAGATTTTCTTTTTGTAATTCAGTACATTTTTGACATTATAGGTAATTTCGAGGCATTAGAGACGCGCTCGGCACTTTGGCAGCTCCAATATATCTGATGTGACTGTAATTCTGCTGGGATCTTTATCTTTTGTCTAAAGGGTGTTAGGTGAAGTTTTCAGGCGATTTCGGGGCCGGCTATTTGACACCCAGAACGGGTGCGGTTCAATACTCATAAAAGCTATGTATAATTTCAGGCAATATAAGTTCGAACACATAATAAACGGTTACGATAAAAACTATAATATATCATAAGTCTTAACATATCATAAAACTATCATACTATATATACTATCCATACTAATATTATAAATGCGAAAGTGTGTCCGTCTGTCTATCTGCCTGTCTGTTACCTCTTCACGCTTAAACCGCTGAACGGAATGAGATGAAATTTGGTATGGAGATAGTTTGAATCCCGGGGCAGGACATAGAATTTTATCCCGGAAATCATCCCCTGAGGGGGTGAAATGGGGGATGAAAGTTTGTATCGAGCTACGATATAAACGAGTTCTACGCGGACGGAGTCGCGGGCAGAAGCTAGTCATAACATATATCATAACGACTTTTGCTATTACGTATAAAAAGACATCTGTTTTTAATGTATGCATCTGAATTGTATGATAACTGATCATTATGTTTTATGAAATTACTAGCTTCCGCCCGCGACTTCGTCCGCGTGGACCCGGTATAAAAACTATCCTATATTTTAATCCAGGCTATAAACTATCTTCGTGCTAAATTTCATTCAAATCGGTTCAGCCGTTTAAGCGTGAAACATCCAAACATCCAAACATCTAAACTTTCGCATTTATAATATTAGTAGGATTGTAATTGTTACTATATATATTGTTTTTATGCAACTTAATCATACATATACAAGTGAAATTATGATATTCGTTGGTATAGAAAATGAAATTCTATATGTTTTTATACAAATAATTACACATCCACCCAAAACATGCGCCGCTCGTCGCCGTCTTAACGTATTATTGTGTTATAAGTTTTGTATATTGACATGCATGTAGGGTATTTCTAAATATGCCTGACGCAAATAAATAAATTCGGTGGACAGTATACCGACAAGTGAGGAGGTCTGTGCGACATAACTTGGTATTAATTAATAGACTTGGGAGTAATTTGCACCGCATACCGATCCCGCCCCGCCAAGTCAGGAAGTGGCCTAAGTTAGGCAAAGGGGTAATATTGCGCGACACAACGTGTTCACATGTTAGGCGCTATGAAAATTTGAGTCCCGGGTTATCATCCCCTAAGGGGGTGAAACGGGGGATAAAAGTTTGTATGGAGCTACGATATAAACGAGTTCCATGCGGACGGAGTCGAGGGCAGAAGCTTGTAATACATTATGGCAAACCACTGAATTTAATAAGTAATGTTTAAGTTTGAAGCTTGTGAACAGTTAAGCATTTAAAAAAAAGATAATTCATTTCATGATAAGAAATTACAGTATAACTTCGCATGCATATGTCCAAATTATTATTTATAATTTTATTACACATCTATTTTTCATTATACACCTCGTGATTTAATAAATGGCCCTTACCTTGATTTCCTGCTATGACGTTAGGTTAGGTTAGGTTAGCAGTTTATTTTCTATTGAGGAAATAAACTTAGTTGGCATTTAATGAACATAGGTTACAGTATTTTTCTTTCATTCATTAAATTTGTGTGACAGTAAAACATGAACTGCAATAAAACAGACGATGGATCAGTTCTTTCCTTCTACAAAACCAGTTAAAATGATGCGAAACTGCCTCCCACAATTTAATAATCACAGATATGTTGTAACATACAGTCCATACAGCTGACCACAGTACAAAGTAACCGTAGCCATTATCTTACAGTTATACGTATGTATAGAGATGTTAAAAAGACATAGGTATGAAACCAATTTTACAACGGGTAAAAAAGGCATCAAATTTATCTAATCAGGCTAAAATTATCATATTTACATAAATAGGCACGAATCGAATAAGATGTGGTCATATTTATTACTTACGTACCTGCTTACTTTTCTCGCCAATGAGGACGCCGATTAACACTCAGTTTAATATTTAAGGGGGTGCATTGGAAATTATCGCGTGCTTTGAAACGCCGTTCTGACTAGTGTAAGAAACAATAAGGTCTGATTTTCAGATATATTATTCTTGACTATATGATTGTTTGTCTGATTTAATCGATACATGATTGCCTAAAATTTCCTCTATGGAAAAAAATTGCAAAGTAGGGTCTTAATATTCCTTTTTTTACCCAGGCTACACAAACAATTTAAATCTAGTGAGATTTAGATTGTTTGTGTGTGTGTAATGAATAAATAAAACTTCAGTAAGTTGGGTATTTATCGAAATTATACCGAAAAGAGTGAAAAGAGTGTTGCATCTCTTTTTCTCGTGCGCGGAAGGGCACGCGTCAAGGGGGCGTGGTCGACTCGAATCAAGGCATCCCCTTAAAGGATTTATGGTGGTAATTAATTAAGCCTCTTGAAACGTATCATTTAAAAAAGTTGTAATTTTTTTTTTAAGCTTTGTTTCTACGATAGTGTACTTATTCGTGTAGTGTCTATTGATACAAACATACATACACGCCTTTATCCCTAAAAGGGGTAGGCAGAACACATACAACTTGTGTCCAGTGCCACTGTTAGCATAAATGTGATTATAAAAGATCGACAAAATGTGATATCGCAGTGATAGGTTGCTAGCTCATCGCCCACAACACACTTCAACCCCGTTCCCTTAGTCGACTCCTACGACACCCACGGGGTGGTGCTATTCTAACCCGACACCACACGGGTCCATTGATAATAAGTTATAAATAACTATCCTTTATTGCATGTTGAAACATTCTCGAATTCCGAATGGACATTTTTGACTGGAGATAAAGAATACCTGCAACTCTGTTATCACTTTTCAAGTTTGGATACTGCGCTGCGATTCGATACTAGTCGAATCGTTTTTTTAAACGAAAACTCGTTTTGAAGCGGATATTGCATTCGAGCACACCTCACTCGGATCAATACAATGAAAACTATTCCACTAATTTCGTATCTAGTCTACGACTCTTGCATTTTAGAGTACCTATTTTTTTAGGGTACCGGTAAAAATGAACGCTTATGGTGCGAATCAGTCCGTCTGTCATATCGTGAAATATCTTAGGAATTAACTTATGTGAGTGTTCTCGACGTTTCGGGTGTGTTATGACAGCCTTGCTCGCGAAGTGACTTGCTCAACGGGCATCAACATCTTCTTGCTGTACGGGCTTTCCGATCCGAACTGCCCGCACTTGTAATTATGATGCTATTTAATTCTTAATTAATAAGTAGTCCTAATTATCGCTCTCCCATACAAACTTCTACCTCTCATTTCAGACCCTTAAAGGATGATTGCATGGACAAAATGTATCATATGTGTCTCCGGTATGTATCTCCGGTACTTAGACAATCTCCATACAAAATTTAATTTCAATCTGGTAAATAGTTTAAGCGTGAAAAGGTAACGGAAAGGTGAAGTTAAAAAGTGAAACGAAAAAACCTAATTAACTCTCGATAAATAATTTGCATTCCAGAAGCGGCGTAAAAGCAAATAGAACACACGATCTAATCGCATTAAAAGTTAAAAATGAGTTTCCGTTACGGATAAACGTTAAAAACGGAAAAATATGGGGAATTACCTAAGTGAGGATTAAGGCCCGGGCGGTTGAAGGGTGGACCTGCACCGCGGTACAGAAATGCACAAGCAGGGCTTGGACTTCAAATTTGAATGATACGTGTGTACTACGGGTTGAAACCGACGAAGTGTTTTTTTTTTATATACAACGACGGTGGCAAACAAGGCACAACAATTATCGTTTTTTATAATATATTGACGTTGACGACGACGCTGCAAGGCGGGCTGATGACCTGGTAAAGGTTGTGGGAGTCGGTTGGATGCGGGTGGCGAGGAACCGGTCATAATGGCGCTCTTCTGGGGAGGCATGTGTCGAGCAGTGGACGTCTTTCGGCTGATATGCTGATGTTGATGATATGTATGGCATCAATCAATCCAAGTTTGTTTCTTAATACTTTATTCATACTTACACAATAAGTTTACTGTTTTATTGGTCGTGATATTGACAAATCAAAACAGAGGATTTGATTAATTTGTGGTGTAAAAATCTTAAATATTTAAAAGGCATTTTAAACAATTGTCAAGAGCGTACAAACAAAAAGTTCGTATTTTAGCTAACGTAAGGCTTTTTCAAAGGTCATATTTTCGTTCAAATGATTACGTTGTTCAACTAAACTACCTGTTTTGTATAGATAAACTCTTATTCTAGTCCATAGCATTGCTATAATTCTGTTTCTATAAACGGTTATTTATAACAACCAGGTTTTCGTCGGAGTGTTTTCCAAAAATACGCGTCAGAGCTTTCTTTTAGGTAGAATATTTCCATATTATACTTTATAAAATGTTCAAGTTTGCCTTTTTCAATAGGATATAGCCTTTAAGTACATAGCAATCTAATTATTTCTGAAATATTGGTTTTTTCTATTAAAAAATAATTTTACTTTTTTATAGAATTGGGTAATAAACGAAAATTATTTAGAAATGAAAAAATCCGATACTACTAAGTTAGAAGGTAAGTCAACATGTTACGGTAGTTAGCCATACAAACTGAAGAAGTGGACAAAGTTCCGTTGTGACACAAAAATTAACCGTAGTTAACGGAAAACCAACGGAAAACTTTCATAGAAAATTTAATTGAGTGAGTTAAGCTGGCCAAGAATTTGGTCCTTACCCATATAATGGAGGATGGATCAATTGATTGTGATAATAATGAGATAGTCAGTGTATGTATATAAGAGAATGTTTCAAATCGCAAAAACCACTACTACCAAAATCTCTGTATCTTATGAATTATGATTTTTTATTTATTTTAGGATTCTATAATGTCATGCTGCAGAAACAAAGGATATTGCACGAGACAATCAAGGAACTCCAAAAGTTCTGTGTGGACAGGAGCAGAGTTCCAGCCAAATATTGCAAAAATTTATAAAGATGACGGATTAATACGAATTTTGGTACACATATACGGCCGTATTCATAAACGTTCTACAAGCCTGTTTTAACTAAAATGGCGTTAAAAATCTTTTGTCCTTATCTGTCACTTTGACATTTGTGTTCATAAGACGGGGACAAAGCACATTTTATTTAACAGAGGCATTTTAAGTTTTATGAATAAGGAGATAGTGTATAATCTGGATTAGCATACGAGTATAAATATAATACTTTTTAGTCCGGGAATTATCGTCTAAGGGGGCGAAATAGGGGACGAATACTTAAAGGAGCTACGATATTAAACGAGTTCCACGCGGACGAAGTCGCGGGCAGAAGCTACTATTACATTACATAACTAAGGCTATCCAGGTGGGATTGTATACCTACTTTGTTCGATGTTTTATCATATAGCGTGAAGATGCGTTACTGATTATTGTAACTGTACTACATGCGGGGTGAAATATTAAATGGCAGGGCACACAGTAATTAATAATGCGCCGTACGGGCAGAGCCGCCGGATGTAACGGAAAAAATCGCCGATCTCAGAGCACTCTGTATTTTCGAAGCGATTTTATTATTGGCCTGAGCCCACACTTGAGTTTGCCTATGAAGGCTCAACCCCTGAGGATTGCATTATGAATGATACGTGCGTATCGACCATGTAGGCGTATTACTTGCAGTTTAAACGTTAATATAACTTCAATCATTCGAGTTAAGAAGAACGCTTTGAGCACCGGAATCGAGGGTTTGGTATGGTCTTTTAAAAACTGCAGTTTTATTTGCTTCTGAGATTTATAAATGACAGTCTCAATTATAGGCACTATAATTTTCTCATTAGTTCCAGTCACATAACACGGTCACTGCCGGTTTGCGTCCACTTAACACTTTCACTGCCAAGAATCGCTACGCGCTACGCTCGTAGCCGATCCCGTGGTGTTCCTCGTATATAGCGTATTATCGACGTAGCGGGCGCCTACGCCGTAGTCGATTTCTGCTACATACGAGGAAAACCACGGGATCGGCTAAGAGCGTAGCGCGTAGTGATTCTTGGCAGTGACTGTTAGGTGAGTTTGTGAACTAAAATATTTTTCGTTTTTTTTGTAGAAACCTATTCAATTTCTATTACTAGAAAAGTGCACGCTAATCACTGTTTTGGGCATGTAGTAATGATATTATTTTTAATGATATGATGTTGTTTTTCAGAGTATCGCTAGCTGAAGCTGGTCGCGTAATAGGCGCAATGACCCTAGGCGGGTAATACACAAAAATAAAGAAATTAGATAATGATGCCATTACTAATATTACTGCTTATATAAATCACCGGTTTCAATCAAGTGTAGAAATGATTGTAGTATGCAGAAATAATCGTTGTTAGATTACAAACCCAACATGCAACATAACATGTTTAAGCTCCATCGTTCCCAAGGAAATTGAAACAATTCACAGCAAGCACCGCATCTGAGATCGATGTTAATAAGTCAATAAAACGTGGTCGATTGAGCCAATCTTATTTTATGACTCCCCCGACTGCAAGATCAGATATCCTGTGTAAAGAAAGTTACAAAGTTCGCTTTATATCTGCAATGGAAAAACAATAACGTTCTTCGGAACTCATAAACTGATAAACAAGTATTTACATAGACGGTAGGGTTGTGGATCGAGCTGGAAAGGTGTGTAGTTCTGGCGCAGACAGAAACTTGACTGCAAATACAAGTTACATAAATCATTCAAGTTAAATTATTTAGTATAGTATATAATTATAATAATTTTACTTTAATAGTATCCCATTTAATATTACCCGTCTAAAGTAGGAAATTCCTAATAGACATCATACATTTATTTTCTATATTTTATACTGCACGACAACCCTATACTGAATATACATTTTTAAAACAGTCCGAGCACTCCAGCAGACCAAAAGTAAATAAAAAAGAAAATGGCTCCGCCCCGTCATAGACAACCTATTTATCCCGGGGCATGGCGCGACCCTACGGACAGTTAGATACTGACTTTGATGACTTTATATCCTCTGAATCCAATAAGAGCAGGGAGTTGCCAGCTAGGAGCACCCGGGACCAATAACACTCTTCAAATGTTATATGTTATTACCTACTGGGTACCGATATTAAGTTCTTAACGAGCAGTGTGTCTTTATTTGTCTTCAAAGACTTAGAAATTGCTAATATGTATGATGCATATATTGAGGGAAAATAAACTCTCTATCGGTTTTATGGCACTTCTCTCTACCAAGCTAGGTTGGTCAACTCCAACCTAGCAAAGTTTTTTTTAAGCAAAGTTTGAATGCTATTTAAAACGCTGCGTAAAAAATAACTTTTTCGTCAGTGTCTCTTTAAGAATTTGGTTCAAAACCGATTTTTTTGGCTTATTCCCCTGAGATCGTTTTGTTTACTTAAGGGAACCCTGAATAAATTTGCCGCTTTCACGCGGCTTACAAATCCCACGAAAACTATTCTTTTTTACAGGTAAAGACCAAATTGCGAATAAATTGTTTTACGACACACCTGGCCATAATGCTAGTTTTACTGCACGCTGCGCGTACGGTATAGCTCGCATTGTGGCCAGGTGAAGACGTAAAATTGTGTATTCACCACGGGCGGTAATGTGTAAAGCCCCAGATCGCATATTTATGGCCCTCACCTTCGGTTCGGGCCACAAACACCTGCGATCTGGACTTTTCACGAATTCACCGCCCTTGGTACGTAATGTACTATAACGTGGAATACCTTATGCTATAATCCTGCACTACATAGATATACACACTACAGATATTGATTGTGAGGATAGGCGCCTATTTTATTTAGAATCGTTTTGGGTACCTGTAATTCTTTGACACCATACGAATATAAGCCAAGGTATTCACAACATCTGTTTTTTTTTAAGTTGAGTAACTTAGCCAAATAAAAATTATGTTAGCATAATAATCGGAAGCTTAATACAGATATTACCTGACCCACATACATTGTCTGTGACGTTGTCCTACAACCAACCCTTGACTGAATAGCAATCGGGCATTAATATGTACATACCTAGCTTCATAAAATACTCAAACCAATGTAGGAAGTTAAAAAATATTAAATCTTATACGCAGCCCCATGAAGATTTTATCCCAAGCAATCATGCTGGCGAGGCACTTCATAAAATTAAATTCTTATCGTTTATCAGAGGAACCTGTTAGTTATAATAATGAGGTGACGTACCTTTTCCTGCTGAAGGAAATAGCAATATTCCACAGTAGAGTACGAGTATAAAATATTTTCTTTAAGTGTACGAAATATATTCTAATAGTTAATTCAGTTGTGCAACATGTACTGGCGAGGAAGCGAGCAAGGCATTCCTAATATACGTATTATTAACAGTAGTCAGCATCATATATTTAGCAGCAGCTAAAGTAGCCAAATATATCGTAACACATCCCTACTCCTATAGTAATAAAGCCGTGATCCGACATATTTGGCTACTTTGGCCGCTATTAACTATATGATGCTGACTGTACCTCATTCCATAATTTAAATGGACAAATTCGTCTACGTCTCTTCTTATCTAAGCAAAGGGAAATATTGTACTTGTTTTACTTACTTCGCTCATTAAGTGCTTTTCAATCATACAACTGCAATTCATTTTGCGCCTTTACATTATTTTCTTGGAAATCACGTGACGTTAAATCGCACGATTATCCTAATATTATCTGGAATAAGGTATAGGTAGGGTCTACGCATGATAACAACCTTTTGTTTTAATTATTTTTTACATTTATTTGGGAGATGAACCAAAGTGATTCATTATCAAAGTTGTTACTGAAAGCAATTACGTTGAATACTAAAATATGTGAACAAATAATAATAATAATGTGATGACAATGTTGTTGGTACTCCCACTCATGAATTGTTTATTGTATACTTTAAGTTAGGTACTAAATTTTTTCTACATATTATTATTTGTTAACATATTTTAGTGCAGCAAGAAACAGAAATGAATTATTTTGTTCATACCAAGTTTGCAATATTTTGAATAAGTCCACTGAGCCAATTTATCAGACTTTTCCCCTACTTATGAGAGCTCAAAAGGGTAATCTTGATTCCCATTAGATTTTCATGATTTTGGAAGTCAACTGATGGAAAGTTGGAAACCTAAACGTGCAGTGTTTTCTTATCTAGAAGAACCTAATACTGTGAGATCGATGATAACGCTTTTATACCTAAATAGGTAGTGTAGTGCCGGTTCCCTTTCAATCAAAATGCACTGAAGGAATATGTAGGGAAAAAGTATCCACGGAGATTGTACCACTTCTCAGGCACTCAGTGACGTCAAGGTTTACGAGTACCTATAGGTCCTATTCTAGGCTCATGATATTATTTCAATTATCAAATTTCACGTTTCTTAAGTCCGAGATCGTTGAACAAGGAGTCAAAGCATGAGTGTGCTCGGGTGGGTAACGACCTCTCGACTCCAAGTGGCGACTGCTCACGAACATCCCTTTGATCCACCATTCAGCCGGCCTTGTCGCCTAATGAGATGGCAGTCATTCTGAAAAACGCTCTTAAAACCGCCACAAAACGTATACCTATTTCACTCGCCCTTTATAAAATTATTTGTCGCCATCACCGTGTTAAATGAATGCACAAAAAGTTCAGCGCTACTTTCCATTTGTTTGAAAACCTGCGTTTCATTTGACTGATCGATTTTCAACGGACAACTCAATTATGCTGTTCTTTTTAATGAAACAAAAAGTTTTGTTAAATGAAAACTGTTTGTTGTTCAAGTGAATGCGAACGTGAAAAATCGGATTCGACTTTTATTTGTGTGTTATTAAAACACGGGTTAGAACGATTGCTTATGCACATGCAGCATAGTTGACTGTCCAGCGTAGGTATTTTTATTGAATGGTTGCGGATTAAAATATCTATACTTAACCATTCTAAAGAGGAAAAGTGTGTGAGATTATAGCTTTGATCAACCCTCGTTTATAGAATGGGATTGGAGATGTCAGTTTTGTCATACCTATCTGTCACATTTTATATGAGCAGTGTGCCATTTTGTCATTTATCGCCGTGGATAAGACAACCGTCACGTCTGACAAGTATGCGAGTGCGAGAGTGACGGATGTCTTATCGACAGTGATAAGTGATAAAATAGCTAAAACGCCTGCAGAGTTTAGTAGGTTTCTATGTAGTGAATAATCTCCGAAACCAGGAATCCGATTTAAAAATATTTCTCGTCTGTGTATAGATTGGACTTTATTTAATTCTATCAAACATAGCGAAAGCAACAGCTTTGCCATTATTGCTTAGTAGTAGTTTTATAGTTGATATCGCATATTCCGCATAGATCTGTGAGTTTTATTTTGTTATTAAATAGGTAGGTACGAATTAAGTTAAATTACTACTTACAAAAAAGTTCATAGCTTCCAAAAATAATAAGCCAGATAACATTAAGCTCATTTGGAGTTTCTCATTTCACAAAATATTGAGGCACGGGTCGGCGAAGCTTGGTCACGCTATGGATTTTACTGTTCTACCTACGCTTTTCCAGCCTTGTTACGATATACTTACACTTATAGGTATGTAGGTAAATACACTGCGGCAAGATTCAAAATTCAAATATAGGCAAGGTATACGTCACAATGAGATATTAGAAGCGTTCGACATGTGGTGTTGGAGGCGAATGGAGAAAATTAGCTGGAGAGAGAGGGTAACCAATGAAGAAGTGCTGAATAGAGTGAAACAAACCAGGCAGTTAGTGAGAAACTTAGAAAATAGAAGAGGGAAGATGATACGACATGACAAGTCTTCATACTCAATATAATTGAAGGAAATATAGAGGGGAAGCGAGGAAGAGGAAGACCTAGAATAAACTACATAAAGCAGCTCGAAAAAAGAGTTGATGTTAGATCGTATCGAAATGTTAAAGAGGTTGCCTAGGATCGTAGTAAATGGAGGGCCTACTTAGAGCTACACCGACAAGAGCTTAGCTCTTAAATAAGCAGAGAGATACGGCACAATATTTGCCACGTCAATCCCTAATCGTTGACACTTATGGTTGATCTCTTCGTTCGCTCGCTCGCTCGTTCAACTAAGATTGATAGTGTCAAGTATTGGGTCAGTGTCGAACTCTGGGACAAACGTCCTTATGGGACGTGAATTGCATCGCACTCGCGCATGTTGGCTGTACACTAACTCAAGAGGAATTGTATGAAACAGGCCGATTCCCATGTCATTACAGCGGATACGTACCAACATCATAAACGCTTATATAAATTTTAATAGATGTAAGTATTAAATTTTTAAGGACTTAATATTGGGTAGGGTAGGTACATTAAACGTCCTCCGTAAGTTGATATTCACCTAACACAAAGTTTTCGTATCTCACGGGCGCAGCTCCGTGCTATCTAGCATGACCCGACTTTCTCGGTCTAAACTCTATATTAAGATAATTTTGCAAAGGACAGGAATTCTGTTTTATCGTCAACGACGTTACACGTTACTTCAAGATAAGCAACTAGCAGGTGGATAATTAGTTTGTTCTACTCCCTTCCTCGCCCCTGTTTTATGGATGCTCCTCTTAGCATACGAACGTTGCTATTTTGTTTTTTACTGGAGTGAATTCAAGTAAGAAGATGGTGGAAAAATAAAATTCATTAATGTTTCTCTTGGAAAACATTTTAATATACACGGTTCAAATTAGAAATGTTTCTAGTCAACTGGCACTAGGAAAGAAGTAGATTTTTGATGCTATTCGCCATTTAGGAAGCGACATGATAATAATATGCATGATTAATTTATTAACCTAAATACATAATAACGTTCATTAAACTTATTTGAATTATAATGCCGTTAATGGTCGTTTGTCTTTGACATGTGTTTATGAGAAAGGGCCAAAAGACAATATGGTTAACAGAGTTTTTTCGAAGAAATGTTTAAGTCTTAACCAATAACCAGCGAATTAATTAAGCGATAAAGTGTTGATGAGCTGCATTATTCCTGTTAAACCTCAGCTAACCAACCGGCGAGTGCGTAGCGTTATCGTTTATGTAAAAGGCTTGTAGTAGCTAATTCGGGAACCTGTGCAAGCGAATTACGTGTCTTAAGAGCTGTGAAGGAGTTTAAAGGCAAACTCCGACGCTGCTTGCGCCACATGATTAGCCCGCCGGCACGTTGCGAGGCGTCTTCTTAATTCTTAAGCGTAGGCGAGATCTCAATATCAAGCAGGAAAAACAAAAACTAATAATAATGCACAATGTTTCTATTTACTTTTTTCAAAGTCAAAGACAAATAAGAACCGGTGTAATACGACGCAAATAACGTATTTATACAGGTTGTCATTATTTTTAACTATGGCTATATGGATAGTTAAGGAGTTTTACATGCCTATGTCTACGTGTGTACCTTGCTACCTACCATGTTTCTGTAAATATTGCTATTGTGATTTGTATGTATTTTTAAATAAAAAGGAAACTCACTTTTAGCTTAGACCCCCTAGTTGGCCCGCATTTTTCTTTTTTTTTACCGACAAAAAATGGAGAAGGTTCTCAATGAGGGTTACCTCGAGTGAATTCACCGCTAGAGGCGCTAATGGCGCGTTGGGTCTCCAAAATGTCAAATGCCATAGTTTGTGAGTGGATTTCGCGGCTTTATGCATAATTTCTAATAATCTTGTGAATATATTGCATAGCTGAGATTAATTATGGCAAATACGAGATGCGGGTCAATGAATATCAGTGCTTAAAATGCGGATCTAGAAAAAAGAGGTGCAAATTTAAATCGGAGGTATTAATAGATTTAGATTTCTTTATTTCATAATATGTAAAACAATATAAATTACCCTAGGGCAAATCCCAATCTTACATGACTTGATGTTTTGATCGTCAAATAAAACTAAAATCTTGAATTAAAATAACATAAAAAATGTACAAATTATAAATGTCCATACAGAAGTTAATTTAAACTAAAATAAGGCAGCCGTTAACCATTTATTGATCACAAGAACAAACGGCATTTAATCTTATACCCAATCACAGTTACCCGAGTTTACAGTATATATAATTACCATCAACCATGCTGCATTAAAACCTTTTACAAATTGACCTGGTTTTAAGTGCGGTCCCTCGTTGAAATTGATCAATCGCGTTGATAGTAGTAAACCGCGTAAAATCGCTTCTATCTAATGGCCTTTCGAGTTGAAACTATGCACTGGCTTCGAACGCAGAAAGAAACTCCATTTTAGAGTAAAACTTCCAAAAATTAATTGCATAGATTGAACGATAAATATACACTTGGATGATTGAATATCGATGAAAAATTCGAACAACGTGTAACCTAATATTTATTTCATGTTTCAACGCTTTCAATCCACGCCTGACTCGCAAATGTTTATTTACTTATTGCAATAAAAAGTATTTATATTTAGCGTCGATGAATGTAAATTAACTGAACGAATAGCTACGCATTCTTCTTTTGTTTTATATGACTGTTTAAACATTAACAGAAGGAACGAAACTATTAGTCGATACGTACCCTCATTCCTCCCCGAGAGTAACCCATGAAGATTGCCTCCACAAGCACAAACTTCCAAGTCACAACTAATGAGCCGGTGAACTGTTTCTCACGAACGCCCTTAAGTATCGCCATAATAGTCTAAATGACGTACTAATTGGCCAATAGGCTTGTTACAATTTTAATTGGGGTCTCGCGTTTATATTTCTTCTAGCAGTTCTCAATATACGTAAGCGAAAATCGTGATTAAATGTGCTTACTTGAGATGTCATGCTCGGTATTGTAACATATAAAACGAACTAAAAATTATAATTTTTCTGTTCCTAGGAACACTGTACTATGTACCACACTATCATCATTGTCGCTTTTACCTGGCCATACACATAATATTAGCCATGTATTCAGGACTCTGAGAACAACCGAAATAAGTAAGGGACATACGAAAGTGACTATCACAAGTACAAATGTTCAATGATTTTAATAGTACATTGTGATACAAGTGAGATATGTTGATAACTACATCAGAGGCAGAATTAGCACGCGATCCGCAGGTGAGCGTAGTAGCAGGGTAGCCGAGGATGTATTTATCAAAGCTCACGAATTTCATACGACGTTTTTCAACACATTTTGCGAGGAAAAAATCCTTTTCATAAGATGAAAATTTTATAGGCCTGCCAAGTTATTTTCTTTACTTATTTGATGGCAACAGGTTTTTACTCACATGTTGTACGTATATATCGCCAGTCAGAGGTGGAGGACGGGAACAGGGCGGGCTC
Organism: Epinotia bilunana; assembly: GCA_947049275.1. Classification (NCBI taxonomy): domain Eukaryota; kingdom Metazoa; phylum Arthropoda; class Insecta; order Lepidoptera; family Tortricidae; genus Epinotia; species Epinotia bilunana. The sequence continues at coordinate 14,758,321 of OX346257.1, forward strand.
CGGGTACGGACTTGCTGAATCCCGCAGGGCCCGAGAGTCATCACCGTTATCGGTGATCGGCTCAGAGGACCTGCGGGGATTGGCGGAGCTGTACCTGGGGGCCTCCATGTCTCCCATGTCCTGTGACGAGGCTGTCCAGGAGGAGGCTGCCGACCTTAGCAAGCCCAAATTATAAAAGCGCCAATGGCGGGTCTAAGGTGTGTACAAATTAATTTACAACACAACAAGGCGGCCACTGCCCTTCTGGCAAGGCAGCTAAAATGCGACAAATTCGATATTGCTCTTATTCAAGAACCATATATATATAAAAGTGAAATAAGAGGTTTAGGTGGAACGGGAGGAACAATTGTTCACCTGTGTCCAGATAATAACAATAATATGAGGACATGTATATATGTCAAAAATGGCATCAACGCTATGCCTTTGCATGATTTCTGTTGCAGGGATCTCACCACGGTGATGATCCTAAACAAGGGGGAGGGTAAGGAGCTCATACTATCATCAGCCTACCTCCCCTACGAGGCAACGGATCCCATCACACAACAACTGCGGGATCTCGTTGCATACGGCAGCCGGGCGAACACCAACCTGATCATCGGCTGCGACGCGAACGCTCACCATGTCATCTGGGGTAGCTCAGATGTCAACAGGAGAGGAGAGAAGGTACTGGATTTCCTGGTAAGCTCTTCTCTACAAATACTGAACAAAGGCAATGAACCTACCTTCGTCAACTCTAGGCGGGGGGAGGTTATTGATTTAACGTTGGCTACTAACAACACTTGCAACAAAATCAACTCATGGCACGTATCTGATGACATATCCCTTTCGGACCACAGATACATTTGCTTTAGGTACCAAACTAAAATAAAAACAAATACGGTACGTAAACGGAATCCTAGGAACACGGACTGGTCGGCCTTTAGAAATGATCTCAAAGTGGACCTAGGAGACCCAAAAGGTAAGCTAAACTCTATTATTGACATAGAATTCGAAGCGGACAAAATAGTAGAAGCCGTATACACGGCCTTCACTAATAACTGCCCGGAAAAGAAAACCCTGTCTAAAAAGTTACCATGGTGGACCCCAAAGATAGTCAAGCTCAGGAGGGAAACCAGGGCAATATTTAATGACGCAAAGTCATCCAATGACTTCGGGTACTATGCACAAAAACTCACAGAACTCAGCAAGGCTGTGAGGAAAGCCAAAAGGAGAGCATGGAGGAATCACTGCGATCAGATTGAGTCAATACCGGAAGGAATGAGACTAACAAAGGCATTAGCAACCACAACGTCGGTACCGCTCACATCCATCAGGGACAATGACGGTAGAATGACGAAAACGGGGCTGGAGACCCTTAAGATAATGTGTAACACACACTTCCCAGGCTCAGTAATACACGACAGCGTAACAGACGACGGTGCAATTAGTGCGTTGGAACAAACCACAAGTACAACGAGACACAATTGGGACACGTCTAAAAAGGTAGTAGATCATAAAAAGATAAAGTGGGCACTTTCAACATTTCAACCTTTCAAAGCCCCGGGGCCAGATGGAATCTACCCCATTCTACTACAAGAAGGCGCTAATGTACTAATCCCGCACCTTAGCAGATTGTACAGGGCGTGCTTGGCCTTCGCACACGTACCGCGTGTGTGGAGGATGGTAAAAGTAACCTATCTACCCAAACCAGGTAAGGCGGATTACAGTGAAGCCAAATCGTATAGGCCGATAAGTTTATCGTCGTTTTTCCTCAAAACACTGGAGAAATTGGTAGATAGACACATAAGGGATGGCCCATTAAGGAGACATCCGCTGCACGAACTGCAATGTGCATACCAGCCAGGGAAGTCAACGGAAACCGCACTTCACCTGGTAACAACCAAGGCTGAGTAGGCTATAGAGAATAAAGAACTATGTCTGGCAGCTTTCTTAGACGTGGAGGGAGCGTTTGATCGCACCACGTATAAAGCTATCAGCGAAGCAGCTGCAAAACATGGTGTAGAGCCGACCATTTGTAAATGGATAGGCAACATGCTAAATGGCAGACTAATAAAGTCATCTCTCTTGGGGGATGAGATAACGGCCACGGCCACAAAGGGATGTCTGCAAGGTGGGGTACTCTCACCAACTCTCTGGAGTTTGGTGGTGAACTCACTCCTGGTGGAACTCAATAAAGGTCCCACCCACACGGTAGGATATGCTGATGATTTAGTAATACTGGTGAGTGGGAAGTTCCCAGGCACGGTATCAGAAATCATGAACAAGGCACTGAAGACAGTGGAGAGATGGTGCGACCAGCACCAATTATCCATTAATCCAGGCAAAACTGTAGTAATACCCTTTACTAGGAAAAGGACCCTTCGCGGCGTACAGCAGTTAAAACTGTACGGGAGGGTACTAGAACTGTCCAACGATGTGAAATATCTAGGTGTCACTCTGGATAAGGAACTGAATTGGAAGAAGCATACAGATCTCACCATTACAAAGGCACTCAGGGTATTTGGAATGTGTAGATCAGCGTATGGCAAAACATGGGGACTGAACCCAAAGGTACTGAAGTGGATCTATACCATGATGGTGAGGCCCATATTATTGTACGGTAGCCTGGTGTGGTGGCCAAGGACTTTAATGAGCACATGCAGAGATGCCCTGACGAAGGTACAGAGATCGGCATGCATGGCTATAACAGGGGTGTTTCGAACCACGCCTACAGCGGCGCTAGAAGTCCTACTGGACCTACCGCCACTTCACATGGTGATTAAGTCAGAGGCGCGCAAATCGCTCTATAGACTAAGAACTCTTGGACTGTGGAGCGACAGCAAGCCAAAGACTAAGCACAAACATGGAGACTGACAGTCTCTTAGACAGAATAACAAACATGGGATGTGACAAAATGCTACCCAAGTATGTATTCCATAGGAACTACACAACAAAAGTTCCATCCAGGGCCGAATGGGCCGAAGGTCTAGAACCACCGAGGTCTGGTGTCGAAGACAGTATATGGTACACGGACGGATCTAAAATGGGATCCGGTACGGGAGCAGGCATTTATGCGATTGACTACAGTAGTAGTGTAAGCATGGGTAGTTTGGCAACCGTCTTCCAGGTGGAGACATACGCCATAATTGCCTGTGCACAGGAGAATATAGACAGGCAAACCAGAGGGCAGACCATCTATATCCTCAGCGACAGTCAAGCGGCCCTTAAAGCGCTTACGGCGCCGAAAGTGGATTCTAGACTAGTCTATAATGGCGTCCAGGCACTGAACAAGCTTGGGAAGCACAATAAGGTGCAACTAGTTTGGATACCGGGGCACGAGGGCTACATCGGCAACGAAAGAGCGGATGAGCTTGCAAGAGGGGGTCTACAAATCACTTTGTGGGTCCAGAACCATTTGTGGGACTCTCGCAGAGAACCATAACTTCGGCCTTTAAAGCCTACGCCAAAACCAAACACCAACACGAGTGGAGGAATGAGGCGGGCTTAAGGCACTCTAAGCTCTTCATAGAAGGAGTGGACTCGGGCTGGACTAACAAGCTCTGGAAATCCAGCAGGAAGCAACTCAGAATCATATCTGGGGTGTTCACAGGTCACTTGGGAGTCAAGGATCTCTTGGCCAAGATGGGACTGTCGGACAGTTTAGACTGTAGAATGTGTGGCGAGGAGGATGAGACCATGGAACACTTACTGTGTGAATGTCATGCTCTTGCCAGACAAAGAATGAATTACTTTGGTAGCGACTATCCGCAACCAAGGGAGTTCAAGGTGCTCCCGCTGAGCTGCATCATCCGCTTTGTGGAAACGATGGAGCGAGCTTGGGAGTAGGCATAAAGGAGAGGGCAAATGCACAAAAGATCCCGCTGGGTCGAAGTGCATCCGAAAGGGCCCTCATCTAGATAGATAAGATAAGATAAGATAAGACGTATATATCGCCAAGAATTTCCAGTGGCGTCCATTCTTTTTATCACTTTTCTATTCATCACGAGTCAACATTTTTGTTAATAACAAAACACGCATTAACAATGTTTACAAATATCTGTGAAATAACCGGTAAAACCGGTGAAATAACCAGTAAATAAATAATGGCGCGCAACAGTTTTTTTTCGTGAAGTTTGCGCTTTGCGCGCGCATTAGATGAAATCTATAAACCGCCAATACAAAATAAAATAAATATTTTCGTTTTAAAATGTTATCTTTATTAATTCATGCAAAATGTTATCAAAAATGAATAGTTTTACTAGATTAAACGTTTCTATATCATATCCAAAAAGAAATAGTCAATTTATTAACAAATAGGATTTAATTTGTTTAATCGAGTAAGAATCCATTTGCCGAGAATTAAATAAAAAGCTGTACATTCTGTACAACCCGGTTAATTTAAGAATGCACCGTGTTCATGCATACATCTTGCTGCAAAAGGTGCCAAAGTGACTTAATTGGGATATAACCATAGCACACAAGTGTCGTAATGTTATAAAACACGCGTGTTTAATATCCAGGATTATGAGCCTAAAAGCGACACAATAAGAGGTACGTTACAAGCAATTGTGTTGAAAAATATATTTTTCTATCACAAAGTTTTTACAAACACATAACTACTGAAAGTTTTTTTTTTACAAAAGGAACTTAAAAATATCAAGTAGGTAACTAAACATTAAAACCATACATTTTATTGAAACCACATGGTCAAAAACTTTACTCGTCCAAATGCGGTAGCTTTTGAAATGCACATTTTTCACAATACAATTCTTCTGATTTTATTACCATAATATAAATAACAGCCTTTGCAAGCGAATGAAACGTCACTTTAAAATATATTTATGCATTAGTAATGTTGACTACGTAGACTGAAAAGTGCGAGTACTTAATATTAATCGCAGCTTTCCCTTATTTATTTCCCAGGCTACACCTTGTTAACTTTGTAAAAGGTCGCTGGGGAAATATACTTTCTTGCTCTAAATTTGTTCCTTGACCAATGCAAGACTCCTTTTCATATTCTGTAATGTGACACTTTAGAGAATTTACAACCTGGAGAAAAAGGAATCCGTCGAGCGAGGCGGACTCGCACACAAATTGGTTCCGTTCCGTAACACTAACGTAATTTCTTGCAATTAACAATGCCTGGCGACGTTTGCGTAGCACCACATCTTGGCACTAAAGCATTTTAATGAAGGAGAGGGGCTCCTGCAAGTTTAATAATTACTCTTTATCTTAACATATCGGGTTTATTATATTAGCATGGGAGTATTATAAAATCTTTGATAAATGTCAAGAGAAGTGAAATGAGCCCCGTGACAGACGAACGGTCGGTAGCAGGGTCCCGTTGGCACCCTTTGTATACGGAACCCTAATAAGTGTAATTAAGTTTAGTAAATTACAAGATAAGTGCGTTTACTTACTTTCTGATAGTACCTAATTCTGTGTGTCTCCCTGTTACCTTTTCACGGCTAAATTCCTGAACGAATTGTGCTGAAATTTGGTATGGAGAAAGCTTGCCCTAGAGATGGTTGTAAGGTATTTTATTTTTTGAAGGGGATAGTTGGGCAATTGACACAGGCCGAGTTACATGCGGGCGAACCTGCGGGCACCGCTAGTAAATGTTAAGCTTATTGAGTAGTCTTTATCTGTAACAGAAAATACGATAGTTAGACACTGCACATCCTTCTCAACAGAAAAAAAAACATTTATAAAAATAAACAGCAGTTTATTTAGGTACAGGGTCCTGAAGTTACTAAAGTTACGTTCGGAAATTCAACCCAAAATTTAGTGATATAACAACTTATATCACTCAATTTATATCACCAACGTAATCGGGGAAAACACTGTTCATTTCCGAATAGATACATAGGAATAAACCAATCGTTAATAAAAATGGTAGGTATTCGTTACGTTTGCCAAAAATTCACCGCGCGATAGAGAAAGGCGCCACCACGTAAATCGAAAGTCGTAACTCGCAATATCTCCCTTTCTGTCGCTTGAATATGCAAGTGCGACAGAGATGCATCACCAACGAACGAATGAAGCGTTTCATAGTAGCCGTTCTGGCTTGCAGTGCGCCGGTGGTCCCCGCCGCCGTAAATACGCAGAACTTTGCTGCCAAACTTCCCGGCTGCACTGTTTATGAACGAGCCCCCGCGCTGGGGCCGGCCATCCGAATAAATGATAAACCGTGTTATTTTCCAGAACAAAAATATGTACTGCACGAAAAAATTACCTACGCGCTTTTCCGGTGGCTGCCGTGGCGTTTGTCATTACGTTATGCGAACAAAATTTTGATGGAATAACATCGTTATTTCTGTTGGAACAAAAATTGCATTGCAATTTTTTTATTGTATGAATATCCCCACTTTTATGTCTTTCTGAACTATAATCTCGGCCCTGGTAAATAATATCCAATCAAGTTAACCGTCAAGGAAGCCGCTATCAATATTTTTTTAATAACGGTTTAAGGAAGTTAAACGTAAGGGTTAAACGGTTCCTAGGAAAAAGTTTAGTGCATACAATAGCTGTACTTAGCTCATTCAATTAGCAGGGACGCGGTCCTCTCCGTCTCCAACGCGCTACGCTCGTAACCGATGCCGTGGGTTTTCCGCTAAGTAGCGGAAAGCGCCTGCGGCGTAAACACCCCATGGCGATTTCCACTTTCCTGGCAGTGAATGTGTTGATCTACTTCAGCGCAAATTGGCCCTAAAATAATTCGTGTAGCAAAAGATCCGGAATATTCTTCAATTATTTTTGTTTCCATTACAAAAGCCATAGATTTGCTACACATTGAAAACATGGATGTGGAAACTAATACGAGATATTAGATATTATTTAGCTATAGAAACATTAAAATAAACATACTTCTAAATAGAAATTCCGAATTAACTCAAACATTGCAAAGAAATATATCTCTCGTATAAAATATCATAATTAATTATTGAAAGGAAATCACTTTAACGTATTGCAGCAATATGTAATAGATAAGGGGGAATATTCATATGACTCCGAAATGCAGGGGGCTTTATCGAACGGGGAACACTTTATGGCGAAGGAAGGAGAATGATGATGCGGTCTACACTTATTGACAGGTTGGGCACCCCTGCCTGCCGCTATACGGATCACAATGTACCTCGACCCGTCTCACCTCATCCAGCATATTTAGACCCCGAGACTTGTACAAACTACGCATAGTCGGGAGTCAGACTTATATTAATTCGCATGAGGCGAGTATTGGAGAGTATTTTGGATACTTCCCGATAGTTCATATAAATACATAAGGTAATTTGAAGTGATGCACTTCAACTTGTATCAAGAATTTTTCTTCTAGGTACTGATTTAATAGTAAAGATGGATTTTGGAGATAGCTGTCATATTTATGAATTAGCCTCAGGTATAATATCATCATAATAAGCTGATGATTTTACTTCACCCATTCGAGGCTAAAGACGATAATAAGAGTCAGTAAAATGCTGCTAAGCTCTACGGCGTAGCACTCGTAGCGTTACGTGACCTCAAATCGGTTAACTAGGCAGGTGCTTATTAGGCAAAAGGTTTGTAAATTATTTTATCATAGGTAAATGTTTTAACATGGGCAGCAGATGACCCTGTCGAAAATTATCTAAGAGCAGTGGAGTCGCGCTTCTGTCACGCGACGGTCGCGCGGCTGTCGCGCTACTTAAATATGTATGGATACGAGTCGCGCTACTGCAGCGCGACTCAGAAGCGCTACAGTCGCGCAACAAAAACGCCTATATGTGAAAGCGCTCTTAGGGACGGTTGTTCAAACGATCGGTAATCATACGATGCTTTCTCTGAAAATACTTCCGTTTACTCATTTTTGTTTCTTCTGGGGTTAGATAATATAAGTAGGTCAACCCCTAGCACCCGTTTCATAACCCAAGAGTACCTATTGAAAGAAAGGGAGCTCGTGGAGGTATCAAGTTGAAATTAATATGAAATACTTGTAAATAAAACTTTAGTTAAAAGTTTACTAAAGTTAACACAAACACATTTATGATTGATGCTCAGATTAATTCTAATATTATAGAATTTAAGTTACAAACTCACAGTTTTCAGAATAATTCCTTAAGTTATAATGTAAGTTGCCTCTTGTCAATTTTCATTAATTCGAAGTCAACGTGATCTTCACTTTGGTTTTGGATAGAAAACGTATAGAGTACTTGGTTATTTGTTAGTATCCAACGTAATGGGACACCCAGAGGCCAGTAGGTACCTAAACACTTCGTGACGGGAACTCACTTTACTACAGTCACGTAACGTTTCGAACACGCGTTAGGACAGTCCAACTGTCAGTATTTCCATATAAAATTGAAATTTAGATCTATTTAACGTACGTACACAATGCGTTACGTGATCGACCTGCAGATTTCCCAAAATTAAGTTATTTAGCTACAAATAATCCGAGTTTCCTACGGAACCCTCGTACGAGAGTCCCGCACTTGGTCGGTTATCTATACTAAAATTATAAAGAGGAAAACTGTGAGATTGTATATTTGTATGTAATGGGTAATCTCAGGAACCGCTTAACCGATTTCAAAAATTCTTTCATCTGTGTGTGGAATCAATTTTATGTTTTATCCTGCGGATTTGCCTGCGTTCTTGCAATACGTGGGTGAAAACGTGCGGGCAGTTAAAGTAAGTACAAATCGCTAAATGTCAAAGTATTACCAAGCATTATTTAGAACTGGGAAACACGCGGACGTACCCTTGCATGTCTGGTTTTTTATCACCTTTGCTTAATAATTTATAACTAATGATGACTATTCACTACATAATTTCCCATTATCTACGTTGTTTTGGAACAATACCATACTATTTGTACATGAATAATAAATTAACGAGTGAGCATTCAGGCTTGTAGCTAAAATGTACGTAATAATGTGTCTATATTATTACATACGAAATTGTGGCTCATTATGTAATGATACCCACTTGATGTTACCTAATGGGCGATCTACTTGTTTCCTTTCTTTATAGGGTATTAAGCGTACCATTATTATTTCTAAGTTGCCAGATATGCTTTTCTAAGTAAGTATATCATGAGAAGGACCAATGTTTTATAGGTAGCTACTCATACTTACGCATTCAAATTCATTGGATAGTTTTGAATGCCTATCACGAGCAATACTTAGAAGCTTAATTCTTTCATCACCACAATATTATTATATACAATAAAGACTCATACGCCAACACCCTTGCTGGTTTTGCTACAAGATAATGAATTTAGCCTTGAGAAGAAGAAAGTCACGTTGATTTATTGTCATATACGCCATGGCCATAACAACTTTAGTGGTTGTTACCTATCTTATCGACAAGTCGCCCCGATTTTGATGTTCTCGACGCTGAATGGCACCGAGACCACATTTTGAACTCGTCTATTTTTGCCTTTGTTGTTGTTTTCAAGTGCAGCACTAAGGTGGAACATCACTGGTTCCTGTCGAGCTGTTGCTAACAGATGTCGCGATATATAATTTCGATGGTTGCTCATCGTTTTACCCAAACCGTGACGAGTACCAACATGTGTTTCAAACTGCGGAAGCCGAAGAGCTTGCTACGTATGAATCGCAATCAATCTGCACTAAACAGTGTTTATTTTTAAAATGTAGTCCGAAAATATGCATAAAAGTGCTTTTTCGTGAATTTACGCAGACTAACGTAGCTAAATGTCACTTTGGAGTCTGTCATTGTCAAACATTTTGCATAAATCAAACTAGAGGGCGCAAAACTAAATCCCTAGTAGCGCCTCTATTAGGAAACAGTTAAACTAAATGTACTTGTGTCAGGCACTCTAGAATGCTGAATGAAGTTTTTCACTCGCTACCTAATGTCATAAGGTAGCTCAATAAGAATCTCTTTTGCTTAAATCTGTCTGTAACGCCATTATTGAACCGGGTTAAAATCCCGACGAACGTCCTTCTTTTTCGTTTTTCTTTTTGGATTTCTAAACCAATATGACCGTCTCAAGTAACTTAGATTTACTTGTAATAAGCAAAAAAACATTTTACATGTTTACAATTTCTGTTTGTATCTAGATTTTCCCACAAAAAACCCCTATATTTTTGGCGAACCTATTCTTACATGTTACATACTACATCCATAGTAATCCATACTAATATTATAAATGGGAAAGTGTATGTGTGTGTTTGTTTGTCCGACGGAAACCAAACTGAGCGACGAATTGACGTGATTTTTTAAGTGGAGATAGTTGAAGGGATGAAGAGTGATATAGGCTACTTTTTGTCTCTTTCTAACCCCCCACTTCCCTAAAATGGGGGGTGAAAGTTTGTATGGAGCTACGATATAAACGAGTTCCACGCGGACGGAGTCGCGGGCAGAAGCTTGTATATACTATTTTGGAAAGATATATCATTTAAGTACAAAGATGCCTTTCATTTAATTAGAAAATCAATTCAAGAGTATCCGTAGGTTTACAGTTGACAAATCAAAGTAAGTACTACCTACCTGTATCTATTCTATACCCTATTCTACATGAGATTACACAAATCGTGCGTAAATCTTCATGTCATTTGAATGAAAACCATTTTGATAAACAAAAACATAAATATTGTTTTATTTGAAACACATTAAATAATCGAAATAGTACTAGTAAGTACAATATTGTTAAAGGAAGATAGAAGAAGTATTTTTCCGTAATAAAACTAATGTTATACGGAATAAGGTGCCTATACTTAGTATATTAGTACATTAATTTGTGATACTCGTATAACCATATTGACTGGCGGGACTACAAAAAGGCTACGCATTATTCACAAAATGTTTTGTATTCGCCCGTGACTCGCGTCGAAAATAATTTGACCTCAAAGTATTGGAGAGTATTTTGGATACTTCCCGATAGTTCATATAAATACATAAGGTAATTTGGAGTGATGCACTTCAACTTGTATCAAGAATTTTTCTTCTAGGTACTGATTTAATAGTAAAGATGGATTTTGGAGAAAGCTGTCATATTTATGAATTAGCCTCAGGCCATCATAATAAGCTGATGATTTTACTTAACCCATTCGAGGCTAAAGACGATGATAAGAGTCGGTAAAATGCTGCTAAGCTCTACGGCGTAGCACTCATAGCGTTACGTGCCCTAAAATCGGTTAACTAGGCAGGTGCTTAGGCAAAAGTTTTGTAAATTATTTTATCATAGGTAAATGTTTTAACATGGGCAGCAGATGACCCTGTCGAAAATTATCTAAGAGCACTGGAGTCGCGCTTCTGTCTGAGAGGAGGTCTGTGCCCAGCAGTGGGACGTAATATAGGCTGATTTATTATAATGCCAATTTACATGAAGTCATTATTATAATCGTCAAAAACGAAATAGATATAATACTTATGTATAAGGCCTTCCTCTGCCTCTCTTGCCTTCAATTTTACCCTCCAGGATGTTTAGGAAGAAACTGTCATGCCTCTCCTATTTCTAATACATCCTAGCAAACATCTTTTCTCATCTACAATCCTTAAAACCTCTTCGTTCGTCTTCCTCTTCTTTTCTTTAGGCTAACATATTTTAGCCAAATAAAAGTTAAAGCTGATGTCCCGTCGTATGAGGAAGCCAAGAGGCTGGCAATGGACAGAGAAGAGTGGCGGTTACTCCACCGACAAGAGCAAGGCTTTTAAGTAATGATGATGATGATAAGGCCTTCAATATCAGATGATTCTCAATAATGGTATTGAAATGTGACATTGGATAATATCAATACCGGTGTTACCGGGATTTCGATTTAATACCTATCTAAATTTGGTTGCACATTAAAATTCACTTTTTCTTGTAAAATAAGTCTGAAATTAAAAGTGTAAACACATTTGGGTATTCACCAATTACATAACACTAAACAGTAACAATTTAATTTAAATAATAATTTGAATTTTTTACGTATTCGCAAAATTTTGGTTCATCTCCTGCATTACTTGGATTTACATTATTGGAAGTTTTGCAGCGTTAGTTTGTTTGTCAAAAAGTACATTAGTATTGGTATAATATGAAATTAAACACTCAAATCCAAAAGCAAAACCAACCTTTTTACTTAAAAAAGCTATGGCTGTTTGCGACTACTGTTTTATCTGTTCAGGGAGTCATGGTGTACTTGGAAACTGTCTATACAATAGAATTAGTGCGTATGTGAAACCCAAATACACCTTCCCTCCCTGAACCGATAGTAGTAAGAGTAAATGAATAATATTTTTTTAACAATAATGTTAAAAACCAAAAGTTTAGTAAGGTTTTATGTCATTAAAAGTTTTTGTTATCGGTTAACAACCCTAAAAACTACGTTTTATTGTGAAAAAAAGAACGAACATACCAGTAAAAAAATCAACAAGATTATTATTAACTACATTCCCCATTTACGGTGTTCTGCGTTCATTCATAGAAGTTACCCATTTTTGCGGAAGCCTATTTTACCTTCTAACAGATCAAACCGTGCTCCTACCACCAGCATCATTAGAGTGGAAAAGTGATTATCCTTCAGTAGAAAAAATATGTAGGACAGACAATAACAACTAAACTGATTAAAATAAATGTAAACTTAACTAGATTATGCGTTTCTTTTTTTACAAATGCATGAAAATTTCATATTTTTTATTAAAAACCAGCATCCGCCCGCGATTTCGTCTGCATAGACCCGGGATAAAAACTATCCTTTATTTTAATCTAGGCTCCTAAGGCCCAAATACAAAATGGCATTGAAAGTGGAAATTCAGCTCTATTCCAGTTGAATATAATTAATACCTTCGACAACATAAGTTCTTGGGCTATACCCATGGGCTTTAGGCAGTGTCTTCGTGCAAAAATTCATCCAAATCAGTTGAGCTGTTTAAGCGTGATTGAGTTACAAACATCTATATATACAAACATTCAAACTTTTGCATTTATAATATTTGTAGAATTTTTTTTTTTTTAAATACCGGTAATCCAGTATGTCAATACTGGCCCTTTTCAATTACAGTATTAGAATAATGGAAAAACCGGTCCTGGAATCCCGCAATACCGGAGGGTATTACGGGATTCCAGGATGGCGGTTTGCATTCCCTACGAGTATATGTACGTTAATAAAATTAAAATTAATTAAATACATTTCGATACCTGCTGCATATTTTGCTGCATATTTTACTACCATAAAAGAACGGTTACGGTTATTTTTTTCCGGTACGGTAAACGCTTTCATAAAAGTTGTAAAAGTAACCGATATTTCGCCTTCGGCGAGAAGCGAACTAGACCCGCTTAAGAACTAAAAAATTCAGTATCGAAATAATACCTGTTTGGAACCGGTATTCAAAGGTATCACTAGTCATTAAACAAGCTTCTGACAAAAAATTCATTTTTGGTACAAGCTTTTATTGCCGACTGTACTTTTTTGTATACCATCATCAACTACTCATTGAGACGATTCTAACGAGCCCCAACTCAACGGGGTTACGTCGGTTAAGTACTGAATTCACCTTCTGTCTCCATCATCAGATCAGCTCGATGGTACCATAATATTGAATTGTCATCCAAATTATACTTATACCCAAAATTTCAGCTCAATCGGTCACCGGGAAGTGGGTCAAATTTAACTTGCAAGATTTGATTACAGACAGACGAACAGACAACGGGACAGGTGAAAGTAAATAAAAGCTTGTAAAAATGGTAACCGATATTTCTAACTGGTCACGGGGAACCGTTGTGATGTCGCGGCGCGGCTAAACTTTACAATATAGCAGTACCGTACCCAATGAATGGAATACCGGTTTCGTACCTTCCTAGCCACCGGCCGTAACTGACATCAGTCCCTGCACCGAAGAATGCCTACGAGTATATAATTCTACCCTCACAACATTATAAAGAAGACAATTTGTAACTTAATTCATTTACATGCCGGGTAATCTAATCTCCGGTAGTTGAACAGACGATTCCTAAATAGGCTGCAGTCTGTTTATTGCATAAAAAAAAGCTCAATTCTACGTTACATCTATAGTTGCAATCTTTTACATTTAAGATTTTATAAACTATGATGTCAAGGGGGAAGCCCCCCCAGAAGATAAGACTATGTTTTTATATGTTCTATATTTATATACTATGTTAAGTTATTTATTATATCTTATGTGTATTGTGTTTACTTTACTGTTTATTTTACTGTCAATAGATGTGTAGTCGACTAAAGCGAACATTTAAATTTAACAGGTTCACCCTAAATGCATAATTGTCCGTTACATTTAATGCTACATTATGTAACATTCACTCAATCGAAACTTATAAACCCAATTTGCAAATTCATTTGATCAAATCCTATATGCAGGTATACGGTGGGTGGCACAGATTACGTTTCCATATTGTATACTCCTATCTAATAAGACGCAAAATGTATGTATAATTATCGTTGCGTGGACTAGATTATTGTTCATGGAAATCTTTATAAATCACGAACAAAGAGCAAAGCATTGAACTTCATACATTGTTGTTTGAAATTCGTTCTATCAAAACACAAATGACATGTCTCAGACGTCATTACCAAAATGAGCAGCGTAGCAAGATAAAATGAATGCTGTCTCTTTCAGCAGAAAATTAAAATGTTTACACGATGGTGTCACCGTCTGGTGAGTATAATTACTACTATTCACTCCGCTGTCTAACTAATCTTCATTTGATATCAAAGACATCTATTGAAGGTTTTAGGCAACGACCTGTCATGTGCCGCAGCCATTTTCTTTACACGGACAGTGTAAAACTCACTCACACATACAAGGCTCGGAGTAAAATTTGATGAATTTTAAATGGCTATATATTGAATATTACTGGTTTTTACGTGTACTTATTCAAAGGAGAAGAGGGTCATATATTATCTAAATATTACAATTTTAAGTTCCTGACATCAATAGATTAGCCGTCTAGTCCGAACGAAAATTGTATGGAATTCGCCAGAATCGTTGCACCTTAATGCAGCGTTTGTTGTTTCTGTTCGACGATACTATACTACTCAAAAGAAAATAGGGGCCACAAGTTTAGAGATCGTTCCGGGAAAATGATATAAAATACCTATTTAGTTTTTTTGCTATTATACTTAAACACGAGCATGAAAGAGGTTGATTTCTGGAGGATGCATCATTAATTAGCCACTTATCAATTAGTTTCTGTCCAATAATCAACAATACAATAGAAAAATGTAAGCGGCCCTTATTTTGTTGTGAGCAGTATATATTATACTGTTCTGTATAGCTTTAAAAGTCGTCAAATAGCTATTTGGATATATCAATAAATCTTACACATCATTTCACAAACTTAGTCATCGCACCTCTAAACCTCTGAACTTAAATTAATGGAGCAATCTGTGTTTTAATTTTTATTTGGTTTTCTTTTGTTTTTAAGTTAAGTTTTTGCTCATATTATGTAAATGTAGACATGAAAATGTAACTATACCTATGATCTAGTTTGCATGCGCACATTGTTATGTTGTATTTTAGTGTAGTTTAAGGATAGTCTTCGCTTGTTGTTGTTATTTTTTCCATATAAAAATTGTCATTTAGATCTAACTGACGCGCGTACAATGCGTTGCGTGATCGACCTGCTGCTGTGCATACATGTTTTGGATGGCATTCCCAACCAGAATCCCTGAATTATTGTCTACAAACTATGTTATGAGTTTTATCTTTAGTGTGCGTAATAAATAAATAAACAAAGATCGCAAGAAGTTGTTTAGGGTTTAGTATGGTACTAGTAGTAGGTATATTTTTTCACTAGTGAGATGTGCCTAATTTATTTATTGAAAAATATAATCAAAACCATAATTCAGCAGTTGAAGATATCGTACCACTTCGTATCATTTTTATTTTCAGAAACCCAAAGTTCTACCGCAAGCGCGCCTTTTTGGGGCTTACAACTAGACACAACATAGTTATAGTTAGGCATACTGAAGTTTAATTGTAACTAATCCCATATATTTTGTTAGTGTCATATAAACAACACAAAAATAATAAAGGAGCGGTAGCAACCTACAGCCAGTACAGTTAGTACCTACAAAATAAAGTATTTAAAAAAATAAGCATTTAAAACGGATTTAAATGACTTTGTGAATGTGCAAGTAGTTAAAATTCCCATTGTAATGTCATTTTTAATGTTTACTATCCACTTTTTGAAACAGCGAAACACCATTAAAGGTGCAACCCATCTAGACGGAGTGTAAAGATCCTATCAGATAAAATTAATAGTGTTGTAAAAACTTTAAATAGAACGTTAGAAGTGAAGTTTTATACTGCTATACATAATACATAAAAAAGTTCGGTTGGTTCACGCGACTAGTTAGTGCAGTTTCGGAGTTTATTATTGTAGACGGGGGAGATGGCTATCGAAACGTTGTTTCGCCCGTTATAAGCCAACATTTTGCGTTAGTAAGTAGGTGTGTTCAGTAAAAGAACACTTATGTACTAGTGAACGACGCGACGTTTGGTCACTGAACGTAATGTTTTGGATTCGAATGTATTTTTTACTTACATAAATATCATGCGGCAAATTAAAAAATGTTCTTAATTTCTCGCAGATTTTTTTTGCACTTTTATTAAGAGGCATATTTTAGAACCAGTTTTTGTATCTTAAGAAGATTGGATTTGAAATAAAAAGTTCTATGTCATCAATTTTCTCTTTTAATTTTTATGTAAAGCGATTCGAAACGTTTTCCCTTAATATTCATCATTTTAAGTTTCGTCTTGCCTTTTTGAAGTGAAAACTTCTTTAGCGGCGCTGTGCACTTTTTGGGGTGGGGAAAAGCTGTTAAACTCGCTACAGATTTTGTAAGGTGAGATTCGAGAGAGCTCACGTGACCGTAAGATGCGTAAGGTGATATTGGGGGGGTTGACGTCTTTCTAGTTGTGAGACATATCGGTTGTTACCGTTATCATTTGAATCGATTCAATGATTCGATCACGTCCACTTTACAAACGATTATCGTTAGTTGATGTGTCAGTCCATTATCATCAAATATCAAAAATGCACAACGTTAATATTCAAGTTTACACTTCTGCCGGCACTCCCGGAGTGCAACCTGGTCTTTTTTTTCAGCAGGGTTTGTAGTTTTGCTCTAGTAGGTACTTCAAAGAGCATAGAGATGGGGAACTTAATTATTGATCAAGCCGTTGGGATTCATTCTCGAGACGCAACACCTGATTAGTTATTGGATATGATATATAATACATATACATATATACTCAATAATAATAGATAATAGTTACATCAGCTCTTGATTATTATATCGAACGATATACCCTATTTACTGCAACCATATGTAACTATTCCTGGGGATTTATTAGACGGTTTATATGAGGCATCTTTTGTCAAAAAGGCAGGACAAGCCCTTTTTCATGATAGTTCTGTAGGTTGTTCTGTGAACCGATTAAGCCCGATAGAGATGTAACTAGGATACCTACCCCCAACACGAAAATAAAGGGATAAGGAGGTTTCTTTTATTTAAACACTACCCCTTTATCAAAGCCACGATAGCCTAGTGGTTCAGGCAAGCAGCTGTCAAGCGGCGGTTGGTCGTGGCTTCGCATCCCGGCGCGTACCATTGAGTTTTTCGGACCTTCTGTACGGAATGTAAGCGAAATTGGCAGCTTTATTCAAGCAATTAGCAGATAACATCGACTTTGGGTTGCATACTAAGTCGGGGTAGGTGAAATTCATATGAAACAAACATAGTGATTGAATTACTTGCTGGTTATATTGATTCCTTCACGTTGTTTAACTCACCATTAGAACACAGTATCAAAATGACTTAGACTTATAAGTAACTTTATCTGGGTTTCGGTAATTCACTTCTCCCTGGATACAACAGGACTGACTGCGAAAAACCTCTCGTTGTCTTATAAACCTTATAAACGTCTAAATCGCATCGTGTTTGAGGAGAACTATCGTAGGTTTCCGTTATGATTCGTCAGATGGCAGTCCAAAGCGGAAGCGGAAGCGGGCCTGACTAAGTATCACATTCAGGCAAATTCCATTTTACGTACTTTAATTGTATCCGAGACTACATTTCCACGTTAGTTTACTCGCTATGCAATTGATTCGGCTAAACAAACATACTATTTATAGATAATTATTATTAAAACTGAAATTCCGGTTAGAGACTTTTACATGAAATGAAACGTAACCTTCTGTCATCGTCAGACTGTCACTGTTAAAATCCTACTAATATTATAAATGCGAAAGTTTAGATGTTTGTTACTCAATCACGCTTAAATGGCGAACCGATTTGAATGAAATTTTGCACGAAGATAGTTTATAGCCTGGATTAAAATATAGGATAGTTTTTATCCCGGGTCCACGTGTACGAAGTCGCGGGCGGAAGCTAGTTGTTTCATTTTTGCCTTTAATTATTATTTATCGTTTATTATCGTGCTCTGATCGGTTGGTCCTGGTGTTTCTCATCTGGATCTTGATTTCGTTATTTACGATATCAGGGGGCCTAGACAAGGTTACAATCGACAATTGCTAACGCCAATAGAAAACGAATAAAATGTATGGGAATGACAGATGTTAACGAAAAGTGTTTCGTCGGCATCTGTCATTCCCCTACATTTTATTATTTTCTATTCGCGTTAGCGCTTGTCGATTGTAACCTTGTCTACGGCCACTGTAATGCTCATATTTCGTGTTTGTAATTGTCTGTGACACTTCGAATACAAGATGTTATAATTCATTTTTTTTCAGTGTCTTGAGTTGGAATTTTGTGTTAAGTAAGCGCAATCAAAGTGCGAGGATTCCAAATTTCCAGTTGAAAACATTGAGCTATGCAGATAAAAAAGGATATAAATATGTATGCATGTATAGGTAAAGCGTATACCTACGGCTATAGCTCATGCTTGGGCTGTTGACGAGACAAAACGCTAGATGGCGCTCGGCATGCATTTCCTTGACTGACGTCTCTATCTCTATAATCTATATATTCATAGTACTCTACTACTGAACCAGGTCGCCACTGCAATGAGATTACTTTTCTCGCCGTTATTGTCGACCAATCGGAGAGCTGCAGTAACACCTGACGGTCTCTGATTGGTCAAGCGCTCCAAACTGTCAGTCTTGCTTTAATCCAAGTTTTTAGTCAGGATACATACCTACTCATTAATTAATAATTACACTTGCCCAAAATAAACACAATTTAATAAGTTTCTATCAAAAATTTCATTTTTGGTACAAGCTTTTATTGCCCACTGTACTTTTCTGTATACCATCATCAACTACTCATTGACACGATTCAAACGAGCCCAAACTCAACGGGGTTACTTCGGTTAAATACCGAATTCCCATGGCCACCTTCTGTCTCCATCGGCAGATCAGCTCCATGGTACCATAATATTGAATTGTCATCCAAACTATACTAATACCCAAAATTTCAACTCAATCGGATAACGGCAAGTGACTGAAAAATGTATTGCAAATTTTGACGGACAACTTACATACGAACAAGTCAAGTTAATAAAAAGAGCTTGTAAAAATACGCAACAACTACATCAAATAACATCGACGACGCAAACAAATGCCATAGAGATCGGCCATTCACTGAGGCAATTTCCTAATGCCTACCCAAACTTATCTACTTATCAGAAGCCCTTCCGTGTCAGTTGTGGGTAGTTTCAAAGCATCATTTATGGAAATTTGTCGAAGTCGACTGAATCTTTAACAGGACTTACCTATTTAAGTGTCAAGAGACTATCAAGGCCGGATTTCACCAAACTGGAATAAGGACAACATGAGATGTCAACTATGAATTGACACTCTCTAGGGTTTCGAGAAATAGGTCGTCGTAATCAGCTCGTTAGATAAAATAAAATCACAAGTTTAAGTAGGCTTTCAATCGCTGTTTACATCTTGATTTTCTAATGAAGTTACGATTTTAGTGTAGCCATATTGCGATTAAAACTCACTACATGCGGCAGTGCTACGAAAAGATCCCTCCAAACTGTGAAATTCTTGCTACAGGCTACGTCGTAGCGCCGCTCAATGTCTATACCTATATTATATACACCTATAGGCACTGGTCCCACCGCCGGCTAGTAAGCTAGAAAAGTTGGGCGAGTAACGGTGCATTGCGTGCTGACCAGGCACAGTGTGATCAATCGACCTTTACAGATCCGCAATGTAATGCTATACTCGCCCAACTTTTCTAGCTTACTAGCCGGCGGTGGGACCAGTGCCATAGGGGGCTATGCGTGACTGTGTGTATCATGTAAGCGACTTTTTCAATCTTCGTAAATGAGCCTTGTTGTTTATTTTCGTTACAGGAATACTATGTTTCTTAAGATTCACCAGCACGCTCGACACAAGTCGACTCCCGATGCAAATGTAGTTTGGGAGTTTACTATGAAAAACTTTTTCAGTCTCAATTTTTTTTAACAGACACAAGTTTGCGACCTAGATGTGGCGAATCCCATTGTGTAGGTTAGTAACAGTTACATGTTATTCCAACATGCCGTTTAAAAATGGGCCAAACTGCGTCACTCCCACATTAAGGTGTCGTTTGAGGGGAAACAGTTTGTTGGTGCAGAGGCTGCTTCGGCCTTTTCTCAGTTTTTCCAACGTCTTTTTACCAGGCGTACCTCATCTTGACGTGAACTTCGGTAATAAAATGGTGCAAAGATAAGTGTCCCATCGCATCCACGTAAACAATATTTCCATGCAAGAAGTTGAAGTGGGCATATGGCGACTCAAGCCCAATAGCTCCATAGGGTCAGACACTTTGCCAGGTTATATATAGGTAGTTAAAAGGCGTGCGGAGCAGTTGAAGGTCCCGATACATTTCCTTCTCAACCTCTCTCTCTCTCTCTCTCTACTGCTGTTTATCCACGTCTGTGGAAGGTCACTAGTGTAAGGTAAGACCTATACCAATATCAAAAGATAATTCAAAGTGGAAAATTATAGGCCTATTGCTGTTCTCTCGACTTTAGCAAAATTGTACGAATCTATATTGCTTCGTGCAATATCCACACAAGTTAGGCCATTCCTACTCATACTCATACTCATACTTTATTAATAATAAAAAATTACATTTCAACATTCTACATACGTGTTATAAGCTTATGTTATTATAAAATATTATTATGGCGTATACGCCATTTATTATAAATATTATTTTAAGTTTAAAAATTCTTCAAAACTATAGAACGACTGCTCAACAAGCCATGCTTTAAGTTTATTTTTGAAACTTATAAGACTGGGGGCGTTTATTATGCTTATTGGCAATTTATTATATACCGAGGGGCCCATTACGTGTATTGTTTTAGCCATTTTGACCAGCCTTCGAAGCACCGCGGCCAGTTTGTGACCATAACGCGTGACCCGGTCGCTTCCATCTCCCCGTCTAGGCTATTTGTCCAGGTTCTCCCTGGTGTAGACGGCTATTTGTAGTAGTAAGAGACTTGGCAAAGTAAGAATACCGAAGTCTATAGTAGTACATTGTTTAACGAGGGGCGTAAGTGGAATATTGCGAACAAGAGTCTATCAGAAGCCCGACGCTGTCAGCCAGAACACATTTTTTTCAACATTTTCGTCAGTGACCACCGTACCAGGCCGCCCATAGTGGGGGTCATATTAACAGCTCTCTTTCGTCCTTGTTGAAATAAACGAGCCCATTTTTTTATCATACGAAGGGCTTACATGATGGAGAGTATCTGCCATATCATCAAAAATCTCTAGGCGATTTTCCTTTTTTTACGAAATACCTAATAACTGCGCGGTGTTCAATATTAAAAATTTCCGCATTCGACAGACATTACATTAAGTTTATCCTCGCACAGAACGAAAAACGAATAACTTTTTTTTTAATGGCGGCAATATTTAAACTGCCAGAGAGGCGGGGAAAAAAGCAGCAGTTTTTTTTTCCTACCTTAGGCCGCGAACTGCCACCCCTAGTACATACAATAGACTAAATCCGATTTACATTAGCATACTATATCAAAGTAGATACGCGCCCCTAGTTATCAGATAGTAATTAGTACAATTACGCTGTAATTGCTTGCAATAGATTCAATTAAGTTGAGAATAGGATGAGACGACAATGTTAACATCACCTGCTGTAAGTAATGGGCCGGTATTCGACTTGCAAAATCGGATTATTCATGTCGCCTGTATCTAGCTGTCATTTTAATCTGCATAGATAGAAATATGCTTGGGATTTGTCACATTGAAACAGTCATTGCACCCTTGCAAGTAAAACTCGGATTTACCTACTCCCAAATATCGTCTTCGTCATACATAAAGGGGCTGCTTGGTTTTCTGGTAGAATTGGGATGGCAAGAGCCAGCAAGTCCAGAAACCAGTTTATTTTTTAAGCTTTAGTGAACACTAACATAAATTACAATTTAGAACTCCAGATATTAATGATATACGTATAACTCAAAATTGCCGCCATAAAATTAAAGATGGCCGACGGAGGAGTTGGTTCCTATCAAAAACTTAAAGCTATGGACCTAACAAGTGCCTGAAAAAAAATTGGTGCTTTTGTCCAGCGTGTCCACGTTTACGACAATTTGTTAGAGCACTCTGCCCTACTATTCAGGTGAACATTGAAGTCTATTTTTGCATCGGTACCAATACATTTTGTTTGAATTAAAACAACACATTGTTCACGCTTAATTTAAAATTTTCTCTATTAATGAAGAGCCATAATTGCTAAAAATTGCTAGCACAGAATAAGTTATAGTATCTACTAGCCACGTGCACCTATAATTTAATAGGTCGAGCTGGCAGCAACCCTAGCTCTAAGGTTCCGCTTTCGAAGGAGCGCGTTGCATGTGATAGAAAGAAATGGCCACCTTAAGGCACGTTTGGCGTACCGCGTACCTAAACAAGGAATTTGTTAACAGAAACCCTTCTGTACATAGTACTATATTACTTATTCTATGGTAATACGCGAACAGAGCCGCGCGAGCTAGATCTTACATAAAGCAGGTAGATCAATAATTCCAAAAATAAAATATTTCACCCTAAATGTGGAGTATTCCGGAAGTCAAATATTTAGTACCGAAGCAAGTAATATTTATCGGTACGTGAGGGTAAGCCTCACACGCCAGCCGATTCGATTGAGCGGAAACTTTATAAAGAAGTTTCACACGCTCCGAAGCGACGGGTCTCCTAAATCCTAACCTTTGCACTCAAACCCAACCCAATCGCCCAAATAGATTCAAGCAACACTATTTTTCCAACAAATTTATGTTGTTTCCAACATTTTATGAACTTACCTACTTCAATTCAATTTGCGTATTCACAAATGTTTATTCTATTTCGAACTCATGCACTATAGGGCCACCTACAGTGCATGAGTTACTACCTAGTAAGTAGCCATACTTACTAGGTAGTTAGGACTTCGTATCGAAATTCTGTGTCAATCTTGTGTAGTCAGATAGGTACTGTAATAATGTACCAATGTTTAATTTTCGTTGTTACTGCCTACTTATAAGTAAGTACCTACTTATAAAATAATGTAGTTCTAAGTAAATTCATATATTAGCACATTCAATGCCAACCTATCCGTGTAGGGTTCATCTCAAGACGTGTATGACGTATGAAAGATTTAATGGAACCCTCCGTGCGCGAGTCAGTCTCGCACTTAACCAGTTTTTTCTATTATGTAGTTTCTAATCTCCTTAGCGACAATGGTTAATAAACTGCGAATCTGTATTGGAAAAAACATACCTACATATTACCATAATTTACTTAAAAACAAAGTTTTAACCGACTTCAATTTAGTACTTGCACAACAAGCCACGAGAACATTTCCACATTTCTTTTGCAATTTACCACATGAACTGATTTCCGAGAGCAAATGCGTTGATTATTAGAGAAAAAAACCCAATCGCTGTATGTGGGCCGATAATATTTGAGGACTTCCGTCGATTCCACAAGGATTACCTTTGGCCCTTCATTAGTTGCTATTTCAACGGAATCTTATCAGAATCTGTGATATACTTTTGTACTTTTATGTACATAATTGAGGAATTCCATTAGTCATCTGTGGTCTTCATCATCAATTCCACTCCACCAAATTTATGATTTCCGGGTGTAAATACACGAGTTATAATAGAAAATACCAAAATCACTACACGCGTGCGTAATATAATTGAGGAGTTCCCTCAATTCCTTATGGATCCCATCATCCAATTAATTTTTTGAAAAAAATGGGAGCCACCTGGAAGCATATACTTACAAATAAAATAAAAAATTACGAATCGGGTCATCAATGACGGAGTTCTGAGGTAACAAACATTGAAAAAAAAAATACAACCGAATTGAGAACCTCCTCCTTTTTTTTGAAGTCGGTTAATAAACTGAAACTGCTTACCGAATTTCACGAGCATCGGTTGCGAAATGCGACCTGTAGAGAAGAGAACAGCCTGACACACACACACGAAATGTGACCTGTAGAGAAGAGAACAGTCTGACAGACGCAAACACACGAAATGCGACCTGTAGAGAAGAGAACAGCCTGACAGACGCACACACACGAAATGCGACCAGTAGAGAAGAGAACAGCCTGACAGACGCACACACACGAAATGCGACCTGCAGAGAAGAGACCAGCCTGACAGACGCACACACACGAAATGCGATCTGTAGAGAAGAGAACAGCCTGACAGACGCATACACACGAAATGTGACCTGTAGAGAAGAGAACAGCCTGACACGCACACACACGAAATATTTTTTGCCCAAGATGAAACCTTCAATAAATACGTCGAAGTAAAAACACGTTTACATTTAACTTTTTAAAATACAATTTAATAAAGTTTTATCGATGAGCAATAACATATCATAAACTGCCTTAAATAATAGTACATTACTGCAGAGGCCGTGAAGTAAGGGATTGCTGGACGAGTACGTCTAGCACACGACGGCCGCGACATACTCTCGATTTTTATCGCACTATACCTCTTCACAATAAGAGAGAGACTGATAGTGCGAGAAAAATCGAGAGAGCTCGCGCGCCGTCGCGTGCTAGCCGTGCAGCAATCCCTGTTCCGGCCGAGGATTGTATAGTGCTTTTCTCAAACGATGTGAGGAAATATTTAAATTAAAATAAATACAAGGTAATCAATTAAATAAGAGGTGATTTGCCGCCTTTTTTTATTTTTTAAACATGCCATTTGAACAAGCCGTTCGAGTACCATGTTTAACCGCACATAAGTATAGTACTAGTAGTAGTATTTGTTTTTTTTTTATGTCGCAAGTATGCTTAAGAGTCATGGTGGTCTCATTTTAATATTAGTAAGCAAATTTAAAAAGTTATAGTAGCGGACAATAATGGTTTTACGTAGGGTTTTCATACATTACTTCTTCGCGTAAGGCCAAGAAGAAATGTAGGGAGTTAAACAAGAAACTTCATGTCTTGATTTCGTGATATTAACGCAAACATTTCCGAGCATGTTTGAGAAAAATACGTTTAACCCATTCAGTGCTAATCACGACACACATGAGTCAGAGTGCTAAGGGCGCCTTTTGCTACATAATTGAGTTCAAGCTGCTACGGACTACGGCGTAGCGCTACGAGCGTAGCGTCGCAGTGAATGGGTTGACTATTAAGTAACTTACTAACTAGCTATCCGTCCGGCTCCTTCCACCCGCACATTGCAATGCAAAGAACTTATCCCCGGTATAAGACTAAGTCCCCGAACGTCCATTCTATATACGGGTGAAAATATTTACAACCTCACAGGTTTTTTTCTTTATTGAACGAGCGAGCGAATCGAACGTAGTTCTCCATTTCTGCTTGGGATAAAATTATTTCGTATGTCCGGAACCGGGTGTCTAGATGTCCACCTGTTCTCTACTACAGGTCGCATTTCTCAACCGACTCGTGAAAGTTTTTTAAGCAGGTTGAAAAATTAAGTATGTAGAATTTTATTGTCAATTCAGTTTCTCTAAATTAAAACTAGAAATATTGAAAAAAACCGGCCAAATGCGTGTCGGGCCATGCGCAGGGTAGGGTTCCGTAGTGGCCTGTCTGTCTTTGTTACATCGACACACACACACACATCAAACTAAATGGTGCGGTTGCATCGGTCGAATTTTTACGAAAGTTGGCCTCCCCAAGTCCATTTTTAGTTTATCAACTAGGTATTACTGAGTCACTAGATATGCCTACTTAGTCGTGATCGTTTTCCTTTTGAATTCCTTATATTTACTACTGCCACGATGTTTTTCACAATCCCAGTAGTAGCTACTTAGCCGGAAGGTCACTTGACTCGAACAAAAATTATTATGGCTTGAAAGCCCAATATCTCGCAAACGAAGCACTGAGTTGAAAAATGGTTCTGAAAAACCCATAATATTCTCGAACAAGCTATCCAACGATACCCCACACCTTGGGTTTAAAGAGAGTTTGTTGAGAGTTGAGTTTAAGAGGAAAAAAATACATACTGCAATGTGGGTGTGTAATAGAGGTATTTTTTCTGTATTTTTAACCGACTTCAAAAAAAAGAGAATTCGATTGTTTTTTTTTCTTTTTTTTTCATTGTTTGTTACCTCAGAACTCCGTCATTGACGAGCCGATTAGTACATTTTTTTTGTTTGTAAGTAGGTACCTATTTGCTTCCAGGTGGGTCCCATTTTTTTCAAAAATAGATGATGGGATCCATGAGGAATTGAGGGAACTCCTCAATTATATTAGTCACGCGTGTAGTGATTTTGGTATTTTCTATTATAACTCGTGTTTTTACACCCGGAAATCATAAATTTAGTGGAGTGGAATTGATGATGAAGACCACAGATGACTTATGAATTTCCTCAATTATGTAATTAAAAGTACAAAAGTACGTCACAGATTCTGATAAGATTCCGTTGAAATAGCAACTAATGAAGCGCCAAAGGTGATCCTTGTGGAATCGACGGAAGTCCTCAAATATTATCGGGCCACATTCAGCGATTGGGTTTTTTTCTCTAATAATCAACGCATTTGCTCTCGGAAATCAGTTCAGAAGGTGGTAAATTGGAAAAGAAATGTGGAAATGTTCTCGTGGCTTGGCGGAGTATTAAATTGAAGTCGGTTAAAACTTTGTTTTTAAAGTAAATTATATTCTACTATTTTTTTATATATATAACCATGCCAAATTAGACGAACAGACGGAATAGCGAAACTAAGCGTTCCTCGTTGATTACGGAACTCTAAAAAAGACAGGCTCGCGAGTTCTGCAGCTCACAGAGAGCTACTAGTTAGTAAGTACTTTTATTGGGTATAGATTATCAAAAGTGTTGCTGTATCTCTCTCTCTCTCTCTCTCTCTCTCTCTCTACACTACATGGGTATTGTTATTAAAACCTGCTTATTATGCATTTATTATTTCACTGGTTAGTTAGTTACGCCACGCTTGCTACGCCGCAGACCATTACAGACTTTAGCTGTCAAATCCCATACAAATTGGGGGTAAAACGCAAACGCGATCGTAACGTTTTGTTCGGTAAAACTTATACTAGAGCCTCAGGTCGATCACGTACCGCATTGTACGCGTGTCAGGTAGATCTAAATGTTACTTTTTGTATGGAAAAATTACAGTTGGATCTGCCTAACGCGCGTTCAAAACGTTACGTGATTGATTACCCCTCTGAGCTATGTTTTCCGTTACGTTCTAAAATCCTTCGTAGACGGGCAGATGCATCAGATTATATAACCCCTAGCATCCGGACTTTCCGAGGTTTCATTTCAAGCGTTCAAATTCTGTTTTCCCGAATAAATAACTTCCAGCTACCTACATCTTATAGTGGAGGAAAACGCGTGACAGGGCCATTTTCGCTTCGAAAAATGCTCGCAATCAGATCAGTGGGCCGTTAATATCATCACAAACTGGACTCCAAAAGATGTCGGCACAGGGTCGAACAACTATCAATCTTTACTCAGACTCACTTATCATACTCGCTGCAGATTCCCGCCTCTCAAGGGAGGAATCTGCAACGTCAGTGGTGCCTTATTCTTTTTCGTAGGTGCCTCCATTACGTTAGTGCTTTAAAAAACTTAAATTCTAATATATATGATTGATATCAACAAACTTGTTATTTGTTAATTGCTTCGCTTTTACTTATTACACTAACTATAAAATCTCAATAGTTCATAGGTCACGGTCTAACCCACTCCATCACAGCTACTATTAATTTATGTGATCTAAGTTATTGATGTGCTGAGCTAAAAAATATCTACTTATTGCTACTATTTTACAGTCAATGTGATGCGTAATTATATATACACGATGATTTTTAATCCGAGATCAGGAGTCGAAAAAGGAGTCTCATGCAATTAAATCACACGCATCGCATCCTCGGAATACCCGATAAGTTAATTAAATTTAATGATAATATTAACACTTATATCCACTGAATGTCTGGTCACCCTACATTTCTTGATGTCAAGTCAGGGTTACTTAAAGTGCGGTCCATGGACCTTAGGGGTCCGTGACATGCTTGCTAGGGGTCCACGGCCACTTCGTTCACTCTTAACGTAGGCAGGTACGTACGTAGACACATGAAATACGAGATTTTTCTTCAACAGGGGTCCGCGGTATTTTTGAAATCCTGAAAGTGGTCCACGCGTAACAAAAGTTTAAGAACCACTGTGTTAAGTAGATACGTCAAACACACATACGTCATATTTTCGCAAACTACCGTTAGTGACAAAGATTTTGAATTATAAAGTGATTCCTTATTTAGTTTTATACAGAAAAAAAAAAAACGTTTGTTTTAGTTAACTTCGATTTAATCGTGTTTGATATCAAAATTAGAAAAATTTACTGCTGATCACGAATTTAAAATCATCGTGTCAGCTCAATCTCCGTCAGCTTTACTTAGCAACCGAACTTTCTTATCTACCTACTTACTTTTTTTTTCAATGTTTGATACAGATGTATTGCAAAATTATTTTCCTTCGGGAAAACTCGGATCTTTATCGGAATACGATGACACCCGAACTGTCAATGAATTATCGTATTAAATCAGTGACATTCTCATACCCATTAATATGGAACTTTATTGTTAAGTGTCAAATGTCAAAATGAATAATGTTGTTGTATAATATAGAGATGTACAACCGCAACAATTCTTAGGTACTGAAAATGGGATTTTTAAAACCACTTTCTGTAACTTCAAAAATAATCAGTTTTATTGTCACTACTAAACAAAACATTATCTCCGCTTTAAAACATAATTAAAAGGACAACAAAATAAAGCTTATCGGGAAATATTTACAATGATAAAATTCAAAACCTGTCTATATTTTATCTTTGGCGTCCCTCTCGTACCTAAAAATAACCTGCGTGTGAGTAGTGATGTGCCGTTACCGTAAATTACGAGAACGGAGAGAATTTTGGGGTAACGTTCTCGGTAATGTTCTCCGTAACGGTAATTATCGAGAAAGTATACAAAGTTTTAATTTTTTTCAAGTTTTTTCATCGTGATTCTATTACAATTCGTAATGAAAATCTACACAAAAAAAAACAAAATAGTCATACTAAAGGAACTCGTATATTTCCAAAATTACCGTAAATTACCGGCGTAAATTACCGAGAATGTTCTCGGAGAACGTTCTCTGGTATTATTTCCGTTAGGAATCTCCATATTTTCATTGAAACGGTTACGATGTAAGTGCTTGAATGAAAAAAAACTTTTAAATTGGTAGATTTAAAATATATTTTTACTGCAAGAATAATAATACACAGTTAAGTAGATTTGTAAATAGGTTTATTTTTTAATATATATTTATTATAGGTAGGTAATTTAAAACATACATATAATTAACAATCATAATCATCTTAAATAGTATTAAATGTTATGTGATTGCTGCTAATTAACATATTTTTATTTATTTATCAATGTTATAATAATTTGCAGATATGTATTTAACACATGCAAAATCACGAAATAACCAGAAATATAACAACATAAAAAATCATCTACTTAAAAAATAAATGCCAACATTCTTTAAAATATCTGTTACTCCGATTACTGTAACAATAATATAAACACTGGTCAAAATAAAAGTTTTGTATTTTAATAATTTTACTACTTTTATATTGTCATACGAAATCATTTTTGGGATCCTTATAATATTACTTATTTGACCTCGTCGATGGTAATTACTTCATGTTATTCGTCGAACTCGTCTACCTCTGATATGAAATCTATGGTCTCTAATTCAAACGAAGAGTTTGAGAGGTCGTTTTCGGAATAATTTTCAGAGATGTTACTTTGATTCATATAGGTGTCAGCAGTTCTCTGTTGTGAGTCTTTTTGGTGTAGTAATTTCCAGTTATGTGATATATAACATATCTTCATACATCTCTCCGTCTGCAGCCTGTTCCTTTTCTTGGTGTGAATATTTGAAAATGTGGAAAATGATCGTTCCACCGATGCAGATGTTGCCGGCAATGTTAATATCTTTAGAGCTACCTTTCCTAATAGACAATTTGGATAAAGTGATTGCCACCACGCGATTGGCTCGATAGATTGAGCTGTTTGCCAAACAAATTCTTTTTCAAATATACCATTCCGACACTTATAATCAGATAATTCTATAAGAATTGTTTGTGCATCACATTCTGCAATGTCCAGTATTGCAGAACACCCATCAAGATGCTCTTCGGAATTTAAAGATGTCCCTTGATTTTTTGGATCTAAGATGACTGCAGCCAAGTGAACGGACTTTAAACAATTTTGTTTCCTGTCTTTAAACTTTTGAAGAACGCTGGAATAATGTTCGTCAGAGAATATTTGTTTAGCTGCGTCACTTATTAGAATACTCTCTACTTCTTCTAAAGCTCGCATCTCCCTCAAGCTTGAAAATCCATTTTACAATGGGTTTGAAAAGGTTGATTTGCTTCTCTATAATGCTCCATGTGTTTTCTTCCAACAGTTCACTTTTGAATTTCTGCAATTCTCTGTTATTTTCGTTAATAACCATTGTTTGCAAAATCTCTTTCGATTTCATAAAGTTTTCTAGACAATGTGAATAGCTTCCCCATCTTGTTTTTACAGGCAACACTAATGTCACATTTAACAACTTGTCAGTTGCGATTTTTTTAAATTCTGCACAAAAAATGTTCGATTTCAAAACGCATTTCACGATATCAACCACCATTTTAAATTCTTCATGAACTTCAGGCATTTTCAACAAATCTGCTATTAGCAAGTTAAGGGTGTGGGCAAGGCACCCAATCCACGTGGTCTTTTCATATTTGTCAACTAGCAATTTGCCGCATTTCTTCATATTCGCTGCATTATCTGAAATAATCCCGAGGAACTTTTCGGGACCTATTTCATCTATAGTCTCCGAAATTTTTTCAGCTAGATACTCTCCCGTGTGCCTGTTTGTCTCAGTATCAATAGACGTGTGAAAAAACGGCGTTGGAGTATATATCATTATGTTGATGATAGAATCTTTCCTGACGTTTGTCCATCCATCCACTGCCAAATGCAAAACTTTGGCTTGGTCAATTTTTTTGGAGACTACTGTCTTCATTTCTTTGTACTCTTTTTCCAAAAGAGTCGTGGATAGAATCTTGCGTGACGGAGGCTTATAGTCGGGTTTAAGAAGATGAAAAGCTTCAATCCATAACGGATGTTCGAAAATAGATAACGGCATGCCCGTTACATAAACTGCTTTTGCAAATGCCTGATGAATTATTTTCTGAAACAAGTTTAAAGCTTGTCTTCACATCGTTTTTTTAAAAAATGTGATGATATAATTCTGATAATAAGTTGAGCAAAACACACTTACCTCATCAACAGCCGAATTATCGGGCCGTTCTGTGGATACAGAACTGTTAACATCACCAGTAGGAGAATTGATCTTTGGGAAGATTTTTGTAAACCCAGTTTGAACATCAGCAGGGCAATTTTAGCAGTTCTTAACCAAATGTTGAGCGAAACGAGTAACATTTTTGGCGGTATACACATGATCACAAAACAAGCAATGGTATTTGATTCGTTCGTTTTCGGTAGTTTCTCTAAAATATTCTAAAACTTTACATTTTGGTCTCATTGTTCTACTGTCAATAACACTCTTGTATTCACAACACAATTCACAATAGGTCACTTCAAGATGAACTAAACTGTAGCATGTAGCCGGTGCTATGGGCATACTTTCCCTACCACCGGCTAACTGATAAGGGTAAGGGCCAATCAGGAACCATTACAATACAGGTATTCTGGGACCCAGGTTCCAATTTGTTGGCAAAGTGTACTTAGATATTGCCCATTTAGTCATAATGGGTTCCTTTAAGTACCTGCTAGAATACAATGCGACCCTAACCGATAAGCATTTATCTATGTGCAAAATAACGCTCAAACCTGAAATGAACACGAATTATAATAAAATATCGTAAAAACTCACGCGCTGTTAGCCATTTTCGAAGTCAACTTAATCTCACCAAAATTACTCGCGGAGAACTTTACCGAGAATTCTCGGTAATTTACGGAAATTTTACGCAATGAGAATTACCGTAAGGGCGTAATTTCTCGGCGGCACATCACTACGTGTGAGAGGAATGCAATCGATTCAAAAGGTTTCATAGGCAATTTCACGAAAGTTATCGCCACGCACACAACCGTTGTAATGAATGATAGAGGATTTTTAAAATTGGTGTTTTTTTTGCGTACCGATTGCAAGTTCAGCAGCGAACTGATGGGATGACAAAATGTTTTTGTTAAGATTCTCACATTGACTCAATCACTTCGTTCATTCGTTTTTCTTGCAATCAGTACGTAATGTAACTGGGTGTGGTTTCATTCATTTCAACTTTGGTAAAACTACCTATACCTACCTAACATTACAATTTCATCGTATTTGGATCGATGTTTTCAATATTGTCCATTTCACAATCTGAGTCAGTCATATCATCGTCATATTCGTCAGTGCTGTCATTGATGTTAATAACAATCCTATCAATGCGATCATCCATAGAGTGTTCCTGTGAGAGGTATTCATTTTCACATTTGATAGCATGATCACAAACTTTCTTCCATTCTTCCGGGCCAATAATATTTATTTTTACTTAATTTTTTTTTTTACTGTACCTAAATTCATATCTATGTTTCTTTTTGATACATAACCTTTTATCTGTGACCATATATTTTCAATAGGGTTGAAGTCGGGGTGGTATGGAGGTAACCTTAACACTTCGTGTCCATGTTCATGTAAAATTTTGTCAATGGAATATTCTACAAAGTCTTCTTTATGCCGGCAAATAATTTCGTATACTTAATTGTATTTTGGTTGACGATGAATTATGTGGAATATTGTATTTTTGTAACCAGTTTATCATAAGTGACTTTGCGGTATAATTAGAGTTGGGCGGACATTCCACATATTTATTGTGATAAGCAGCATTGTCTACTACTAGTACAGAATTTGGAGACAAGTTGGGAATAAGTTGATTCCGTAACCATTTTCCATAATTAACATTATTCATGGCATCGTGATAATCACCAGTTTTATCAGTAGACTTATACATAAGTAGAGCACCCGGTACAAATCCTTTGGCACTACCTGCATGTACTATAATTAGACGTTGACCTTTTGAAATTAACTGTTTCACTCCTTTATCCGTAGAATCGATCCAGCACTTTCCTGTTAAATGGGATGTGTGAACATAGGTTTCGTCAGTATGTGTATACTCCATCTCTGCCTTCAGATCTGTACTTCCTTATAAGGTCTATGAACTTTATTCTTTTAAGTCTAACGTCATCTTTTTCCAACAGCATTTTTCTATTATTAGTAATTTTCTTGAATAAAAAACACATTTGGCGAAGTATTTTTCGTAGTGTAAAATCGCAGCCCTTAAAATTCATCGTTTCTATTAATTTGGACTTTAGTACTTTTATAGTAGGGACCTGTTTATAAATGAGATGAAAGTTATAAACCATTCGTCGTATCACTGCGTAGTCAAAATCATCAAGATCTAAATAGAATTTCTTGCGTGGTCTACCCAGCTTAATTTTGTGTTGGGATTTTCATTACTTCTGTATTGTTCTTCCTGGTTCAAATATTTTCTAATTGTTGGTCTAGATATTCCTGTTGCGTCCGAAATTCGCTGTTGAACTTTCCTAAAATACTCTGTCGTTTCTATTTTTGAATTTGCTATTTTCCGATATGAAGTACAGGTATATATTAAATATAATACCTTGAATTAGATTTTTTAACCGTTTTCGAGATTTCGGCATGGCTATACAACCTTATTATAAGTAATCTGAAAATATGATTAAAATTACAGCGAATTTTTAAATTGCGCGTTATCCACTCTATATAAGAAGCAATTTAAGAGAGCACGATAAATACGAACTTTTCCGAAAAATTACGAAGGAAAATAATTTCGCACTACATCTGTACCTCAGAACTCAGTCATTGATGAGCCGATTCGTAATTTTTTTTTGTAGTAAATATATGCTTCGAGGTGTGTCCCTTTTTTTCAAAAATTCATTTGGATGATGGGATCCCTGAGGAAGTGAGGGAACTCCTGAATAATATGGCACGCGTGTAGTGATCTTGGTATTTTCTATTATAACTTGTGTATTTACACCCGGAAATCATAAATTTGGTGCAGTGGAATTGATGATGACGACCACAGATGACTTATGAAATTCCTCAATTATGTACTTAAAAGTACAAAAGTATATCATAGATTCTGATAGGATTCCGTTGAAATAGCAACTAATGAAGTGCCAAAGGTCTCAGAATCACCTTTCTTGATGAATCGACGGAACTCAAATATTATCGGCCCACATACTACATCGATTAGGTTTTTTTCTGTAATAATCAATGTCCATGCGGTATAGTGGAAAGGAAATGTGGAAATGTTCAAGTGGCGTGGCGGAGTACCTACCTACTGAATTGAAGTCAGTTAAAACTTTGGTTTTAATAGTAAATCATTTAGCTAGTAGCTGCTAAAACATTATAGCTCTCAATGTTATGTTCTGTTAAGTGAAGTACTTATACTACTTAGGTATTTAACTAAGTACCTATAAGTAGGTATCGACCAACAGAACTATGCGTACCTACGGTCCAGGTACAATACGAATAATTCGCGAGTTAATTAAATTGTGTAGCCAGGGGAAATAATTAGTCCTTGAAACTGAATCATCAACCTACGCTAGATTATTCATAAGATAGTAGGCATTATGTTTCACATGGACCTGCTCAGTAAATGTATGCCTTTGGGGTCAGATTTATTTTCTCTATGACTGATAATTAATATCTCTAAATCTAATTTTAAAGCCAAGGTTTTACTAAGGGAAAATGATACGCCACCCGTGTCGCCAGCGACGTCAGGCGAAATCGCGCAATCCGAGATTTTAATGCGGGTCCTGCCCCCCCTATTCTGTAACTTGTTTTAAGCTCACCTCAACGCTCACGCACAAATATATCTTGACACCGCGATGCGTAGTAACTAGCGCGGTGAGCCGCTTTAGCGCGTAGCGAATAACAGCTCTGGAGCCTGCTGTCCACACCGATCCGTAACTGTTGGTGTATCCGACGACACTTTTTATTTGGAGCATGCTCCGATATCAGACTGGGCAGTGTGAGTGTGAACAGTAAGCATGTATTTTTTGTTTACTTGCCTCTGCAAATACACGCGTACATAGTGCCTGGTACATAGTTGGGTATACCTTTTCACGCTTAAACCGCTTAACCGATTTAGACGGAATTTGGCATGGATATAGTTTGAGACCCTGAGAAGGACATAGGATATTTTTTATCCCGGTATTATCCCCTAAGGGGCAGAAATGGGGGCAAAAGTTTGTATGGTACAATATAAGCGAGCGAAGCAGCGCGGGCACCTGACACATAACAAAGGCCTTAAAGTTAAACCGCGTTTACGTACAGGCGACCAATTCGAATCCTGAAATGTCGCTTGTAGATACACATACACACAACGCGAGGCCGCGACATACGATTGTGGGGCCGATTTGCGTGTTCTTTGCGCCTTCTTACCTTGTTAGTCGATTCTGGTGGTTTTTGTCCCGCGCCAAAGGGCGCCATTCTATTTTTTTTTCATAATTCCGTGTTGAATGCTTTTAACTTATATTTTATAACTACTAGCGACATCTGTAGTTTCCAGGCGTGACTAATACAACGAAGTACAGCAGTGCATCGTGCTGGACGCCATAGGTGGCTTTAGAGAAGTAATTAAGTAGGTATAGCCCGACAAGCCGCTATTTGACCTTGAGGTAGTGTCGCTGTAAACCACGTAATATATAGCAATAATGTACATACGTCATGTATAATCGGGACAGTGTGTATTGGCATTTTGTTGTTTGTTGACTGTAAAAAAAATTTTTTTATAATTTCATTTTCATCCATATCTGATTCCAAGTATGTATTCGATATTCAAGTTGTGACTGACTCTGATGTGTCGCTTTCAAGACCGCCGACCTCAACTTGCGTGGGGGTGGTGCCACGTCGATTTTTTTTCTGTGACGGCGAAAAGAAAGCTTTTTAATTTTTAAACATACTTTCAACAGATATAAATCTTGTTAATTAGACAATAATGCAAGCCAATATAACTACACCCGTTACTTCATAGATCCTGCAACGTGACCTAGATTTGCGTGCAGGTATGCCAGGCTGTCGGTCGCTACAGGGCTTTTGTTACATTGCATTGGTGGTAGAATATCAAATAGCTAATTCCAACTGAGTAACTGTAGCTATACACTGGCATTTAGTTATTATCAGGTAGGTACTACAGGGAAAATGTTCAAACTGTTTATTATATGATGTAAATTCCGTAAACAAATTGGGATAATATGTATGTTATTTTATGGTATTAGCTGAAATATAACGGAAATAAGATAAATGTAATACCATTGTAAAAATAATCATTCATAGTGACTGCACAATGAAAGCTGTGTAGTGCAGGAAATAATAAACAACTTAGAAAAAAAAACTCATAATCATGTCAACTTTTGGACAAATAAACCGCAATTCGTTTAGGAGCTATGATGCCACATAAAGACACAATCACGTCAAACTTATAACACCCTCCATTTGCGTTGGGGGCATATGTCTTAGAAATGTAGATAAGTTGGAAATGGGAATGAGTTGGGTACTATAATGCTATTGAAATCATCTTCACTATCCTACGTAACACTTTAAACTCATTGACAACATTTCCTATATGTTTAAAAGATAAGGAAATTATCAAATAAGTTTAAATTCTCAAAAAAAAAACTGTATATTGGTATTTCTAGTATATTTGGCACCAGCCAGATGGTTGAGATATTAAAGATGGCAGGAGCAAGACCCACCTAGATCAGGTCTGCAGCATCCATAACTAAATAAAAAACCACGGCATAGGCTTGAACACAAATATGTTGAAGCAAAAATCCTTTTTCGTGTAGTGGTAGTGACCACAGAACATTGAGTGAATGGAATAAAATATGTATTAATAACACTAGAGAGAACCTCATTTATTCATAAAATTAAATACACCTCAGTGCCAATGTTACTTCTTTACAAACTCTTATGTTCATGACTCTCAGATCAAAATAAAGATGTTACTCCCTGTGCACAAGCACATAGATGGCTAGACACGCCAACACCGCAAACTGAAACAGAATAGGAATACTGTTAATGAGCAATATTTTTCACAAAAGCTTATACATGCAGGAGCATTTGCCGCACGCACGCGCCCGCACGCGCCGAGCGAGCCCATTTGGCCAATTCTCAAAATTGTAATCCAACAAACATAAGCAGTAGCTTAAAAAAAAATGTAATGTGTAATATTAATAGGGTGCATCATTTATGTTTGATGGTTGGTGTTGGTGCTCAATGGGTTAACCAATTCACACCTAAGGGCGAGTTGCACCAACTTTCGATTACAGACCAGTGGACTTTCAATATGGCGCTGAAAGCTGTCATTTCCTAGAAACTTGTCATACTTTCAGATTTTAACAAACACCGTTTACAATTACAGACGGTTTGGTGCAACCCGCCCTGAGATACAGTATGATTACTGTTAGTTAACCACTGACAGATGGATTGCCTTTATTTAATTTTCAACTTTAATTTCATACAGATAAAGCATTTTTCAGAATACTGTAACCCACATCTAACGATTTAGTAGTAACTATTTTATTTGTATAAGATTAAAGTTGAAAATTAAATGAAGGCAATCCATCTGTCAGTGGTTAACTAACAGTAATCGTACTGTAGTGTGTGAATGCAGTTACTAAGTTACATAAACAATTAGCTTAGCTGGTCTGATCTATCAAGACGGTCATGCTTAATTTGGAAGGTAAAGTAGATCTTTTACTTTTTAACCTAAATAAAATTACTTTCCTCACCTTAAACTTTGGATATTCATTCATATAAATTGTGACCATTCCAACATAAGGTAGAAATCCTCTGGCACGACCCACCACATCTTTTTTCGTAAGCCATAATTGGCCCTGAGCATAAAGACCTCGGTCATCCACACTGTTATTGTCTCCTTTGGTTAAAAATTTAACTGTACCGTTATTCCTGGAAAAGTAAGAAAATTTAATAGATTTACATTGAAATTACCGAATCTACGCTCATCTATACAAATATTGTAAAAAGGAAAGTCTGTGAGATTATAGCTTTGTAAGTTTAAATTTAGGGGGAATCTCCACAACCATTCATATATTTCTTACAAGCTTTTATTTACTTTCACCTGTCCCGTTGTCTGTCTGTCTGTCTGTCTGGTGGTCTGTCTGTAATCAAATCTTGCAAGTTAAATTTGACCCACTTCCCAGTGACCGATTGAGCTGAAATGTTGGGTATAAGTATAGTTTGAATGACAATTCAATATTATGGTACCATTGAGCTGATCTGATGATGGAGACAGAAGGTGACCATGGGAATTCAGTACTTAACTGATGTAAGCCCGTTGAGTTTGGGCTTGTTAGAATCGTCTCAATGAGTAGTTGATGATGGTATAAAGAAAAGTGCAGTCAGCAATAATAGCTTGTACCAAAAATGAAATTTTTGACAGAAGCTTTTTTAATTGTTTCACCAGTATTCTTGTCGAATGGACCTTCAGGATGGACATAGGCTATATCTACAAGCTTTTATTTAACCTGAACTGCTATTTTCTTAGTTTGCAAATCTTGGAAATATATTTTGAACCAGCTAACCTCCACCGATTAAACTGACATTTTGGGTAAGTATAGTTAGGATGACAGTCCAATATTATGGTATTTTAGAGCTGATCTGTTGATGGAGACAGAAGGTGGCCATGCGAATTCAGTACTTAACCCCATTGAGTTTGGGCTCATTAGAATTGTCTTAACAAGCTTGTGTGTGTTTTTTGACGAAGTGACAGCTTAGATGCCTACAGTGTTTCTGACGAAGCCTGCGTTGTGGATTTCTATTGTAATTTCAAATGCAGTGTTAATTATGTGATGATGAATAAAGATTTTGCTTTTTCTGCTAACAAAATGTAACTCCAACTTCTCTGTTATAAATATACTTATGGCTTAACAAGTAGTTGATGACAGTATACAGGAAAGTACAGTTGGCAATAAAAGCTTGTACCAAAAATGCTTTTTTTGGCAGTAACTTATTTATCCCGTGACTTTGCTTGTGTTCTTTGTAATTCGCGGGCGGAGCTGATCAGGCAGCTTGATAATTTATAGAATAGTTTAAATAGCAAATCAGAGGAGTGAGAACCAAGGCTACTAATACAATTAAAAACAAAGTGTATGATAAAACTTAGGTAAAAATATAGGCTCTAAAGAATTACTTTCATGTTTGCTGCAAATTACAACATTAATTAATGGATGTATGTAAGATTGCACTTACTTTTCATGGAGCTTTAGCACTCTATGTACAATAGGAATGTCTCGGCCCTCAACCTTAAATACGACGATTTCCCCAACACGGACCGGCTCTTCGGGGTAGTTGGTGAGGAACAAGAGGTCTCCTCTGTGGAAAGCGGGCTCCATACTACCCGACAATACCACCACAATCGGACTTTCGCTCCCAGTTACAACCATAAGACCTTTCCATATCATCAGCGCGGAAGACACTATCATACCAAAGCTCAGCACTTGGTAGATAAACTGAAAATCAATGAATATTCACATGAATAACAGCCGACGCACCGCTCACGTCATCTCGCAAGATTAATAAATGAAAACATACCTGTCGCTTGTTCATGCGCTTCACATCGTCAAATAAACTGTCCAACATGTTTGTTTATTATGAAATTTAGGGGCTGTATCTTGTAAGTTGTAATATGTTAGACAGCTATTTGGTTATCCGGAATTACTTGCTACACCGTTTTCGTCGACAGAAACAACCACGTCAGAAATGTCAAAAATCTCAGCATAGATAAAAAATTGTAACGACTCAACTGACACGTTAATGGCAACCATATGTCAGAAGGATTGAAAGCATTTTAGAATGTTTCTTGAATAGTTTTCTGACGTGTTCCTGCACGTCTATCATGGGACAGCCGCGGCATAATCTAGATTTTTCTCGCACTTACTCTCTACGTGTTCTAATAAGAGAGAGACGTATAGTACGAAAAAATCGAGAGCTCGCGCGCCGTCGCGTGATAGCCGAGCTGCACGGTTAGCACAACACGGCGCGCGAATTCTCTCGCACTATCCGTCT
The DNA here is from genome assembly GCA_947049275.1 of Epinotia bilunana. Taxonomy (NCBI): domain Eukaryota; kingdom Metazoa; phylum Arthropoda; class Insecta; order Lepidoptera; family Tortricidae; genus Epinotia; species Epinotia bilunana. Next base: position 14,798,912 of record OX346257.1, read on the forward strand.
CTCCCTAATTAAAAAACTTAGAAAGAGACGGATAGTGGGAGAGAGCTCGCGCGCCGTCTTGTGCTAACCGTGCTGTGCAGTCGAAGTCAAAGATATGCAAACAAAAAGAGGATGCAATTTGTCACAGCAACTTGATATAGTTAGAATTAAAGGTATGTATTGCTGTCTCGTTCCAATTGCTAGATGGAATAAAGTGTATGCAATTAAGGCACCCTACACAACAGCCCATCATGGCCGCAGGACAGGATGAAGTTATGCGGTGGAACAGCGGTTTGTCATCTCGCTTATATTTGTAGCAGCCCAAGCGGGGAAGTATTTCCTTACAGAAGACCGCAGCTATAATAACGCCACTTCTTGCTCAGCACGGTTAGCACAACACGACGCGCGAGCACTCTCGCATTGCCCATCTGTTTCTAAATTTTCAAATAAGAGAATCGGATAGTTCGAGAGAGATCGCCAGCAGTCTTGTGCTAACCGTGCTCTGCCCCCCTAGCACACTAGGTTTTATGTCCGACGTAAAGCATTCGTCCCTCTTGCACTCGCATATTTGCCAGAATGGGACGAATGCTTTATGTTTATGTCCGATATAAAACAGCGTACTAGCCCCCCTGCTGTAGGTATGTGTTGTGTTGCTGGTGCTAAGGTCGCCGCAGACTGGAGTCAGCAGTAAGTCAGTAAGCAGACCGTAAACTTGTTTGCCATCGTCATGTTATTAAGAAAAGTAGATATTTCTTGTGCTAGCACAATAACCCCAAAAAGGCATATCTGTACGCTTTGAAATACTCTGCTACCTACGCAGTCGGCTTGTCAGAATTAATCTTTTTAGGGTTCCTTAGTCAACAAGGAACCCTTATAGTTTCGCCATGTCCGTCTGACCGTCCGTCCGTCCGTCTTCGGCTTAGCTCTAACCATTACGACTAGAAAACTGTAATTCGGCATGGGTATAATCAATCACGCCGAAAAAACAGAAGAATAAAATTTTTTGGGGTACCTCCCCTATACCTAAAGTGGGGATGTATTTTTTTTCGTCGTTAAACCCATAGTGTGGGGTATCGTTGGATAGCTTGTTCAAAAATATTATGGGTTTCTTAAAACGATTTTTCAATTAAGTGATTCGTTTGCGAAATATTAAAGCCATATTTTTGGTCGAGTCATGCGTCCCCCCCCCCCCCCACCCCTGCCGGCTAAATAGCTGCTAGGTACTGGGAATGGAAAACATCGTGGCAGTAGTACATATAATATACTAGCTTCCGCCCGCGACTTCGTCTGCGTGGACCCGGGATAAAAACTATTCTATATTTGAATCCAGGTTATAAACTATATTCGTGCAAAATTTCATCGAAATCGGTTGAGCCGTTTAAGCGTGATTGAGTAACAAACATCCAAACATCTAAACATCCAAACTTTCGCATTTATAATATTAGTAGGATAATGAATTTAAAAGGACAACTATCACGGCTAAGTACCGTAACGTATATACATATATAGTACTCTTTGGGCATAACTAGTTACCGAGTAACAGTCGACCAACTTAAAGTGTACTTAGAAAGGCTAACTTTCGTACAAATTTGGCCGACGCAACCATTCAGTCAGCGCGCGCGTGTTGATGTAACCAATGTAACTACGAGGGCTGTTTGATAAGTCCTTTTAAAAACTATTTATAAAACCTTTTTCCTGGTAAATGGCATTAACACTGGCCGGCACAATTTTTCAAATGAAGACTGTCAAAAATTCAGCAAAAAATAACAGTTTTTGTCAGTTTAAAAATTGTTTGACTGTAATCACTTGCAAATTTCCGAACAAAAACGCAAACGAAAGCGAATTTCAAAACTATGTTTGGATAAGATGAAGCGCAATCCTCGGAATTTTTTGAGTCGATTTGTCACTGTGGACGAAACTTGGGTCCATCATTATACACCTGAATCAAAACAGCAATCAAAACAATGGATGGCCACTGGTGAGCGTGCCCCAAAGAAGGCCAACTGTTTTGTCGGCTGGGAAGGTGATGGCGACAGTCTTCTGGGATGGCGAAGGAATCATTATGATTGATTACTTGGAAAAGGGAAAGACTGGCCGTTATTACGCCGAATTGTTGGAAAAACTACCAAAATTGTCCCCCAAGAAAGTCCCCTTTCATCAAGACAATGCCCCAGTGCACACGTCAGCTATTGCAATGGCCAAAATCCACGAGTTGGGCTTCGAGCTGGTTCCGCATGCTCCGTATTCGCCGGACCTAGCTCCGTGCGATTATTACCTATTCCCAAATCTGAAAATATGGCTTGGAGGGCAACATTTTTTGACAAATGAGGACTGCATCGCAGGTGTAAACGGCTATTTTGGAGACCTCGGCAAAACGTATTTTTTGGAGGGGACCAAAAAATTGGATTGGAATTTTTTTCGACTGAATTCGAAATGGTTAATAGAAAATAAACGATGGTATACAAATACAAGCATTTTTACTTAATACACAATACATATTCCTAGACCATATCAATGTCTATGCTTTCAGTAACTTTCAACTTTATCGTGATTGTGTTTGGAGTAGTGACGTCTGCCACCAGGATTTCAGCACCATTAAATAATCCTAGATCAGTTATCTTCTTTTTCAGGTTGTCTCTGGTCCTCTCTTCTATGCTTTTGATTGATGACATGTAGAGCGTTTTATTACGGCCATTGATAATAGTGGTGACGCCTGGAATAAGTTATAAATAAATAAAAACTGAATTATACTGTATTTGTTATAATTATAATATACTTGGTTAAGGTAAAAAGAACAACTATATCACTTATAGCTTATAGATAGCTCGACGCGAAAACTAGTTATTAACTTATTAAAGCTCAAGCCCACTTCGGAACATGAACAAGCAAGGCACATTTTTTTACGCCTGAGTATGTGGTGTATTGCATAGTGAAGATAGGTCAGGCGACATTAAATCTTATATCAATGTTATAAAGACTGACATGTCAAAGCTATTGTGATAAGATTGAATGTCGCAAAAAAATATGCCTAATCTAATGACGAAACACCCATTCAAATATCTCAAAAAATTACGAATCTACAGCCGTTTTAATGTTGCTTGTTAGAGAGAAAACGCTAGCAGATCGTGACGTCACGATCCTCGAGTACTTAGTAAATGACAATCATTTCATATGAAGGTGTGTTATGCGGAAAAGGGACAGAACATACCTAACACACGACCGAACATCCTTAAAACTTTGGACTACTAACTTTGTGATTATTTAACCTCTTGCGTTGCTTTTTTCTCCATTTGACTACATGCTTAATCCTTTTCAAGAAAATACATCAATATTGATTATTTTTAACAGACTTCAAAAAAAGAAGGAGGTTCTCAATTCGGTTGGTTTTTTTTATCATTTTTTTTTCAATGTTTGTTACCTTAGAACTCCGCCATTGATGAGCCGATTCGTAATTATTTTTTTTGTTTGTAAGTATATGCTTCCAGCACGTCTAGCATGGGACGGCCGCGACATACTCTCGATTTTTATCACACTATACCTCTTGTTCTAAGTGTTCTAATAAGAGAGAGACGGATAGTGCGAGAAAAATCGAGAAAGCTCGCGCGCCGTCGCCTGCTAGCCGTGCTGGTGGGTCCCATTTTTTTTTTTAATTCAGTTGGATGATGGGATCCATGAGGAATTGAGGGAACTCCTCAATTATATTAGGCACGCGTGTAGTGATTTTGGTATTTTCTATTATAACTCGTGTATTTACACCCGGAAATCATAAATTTGGTGGAGTGGAATTGATGATGAAGACCACAGATGACTTATGGAATTCCTCAATTATATACTTAAAAGTACACAAAGTATACTTATAAGTACAAAGTACAAAAGTATAATCACAGATTCTGATAAGATTCCGTTGAAATAGCAACTAATGAAGTGCCAAAGGTGATCCTTGTGGAATCGATGGAAGTCCTCAAATATTATCGGGTCACATACAGCGATTGGGTTTTTTTCCCTAATAATCAATGCATTTGCTCTCGGAAATCAGTTCATGTGGTAAATTGGAAAAGAAATGTGGAAATGTTCTCGTGCTGGCTTGGCGGAGTACTAAATTGAAGTAGGTTCTTTGTTTTTAAAGTAAATTATATTTAGTGTCTACATCCCTATTGATGACGTCCACTTTGTACCTCTGTCTGTGTGACAAAAGCCTATCCCATAAAAAAAAACCATGTAAAAAAAAGGCCAGAGGGGCTACCGCGAAACGAAAACGAACTTCGTTCGTTTATCTCCCTCTCTATTGTTCGAAGTAGCAAGTGCGACAAAGACGGAGATACACGAACGAAGTTCGTTTTTCTTTGGCGGTAGGCCCTCTGACCTCGAAACTCTTCCAGCGTAAAAAGTTGTGTGACATATTTCGTAGAGCCATGTCAAGCGTTTTTATTAAGATGAATTATTAGCTTGCTAAATAAAATTCTGCATCTTGGGAATCACACAACTTTACTGCATTTATGAATTTTTGCATACCTAATGCCTGGACCACACTTCACTCAAATGATGTTGCCGTCCTTGTCTAACGTATAATATGCATATGTAAGACAAGGACGGCAACAACAATCGAGCGAAGTGTGGTCCAGGCATAAAACTATGTAGTATTGGCTATATTCAGTACCATATTGTTCTGTGCGCTGTAACTCACCTGGGGTTTTCATGAGGTACTTAGGGTCTTCGCAGAGATTAGTAAGAATATGCTGTAAGGTAGCACCAGGCTCTAAATCCATGACCCTAGTGGTATTGCTGCAAGCCACGCAGTCAGCTCGACGGGAGGCATTGAATGTGTATGTGTAGACACCGTCGGCTATGTTCAGAACCATATAGTTGTTCATGTTGACGCAGCAGGATGATGCTAGCTTGAATACCTGGAAATAGAGATTACAAATGTAGGTACTCTCTTCACTCCTATTCCCATTCTGTGCCGCATGTCACCGCGGTCTACGGCTATCACTGGACGGCCCGTTTTATGGCAAAATAGGATTATCCGTCTCTTTCTAATTAGAACGCTTAGTAAGAGATGGATAGTCTATGGCGCCGCGACACAGCTCGAGGGCCGTTCTGTGATAGCCGTGCTGATATAAAGTGGACGCCGTAACATATGAATTCTTAGGCAAACTTAAGGGTCGCCAGTCGCCCACCCAGGCAAGGTGTTAATTGATTTTCACTTTCTTTTGTTTTTGGTCTTTGATGGGCAAACAATGTACTCTGTTTACTTGGTTACGTAAATTCTCCAGTCAAACTCGCACAAACCTCAGTAGCACAAGCGGCAGCTATAGCCGCGTTAGTACTGGCCACCGCAGGAATGATATTCTTCAATACACCCTGGGTCAGCCTGTATGTGACTCCAGTGATGCCGTACTTCATCGCTCGCTCCTGTGCCTTCTCGAGCACCCATGCCACATGCTGTGGATCATCTCCGTCAAGGTCAGTGTTGTTACCCCAGGGATTTTCCTTAGACCATTGTAGTACTTTCACATATTCAATACAGTGTTCCGGTAATCTGGAATGAAGATATAAAAAGTAGGCCAATTTTTTTGTATGATTTATCTTGAACCTTGTAGGAGCAAATATAAATTAACCAAAATAAAAATTGAACAATTATTAATATTTCTACTTTCAGGAGCAAATTAAGTTATAATTTTTTTGATGACTAATATTTGTTGGATTTTATCTATCATTAAATAATTATTTAAATGAATATCCGTTACACAGAAAAAAACAGCTATTATAAATTATTTCCAAATTTGTTTTTTTACCACACTAATTGTCAATAAAGTGACTGGACTAAATGGACTGGACAAAAAAATCAAAATTAAACAGTACATTCTCCTCGTGTGTAAATATGCCAAAAAACTGATATTGGCAAATCCACCTTGCTAAAACAGCAAGGGGTAAAAGCCACACTTAAAAAAAAAAGTATTTGAAACTTACCTAGGAGTATTAGCAATTGTACAGAGTGGGAATGTAATCTGGGGTGGGTACAGGTCCAGGGTGCACTCAATGCAGGCACTCATGCCCGGCAGGATGACTCTGGCATTGCCTTTAAACCCCTCGGTTCCTCCATCAACCAGAGGTATTAAACTGCTTTGGTCTAAGCTTCCTAAATAATTGAATTATGTTTAATTATCCCTGTTCAATTAAATGGATGTAAAAAATAGAAGAACTAAATTTATAGAGACTGCAAAACATACTGAAACAAAAGTTTAAGTAGGCAGCCCACATATTTAGAATGCCAAACAATAGATAGACAAAAACAATAACGAATTGGATACCAAAAAATGGTAATAGAAAAGTGGGCAAACCAAATACAAGCAAGAAAGATCTATTAGAAACAGTAGGCAATTATTGGAAAAAAGTAGCAATGCGCAGACAAACATGGAAGAAAATGTTAGACAAATATGTAGTAAGAATAGAAAATGGTGATTCGGAAGAGGCCTGCGTTTAAAAAACCCATACAAACATGATTAGTGGCATTAATATATTTTTATTTGAATTGTAAAACAAAAACAATTAGTTTCTAATAGCAGTTTTTTAATAGCAGGCAAGTTCAATAATTAAGAGATTTGTAAAACATTGAAGTATTTATAGTTACCATCATCATTATACTGAAGCAGAGACATCAGCATGCCATTGAGCCAGCGCCGAGCCACTATGGAGTCCAGACCACAGACAACTAGGTGGAACTGCCGATAGAACCCATCATCCATGTCCTGTATGGCACAGTGATGGGCAATAGCCTCACAACCAGGAACTCTGAAATTGTAACAAGAAATAAAACTAAACTCAAATTTTTATTTAACCTTTTGACAGCCACAGTCGGCTATGCCCGTTGACGGAAAGTCGGCCACTGTAGGCACTTCGGCTACAGCCGACCATACATTTTGAATTAATATTATGTAATAAAAAGCTTAACAAGTAACTTCAGGCATTTATTTTAATAGTTCATAGTAGGTACATCAATTTCAACATGCCAATATTTATAAAAATATATATCAGAAGTTTCATATTATTAATATTTTGTCTGGCTATGATTGACTGAAGTAAATTGCGCGACTCTCACCGCCACGAGCGGCCATCAACGACGCATAGGGATGTGCCCGCCAAACAAAACAAAATTAACTCACAGTGTATCCTATCTATAATAGTTAAAATAAATGGTCCTTATCTACCACAATTGTTCAGATATTTTATAACCATGTTACTCCATACACATAGCAAAAAGAAATGAATAGTTATAGTTCATTTTGTAGTTAGTAATAATAATCGACATGAGTTTCGCACATCATCTCTAACGAACAAGCCTTTCTAGATAGTTATAAATACGAATCAAATACCACACTTATTTGCATTCACACAAAACAGAGGGTCACTTCTTATCAATCGGCAAATTCCTTTTTATCTTTACCTGCACGTGCAACAGCGACCAGTTATTCATTACCTGCCATTCAAAAGGGTTTTTTTATTATTATTATTTGAATTATTTCATCATTACCTTTCTAAAAAGATTTTTTTTAGGTTTGTAATAGTTTGTTTGGTCTAGAATCATAATCGATATGACAAGTAAACGCATACCACAGCTTCCCAACTCTAGTATGAAAACAATTTCCTATGCCTTTGTGGCCCTTGACGGCCCGAGTCGTCAACGCGTGACGTCATCACCTCAGAAGTGTTTTGAATCGATCACTGATCTAAAATTTATTCTGTGCAGATATTTTGGTATTTACGTACTTTAATGTTGTTTTTTAATGTTCATATTCAATGAAAATGCAATAACATCATATTCAAGTATATTTCTAAGACTTTTTTCAACATCAGTGTTATTATTAGCTAGGTATTATTGAACTATCAATATCCCATTTTGAACTCACTATGTTTTGCACAGATCGAACCCTTGTTTTTGCTCTGGCTACAGTAGGGCAGCGTTTTGTTTTGCACCGTGGCTGCCAAATTTGTGTACCTTAAAATTATTGAAAATGCCCGTATTTAAACCCGTGCCAATATTCTTACCCTTGAGAAAAAAATATACTTTCCAAAGATATTGTGAAGACATGCTACTCACCTATTATTGACAAATTCAACAGCACATTTGGCTTTAGATAACCCAATATCATTTTTTCTAAACAGGAACTGTCTGTTCAAATTAGACAACTCTATAGTATCCATATCAATGATATGGATTTTCTTAAAGCCCATCAAGGCAAGATCTTTCAGCAATTCACAGCCAAGGCCACCCGCTCCTATTATCAAGATTTTGCAAGAATTCATGATAAAATCCAGTATTTCAGCGGATGGTTCAAAATCGGGGTGGCAGAATGGACCAGATCTTTCTAGTAACTTTCTTATATTTAGCCATCGTCTTTGTAGATATTCCGAAGGCTGAGTTTCTCCGCCAGCCATTTTTCTGCTGGAAATAAAACATAAATCATCATCAATGTGAATCCACCGGTAATTTGCATTGAACCTCAGTCCAGGTCTACTAACCAGTAATAGTTTTACCCTTCGCCGTTAGCTTAAATAATACGAAATGTAAGGTTGTATAAAGGTAAAGTATTTCTCAACAGTCCAATAAACTCACAAAACTGCAGGACCTAAAATCATATCATACACTACTTCGAGTACGAACCAAAAGATAAAAAAAAAGGCGCAATGAAATGACACATGACACAATTGACAATTATTTTTCTTAATATGCCGGTGTTGCCTTTTAATCTATGAAAAATAAGTAGAAAAATAATTTAAATATTTCCAATCAATTACATCTTTCAATATTATATTTCAGTAATATTATATTAGTGTTTTTGAAAAATATATGTATTTTTTAGTTTAAAAAACGAGATAAAATGCAGAAATATGTAAACTAAAAACAAATGTTACGTTCTATAACTGAATAGATGGCATTGCGTTCTAGTGTGGATTCATTTGTTGAAAATGGAGGCGTGAAGGAAGGCTATTTGTCGGAAAATCGGATTTTCAAGTTAGCGGTTGTGGGGATATCCATGTGAGTACAAGCATTTAAATATATCCATAGTTTTCGGCAGCTCCTAAAACGTAAGACTTTTGTGTTGAAATTCCATTACTACTTGTGTTATCTTTGAAATTTAAGGGAGAGACTATCGGTAGGTATCGTTTATGATTTTACCATGCTTGATTCATGTATCTGTTACCTCGTAGTTTTACGAGTTAATGTATCGTAATTCACGTGATGCTGTAAAACCATGGTGAAAGATCAAAGACCTGATGCGGTAATATGTATCTAAATAAACAACATGCCTATATGTCAGTAGGTACCTACTACTACTTCATTGTCATGTACGTTGGTCGGCTTTATTCGTTAATACGGCCAAGAAAATTTCAAATCTAATTACTAATTTCGTATTTAACGATGTTTTTTTTGCTTTGTTTCAGTTGTAATGTGCTTTGTTTCATATGTTTCTTAGGTTTCAATATGGCTGGGGCTAAAATTAATACGAAGGCCAAAGGAAAAGACGATAGGAGCAAGGGAAACAAAACTATGAACAATACTAATGAAGAAAGTGAAGATCACGACTTTTCTTTGCTAAGGAAACCTGTGCTAACTAGTATTACAGGGTTTGCCCAAGCAAGAAAAATATTTGATTTTGCCACAGAGGAAGTGAGTATCCTCACCAATCGTATTATAGCAGTTATCATTTTTAACTTGACATTATAAAATAACTTATTTTAATTATTACTTTGCATAACATTAAAAGCCTTTATAAATGTGTTTCAGCTAAAGGGACTTCTAGCCAATGAGTGTGATTTACTATATGAATGCAAAGTATGTCGAAATATATTTCGAAGTTTGGCGAATTTTATATCTCACAAGCGTGTTTACTGTAAAGAGAAATTTGATTCATCAGTTCACAGTCATTTTGTTAAAAATAACACATCTGTAAGTATTTTACATTATTTATTTAATAGTGAAAGAAAACAGCAATACCATAAAACCATTAAATGAGGCTCCATACTTGATTTCTCTTATGGCCACTTGACAATGCATGTTAGGGTGCAGCCAGCATACCCTAAACTCTAAGAAAAGTTCATGACTCAGAGTAACCCCAATCGGGCATCAAAAAATTCCAAGGTTTATCCCGTATAGTACAAGCAGTTTTTACACCACTTATTCTAGAATTTCCTCTAAAAATATGATTAAACTATAACAGAAAGTGGTCCTAAGTTTTTGCAATGTCTGCCCTGTATACTTTATTTATAATGTAATGAGTGCTTTTAATGCCTGCGCAAACCGGTGGAGCGCAGTGCAGATCACTTTAAATTTATCAATGTATATTCTTTTCTATTTTAATTACATTAAGGTATAAATTTGAATGCTCTGAGACCGACCTTGCCGAAAATTTAAAGTGATCTGCGCTGCGCTCCGCCGGTTTGCGCAGGCCTTTGTCCTTCATACCAATAAGTTGCTTGACGCAATATTGACTAACATTTCTTCCAGGCAAGTGAACTTTTCAAAATAAAGCAATTTGAAGAAGCTTATCAAGAATCCTTGAAAGTTACCGATTTAGTAGCAAAAGAGAATGAAGACCGGATTCCCCTAACTAAGGACTTGACAGGGATCATGGAAAAACTTACAAAAATCAAGGGCAGATACAGTTTTGATGAGCAGCAAGTAACATTACAAAAAATTCCAAATAGTTCTGTAGCAGTCTTTCAGAGTCATTGTGAAGATAAGAAATTGGACAGTATGTTGTCTCAAGTATGTATACCTATAATGGTTTTTTAATCATGCAATTGTTAAACTAAATCTTTTAGAATGTGTTATACTTTGAACAATTAGAGATGGGTCTTGTGGGTGGGACTCTTGGGAGATTCAAGATTGATACAACCCAGTCATGATGTCATTATTACATAGATTACATACTTACAACAACCAATTAATTAATCAATTGATGATCTCAGGGTGTCTCACCGGGAACACATAATTAATTAACCAAGATACAGTTGTCCTCGATGGACACTACTATCCAGAGGGTAGCAATGCATTAATTCAACTAGATTTTTTTGTAATAAGGTTATCTGTAGATAATAATAATCATATTTAGGAAACAAATAAACTGAACTTATCTTACCTTCTAATGTTGGGGGCCCTTATAGGCACAATCTCAGTAGGATCATATGAGCAATTATTCACTATTTATATCGAGGCATCATCCACCAACCCCATAACCTGGATGATGGAGCTCAATGCCTATGCTTTAAATTCTGTTGGTTAAATTGTACAGTCGGTACAATTTAACCAACAGAACTGACTAGTATATGTATGTTACTCTTCCTGTATGTTATTATGAAAGAAAGAAATATATATTTGGTGTGATATCATGTTACATGTGTGTCTTACAATGGTGAATTCCAATTATGATTTATTTATTTATTTATGTACTTAATCATACAAAAATTATACAGTTTGACAGTAAGAAACCAAAGCACTGTACAATTTATAATTCTTAACAGGTAAAAACCGAAAAAGAAAATAAAAAATCCATAATATTTAAACATCCATCGTCTCACAGTATCTCAGACAAATGTGACATACATTCGCCCATCGACTAGCAAATACATCGTATTCAGGTGCTTGTGACAGAAGCGAGTTCAACAGTTTTAGTGCCCCAATAGCAGGGGAGTTTCTGTGTGCTACAGTACGAGTTGATGGGACTGCCATGATGTATTTAGTAGTATTTTTGTAGTTGATTGAACTCATAAGCAGTTTCTTTTTTAACAAAATGCATTCGGTAATCTTTGTTTGAAAGTGTAATAAGACTAATAAGCCTCCACAGATTCTTACAAACTATGGTGTGCATAATATTAGTAATGATTATTGCTTAAATTGAATTCCAGGTGCAAGAACTAGATAACATAATATCGCGAGACAATGCAGTTCTACAAAGTGATGGCTCATTCAACGTGCAAAGTTCAGTGAACGCTGACAGGACAGAAGATAATGACAATGTCATACAAATTAGTGATGACGACGATAGTGACGAGGGCCGCGTACCGAAATGCAAGATCTGTATGTGACAATACAACGTTTTTATTTAATGCATTGCGAATGTGTTCAGATCAATGGCGTCCATAGGGTACGATGTCTGCTTAATACCTTTAGGCAGGCCGTATAAGTATTTGACATGCCTGCCACCCTCGTAGTATAAACATTGTGTCTCAAGGGAGCAAAATGTTAATATTTACGGCGAGGGCGGTATACTTACTGAATCCTGTGTGAAGCGAAAGATGCTATAACAGAATCCTGAGCGTAGCGTGGGATTCTAAAGTAGAATCTTAGGCATAACGAGGGATTTAAATGTTATCACCCAAGACGGAAATAATTTTGCTACCAACTGACACATACTGCATCTTCTATGAAGAAAATGGAAGTCCCACAGTTAACCCTTTCACCGCCACAGTCGGCCATAGCCGACAACGCAAAATCGTGACTACGACGCCACAGTCGGCGCTGGCCGACAAACATGTTTTCATGAATACCTATTGAAAAACAGCCCATTTTTATGGTGGCGTTATTTCTTTACCCATTTTAATTTTACCCCCGTGGCGTCAGTGGCACAGCGTATTGCTTCGCCGTCGGGCGGTGAAAAGGTTAAGAGCAACAATGATGGGCCATTCTAAGAGGAACTGGCACACTCCTTCTTGTTGTTTATTAGTTGGTTTTAAAATACTGAAATATGCTCTTTGGGCCTCATAACTATTAGCAACAACTTAACATTTTGTGGTTAATCATACTGAAGTGTTGTTTTCTCTATAAAGGCGACATGCAGTTCTCAACGCAGAAGACCCTGAGGTTCCATATGAAGTACAAACACTTGGAGAGTCGGCTGGTGTACCCATGTCCTGATTGTTTTGAGATCTTCTCCACATCATGGAGTGTTTATCGACATCTCTTCAAAGTACACAGGTAATTTTATCCATACTAATATTATAAATACGAAAGTGTGTCTGTCTGTCTGTTACTTCTTCGTGCTTGAACCGCTGAACTGGTTTAGATGAAATTTGGTATAGAGATAGTTTGATGATAGAGATATTAATGAGTTCCACGCGGACGGAGTTGCGGGGTAGAAGCTAGTAAACATATGTAAAAAATACCGGTAAAGTGCGTGGCGAACTCACGCACTAGGGTTCCGTACCGTACTCCGTATCTGTAGCTAATTATTGTTTAGGGCATGTCTAGTGTAAGGCGAGCTCCCTTCGCCATATCGAACTATACGCTCTGGGTGTCCCTTTACGCTAGTTTTATTGAAACTGTATTTTTATGGAATATTGCTAAAATACTCAAAATTGTTTAAACTTGTTCCTTTATTTGTTATGTTAGCCGTGGCTTGTTGCCAAATATCATGATTATAGGTCAACAGGAAGAGGTGCCCTTTAGGTTTTGATTCCCTTGCGACTGTCAAAGTATTTTATTCTAATTTCAACTTGATTCCTCCAGGCGTTTCCGAGAAAAGCTGTCTTGACAGACAGGTAGAAAGGACAACGAAGTGATAATCCTATACGGGTTTCTTTTTCCTTTTGACGTACGGAACCCTAAAAACAGGCCGAAGACTGACTTTGTTTCTTTACTGCATTTTTTAAATATTTGGCACATTCAATGTTTGACACGGATGATGGGAGCACTCAATACAAAGTATTTATTTAAACCTTATTTATAGAAAATCGGCGGCACAAATCAGAAGGCTGCGAGAGTCCATCCAAGCTAAAGCTTTTCGGATGAACAACCCTCCAGCTTTTTATGAGAAAAAGAAGAATACCAAACCTATAACACCCCAAAAGATCTCTGAAGAAGAGAGATTAGATCAGGAGAATCAGGTAAATATATTATTTATAATTACACAGTTAAATAGCGTAGCAGGGTGCAGGGTTGAAGTGTGTTGTGGGCGATGGGCTAGCAACCTATATCACTGCAATATCACATTTTGTCGATCTTTTATACCCCCACAGTTATGCTAAGAGTGGCGCTGGAACATAAGTTTCATGTGCTCTGCCTACCCCTTTTGGGAATAAAGGCGTGAATGTATGTATGTAAATAGCGTAGATATATTGTGCATAGCTTTGTGACGACACTTATTAAATTAAATTTTCTCAAACATGCAATGAAATATTGACGTTGTGTTCTTCATAATGGGCTGCGAAGTGTCACGTTTCGGGCGCAGCGAGACGAGAGATCCGTAATGGCATTTCATACAAAATTGGAGGATTTGGCCGGCAAGATGGTCTTTTTTAGTACTACTCAGCAAACTTCGTGGCCTAAACGTGGTACTCGACTGAAAGAGCATACATGATTGCATAAAATACTATTGAGTGTGCAGTCGCCATCAGATATATCGGAGCGGCCAAAGTGCTCACAAATATCTGAACACGTCTCTATTGTCGAGGCATTAGAGACGTGTTCAGATATATTATTTGTGAGCACCTTGGCCGCTTCGACATATCTGCGATGATGGCGACTTTACACCAGTATCGTGGCATCACCGTGTGTGTCAGGCGTGGATGGACAACCTGGAAGGCGACGGCGAGCTGCCGCGCTGCGGCGGCTGCGGGCGCACGTTCGAGCGGCGCGCCGCGCTGGCCGCGCACACGCACACCTGCCAGCCGCGCTCGCGGGCGCTCGCGCTCGCGCGCCGGCCCGACGCCAAGCGCATCGAGATACAGATCCGGAAGGACTACCACAAGGGACCTAATGGCAACCCTCTCAAGGACACTGGTTAGTTGAAGGTTATCTATTCAAAATGCTGCTCTGACAACAAGTCTCATTGGCAAGCAGCTGAATCAAGATAGACATCGCTAAAAAAAAACACCCTCACAAACTCTTTATAGTATTATAACAGCAGCAAAAGTAGCGAAGCGGGTCAAGTGTTCAAAATGACCTACACAAGACTCTAATATCAAGAGGGTAAGGACTGTCTAGATCATTTTGAGCGTGTTATTTTGCGTAGCTACTTCTGCTGCTGACTGTACCATAACGAACCAGTGTCATAACGAATTGTCTTTCAACTTTTCAGAAAACAAACAAGTCAATGAAGAAAGTCAGACTGCGGCAAAAACTGTAGAGAAGAACCCTGAACCAGTTCAGAAAGCTTCTATTCCGACTGAAAATAATTTTGAAGAGAAGGAGGAAGACCCTGAGCCAATCCCCCAGCAGATTGTGAAAAACATGGAACCAATGGAAATTGAACCTGTTCAAAAAAAGGCGGAATCCGAAAATGTCCTTGAAGAAGCCACCATGGACATAATTGATGACAGATCCAGTGACAGCAGTCCTGAAAAGGCAGCAGTAAAATCACAAGTAGAAAAGAAGACAAAGGTCAGACTACCTTTCGCTCATCAAGCCGAAAAAAGTAACCTTGCCGCGTTCAAGCAGAGAATGCGGGGAGACATAGACCTAGAAAAGCTGCTCTGTAAAAAATGTGACACGAAATATGGCCGAGTACAAGAGCTCTATGAACACATGGCCACTCACTACAAATGGCTGCGTTACGCTTGCAAACTGTGCAATTTCAAGAACTACGAGTTTGAAAAGTTGCCCGAACACGTCAAAGTGGTGCATAAACTGAAAGGAGACTCAGATTTCTACTTCAGCACGGTGAAGGCGGTGGATGGAGCAGAGGCGGTGGAGTTGGCCGAGCCAGTGGGAGAGAGTGACGTGAATGAGGATAGTTCAGAGTCGAGACGGCCGAGTAGGTGCTCGAGTGACTCCAGCCGCCTGTCCGACGACAGCTCGTCTAGCAGCACTCGCGTTGAGGGCTCCAGGAAACGGAAGATGTACCACAACAGGAGTAGCGGCAAAAGGAAGAGGGACCTAAATGGTATGTTTCAAGAATCTTGTAAATTATGTATAGGATATATTTGTATTATCCTTGGAATCATTACTCATAGAGCACTGGCTTCCCACGAGGCGTCTTGTCCCATTTATAAGGATGTCGGGTACTTTCAGCCCTTAGGCTACCAACAGACCAAACCTTAAATCTTCAAAGGGTCACGACTGAAGTAGCAAGTTACGGTAACCGCTTATCATCAGGTGCAGCCGTAAGCTTATTTGCTACGGTATACATTTTCTTTTTCCTACGATGTTGGCAAACAAGAATACGGCCTGCTTGCTAGTAATGTTGGTATGCAGACACCGTAGCCTGGACCCTTGCGACTCCAGAAAAATTACAAGCGTGTCGTTGGCCCTTTATTGGTTTTGTTTATAGCTAGATACAAAGTCAGATCCACTCTCGACACAGCGGAACCTCGTGAGCTCTGTTGACCTTACCACCAGGAAGGCAACAATACCACTAAAAGTAAACACAGTCAAAAGATAGATTTCAATTCTCAACATTCCAATAACTTTAATTTTCAACATTCTCAACGCGTCTTTAAAAACCTTATTTTTTTACAGACGAAACAGATAATATAAAGGAGAGTGATGCACCTACAGAGAGACCTAATAACATAGAGGATAGGCAATCACCATCGAATGTGAAAACATTTGAAGAAAATTCTTCAGACATGGATGATATTGAAGAAAGAATGACCAAGCAGACAATTAAAGAACTAATAAGGCCTCCAGTTGCATCTCGGAGACCTGTGCGCAATAAGACTAAACCGAAGAATGAAGACTTTGAGTATGACTTGTCAAACCTCTTAAAGATGGAAGCACAAGGGTACAGGGACTCTCAGACTGTCACAACTACAAAGCCGACGCAAACCAAGAAGAAGTTGCTTCAAGAACTACAAGCCAATTACGATAATATGAACAAAGAACACATTGGAGCGTTAGCGTTGCTCTCGAAAAAAGCAGTTGACAAAGCTGCTGCCGAGCTGAAAACTACCAACTTCGGCCCTCCAATATTTAACGTTCAAAAGGAACAAAGACTCCCCAATATATTTGCTAGACCCATGGTACCAAAAGCGTCCAGAGGCGATAAAATTTCACCGAGAAAAGATGCAACTGAAGAGGATATGAAGGACGGTGTCAGTTCAAACAAATTACAGAAAATACAAGATACTGTCAAAGAATTAAAAATCAACAAGGCTAATGCAGAAGAAAGCATAAATAACCCTGGCAAAGAAGACGTTACACTTTCAATGAGTGCAACTAACGATAAAGCAAGCACTGAAAATGAACAGCCTTTAAATTCTGAATCCAAAGAAAGTGTAAAAGCGAAACTAACGATTCCAACGATAGTTCCCATAAAATTTCGTCGCCAAAGTTTGGAAGTGATGAAGAATCCTATCATTAATAAAAATATCTCGGACTTCTCTAAAGCTGGAATGAAAACTAAAATTCTCCTTATAAAACCGATTAACAGAAATAAAGATGGCGTTTCTGTCAATACTCCACTAAAATTTCAAACGATAAAATTAAAGGAGCAGAATAAGGGTACGACTTCTACCGAAGAAAATTCAAATGATCAAGTAGTTGTAGTGAAGGTTCCCAAAGTCGAACGAACTATTCCAAGAAATGTACCCGACAACACCATGAATAGTCAAAGAATAGTCCCCACGGTCAAAGCAGAGTCTACTGTGAATGACGTAGGAACTAAAGTTGTCACGGAGGGAACAACATCTATCGGGTCAAGTGAAAATAGCGCAAACAAATCGGATGGGAATGACGATAAAGTTAATTCTAGTTTGGATCAAATTGATGCTAATGAGAGTATTAATACAGATAGTAGTAGTTGTAATGAGACTAAAACTCTTTTAGGCCATCCTGAGATAGAAAGTACTAACAATATTGATAAAGATGGTTGTGGTAGTGATGTAAGCAATAATATATCTGAACCCATGGACACTCAGGAGTTGAATAACATTACTCCAGACTCTGGAGTTGTAGAATCAGATAATATTAAACAAATAACCAAGATATCCGCTGTTAGTGTTCAAGAATCACCAATCATTCAGAAATCTTCTACCGAGTCAGTAGGTCTAAGTGAGTTATGTACCTTGTCAAATGATGCCATAAATCTTCAAGAGTCTGTAAATATGGATTCTGCAATAATTCCAAATCACCCTCCATCCTAATATAGTTACTGATTGTGATTCACTTATTGTAATGTAGCAATAATCGAACTAAAGGAAATAGTTCAAGGAAATGAATTTTTAGTTTTAAATGTACAGTTTAGCTTTACTTCGCGTAGTTGTAAATTACAATTACTAAGACTCAGCCAGTGATTTTTACTTCAATACCTTACCCTCACGCAGAGATTATAGAGATAAGATTGGAGCAAGGTAATTTTTGAAACGACCATGGTTTGTATTTTTTGTCAACATCTGCCAATAGGCCATACTGAATGGAAAGGTATGTAGGCCTGCGCTGGCTCAGGGTGGGCGCGGGACTTCACATACACTTTTGAATTTCTTCGCAGATGTTGCATGTTTCAGTTCGCCGACAAACGAATGGTACCTAAATATCAAATGATATTCCACACTCGTGCACAAGTTCCGGAAACCTCATTGGTCCTGAGAGGCATATGGCCAACAGTGGGATATAATTATGTGATGTTGATAATGATGAGATTGATGAGGACACGATGTAACTTGTACAAGGTCCGACTTTAGCGAGTCTAGCACTTCACTTAACTCTATGAACACCTAAAAGTAGTGAGCTATACTTATATGGCCTATTATTCAGAGCAATGACGCGTAATTTCAGTGTCCAAGAGGCAAACGGATGGATCGCGGTATTTGAGCTCCTGAAGCGTTGTTGAACCCGAACTGAGCCCATGGACAGGGGCGTGAAAAACAAAAAAAAAAATCGCGCGGTAGCCGATTGAAACAGTATTTCTAAACACTTTCAGGCAACCACTGTTTCAATCGGTCAGTCAGTCAAGTTGTCCCAGTGCAAGTTGGCTCAGTTCGGGCTCAAAATAAAAAACTTCCTAAAATGTCTGACGTTCTGGACGAACGAAATCACTTATTCGATCGATCTCCTTTATTGACTGCGAAAAAAAGCCTAAATCTAGGAACTTTCAGTGCCAAGGAAGCCGTGAAAAGGTGTCGTGCCATGACACGTGTTATGATGTACTGTCGACTACAAAGAGATCGGTACGGCCAAAGTTACAATAATATGTACACACAACCTTAATGTTAAGGCTATAAAGTCGTGTCTACATATTTTTGTAACTTTGTCCGTATCTTTCTCTTTGTAGTCGACTGTACACGGTCAAATCAAGCTTTCAAGTAAGGTTTATATTTTAGTCAAAATTAACTATATGTACATAGTATAAGTTACCCGATTGTTGCTACACCCTTCCAGGGTCAATGCAGTAACTTAGGTTTAAGTACTTGGTTGCAAATAAATCTTATCTTAATATACTAGCTACTTCGCCCGCGTATTGCAAAGAAGGCAGGTAAACCCGCGGGATACAAATATATATACCCTACTAGCTTCGGCCCGCGACTTCGTCTACGTGGACCCGGAATAAAAACTATCCTATATTTTAATCCAGGCTATAAATAAACTATCTTCGTCCAAAATTTTATCCAAATCAATTGAGCCGTTTAATCGTGATTGAGTAAGAAACATCTAAACATCCAAACTTTCGGATTTATAATATTAGTAGGATAATCATCAGGAAAGTCCATACTACACGCGGTGTTTTTTTTAAATCGGATAAGCGTTTCCGGAGATTACCCATTACATACAAAACGAAGGATCTGGAGGAAGTCTTCTTATCAAAAATAATGTGTGTATTATTACTATTATTATATTATAAAGATCATGTGAGATTGTAGCTTTGTAAATCTATATCTAGATGGTAATCTCGAAGACTTTCTGGATACAGATATAGGCTATAATTTATCCCGTGCCTCCGCTCTTAGCAATGCGTGCGGATAGCCAATATGTCTCAGCGCGTCAATTACGTATTGACAATGCTCACTCATTGATCTAACGGGCATTATTATTATGTATTACGTCATATTATTTGGTCTACATTCTACATACAAGAAGTAGGTCACGCATATTACGTAATTGTTAAAACATGAAAGTTTCAGCCTACAAAAATTTGGTAAAGTACCATTTTTTTCTGGTTTAAAATGCAGGAGGGAAGCTAATGTTATGCCAATTGTGACCAGGTATTAGTTAGAAATAATATATAAATTATAAGTAATCACTAGGTTTAATAAGAAATACAATTACTTCATCATCCATTCACATCAACAACAGTTTAGGTGCTCTTGGCTAGGGTCTCAGCCTTGGCGACAACTTCCTCGATGGGCCCGACCATGTAGAACGCCACCTCGGGCAGGTGGTCGTAATCGCCCTGCAGGATCTTGGCGAAACCCTTGATGGTCTCCTCGAGCGGCACCAGCTTGCCAGGGTGGCCTGTAAACACCTCGGCCACCTGGAAGGGCTGCGACAGGAACCTCTGTATCTTGCGCGCGCGCGACACAGTCAGCTTGTCCTCCTCCGACAGCTCGTCCATACCCAGGATAGCGATGATGTCCTGGAGGGACTTGTAGTCCTGAAGGATCTTCTGTACTCCACGGGCCACATTGTAATGCTCGGCACCAATGACGTTGGGGTCCATGATACGGGAGGTGGAGTCGAGAGGGTCTACGGCGGGGTAAATGCCCAGTTCAGCAATGGCGCGAGACAGTACAGTGGTAGCATCCAAGTGAGCGAAGGTGGTGGCTGGGGCAGGGTCAGTCAAGTCGTCTGCGGGCACATAGATGGCCTGCACGGAGGTGATGGAGCCCTTCCTGGTGGTGGTGATGCGCTCCTGCATAGTACCCATGTCAGTGGCCAAAGTGGGCTGGTAGCCTACAGCAGATGGGATACGACCCAGCAGAGCAGACACCTCTGAACCAGCCTGGGTGAAACGGAAGATGTTATCAATGAACAGCAGCACATCCTGACCTTCCTGGTCACGGAAGTACTCGGCCACTGTGAGCCCGGTGAGGGCGACACGGGCACGCGCGCCAGGCGGCTCGTTCATCTGCCCGTACACCAGCGACACCTTAGAAGACTTGTCCGTGAGCGAGATGACGCCGGACTCGATCATCTCCTGGTACAGATCATTGCCCTCGCGCGTGCGCTCGCCCACGCCCGCGAACACAGAGTAGCCACCGTGCGCCTTGGCCACGTTGTTGATGAGCTCCATGATGAGCACCGTCTTGCCGACGCCGGCGCCGCCGAAAAGGCCGATCTTGCCGCCCTTGGCGTACGGCGCAAGTAGGTCCACCACCTTGATCCCAGTTACCAGGATCTCCTGCTCCACGCTCATCTCCACGAACTCCGGCGCGTCGGCGTGGATGGCCGCCCTCTTGTCGGTGGGGATGGGGCCGCGCTCGTCGATGGGCTCGCCGATCACGTTCATGATGCGCCCAAGCGTCTCCACGCCCACGGGGATACGGATGGGGGAGCCGGAGTCCACCACGGGCTGCCCGCGCACCAGACCCTCAGTACCGTCCATGGCGATGGTGCGCACCGTGTTCTCTCCCAAGTGCTGCGCCACCTCCAGCACGAGCCGGGGCTGCCTGTTCTGCACTTCCAGAGCATTCAGGATAGGCGGCAGGTTCTCTTCGAACTGCACGTCCACCACGGCACCGATGACTGCGACCACCTTACCGTTCGCCTTGGCTGCAGCAGCATAATCCCTCTTGTTGACGGCCGAGACAGCAGCAATTTTGCCACATTCTGTGACGGCCTTTTCGGCAACAGACTTTGCAGCTAAAAAGCCACTTCCAACCCTACTTACTGCCCCCAACATTTTCGATTATCCGGAGCACTTGGGTGAAGAATAATCAGCGGCCTGAATTGAATTATGTAACGTGAACACGACCGATTGCAGACAAATTCGGTCATAGACAAAAACTTAAATCGTTATCTAACATCATCCACTTCCGTCGGGGCTATGACAAAATTGTAACAGCCATAAATTATAAAATAGTTTATATGGCATAAAAATTGCAGTTTTTGTTGTTATAAATTTAAATTGTATGTATCTGTACATCTTTGTCCTTTTATTCAGTGCAACTTGCAAAACCAAATTCATTATACCTATAATCCTTGCAGAAATATTTGTTTTATTGAGAACGCTACGGTATGTCTATGGGTATTTTTATTTTTTATTTGGAATTGTCTGACATTGTCAGCTGGGTTGGGTATTGTGAATGTGATGTGAATTGTCAATGTCAATTCGATTCACATCCAGGCCCCTGACAGCTGTACTTCCACTATCGCCGCAGTGGCGCTATAGTCGCATCCATTTTATCGAATCTGTGATCAGTTTGCTGTCAAACTCAATTTTTTCAATTTGACAAGTCGTTGCGTATACGCCACTTGTTTTGTAAACATTGAGTTGAGCGCCGGCTATCTTGTGTCCTCCTCCCGTCTCGGTTGAGTTGAGTTCCTTGAGAAACCATCCTCCTCAGTTTCAATACAAGTGCCCACTCCGTACCTAGCTTGGTGTGTAGTGATTGACTATACCTACGAGTGCTCGTGTTTCATCATGGCACCATCACAGACAGTGTTGTGTTACCGGTTGTGATTCAACAAAACACACGCATAAACTTTTCTGCATGCCCAAAATTGATAATTTGAGAAATTTGTGGATGTCTTTTCTTGTTCCGACAAGCCCGTATTTACTCGGGCTGTCTAAAAATCAGCTCATGACGAAACGTGTGTGTAATAAACATTTCGATGAAACAAAATTTGATTAGATGGGTGTAAGAATTCGATATTCTTACCCTTGCCTATTCACACAAGACGAGTTTACTCATGGCGTACCACTTTCTTCTGAGGGTAAGTAATGTTGTTTAATTACGTACTAGCAAATACATACTTTGTACTACTTATTCTATTTTAAAAGTTAAGGAATCCATTCTCCTCGTAATAGTATTCCTAGTTACTGCAGCTACATAAGTTTATGAGACAAGGTTCTGAATTCAAATAAAAGGTTTAAAGAATAATACCTTCATAACTTGTGCATGGTAATTTTTCGTAACTTGGCTTTGTGCATTATAAGTGCGACATGTTTACAGTCAGAAGTGGATTAACCCTATTGGTAAACTAGGCTCGTGCCTAGGGTCGCAGCGCTAACAATAAGGTGCTTGTCTAGTGCTCTCGACATTTAATCTGTTTACAGTAAGATGTTAATACATTCACCTAAAAGTGAAGACACAAAAGGTTGTATTTTAAAATAGGAGCTGAGATTGTACCTACATAAATTTTCTGGACATACTGGAAGGTTTTTGATAAAAATTGTCTGTTGTAGGCTAGCTCTATTCTTCTTCCTTTTGTTTATTTGAAAAAAGAGCTTTTTCTCTTAATTCAAGTTCCCAAGTAAACTCCAATTAGTAAGAAATAGTGGTTTCAGTTTCAGCGCCCATACAAACCGATTCCCAACGGCTTGCCTAACATTCATTTTAGACAAGCCTATAGTTACCAAGCCTATAGTTACATACTCTTAACTCTTTCATAACTTTTCTGGTTCCGGGTTGCCCATCGAACATTTTCACGCGCCGCCCCTGCTAACCACTTAATATTAAGTAATGGAGATGCTAAGTTTGATTATCATATCGAACTCTTATAAATTTGTTTTATGTTTCAGAGTACAATGTTCTTAATGAACATAACTACTTTGACAACTGTGATCCAGAAGAGGATACAGCATCACAAGAACCTTCCATACTTATGGGCATGCCAGGTTTGTGAAGACATCTGAAAAGCAACGCATTTTTCTTAATGCTTCTTTTTAGTCATAGGAAACTAATGTATGTTCATATAGGTTTCAACGTTATTTAGATACTTAAACTAACTGATCCCATTTCATTCCTTAAGTAAAGATTACAAGCAAATAGAGTATAAGAATGAATTATGAACGTGAATGAATTGGGAATGAGTATGAGTTTGGTTTGTACAGGGATAAATGTAGAATGGAGAAGGGTTGAAGAATGAGGAAAGTACCCTAACCTGAATTAACAGAATCCTTACTAGACAAACATGTTATTTTACAAACAATTTCTAGGGTTGGGGGGTCAATTGGCAGATTTTTCATCCGCAAAATATATATTGTGTGTCAATAAATATGGATCGTTCCCAATTATTCAAAGAACATGATAATCGCCTTATATTAGGCTTATCCCCGGGTGTCGGGTTAGAATAGCACTACCCGCTTTCTTCCCGTGGGTGTCATAAGAGTTGACTAAAGAAACAGGGTTGAAGGTTGTTGTGGGCCATCGCCCACAACACCCATCGGCTAGCAACCTATCACTGTGATATCACATTTTCTCGATCTTTTATACCCACATTTATGCTAAAAGTGGCACTGGAACACAAGTCTTTCCCCTTTTAGGGAAAAAGGTGTCAATGTTTGTATGTATTATGCTTATAATATACACTTTGGAAGGATATTATCATCATCAAATCAGCCGAAACATGTTCACCAACTCTATTAATTATAGCATAAGTTTATTGTAATATAATGGACCCGGAGACTTTACATCTCTCGGTAAATGTATGCCCCAGGTATATTTTCATTGTTGCTATATATATTCAAGTCACTTACTGATACATTTGTAGTTGCAAGCTCTGACATCTAATAAGAGCACTTGATGCCTACTTGCAGAATAGATTTGAATTTATTATAGCTAGAGCCTTAACACCTGCACTGGTGACACAGAATATATTCTGATCTCTTACACATCAGAGCCGGTATCCACCCTCTCGGCACGAGGTTTAGCCAGTATATTATTACATAGGCACCTACTCTAGGCGGCCACCGCATTCGCCCCATCCTAAAGCCGGCTCTGCTACACATTTCAATATGACCCTTTTCAGGCCGACTACTGATAATTGTTAGGCAAATGTCAGTGTTACAAATTTAAATTAAGACACATTTTTGACTGGCAGTATAATGCCTCTGCCTAAAAAAGGGTTACACTGCTTTATTTTCCCAACGTTATTTATAGGATTATTCTAGTAAGAAAAAAAATCTAAGTTGTTTTTATATTTTACAGATAACGATTATCCACAAGAACATCTATATACACTTCCTCCTACGAGTCAGGCAGCAATTTCAAAGCAGTCAGAAAATAGAGGTAGGTGTTAAAAAAACATCGTCTGCGTGGACCCGGGATAAAAAACTAGTTTTATATTTTAATCTAGGCTATACACTATCTTCGTGCAAAATTTAATCAAAATCGGTTGAGCTGTTTAAGTGTGGTGTGTTTATAATATTAGTAGGATTTACCTAATCATTTTTAATATTTTCATTTCATGATTATATGTATATCATTTTGTTTGTAAATATCTAAAATTATAAAAGGGTAAAATGTGTGAATTAATAAGTTTGTATGGAGGGGACAATCTTCGAAACTACTAGTCAATTTCAAAAATATTTTTACCAATAGGTAATACAGGTTGGGCCATTCAGATGGATCAGCAGGGGCAACTCTGAAATTAACTAAAACTTGACACGTGAAAGATTGTTCTTAGAACAATCTAATCGATTTTAGTGACAAGAAAAAAGATTTAAAAAAAACTTTTATTAAGTTCGGGAATCCAACCGACGACCGCGTATTGAAAAACTTCCATTATTTATATTATAGTTTACCTATTTATAAATACTTGAAGATATTCGTATAGATGTAAAGTTTTAAATGAATATGGTTACGATTTTCAGGAACGTCTGTCTCAAGAACTCCTTTGGCGGACATTAGTCACCAAGAAAATATTAAGCGCGAACAATTCCACTCATCCCAGCCATCTACATCCCAAGGCAAGTTTTCAGTCTAATAAATTATGGTAGAGCTGCGTACGAATTTGAGCGGCTCAGCCTGAGGCATGCTCGCCCCGCGCGGCGAGCTGCTCGCGAGCCAATTTGTTGCACATAAACATGCACGGGCGAGGCAGCGCGCTCGCGGCGAGCCGACTTTGTGCGTCGTTCAAAATCGGACACGATGACAGTCGCGGCTGCGTTTATCGTAATTCACCGAATTATTACCAAAAAGAAGAGAAAATCGCCTTGGCGGTGAATGAAACAGTTGTACAAAAATTGTAATTCATGTGGTGCACATTTACTTCACCAAATTATATGGTTCTGTCCGCGGCACGCTCGGATACACGTCCAAATTACGCGGGGCACGCACACTGAGGCGCCTTTGAGCACGGTTAAAAGACCGATCTTAGGCGGCTCGCCGCGCGCCGTTCACGCACAGTGCGTGAACCCGCCTCAACCCGAGGCTGCTCAAATTCGTACGCACCTTTACAGTGTGGATTTTATTTATTCGTTTTTTGCCAAAGTGGAAAATACGCAAGATTCCTGAGAAGACTTATTGAAACGGACCTCTTTCGAAACTAAATTCTTTTTGTTAGTTTGCTCTGAAATAAAGATGCTAGTTATGCTCTGATAGATGTAGAGGTTTCAATGAATTTGATTATTTTTTTCAGGGACCTCTGTCTCAAGAAGTCCTTTGGCGGACATTAGTCAACAAGAAAATATTGAGACCGAACGATTCCACTCATCCCAGCCATGTACATCCAAAGGCAAGTTTTCAGTCTAATGAATTATGTTACCATTCTGAGTGTGGGTTTTATGATAATTTGACATCTATTTATCACACTCTCATGTCTCATGGAATTACAAGAATGTAATAGTATGTTCTTATATATATAGGTACAACTACTAACATTACCTATTTACTAGTTTTTAGCCAAAATGGAAAATACGCGATTCCTCAGAAGACTTACTGAAACGGACCTTTCGAAACTAAATTATTTTTGTTAGTTTGCTCTGAAATAAAGATGCTAGTTATGCTCTGATAGATGTAGAGGTTTCAATGAATTTGATTATTTTTTTCAGGGACCTCTGTCTCAAGAAGTCCTTTGGCGGACATTAGTCAACAAGAAAATATTGAGACCGAACGATTCCACTCATCCCAGCCATGTACATCCAAAGGCAAGTTTTCAGTCTAATGAATTATGTTACCATTCTGAGTGTGGGTTTTATGATAATTTGACATCTATTTATCACACTCTCATGTCTCATGGAATTACAAGAATGTAATAGTATGTTCTTATATATATAGGTACAACTACTAACATTACCTATTTACTAGTTTTTAGCCAAAATGGAAAATACGCGATTCCTCAGAAGACTTACTGAAACGGACCTTTCGAAACTAAATTATTTTTGTTAGTTTGCTCTGAAATAAAGATGCTATTTATGCTCTGATAGATGTAGAGGTTTCAATGAATTTGATTATTTTTTTCAGGAACCTCTGTCTCAAGAAGTCCTTTGGCGGACATTAGTCAACAAGAGAATGTTGAGACCGAACGATTCCACTCATCCCAGCCATGTACATCCAAAGGCAAGTTTTCAGTCTAATGAATTATGTTACATTCTGAGTGTGGATTTTATGATAATTTGACATCTATTTATCACACTCTCATGTCTCATGTAATTACAAGAATGTAATACTATGTTCTTGTGTATATAGGTACAACTACTAACATTACCTATTTACTAGTTTTTTGCCAAAGTGGAAAATACGCAAGATTCCTGAGAAGACTTACTGAAACAGGGACCTCTTTCGAAACTAAATTATTTTTTTTGTTTGCTTTAAAATAAAGATGCTAGTTTAAATGATTTTGTATTTTTTTTCAGGAACCTCTGTCTCAAGAAGTCCTTTGGCGTACATTAGTCAACAAGAAAATATTGAGGCCGAACGATTCCACTCATCCCAGCCATGTACATCTAAAGGCAAGTTTTCAAAGTCTAATCAATTATGTCACAGTCGGAGTGTAGATTTTATAATAAATTGACATCTATTTGCGTCCCACTCCAATCTAGATTGCCTCATGAAATTACAAGAATGTAATAGTATGTTCTAATGTATATAGGTACCCATACTATATAAAGTAACTATCTTGATTTGTTACTTTTAAACTCTGAAACCACTGATCAGTTTGAGAGGCCCTTTTCCCTCATGTATATTTTTATATATGATACACGTTTAAAAGCTTATTTTATACTATTAAATTTAAATGAAAACCTAATTTGTTTTAAATCACTAATGTGAGTAAAGTGGTTTCACAAGTACGGATATGGGTTCTAAACTGAGCTCTTGTTGATATAGAATATCAATTGATAGTTCTAGGGTGATGACGCTCACCATTAGTTAAACGCTTGATAGAAAAACTAAACAGATAAAAACGTAACAAATTTTACGCACTGGATATTTTTTCGTGGCTGGCAATTGGCATATATATACTCCCTGGGTGTTAGGTTAGGCCACGCAGGCGGCATTCAGCGGTCGAGCATACAGTAAGTTTGCCAAGCTGTGGTTGATAGTTGAAGATACTTACTGTCCACTTGTCTAGTAATAGTAGATGTTGATGGGGAAGCCGAGAGGGTGAGTGTGGACTTCAGCCCAAAGGGGTTTACGCAAGTCCACACTTAGAGACTCAGAAGTAGTGTAGTGCATCAAAACACTGAACACTATACATTCTGATAATGTATTCATTGAGCTAGTTGCCTTATACAATACTAGTAGCTAAACGTTCATAATCATTTTCTGATCTCGCATGCTCTTAATATATGACTTTTTGTAGAACGTTTATTGATTAAATAGTATGTGTCTTGACGGTGAAATTAATTTTAATTGTTTTGTTTTATTTCAGGCATAAAACAATTTAGGGCAAAGTCTCGACGTTTTATCAAGAAGACTTCGGAGATTGCCACGAACAGTCTAGGCCAAACTAGTGCGGAGCGATTGAAAAGTGCCCAGAAGCAAGCGGAAAGTGTAGAGTTAATGGAAAATTTCCATAAGTTGAATAAAAAGGCTAAAGTTTTCCTGTTGATGCAATTGAGACTTGTCAGAAAAAATAAAATGGCGAGAAGATTTTCCCTTGAAGATAAATTATTTGCCCTCACTTTGATGAAACAAAGTCCGAAAGGGTATAGACTGCTAGAACACATTTTTGCTCTGCCTTCGAAGAGGACTTTGGCTCGCCTGGCCGAAAATATCGTTTTTGAATGTGGCATAAATGAAAATACAATTAATCACATAAAGCAATGTACGAAACACTGGGACGAAAAAAAAAGACTGTGCTCGTTAGTCTTTGATGAAGTGGCATTAACGCCACATCTTACATATAATGAGAACAAAGATAAAATTTATGGGTTTGTGGAAATAGCAGGCGAACACAAACAAAAATTCGCCGATCATGCTCTTGTCTTCATGATTAGAGGCATATGCTCCTCTTGGAGACAGAGCATAGCGTATTACTTTTGTGCGGGTACAGTTTCTGCGCCGGAGCTAGAAAAAATATTAAAAGAAATCATCCCGAAACTTTTTGAAGCAGGATTGAAGCCTCTTGCGCTTGTCTGTGATCAAGGATCTACATTTAGATCATGTATCAAAAATTTGAAAACAAAAACGGCTCGACTACAAACTCCTGATGAAATACGACATGGTAAGTTTTAGATTAAAATTGTCACAAATGTTAGGATGACTTGAAGTGCTGTTTTTAGTATTACATTTGTATCTGACTCCAAATTAAGCTTAGTTGTCTTCCTAACGTGATTAATTACATGTTGGTTTGTCTATCTTTTTGTTCCTGATATCCACTCCATTACCCGAAGGTTAACTGGAAGAGATCCCGGGGATAAGTTCGCCTTTGTACCGATTTAACCTATTTTGTCTGTATTTTACCTGTGTCTCTGTAGTTGTGTACAGAAAAGTATTTACATACATACATACATACATACTGCTGAAACCATCCTTAAGTTTTTAGTAAAAAGGTGCGCTGAAAGCTGTTTATTTGAAATTGGATATCGACATCCAGATGGTTTTGGACGTAATCTTTGAAATGACTCGATAAAAAATGCTGCACGTGGCGCGTGATATAATGAGATTTCCTGAGGGCCCGGCGACGAGACCAGGATTAAGGATTTTTGAGGAATGCCTTGACTTTAGTCAATGATGGCTCCACTATGTGGAAAGGGGCAACATTTTATTGTTCATTTATTAAGCAATTACTTTCATAATCGGCTACAACCCGTCTTCCGCTTAAAGAAAAAAATAGGGTCAATTAATTAACTTCTCTAAAATTGCACCCCAAACGTTACTTTCTTGGCCGTGTAAATAGCATCTCATGCATTATTCTCTCATTGTCAAGACCCCAGTAAAGACTCATGTTTATTTGGATAACCATAGAAACGAATATATGTTAATTTTTAAAATAATATATTTTATTCGCTAAATTCATATCATCACACTATATATATCGACATTGTGTAAACTAAATACTATAACTTTCTTTCTATTTCAGAAGATACAGTTGCGATAGCGGGTCACGACATTTATATTTCACGATCCCCCTCACTTGCTCAAAGGAATAAGGAACAATTTCTTGGACAAGGACATTTTATTTGAAGGAAAAAGGGCTACTTGGGAAGATATTTTGTATATATACGACTTAGATAATAAATCTGGTCACACAAAGGCGTTACCTAAGTTAACGGCAGATCATGTTGACCCTAAAAAAATGAAAAAGATGAAAGTTAAGGTGGCAGCTCAAGTATTGAGTGCCCGTACTGCTGCAATGCTGAATTACACTCATGCCCTCCGTAAGGAATTTTATACTTTATTAATAAAAAATTGCACGGTTAAAATAGCAAGAACGTTTTTTTCGATATTAAGACTGTTGCAAACAAACTTGGTGTCCATTTTGGCAAAAAAAAAACTTGTACTGTTTTTTTTTGTATTCAAAAGAAGTAAATTCGACGACCACTTTAGCCTATTTGGTAGTGACCCTGCCTACAAAGCTAGAGGTCCTGGGTTCTAATCCCGGTAAGAGCATTTATTTGTGTGATGAGCACGAATATTTGTTCCTGAGTCATGGATGCTCTATGTATTTATTTATCGTCGCCTAGTACGATAGTACAAGTTTAGTTTGGGACAAGGTCGATATGTGTGAGATTGTCCACAAATATTTATTGAATATTTATATTTAATGTATTTTTACACAGATAATAGTGTAAGTGTCTAATTGTACATCAGTAATATATCACATTCAAGTTGTATATAAAGCGTTTTTCGGATTCTTTCTGGAATATTATCGATAACACAAATTGAGCTAACAATGTTGATACGAGTATAATATATTATTGGCTGACATTAATAAGATAGATCAAGGCATGACAGGTGCCCTACATTCTAATGTATGTAATAGAATTTCGGCCAATAATATATTATATTATATTACCATTCTTGGCTAAAGGTGGTATTCCACTTATTCAAGATCTTTGTCCAATGTGTATTTGCGTCTCACATTTCTCATAAAGAGTGAATGAGACGAAATGCACATTGGACAATATCTTGGATTGGAATACCACCCTAACGCTTTTGCGTTACTTTGTATGGACAGGACAGGTAGCACCCAGTAACCATATTGTGCCCACTAGCGTAATCTCTTAACCGACTGGATACGCTTTACAATAATTCCATTGTAATATTTATCATATTTCAGATCAGCGGCTCAACACGCCAAAAGAAACAATGGCAACTACAGCAGCTGTAGTTTTGTTTTTCGACGAACTGTTTGACAGCGTGAACGGGTCTCCAGGGCAAGGAAGGGGTAAATTGCGATGTGCAGTTAAACAAAGTTCAGCCCATATAGAATTTTGGCGGATAGCAATAAAAAAATTGAAAAAGATTAAATACATTGACACCAAAAGCGTACTGGCAAGACGTTCAGGCAATCCACGGCATGTACGAGTACCATCCTTAGAAGGGTGGATCATGACATTAAATAGTTTTCTAGGCTTAAGTAAATTGTTATTTGAGACATATAAAGTACAATATTTTTACCCCCGGTTAATTAATCAGGACACCCTCGAAAACTTTTTTGGACGTATAAGATCGTTAAACTACAGAAATATAAACCCAGACGCAAACACATTTATGTATACTTTTAAATCCTTAGTTATTAGTAATATTTTGACTCCACAGTCAAAGTTTACGAATTGTGAAGACGATGACGGAGAAACATTAATAGATTTTAACTATTTGTTCACGCCGGCGCAGAGTGACAAGGAAAATGTATCGCCCAACATCGTTACAGCTCCGTCATCGTCTTCATTAATTGAATTAAATGAAGGAACAATTTTAGAAAAAACTATAGCCGAAAAAGTAAGGGTCCAGACATCGCAGATGACACTGCTGGTTATATATGCCGAAAAATAACTAAAAAAATACATTGTGCTCCATGCGCAAGAACATACAGAACAAAAGAAGTCAACAACACACATGACCTCATTAAGCACAGGGAATATAAAAGATAAAAAAAAGACAATTTGTCATACCCAAATGGTAGAGTCCTGAGGGTGTACATGCAATCTGCTCAATATGTACACGGATATTTGAATAATTACTGCCATCACAAAAACATTAAAAAAAACTTAATAAATATTATTTCCAAAAATTGTGACATGTCGTGGCTTGGCTGCAAAAAGCATAAAGACGATACAAAAAGATATCTGATTATATTAATAATACGTCTACAAGTACACAATTGGTGCAATATAATAAATAAGATTTTAAAGGGAAGAATTGAAGAAAAATATGTTTCTAAAATGCATAACCTGCACATTGCTGCATTAAAAAAATACAAAGTACATAGGTTAAGACAAAAGGCTACAAAAAGTAATGAATAAATATTTTATGAACATTCTGTTGTTTTCATTAATTTTTACTCGGAAAAGAGACTTTAGTAAGACGCATTATGGACTCTTTTCCTATAATGACATAATTTATATACCTCATCGTCCTAGACGAGCTGTTTTTATCGTAGTCACATCCCTAGAGAATATCGATATCGGCATAAAACTCGGTGAGGTTCTTGACAGCCCTAGAACTGCCACATACGCTCCACAGATTATAAAACTTAACAGCGCCAAAGCGGTGACAACTGGAACTAAAGAAACATGACAGTCCTATCTGTAGTAACTACATATTAGTAATCTGTGTTCACATCGCAAAGAGAATATAATCATCACGTTGGAGTTCTTTTACCCAAGAAAATGTGTATTTAAAAACTTAAAACTAAAATGATTCGAAGTCGTATTTTATGCCGAGTAAGTAAAGAGGACTATCTACGAAACAGAAATGTTGTTTAGACATAGAAATGTTGTTCTTTTCATTTAATTCTAGGTCCTATCGCAACGTTTTCATATTAAACCAGATTATGCAAGGCCGAGTTCTGCCATTAGCATCATTGCCAGGTGTCTGCCAGTAAGAGAACAGAGCACAGTAACGGTAGACGATAGCTATGTAAAAAAGTTTATGAAAGCTGTGGGTTGGATGGATCAGTCCAGGACAGTAAGTTTGCATTTATCAATTTTAATTATACTTAGACGAACAACTCGAGTTATTTTGAGGAATTTTTGACTCGGAGATTGTTTTCAAGATGTGATAGTGGCAATAAACTGAGAAAATAGATAAATCCATGTAACTCAAAAGCAATATTGTAAATGGGTTTAATTTCGTGTTACAGCGCTTAAAACTCACAGGTTATTTCCTGTACGAAAGTGTACCAGACAAAGTAGCATACATGGAATGGTTTGAAAATCTCAATCTGCCGGATACCTTCGCCACTTGGTTCACAATAACGGAGCTGCATGTCTGGCTGCTGCTTGTTCGATACATGGCAGAAGATGTTGTACCCAGTCAGGAGGAAAAAAAGAAATACATCAAGGGAGATGGCGCTTTTGTAAGAAACTGTATTATCGAGGCTTTGTGGGCTGATGTCGGAAATAGGATTAAGTTGTTGGAGGTAATTTTATTTACTGTATGCAGATTATGGATTTAGAAAAACGAATTGTTTTTAGACACTATTGATAACTTTTTCCCAAAATACAACAATTTTCAAGGTGTCTGAATGAAAATATGATGCACTCTGGGGACATGTGTGTCTGTCCATATGTCACAACCAATTTCCTCGTAACTGGACACATTAAGTTGCAATTTGATTGGTTCATAAATAAATTGAATTTGAATAAGAGGGAAAGGGTCCTGTTAGCTCTGGTTCCCACTATGGCATCTATCGGGACAATTTTTTATCGTGTTTCATAGTGGCAAAACATTTTCTATGAAGCTGTTCGCACTTGTCGGACACCAATTTGTATGAGGCGACGACACACAATAAAAAATCGTCCCGACAGACAACATAGTGGGAACAGGGGCTTATAATACAGGGCTTCTTCTTTATGATTGTAGGATGTGCAGTACCTACATAAAATAAATAAATGAAAATTATGATATGCATTACAGGGAGCAAATGCAGCCATAGCCAGGAAACAAGTGTCAGAGTTATCGGAGCAGTTTCAAGCAGCACTTGTGGCTTATGATGAAGGTCTCTCTGATGACCGGCTTCTGGCTGCGGCCGTTTGGAGGAGATTCTACTCCATGTCCGAAGACACTCCGGTTGAACATGTTGAGAGGATTGTCCATTTCATTAGACATCAGGTAACAACATCTGTACTATTAATCTATTGCACGTAAAGAGTAATATAGTAATATATTTGTTTTGTTTAACTTTTTAGGGTTCCGTAGTCAACAACGAACCTTTATAGTTTCGCCATGTCCGTCTGGCAGTCCGTCCGTCCGTCTTCAGCTTAGCCCAGTAACCATTACTACTAGAAAACTGTATTTGGCATGGGTATATAAATATTTTTCGGCAAATTTCACTTCCCACAAAACTTATGGCAGTAGTTTCATTTCCCAAACGAACAAATAGCACATTTTTGTTTCGCATTTTGTTCATTTGGTCAAAATATCATCTGGCATCATTTTGCTTTGTCAAGTGTTATTAAGCAAACACTTTGTTTGGACTAATTTATTGTTTTCCAAACAAAACATTTGTTCGAATTTTCATTTCGCACACTTTACATAGCATAACTGGCAAATATTTGAAAAAATATTGTTTGGTGTAATTTTATTTCATTACCAGATCATTTCAATTTTTATTATTTCACAAAATAACTGTTCAGGGAATAATATTTGGCTTACAAAAGTACCCGCTTAGCAAAATATGTAATCTCACTCAAATACATTTCGTATGCACGATACAATTAGGATATAAATCGTATGCCATGCAATAATTTGGAAAACGAATGTTATGCCAAATAATATGTTTGACCAAATGAAACTTGACTATATAAAACTTTGCCAAACAATAATTTGCGAAGTAATATTTTGCCATAGGAGAATTATCTCCTATGGCAAAATATTACTTGGCATTAGCCAAGTGATATAATGCGAAATAATAATTTGACTAGTGATTTTTTGCCAAATTAACATTTGGGAAAAAAAAATTGGGAAGTGACACTGGGAAATATTTTTTTCCCATACAATAGAGAACCGTATATAAATCACTCACGCTGAAATACAATAAATTCTATTGAATAGAATAAAATCATGAAAAAAAAACTCGTTAAACCTATAGTGTGGGGTATCGTTGGATAGCTTGTTCAAAAATGGGTGTTACAATTGTATGGTTAATTTTTGTGTTTATAGTTGAAATTTTCTAAACTAAGCTCATGAATGGCCATTGTACTGAGCTCATGAATGCCTTTGTTTGTGGTCCGAACAAAGGCTATTCAAGAAGCGCGCGTAAAAAATTTGCAAAAAAAAAATAGCGCCACATAAAATGTTCTTTGAATAATGAACTAACTTCTTTTACAATAGATTCCAAATTACCATAGCGCCTTGTACCTGGCTCGCTGGGAGCGGGTTTTTGTTATCTTTTAGTCTATTTTGAATCTATTGAATAAGACGATTGAGTTCATTATACAATGATCATTTTATGTGGCGCTAATTTTTTTTGCAAATTTGGTACGCGCGCGTCATGAATAGCTTTTGTTCGGACCGCAAACAAAGGCATTCATGAGCTCAGTACAATGGCCATTCATGAGCTTAGTTTAGAAAATTTCAACTTTACAACGGAACTTTTTAACTACTACCGATTAACCAGGCTAACTACTGGCCAAGAATTTGGCCCTCACCCAAATAATATGGGTTTCTTATAACTATTTAGCGATTCGTTTGCGAGAGTATTGGGCTTTAAAGTCCTAATTTTTGTTCGAGTCATGTGTCCCCCCACCCCCTGCTGGCTAGCGTGAGTGCGATGCGTTGCGCGGTCGGTAATGGTGTACAGTGCACTGCACGAATTTTTAATTCGCGAGTAGCGCGGTTTTAGCCGCTGTCTGTTTTGTTGTTATGGCTTCGTCGCAAGTCGTAGTCAACGAGTTGTTGGTATTCATTCAAAATGCCATCGTAACTTTGGAGGAGAACAGTATCATGCAGATCTGCAAGTCCAGCTTCGTGAAGGAGGACATTAAGGCCGACGAAATGCCATCACGAAGGAGGGATGGAGGTGCGAAGAGTCTCAAGGACATCATCACGTGGTTCAAGGGGACCGGGACTCGTCCAACATGCCATCATTTGTGGCGAAGGAGTTACATCGGCTCCTTCCGTCAAGTCTGATCATGTGGACGTTACCAGGCTGCCGGAGGACATCATCTTCCTGACGGATAGTCTGGCTGTAATGCAGGCTAAGTTAGAGCTATCGAACAATATCATCAGTGACTTACGTTCCGAATTAGTGTTATTACGTGATGCAAATTCGGAATGTATTTGTCTACCGGCGGTGTAAAGTCCGCGAAATTGGATGCGTCGCCGGTTGCTGAGCAAGCAGCCGCGGCCCCGCGGTCATGCGAAAGTGCGTTGACCCCTCAACTTACTTGAGCCGACACTGCCACTGTTGATGAGTGGACTGTAGGTTTTTCGATTTGTGGACTAAAATTTATGAAACTAGACGAACAGAGCCTTGAAGAATCTTGAAAGACACTCACCGTTGCAAGGAGCTGCTGTGATGCTCCTTCGTCAGATGTAGGACCCTGAGACCTGGCTCGTGCTGCACTTACCCGATTCCAAGGTTACCTGGCACCTAAGTATACGCAGCTGGCTAGATGTCTTCCTGCTTCCTCAAGGCACTTCGTGTATTTTAATGAGTCTAAAGATAACTCCTAATAAAAAAAGCGTGATTATTCGCGCGGAGCTCAATTTAAATCAACCGAATTTCAAAACGACAACGACACAAGTGGTTCGACAGTTACTTTCGATCTGTCAAACGCGAGCAATTGAATGTTGCCAGATTAAAGATACTAACTGAAAACTTTACATTCCGCCCACCAAAATGCAAAGTATTTTGAACAAAACTTTAGTCGGACTAATCCATAAGGTCAAAAAAGCCTTAAGGTCAAACCTATAACTTATTATGTCTACGATATTACTTAGTTAATTAACAAGTGGTAGAGGGCAAATCATTACCACCGGACGCTTTAATTCACCGGTTGCAGTGCGAACGGTTACTACACGACAGGTACCGTCGACACCTGGATGAAGTTGAGTTACTCGGCCCAGACTCCATTTTAAAGGGCTGCACTGTTCGTTCACTATTAGAACCATTGTACCGACATCAATGTTTTGCTCCTTCCTGAACCACTTGTGGCCCTGTTGGAGCGTGTGAAGATATTCAAGGTGCCATTTGCGCCAAAAATCTTGGTGCATTTTCTGCAACAATTTCCAACGCTGAAGAGGACTAACTTCAACATCCGCTAAAGGCGGCTCAGGAAGGAGAGTCAATGGCTCTAATGTCAAAAAATGGCCCGGCGATAAAACGGAAAAATCATTGGGGTCTGAGCTAAGCGGTGTCAAAGGGCGTGAGTTGAGCAGTGCCTCAATCTGAGTTAGGAGCGTGTAGAACTCTTCGAAGGTGAGGCGCTGTAAACCGATTACTCGCGACAGATGAGTCTTAACTGACTTCACACCCGCTTCAACCAATCCTGAGAAATGCGGGCTACCAGGAGGGTTAAATACGAAATCTATGTGCTCCACCTGCGAAGCTTCAGCCATTAATTCTTTGAGAAGGTTGCTGGCGCCTATGAAGTTCCGTCCTTGGTCCGAAACCAGTCGGGAACAACGACCCCTGCGCGCGATGAAACGTCGTAGCGCAGCCAGGTAGGCTTCAGACGTCAGCTCCGAGACGAGCTCTAAGTGTACTGCCTTCGTGGCAGTACACACGAAAACACAAATATAGCCCTTGTACGATTTTCTGCCTCTCGACCGACCAAGTGAAATGTTAAATGGCCCAGCATAATCAACAGCCGCAGACGAAAATGGCTTTATCTGGTTAATTCGAAACGATGGTAAGTCTCCCATCAGAGGTGGCGGACACACTCGAGGGCGGACACGAAAACACTTGATGCAGGATGATATAACCGCGAGAATAGCCCGTTTGGGCGATAAGATCCAAAATTCCTGAGCAATTAGGTTTTGCAAGGTTTGCAAACCAGGATGCAGGAATCTGCTATGGTATTCCTCGACTATCAACGAAGTGAGTTTGTGTGCACGAGGTAACAACAAGGGATGCTTCTTCTCATAGTCCACGTTAAGACTTTGAGAGAGCCGACCTCCCACCCTGAGCAAACCGTCCTTATCCAGAAATGGACACAACTTACGAAACGGTTTAGGGAGTGAGTCAATTGAATCTCTTTGTACATTTCTAATTTCTGTCGAAAACACACGCTCTTGTACGTGTCTAACGAGAAAATGAATTGTATGGTTCGTTTCACTAGACGACAATGCCTTTCCGGCGATTTTCCGGTTAGGTTCCTTCAGGTTATGAAGGTAACGGAAACAGTACGACAAAATATTAACGACACGACGAAAGGACGAAACACGATTCAAAATCTGATCAACGAAATCAGAATTGGAGGCACTGAACAAAGTCAACACCTTTTCTTCTTCAAAAGCTGATCCGTCGACTTGAGAGAGATGTCTCGGCCAGCTATTTTCCGGTTGCGAAAGCCAAGTAGGTCCGGCCCACCATGAGTCACACTGCAGTAGTTCGGCAGGAAATAAACCTCGAGAACCATGGTCTGCTGGATTGTCAACAGTGGAAACATGTTGCCACGAATCGGGCGCAATTTTATCTTGGATTGAAGCAGTCCGGTTAGCGATAAATGTCTTCCAACGCGAAGGGCAGGACTTAATCCATGTCAATGCGACAGTAGAGTCCGACCATGCGAAAACTTTGTTTACCTGATGGACCTCTTTTAGCGATTGTGCAACTGCTGCCATAACATCGGCAAGTAAAACAGCTGATTGCAGTTCAAGACGAGGAATCGATAGTTTGCGGAGTGGTGCGACTTTAGATCTTGCACAACAGAGACGCACGACTATATCGTGGTTATTGTTAATCACGCGACAAAAAACAACGGCACAATAACGACGCACTGAGGCATCTCAAAAGCCATGAAATTGAATGTCCTGAAACGTCTCGATCATTCTACGAGGAATGGAGAGTGAACTCAACGAAGAAAGTTGCGATTTTAATTTAAGCCACTCACTAGCGATGTTCTCAGGAACTTCGTCGTCCCATTGCACTCCCGAGGACCACAAAAATTGCATGATGTACTTCGCAAGGAACACGACAGGTGACAATAGTCCAAGGGGATCGAAAATGCGAGCGATATCCGACAATATCGATCGTTTAGTACAACGACCTTCGACTGAAGTAGTTTTGAACGAAAATTCATCCGACTTAGGTAACCACAGAAGACCTAAAATTTTCAACGAAAGGTCATGACCGTCTTCAAAATTCCGAAATTGTTCCGAATACAAATCAGAATCCGGCAGGTTTTGAAGAAACTCATTACTATTGGAAGTCCACTTCCGCAAGTGAAGGCGAGCTGACGACAAAATCTTCAACAGTTCGTCACGAATATGCACAGCACTCTCCACCGAGTCTGCGCCTGATACTATATCATCGACATAAGCATCTCTGTCGAGAACTGCTGCACCCAAAGGGGCAGTTGACGAGTACTCCTTGGCCAACTTAGAAATGCACCAAAGTGCTTGATATGGAGCACAGGAGACGCCATAACTGACTGTCAGTAAACGAAAATCTTTTACAGGTTCCTCTGGAGAGGGCCTCCACAAGATGCGTTGATAATCGCAATCTTGAAGGTCAACGTGAAATTGACGGTACATTTGCTTTATGTCCCCTGTGAAGACAACAGCGTGCCAGCGAAAACGAATCAACAAATCGAGGATATTCTTTTGTAATTTTGGGCCTGGCAGTAATGTGTCATTCAAGGACTTTCCGTGAGCATCTTTAGCACTAGCGTCAAAAACCGACCTCAAAGGTGTTGAAATTGAATCAGGACGTACTACTCCAAAATGAGGAATGTAGTAGAAATGACCCTCACGAGACGAAGGGGGATCGACCTCTTCCATGTGACCACACTTCAGATAGTCATTTATAAAGTTGACATAAGCTGTCTGAAATTGAGGGTTTATACGAAACTTCCTCTCCAAATTTAGAAGTCGCTTAAGAGCGATTTCCCTAGAATTTGAAAACCTAGGCTTGTCCTGAAGGTCCACAAAAGTTAGTGGAACGACCATTTTTCCATCAGGCTCACGACGATAAGCAGCCTCCATATGGCTTTCGCACGACAAATCATTTTTCGACATAATCACAGTTTTAGGAGTATCGACATTTTCTATCTCCCAAAACCGCTTATTATTGCTGTCCAGAGACGAGCTCGAAACGAAAAGACAATCCTTGGTGATTACACAAGAATCGTTACGAAAACGACACTGAGAAGCATCAATGTCAGCAGCACATTCACCCATGACTATCCAGCCGAAAACAGTGCAGATAGCTATAGGCTCACCTGGCCGAAGTGCTGACGCAAAAAGGTTGACATTGACCAACATATCAACAGGTCCTGGTTCGTAGAAATGAGGATCAGCCAGATCCAAATTCCTCAGATGAGTCCAGGTCGAAACATCAATATGACCAGCTGGCATATCTGAACAAATTGTTGACAAAACAAACGCGTCCAACGAGAATAACTTTGACGTGTTATTAACTTTTGTTGAGAATATTTCGCATGGAACATGGCCCAGTACATCAGTAGGGGTTTGGACGATGCCATTCACAGACTGATGACTATTTGAAATATGCAACCCAAGCCGCTCAGCTCCATCTTTTGTAACAAAATTACAAGCACTGCCAGAATCAAAAAGAAGGCGGATTGGCATCAACTTTCTCTGGCCGTTCTTAATGTGAACCACAGCAGTCGAGAACAAGGC
Organism: Epinotia bilunana; assembly: GCA_947049275.1. Classification (NCBI taxonomy): domain Eukaryota; kingdom Metazoa; phylum Arthropoda; class Insecta; order Lepidoptera; family Tortricidae; genus Epinotia; species Epinotia bilunana. Next base: position 14,840,123 of record OX346257.1, read on the forward strand.
TTGCATATTACAACTTGGAACTGATAAAGTTGTCAACTGACTATCAGACTGAGATGGCTGGACCTTATCGCTTCGTTCTACATCCTTCTCAAAATGAAGCAAAGTGTGGTGACGAGATCCACACCTGCCGCAACAAGCAACCGATTTACAAGCCCTTAAACGATGTGATGAGCTAAACACACAATACAAAGTCCTTTTTCTTTAATTTTATTAAATCTCTCAGTCGGCAACAACTTCAAGAAGTTGGGACATTTGCTCAATCCATGGCCCATAGTAGCGCACATTGGGCAGTTACTAAAAGGTGTCGCCGGCACAATGATTGTTGATTTGGTTTTACTAGTAGCAGGCTTATTAGTGGTTATGTTTAACTTTATAGTGGAATTTTCTAGGGCTATACTCCTTCTTTCAATAAACTTTTTTAAATCCTCAAACCGTGGGATATCAGTTTCATCGTTGAGTTGTAACTCAAAAGCTTCCCTAGTAGGGAGGTCTAGCTTCAACCACAATAAGTAAAACATCATGAAGTTATAGTCTGGTAAATTAAATTTGGCTAAAATGTTTAAATTTTCATTAAATGCCCTGAAAATCCTATCAAGATCACTCTTGGTTTTGGCCGGTTCACAGTTTAATCGTTTCTCATAGTAAACCAACACAATCTGTCGCTTTTTGTCATAGTGCTTAGTTAAAGTCTCATACGCGGTCATGTAATTATCGTCGGATAACGGAAAGCTCTTAATTAAATCATAAGCCGGGCCCTGTACACTCGACAATAAATAGTGTAAGTTTTCGACATCAGGGATATCCCGATTATGGATAAGTGAGTCAAACAATTCCTTGTACGACACCCAATTCTCAAGTTTGCCATCGAAAGATCTAATTGTAATTTTAGGCAGCTTGGCCGTGTTCGAACAAGTATTAGAAACGACAGGTTTGACTTCCTTAACTTTCATTTCAGCGTTCTGCCTTAGTCGACATTTTACCGATTTCAAACGCGATTCGAAATCTTTAGTCACTTGGAACTCAATCGAACGATCATTAGTGCTTAAATGCCTTATTATTTTAAGCTGTGCACTATGAAAATCTATTTCAATCTCTTTAAAATCTTCGATGCAATAACCGACTAAATCAGAACTCTCGATGTGTTCCAAACGCATAATTGCATAGTCTCTTTGTACGCGAAACGTATCAATAATCGCGGATTGTTGATCTTCATCACCGTTATCACTCATTTTAAGCACTAAATTAGGCTGAAATAGAAAATATCATACAATCTGCTACCGTAAACAACACTATAACCTAGGTTATGTACTAAATGTCAAATGTCAACATGAAGTACTTTTGACGTTTAAAAACCATATACAACACAAATATGGTTTCCGATGCGTTTCGTTTCACGAAATTACTCTGCCAGCGACAATGTTTGAAATAAATTATTTTCTCAACAAAGTTATTTTGGGATTAAATCCTACAATTTTTTAATATAAATATTATAGTTATTTATATACGATAATGATAATTTAATTCGATATTAAATTCGAAAGCAATATATGAGGTAGTCCGATCAAAGCTTGAATTCCTAACGAAAAAATGTCTACCCTACAATTTGGCGAACGAAAATTAATATATGTAAAAACGACAAATTTGACCCCAAAATGCAAGGAATTTAGACCGAATTAATGAAATTAAGCTAAAACTAACAAACTATCTAACTAACTAACACTTACCCGATTCCAAGGTTACCTGGCACCTGAGTATACGCAGCTGGCTAGATGTCTTCCTGCTTTCTCAAGGCACTTCGTGTATTTTAATGAGTCTAAAGATAACTCCTAATAAAAAAAAGCGTGAATATTCGCGCGGAGCTCAATTTAAATCAACCGAATTTCAAACGACACAAGTGGTTCGACAGTTACTTTCGATCTGTCAAACGCGAGCAATTGAATGTTGCCAGATTAAAGATACTAACTGAAAACTTAACAGCCACTTTACCGACGACTGCAAAACCTAAGCAGCGGTCGAAAAAAGGGGTGCAGAACCCGTGTGATGTTATTCGCAAGGATCTGCCCTCAAAAGCGACTCAAAAGACGTCGCGAAGGTGGAGGAAAAGAAGAAGCCTACTTGTCGGAATCTGTGCGGTACCGCACCGACTGGACCAAATCACCTGCTGCGTCCTGCTACACCTTCCACGCAGCTTTACGTGTCCCGGGTGCACTACACTACAGAGGCAGAGGAAGTAGTGGAGTATGTGCGCGTGAAGACCGGATTCAACCTGAGGGTTGTGAGTTTGGAGGGTCGCCATGCGTGAATTTTAATTCCTTTGTGGTCAGAGTTCCAACAGACCATCTATCGACCTTCACTAAGGAAGATTTTGGGCGAAGGGAGTCAAGTTCTGACGTTTTCGCGGTCGGCTACCTGACACTAGATGTGAGCGCCGCGCCGTTGCCGCCGACCAAAATCCCACGCCGCCGCCGACGCAGCGCCATTGGCGCGCTGATTTCTGTTTCACGCGCGTGTCAGCTATTGTAGCTTATTTATTTTACACACTCAGTAGTGTGTAGCGACCCTCATGTGTTTTATTATTCTACGGTATAAATTAATACTTAACCCATTAATTGTCAAATGCGAAGTTTCTAGTCTCGCAAGTTTTAGGGTGGTTTCCCCGTCGTACCTACCGTCGACGCCCTCAAATCGATATCAACAAGTACAGAAGACAGCGAAAGTGCATGGTCAATTCAGAAACCGTTTCGCTTGTCCACCGAATCCTACGCCATCTATGAGCATGACGTGTAATATCATTATAGATGTTAATGTAAACCTCAAAGGATTAGTGAGATTTCACTAGATGGAGTTGTAAAGTAATTTTTATATATTATAAAAACCGGGTTATGCTAGATAAATTAAATAGTTAAATATGAGAAAATATGGAAAAGATTACTGATTGGAAAAGACTATGAAAATGGCCCGGCGCTGAATCTTGTTCGATGCATTAGCTTTGCTGACTATCAGCGTTCTACGTCCAATGTGCCCCGCCCACTGCCACTTAAGTAAGTTTAGCGATTCGGAGGGCTATCTTGATCAGTTACCTTGCTTCTGCTGCGGTAGCCTCTTTTCTGATGGAATCACGCAGTAAAACTACCAGCATAGCCGTCTCCCTTGACCTGCCATAGCCTTCTTGTGAGGCCCATAGTAAGCGACCACGTTCCAGTGCCATATGTCATCACTGGCAACACACTAACCAAAGACTCGTCTTGAGACACTGCGGAATATTGGATGAAAATATGTGCCGTAGCTTCCAGAACGCTGTCCAGCCGAGTCGGATTCGCCAATTCACTCTTCTCGAAATTGGAGAGGAGTCTGGGAGTTCGTACTACATGGGCATTTCACATGATCTTCGCCTTATCCATGTTCATTCTCAGACCAACTCGCTCGGAAGTTTTACTAAGGTCATCGAGCATCTTACTTAAGTCCTACATGGTCACAGCCAAGACTACTATATCGTCAGCAAACCGAAGGTGACTGATGTACTCGCCGTTGATGCCTAGCCTTTTCCAATCCAGTCTTGAAAACCTCTACTAGTGCCTGACTCCCACCGCAGTTGAATAGGGAAGATGCAGCTATAATATTTACCATTATTTTGTGACCAAAATGTTGAAAAACCATAAAATAATAGCTACTGAAATGTTTTTACTTAAGTTTATACTAATTTCAAACAATAATTACGATTTGAAGTAATGTGAAACGGAACGTGTTTTAATCCAACTATCAGCGTCTAGTGACGTCACTCATGTCAAAAGTCAAAACTTAGGCAACTCTAGATGTCAATCTAGGGACTCAAAGTGCCTAAGTAGCAAAAAGCCACAAACTACGGAAAAAACAGACATCTAGGGACGAACCACGGACAAACAAATATGGCACACACGAGTGACGTCACAGGAACTACATCTGTTTAGGCGCGAAAGTTTAAATTGTTAGTTTGTAACAGGAATTTTTGACTATATATTATAGTATATATTTTTTTATACTTTCGTGGTCTATTGCGTATACATGCGATTCTTTCAAATGAAAGCAAAAATGAAAATATTGCATCTCCCCTATTAGGTTTCGAGTTCCGGTCCTGAAGTCGGACTGACATTGTGGCGTTCTCGTACAAACACTTCAGTACTTCGATATAGCGGTGGTCTACTTGACACACACCGCTCCACAGTGAATCGAGTAGAACAAGCATATGGGACAAAATTATTATAGTAGTTTTTTGAGCTTATACGAGCTCATTATGTATGAATATACATATACGTATAGTTTATGTACTTTGGTTCGTGACTTAGAGGGGTAGGGTGGGGGTTCAGAAAAAACAATATTATAAAAGTGAATGTACAATAATTAATTATATATTTTATTACATGTACACATAAAATACTAAATCTACTGTTGCAGTAATCTTTTAATCAACATCATTTTTAACATTATCATGCCATTACAAGGAAAAGTAAAACTAATTAGGAACTACATTTACATAGGATTCTTAAGTAGGTACATATAAATCAATTAGAGTTAATTACAGCGGTCATTTTATTAATTACTTTCACCGTCATCATCTTCATCCTGCGAATCATTAATTGACGTGTCATGATCATCTACACTAAGCAAACTAGACACTACATCTACATTAGTTTCATTAACTCTAGGGGGTTTCAACAATGCTAAAACATCAGAAGACAACGAGTTTACTCTTTGCCTTGGTACATTTCTAAAACTATTAATTAAAGGGTCAGATGTAATCAACAGCATATTCATTAAATCTCTATTAATTGTACACCAATCTAACCCTGTAATTGGCTGCAATTACAGGGTTAGATGTATCTACCTAAGCTCCGGGTTTTCAAAAAATCTTCTAGCTGTATTTCCATCATTAGTATTACCAAAGCCTGGTTTTGGTTTATCAACGATCAGTCCCATTTCCGTTTTAAATCTAGTTTGAATTTCTAGTGAGCGTTTCTTTACATTCGCTTTATCGGCTTCTCCTCTAAGTTGCCACTTTTTTACTTCAAGGCGATAGCTTATGTGAAGTAAACACTCAAAACATCTAATCCAAGCATGGAGAGTTGATAAACCAAAACCAAGATTATCATTATTTGCAATATATTCCCTAGATTCATCATTCATAACTTTTGGAGTAGCTCCACAAATGAAACATTTTTGAGCAGAAGAAGTTTCGGTCATAGTATTGCAAATTTTTCCGTCAACCATGGTAAAAAGCATAATGTGTTCAACAGAAACTTCCCTTCCCATCACCTTGCATAATGTTGGCAATAAAGCGTTTATCTCTTCCAAGACTCGATTTGTTTCGGCAATAGTCAATTCTTTTGTTTCCTTGGAAAAAATAAACTTTATTGGACGACAATATGCAGTAGATGACGGGCGTGGATTCTGCCAAACGACATTATCAGCATCATCCCGTAATTGAAGCGGAACGAACGAATATACAAACAAAAATTCATCAGTGTCATTACTATTCGTAAACTTTTGTTTGTATGTACTATGACCGGAACTTCCATCGCAACCCCATTTACTAATTAGTTTGAATGATGAACAAGGGGACACTAAATTATCTAAAACATCTTCCAGTGATAAAACCAAACGTTCAGCGGTTTTATCTAAAACTGCCTGAACGTGGATTTCAGCACGCGTTTCATTAATCAAAAAGCTATCTTCAGGAGGATAACATGCAACTTTAGCCTTTTTTAAACAATACAATGATGGAAATACGGTATGCCCTACCTTACTAGTCGACTGCCTTATGATGTTGTATGTGCATGTAGTCAATTTGCTATCTATATAGCACGCCAAAGCTTCTTCATTCGTCAAACATCTAGCGTTTTCTTTGCATGACTTGGTGTTTTCTTTGTTGCCTGAGGTGTCGCCGCTCTTGTTATCTTCAATTATGTTCTTCATTCTTCTAGCCACTTCCTTGGAGCCCGATTGACGTGACGAAATTTCTGCTGCAAACAATAACTCCTCGGAACTTGTAGATTGAACTAAATTCTCTACTCGTCGTCGTTTAGTCTTCAGGCTAGAGTCCGAGAATTCCTTCTGGGGCCTTCCAGGGCCTGCTACAGCTTCAGTGGATGATGACGGCATCGTCGTACGTCTATGAACTTCAAACTTGATAGGTTCACCATGAAGCCAGTCAGAGTTCTTCTCGAGAAATCGCTGTCTACATTTACCAGCAGCATCCCACTTCTGAGCTATCCTGGATGAAAATTGGGATATCTTTACCTTAATTTGTCTCTGGGAGTCCTCGGTTATTCCACTTAAATCATGCTCAGATGATATAAATGTATATATTTCGTTGTTTCTCGCTTCCTTCAAATGTCTCTGCCATACATCGAAGAAATTGACTTTTGAAATGCAAAAATCGAATTCTGAAAGAAAAAATAAAAAAAATAGTTGTACTCAAAAGTTGGATAGGGAGTTTATTAAATATGACGGTTTATAGTTATAAGTATATTATATATAAATTTCACAGAGTAGACAGATGCCGACATGTAATTTCTTGACCATGAAAGTCAAAGTTAGGGTAAAATTCCAATGATTATTCGGAAACATGTTGATGTTTTACAAAATACAATGAATATTTTTATAATCAATATATGTCTAAAAATACTACTTACCCTCCAAATTGGAATCCATAATAATGAAATAAACACAAATAACTTGGAAATGCACACAATTATTTTTAAGCCAAGAGCAATTACGCAAATGAATGCATAGTAAATTTGCACTCATCCTATATAGTCACCTTAATTACTCATGTAAGGGGGGGTTGCAGGAAAAAATAACACGTGGGACTCTTAATGTATACTCATTAGTAATGACCTACCATAATGAGTTTTTGGATATTTGATAAGGGTTTTTGTCCCATTTGCATGTTCTACTCGATTCACAGTGCGCTCGAGAGATTCTAGTACAGCCCAGGTTTCGACCGAATCGAAGGCTTTCTCGTAGTTCACGAATGCTAAGCAAAGAGGCAAGTTATACTTCTCAGTCTTTTGAAGGAGCATATGGATCTGGTTTACGGTACTAAAGTCTTTTCGGAAACCAGCTTGTTCGGAAGGCTGAGTCATCTAGCATGTGTACGAGATGATTTGTGATGACTCTCGAAAACAGTTTAAAGACTTGGCTCAGAAGTGAGATAGGTCGGTATTCTTCAGCAGGGTGCAGTTGTCACCTTTTTTTTGAAGAACAGTACCAACACACCTCTGTGCCAGTAAGACGGAATCAAACCACTTCTGAAGGGCAGTAAGGACCAGTTTCCACCCGCCTTGAGTTCAGCTGTAATTCCGTCTTCACCTTGGGGGTGCCTTGTTGTTTTTGAATACAATCTCGTATACAGGCTGATGCCCGGGATGTCGTCGGTATGGTGTCGGATTAGTCAAGCTCTAGGGTCCTCCGCCAGACCGACCTCGGGTCCGCGAGTTAATGTGTACGTAACTCAAAAATACTTAAATGCAAGTCAGACACATTGCTTTATCATACGCAGACTCAGTGAAATTTATTGCCTTTTTAGTACAACACCGATGCCAATCGGGGTGTTCGTCAACGCGATATGCGCGATAGAGTAAAAACAACGTCGATGGGCGTGTCCGGCATTGGATAGGTTTAAAATATCGTAAATATCGCCCCTTTGTGTATTTTTTTAAATTGTTTAAATCAATGGTTTTTACTAGGTCACGCCGCCGGCGATATACCTACCTACCCATCGGCGCTCATATCTACCTGATACCAGGAAATTGCGCAACACGTCGCAGTGATTGTGTGTTTTGTAGTTATGAATAAGTTACAAGCTTTTATTAACTTTCACCTGTCCCGTTGCCTGTCCGTTTGTCTGTCTGTAATCAAATCTTGCAAGTTAAATTTGACCCACTTCCCGGTGACCGATTGAGCTGAAATTTTGGGTATAAGTATAGTTTGGATGACAATTCAATATTATGGTACCATCGAGCTGATCTGATGATGGAGACAGAAGGTGGCCTTGGGAATTCAGTACTTAACCGACGTAACCCCGTTGAGTTTGGGCTCGTTAGAATCGTCTCAATGAGTAGTTGATGATGGTATACAGAAAAGTACAGTCGGCAATAAAAGCTTGTACCAAAAATGAAAATTTTGACAGAAGCTTGTTTATATTGATATGTATGTAAGTCTTTAAGGTATTTGTAATATGGGCCTTGTGGCAATAAATAAATAAAATAAATAAATGGCTATACTACTGGGGATGTGAAAAAATTCGTGGCAGAAGTACATATGTAACACTTGGCAGTATAATACCAGGGCACCTAGGCAAGTCTGTGGTGAACATGAGAGGTTAAATTTAGGGTCGTGTGTTTGGCTATGACCAGAGCGGTTAGTGTCATCAAAATTTATATTTTATGAGCGCCAGATGAAACCACCGACAAGCTTGAGGATTAGCTAAATAAAATCACAAAAATACTTTCAACAAATGGTTTATTAATATACTGTCACAAGGATGATAGTCCGTGAAAAAAGTTTTCTTATTTTAGACTTAAAGGATAACACTAGCAGTAAGATTATCTAGATGTTTTTAAAATTAGTAATTTAAGGTAGTTGAGTTGCTATGGCTGGGTAGACGCAGACATTACAAATATAAGGAATTAATTTACCGGGCGGTAGAGGTGACTCAAACCTCCATCTCCAACATCACAGGACAGCGACTCGCTCCGCAGTATGTACTTAAAACATGGCGACAAGGTCTAGCCAGGGGCTGGTCCCGCAGTGCAGATCAGGTGGACTGGTACACCTCAACGGCATACATAAGGGTGCTCTTCATTTAAGCGGAGAGGTTGAGCATAAAACTTCCATAACAATACAAACTAAAAGAGAAGAGAAAAAAAAACCCTAGGACAAAACAATTGTCACAATTAGTAAAGAGTTGGTATTTGAGAATCTACATTTTAGTATTGAAACAGAAACAAAAGTATGCTTACCACGCGTGGTGGGTTTTTTCAATTAAAATATGTAGGTGGTTTTGGAAAAAGCATCAACACCGTGTGTCTGAAATGGACGAAATTCACACTTTGAATATCAAACAGAATGGGCTAAACACAGTCAGACACGAGTTAATGTGCAATTCGAAACACTCACCCGAGTAGTGAAAATGTGAAGAAAGTCCTGGACTATTATGTCCAGACCATGGTGAAGCTAAATTACGCAAGCTGGGCTGTTGGCTGGAACCAAAATGAAATACCAATTAGCACTAACACGACAGCAGACACTTAGGCCCTTGCTAAAAGCAAACACTTACCCCGAAGCGAATGAATTAGAGACCGGTACGGGAATACGCGGCTTTCACATCCTGGCTAAATTTGGAATGATCGAGGTCCTACAAATCCTCTCGAAAATGCAAATTCACACAACGTTCCGAATCACCGAACTCGGAGGAGGGCAGCGACCAAACAACAGATCGTGGACACTAACAATTTCCTAGTTTTTAACGAAAACACTGCAAACTGACTCTACGATGCGAGTAAAAGAAAAGAACGACGTCTGAGTATTTTCTTCCAGCAAACTAACACGAAAAAGATAAATAAACAAAGATTATGTTTGACATAGCAGCCAGTGTGTCATGCCTAAAACGAAACGTTCCTCGAGCGTTTTGTTCATGCAACCCAGGTAACATCGACAAATTTCAAACAAGACTTTTCCATAATTTCAATAGTTTAAATTTAGAACAGATGTGCTGCTAGGTAGTCTACGATCTATAGATTTAAAAAATGTATATTTTGCCAAATTACCAATAGCTTTACTCCTACGAATAAAAAGACAAATGTCAACTTGACAGCTACGACTAATGCAACGAAACGCTTGCTTGACGGAAAGTATTTCTGAACTATGGACGAATGTTTACAATGAATTAAAAGTGTTATTTAGTGTACAGTATTAAGTGAAAGTGTCTCGGGTGCATTTCCCTTGGATTGTGAAGCTAAAATGCAATGGAATACTCTCGTGACCGATGGGAAAATCCCCGTACTTAAGGTAATATGTAGATTGTAAAAGTGGGCTCTCGGCTCGGCAACCACGAAGCCTTTTCGCGACTAAACTAGCTTATCCCTAACCTACGAAGTGTTACAGTATCCCCTCTGTTGGCAAAATAATTTTATTTTTGAATTTCTTAAAATTCAGAAATAAAATTATTTGTTGAAGAAGTCGACCTTACCCTTCTCTACTCTGTAAACAACCCCATACACTTAGTTGAACCCCCAACAAGCGTTTGAAATCATAACTCCCTACACAAGCGTTTATCCTACATATTTTGAGTGCTTTACCAGCACTGGCCCTTTAACCACGGGTGCCATCTGTGGGATCTGCAAGACTGCTAACCTCTTTGTCGATTTCCCTTTCAGAATCGAAAACCAAAACACGGAAGTCATGGAAAGAAAAAATAAAAATAGTGTGCCTCAGCACCTTGACAAGACTGGGCTTAATATACGACACGGACAGTAATTACTACTCGCGAATTCCTGCTAAACTGTTCAGGAACAACAACCTAACATACAGTTAAAAAGAACGAGTTGAAAACTCTATTAATGCTTAGAAACGTATAGATAATTATATGGCCGGAATAACGATCTATACTGTATACTTATGAACTATGCGCGCCCTAAAACTATATATGCTTAACCGAAACATTAAACACAAGTTTAACCGAATAATTAACAGCAAGTTAACTATTAAGACTACAAATTTTACTCTAAGGTTTAAACGACTATATTTAAACAAAGGTAATCCTAGTACTTACACGAATTTTAACTACGCGAAAACTTATCTAAAAGCATTTACGAGTAAACCTATGAACTATCAGAGGGAAACTTTACTAACTAAGATTTGTTAGCGGAAAGATCTTTCGCTATTTTAACCTAATAACTACTACTTTAAAAACTACGAAGGGTAACAGTAGTTTACTTTATTAACACATACCCGGGGATTTAGGGCTGGCAATGCACCATATAATAGTGATTTCTCAAGCACCTATAGTATAGTTTGGGGACTGAAAGAACAACATCTGATTATTCAGCAACCTTTCAATGAACTACTTTTTTAAATCTTCCTGTAGATATGACTCCTAAGAGTTCAAATCCTTTTGGTTTTTAAGTGAGAATATCACAAGTGATTTTGAATGAAAAAGTTGATGACAAATCAAATCACCATGACCACGGCTAGTTCGTACGCAACTAGACTCATGTAGTAAAAGTCAGATACAATTGTCTGAAAAGAGATTAAAGTAGATACAATCGTCTGATAAGAGTTTAACTAACTCTGACTGAGGTCTGGGGAAAACAAGTGAGTTATAAACAACCACTAGGCTTCACTCAGTTGAACTTCACTATTAGAGCAGTTAAAAAAAAATTTAGAAACAGAAGCATAACATCAGGATGACGGCGCGGCATCACCGGGTCGAACTAGATCCTTGATGTGGAAATCGCCTAGGTTTTTCCCTTGTAGGGATTTTAAGTTGTATACAAGAGGTCCAAGCTTTTTATGGATAACGCACTTCTCGTACCTAGGAGCTAACTTTGCCGAAAAATGTTTAGCGGCGTTAGATAAGCGAAAACATTTCTTATACACGATTTGTCCTTCTTGGAGTTCCATAGGACGTTTGCGCATATTATAATAACGCGCATTACGCTCGTGGGAAACTCGTAGAGAGTTACGCACCTTTTCGAAGATAGTTTGCATCTCTTTAAGATTTGTGGAGAAAGTGTGACTGTTATCCACTGCTAGAGTGTGTCTATCAATAGGAACATCGGAATTGTAGAAGGATCCATCAAGTATCATTTCGCGACCATGGGTGAGGAAGTAAGGAGTAAATTTAGTTCCTTCATGAACAACCGTGTTTAGGGCACATTGCACCTCGCTTATGTTCTTATCCCAAGTTCTATGATCTGAACGCACATACGAAGCGATGGTCCTAACTAGTTCGCGGTTGACGCGTCTGTGGATGGTAACGCGGGTTATAAAATAGGTGTGGAACATTATATTTACTCACCAGGTCTCGAAAATCCTTAGATGTAAATTGTGCACCGTTATCCGAATAAATGTATTTAGGTACGCCGTGGACTAAAAAGATACCCTTTTCCATGCACTTAACTATAGCCTTAGCGGTTATGTTACGTAATGGGAACAAAGTGACATATTTACTAAAATAGTCTGTACAGACAAACAGATATTGGTTTCTCAGATAAGATGGCGGAAAAGGTCCAAGAATGTCGCAGGATATGGCTTCACCCGGTAACGTAATACGTTTAGGATTTCCCATTAAACCTGGACGAGCCAAATTTAAGGGTTTGTATGTTTTGCAAGTTTCGCAGGAGTCGACATAATCCTTAACATCCTGGAATAAAGTAGGCCAATAATACAACGTAGCGATTCTAGAATGAGTTTTAGCAACGCCAAAGTGACCTGCGGTAACATCGTCGTGAAATTTGGAAAGAATATCTTTACGATCCTCGTAAGGCACTACCACCTTCCAGTCGAACTGAGCTGTTAAGCGATATTTATTCTTAGAGAGTCGAAAGAGTTTATTATTCTCAATTTTGAAATTTGGAAAAAGGGATGGCTTATCGGATACCTTGTCGTACAGGTCCAAATACCAAGGATCCTGCGTAGAGAGAACATCAATAGCAGCAATTTGTATCCGTGATAAACAATCCGGAATAACGTGTTCTTTTCCTTTACGGTGTATTAGATCAAACTCAAATTGACTAAGCTGACACGCCCATCGGTTCAGACGACCTGATGGATTTTTTAAGTTAGTAAACCATTTAAGGGATGCATGATCCGTGACTATGTAACACTTCCTACCCTCGACGTATGCCCGGTACTGGTCCAGCGCGTATAAAACCGCAAGAAGCTCCCGTTCCGTGACTGAATAGTTGGATTCTGGCTTAGAAAGTGTGCGACTGCAATACGCGATAGGATGGTCGACACCATCATGCTTCTGAGTCAGTACGGCTCCAATGGCGTACGAAGATGCGTCAGTATGGATATAGAAAGGGGCGTTGAAATCAGGACACCTTAAAATAGGTGCGGATACTAAAGCAGCTTTAAGTTGATCAAAAGATTCACTTGCTTCGTCAGACCACGCAAACTTTACTTTTTTGCTGGTCAAACGCGAAAGAGGACGAGCAATTTTAGAGAAATTATTGATAAAACGTCTGTACCACCCGCACATACCCAAGAATCTTTTGATGCCTTTTGCATCTTCAGGTACTGGAAAGTTTAAGATCACTTCGATTTTTGAGGGATCAGTCCGCAAACCGTATTTGTCTACCACATATCCAAGATATTTAAGTTCAGATCGGCAAAAGAGTGACTTCTTCATGTTAATTGTTAAATTTGCGGCCTTGAGTTTCTCAAAAACGGCCTTAAGAAGACGAAGATGCTCATTAAAATCGGACGTACATATGATAATATCGTCTATGTAACAGAAAACCTTGTTGTCGAACTCGGCGGTAAATAGGGTATCCATGAGGCGTTGCATAGTGGCAGAGGCCCCTACAAGACCGAAGCACATCCGGTTATAATGGAAAAGGCCCTTTCCGGGTACCGTAAAAGCAGTAACTTCCTTCGACTTATCGTTAAGAGGTATCTGGTGATAGGCGGCACTAAGGTCTAAAGATGTCAGGAACTTAGCGTCTCGCAAGTTGTCTAGAATGTAATTAACATAGGGCAATGGATATGCATCTGATTTAGAGACTGCGTTAATCTTCCGACTATCAAGGCAAAGTCTGAGATCTCCATTGGACTTTTCGACCATGACCACTGGAGAGTTCCAAGGCGAGTGAGATGGCTCGACAATACCTGCCTCAAGCATGCGATCCACCTCCTTCTCTAGTGCAGCCTGTTTCACAGGACTGAGCCTATAATATTTTTGCTTAATAGGAGGAGAATCCCCAGTATTAATCACATGTTGAATCAAGGGTGTCTTACCTAAACCGACTTTATCTGTGTCAATTTGATCATAAAGAAATTTGACCTCCTCTAAATGAGTTTTTTCTACTGGAGACAGTGAGTCAGCATTATTTAGACCGGATTCGGCAGGAACTGAAGAGATACTAGCCACACTATCCTCAGTAGGTAAACTAGAAATAATATCCGGAGCCAAATTAAAAGTTTTCCAAAAATTAAGTCCAAGTATAATTGGAGTTGAAATTTCAGGTTGAATGTTAAAGTGAATTATTTGTATATTGCCTTTATAATTAACCGGCAACGACATATACTCGGTACACAGTAATTCCTGACCATTGGCTACCCTGAGTTTTAACGGAACTTTGTGAGTCAGAATAGGTATCCCAATAACCGAGAATATGAGATGGCTGTTCTGGCCAAGTAAACTGCAACAGGCACCACAATCGAGTAATCCTTTAACATTTACGTCTAGAATATTAAGAAGAACGTATAATCTGTTATCCCCCTTTGGAGGTTCAAAATAAATAGTCTTTTCTACGGCGGAGGAAGGGTTTGAATTTAGTTTCAAATTAGTATTAGAAAAGACTAAGCTATCCCGTTTTTTGACTGATCTGAACAAGTAGGACATTCGGGAGTTCGAACGCCTTTTTCTCCACATTTGAAACAGATCACCTCTCTAGATTTCTTACATCGACTGGTGACATGGTTAGTCATACCACAGCGAAAACAAGCCTGCTTAGACGCAGCTGGTCCAACTGAAGCCACGTACGACTTTGAGTTTGGGTATGAGCCTGGAGATTTTTGAAAGTTACTCCGCGATGCGAATTTAGGTTCCGCTCCCAGTTTATGGTTGAAAGAACCAGTAACAGGTTTAGAAGAAGACGGCTCACGGAATTGATCTGCCTTAACCTTAGCCAACTCGATCCGTTTGCACAAAGAAGTCAACTGTGATATCGAGGTAACGTCCTGTAGAGCTAATTCCCTGCTGTAATCGGGTCGGATGTTGCGAGTGAGGATGTCTAATTTTTCTTCTTCAGGCACCTTCTTGTTCAGCCTCTCGAACATTCCTAACACTACTGACACGAAGGACACAATAGACTCATCCCTAGCTTGAGTACGAGAACGAATCTCTTGGAGCAGTTTGAAATCCAGATCCGGAATGTCGAAGTCATCCCGTAGAGCTGTGACTACATCATGGTACGAGGTGAATTGTTCACGCTTAGAACGAAACCACGATAACGCCGGTCCATCTAAAATTTCAGGAAAACCGCGGAAAATACTTGGTTCCGAAATTTGCCTAGCGACACGCAATTCCTCCAAACGCCTTAAAAATAGTCGTGCACATGAGTTGCCGCTGTATTTGAGATTCAGAGAATTGACATTGAACTGCTTTTCAGATTTATAAATCACTTTTTTAATCACCTTGGCAGTAACGTCATGAGAGCTGACGTCACTATCGTCATCGTCGGAATCCGAACCACTGACAGCCTGTAAACGCTCCATTATGGCGTTTAAAGTCACCCTGAGAACCTGAACATCCTCTTTGTTTGTTTGTAACCGCGAAACACGACAAAGAAGGTATTTGCAACGTGACAATAAACGGGATTTAGCAGAAGGTGACGGACCATCTTGCAATGCCTTTTCTATCTCTTCTACTTTGCGCTGAACTATTGAGATTTCTACCGAAGAATCAAAATTTCCAGAAAGACCTAGCTTTACACCTCCCTTCTGAGCAAGATCGGCAGTCTGTACTAGAACCTGTTGTAAGCTACTACGACGAGACTCTGGGTTTACCCTACAGCCTCTAATGACAAGTTCGTGTGCGATTTCGTCTTTTTTCAGGTGTGTAATATTAGCACCGGCTTGTATGAAATCCATTTTGAAAGGTTAACGGTTTGTTTCAATTTAGTCAAAAAAGAATTTAAGTTTCAAAACGGTAACAATTTTCTATGAAAAATTTAACTCAAATTCCAACTTTACAACTATAAACAGTCTAACATTACAATAATAGCATTTGAGTTGCTATTATGAGAAAGATTTCCTAGTTTAAATTGTTTAAAAATTACACCAAAGGTTTAGGTTATCAAATAACAAGCAGAATGAATGACTCTCCAATAGTCACTCCTTTTAAAACAACAGCTTAGTACTAATATTATATCAATCCAGTAAAAATCACAATATCAGTATATTGAAAAGTTTCAGTGTCAAAAGAACATAACAGTAGGTTTGTATTTAGCAGAACCTAGATAAATAGGTATATTTGTTTAGTATTGTCCAAGATAAAGTTTTTATATTTACCAGGTAATATAAAACCATTTAGGAAAACATCAGTACATTCGAGACATTTTAAGTTTAAGTTATAAGTTATAACCATTTAAAGTTTTTTTCTTAATTAAAATATTAGTTTAAGTCCATAAGGAATACTTAAAGCTAACACAGAAAAATACCATAGTCACTACTCAGTTTCTTAAAAATAGTACCAAAGCAACCCTTTAATTAGAGAAACAGGTATTCCCTTAATATATGAAATGAATAAATTTAAATAATATTTATTTAGCTAATCTCAATCTGGCCCCACGTTGGGCGCCACTGTAACACTTGGCAGTATAATACCAGGGCACCTAGGCAAGTCTGTGGTGAACATGAGAGGTTAAATTTAGGGTCGTGTGTTTGGCTATGACCAGAGCGGTTAGTGTCATCAAAATTTATATTTTATGAGCGCCAGATGAAACCACCGACAAGCTTGAGGATTAGCTAAATAAAATCACAAAAATACTTTCAACAAATGGTTTATTAATATACTGTCACAAGGATGATAGTCCGTGAAAAAAGTTTTCTTATTTTAGACTTAAAGGATAACACTAGCAGTAAGATTATCTAGATGTTTTTAAAATTAGTAATTTAAGGTAGTTGAGTTGCTATGGCTGGGTAGACGCAGACATTACAAATATAAGGAATTAATTTACCGGGCGGTAGAGGTGACTCAAACCTCCATCTCCAACATCACAGGACAGCGACTCGCTCCGCAGTATGTACTTAAAACATGGCGACAAGGTCTAGCCAGGGGCTGGTCCCGCAGTGCAGATCAGGTGGACTGGTACACCTCAACGGCATACATAAGGGTGCTCTTCATTTAAGCGGAGATGTTGAGCATAAAACTTCCATAACAATACAAACTAAAAGAGAAGAGAAAAAAAAACCCTAGGACAAAACAATTGTCACAATTAGTAAAGAGTTGGTATTTGAGAATCTACATTTTAGTATTGAAACAGAAACAAAAGTATGCTTACCACGCGTGGTGGGTTTTTTCAATTAAAATATGTAGGTGGTTTTGGAAAAAGCATCAACACCGTGTGTCTGAAATGGACGAAATTCACACTTTGAATATCAAACAGAATGGGCTAAACACAGTCAGACACGAGTTAATGTGCAATTCGAAACACTCACCCGAGTAGTGAAAATGTGAAGAAAGTCCTGGACTATTATGTCCAGACCATGGTGAAGCTAAATTACGCAAGCTGGGCTGTTGGCTGGAACCAAAATGAAATACCAATTAGCACTAACACGACAGCAGACACTTAGGCCCTTGCTAAAAGCAAACACTTACCCCGAAGCGAATGAATTAGAGACCGGTACGGGAATACGCGGCTTTCACATCCTGGCTAAATTTGGAATGATCGAGGTCCTACAAATCCTCTCGAAAATGCAAATTCACACAACGTTCCGAATCACCGAACTCGGAGGAGGGCAGCGACCAAACAACAGATCGTGGACACTAACAATTTCCTAGTTTTTAACGAAAACACTGCAAACTGACTCTACGATGCGAGTAAAAGAAAAGAACGACGTCTGAGTATTTTCTTCCAGCAAACTAACACGAAAAAGATAAATAAACAAAGATTATGTTTGACATAGCAGCCAGTGTGTCATGCCTAAAACGAAACGTTCCTCGAGCGTTTTGTTCATGCAACCCAGGTAACATCGACAAATTTCAAACAAGACTTTTCCATAATTTCAATAGTTTAAATTTAGAACAGATGTGCTGCTAGGTAGTCTACGATCTATAGATTTAAAAAATGTATATTTTGCCAAATTACCAATAGCTTTACTCCTACGAATAAAAAGACAAATGTCAACTTGACAGCTACGACTAATGCAACGAAACGCTTGCTTGACGGAAAGTATTTCTGAACTATGGACGAATGTTTACAATGAATTAAAAGTGTTATTTAGTGTACAGTATTAAGTGAAAGTGTCTCGGGTGCATTTCCCTTGGATTGTGAAGCTAAAATGCAATGGAATACTCTCGTGACCGATGGGAAAATCCCCGTACTTAAGGTAATATGTAGATTGTAAAAGTGGGCTCTCGGCTCGGCAACCACGAAGCCTTTTCGCGACTAAACTAGCTTATCCCTAACCTACGAAGTGTTACACATATATATTATGAATTTAAAAGGAAAACTATCACGGCTAAGTAGGCGTAACTATAGTTACCGAGTAATAGTCGACCAAGTTAAAATGTACTTAGAAAGGCAAACTTTCGTAAAAATTCGGCTGACGCAACCGCACCATTTAGTTGGAGCGCGCGTGTCGATGTAACTAAGACAGACAGGCAACTACGGAACCCTACACTGCGCGTGGCCCGACACGCACTTGGCCGATCTTGCATGCATTGCAATGCTTTTAAATTGTGATTTGTGCGGCATTGCTTACAGTAAAGTAGTCAAGCCTATCATATTAATAAAAAATAAAATGATTGCAGAGTTAATTATCTATTTTTATTTTTGTTTTTCATGTACTCTTTATATTTATGTACGAGTATATACAGATTGCCCATTCCCATCATGTTAATTCTTGTGACACATATCACACTCTAGCTTCACATATCCTTTACAATTTAAGTTAGTTTTTAAAATAAAGGAAGTAACTAAGTGGTTTTTACGTTCAACTTAATGCAGACCAGTTTCTTTGTTGCAGTTAAAAGTACTCGACAAAATACCGAGTGAAGATCTTAAGTGGAAACCCGAAATCGCCTGGTTAAGTATACTTAAACACTAGTAGTAATTTATTCATTTGTTCATAATTTGTAAAATATGTAGTTATGTAAAATAAAAGTAGAGGATCGTTATTTACTTAAATATTATATATAACTTTATTTCTTAAGTTGTTTCAACGCTGGTACAGTGCCAGTAGCTCGTTGCATTTCTGTCTTTCCCACAAGACAGTGATCACAGTTCTACAGAGATAATCTAATTTACAATCCGTATTGCACAATGGCCATCTAGTGTCGCTCAGTTTAGAAAAGAAGGCGGCATATAAGTCTAAGAGTTGATGGTGACTAGTGACCATCCTAGTGACAAGGTCGTTCATAGATGCAGGAGAGAGATCAGTCAGCTGGAATCGATGTTTGAGGTCGTAGAGTTGGAACCAATGAGGTCTCCGGTTGGGCGTGAGGTTTGCTTCTGTGAGGTTGTAGACGTAGTTCTCAATGTTGATCGGTTCCTGGACATGAATGAAGAAATAATATTAATACAACAATAGGCTACCATGTCATCTTCTTTTCAGGGAATCATAGATCTCTTACATGTCGGTATACTCACATAGGTAGTGGGGTCGAAAGTGGCTATTTTATAGTTCAGATTGTAGTTAGCGTAAGTCGTCGCGCTGCCGGCCCCCCAAGCTACGCTCACGGCCTCTCCCTCCGGGCTGTAGAAGATCTTAAACTCATCGGAGTGCGTATGCCCGTTGAATTCTCCGCTTATAATTGACGCGAATCTGTAAAAAAACTGGCTTATAGGTATAGTTGTTCATCCTTCTGTAGGGCTTAATGCACACTGTCTTTATCCATGCTTGAGCCCAGCTCAGTAATGTAATGTTACGTGTCATACACATCAACTCTGATCAAACCCGCCTTCTTGAGTTAAAACATTCATAAGCGGTTCAATATAGGTAGTTTTTAGATAGTTTGTCTTCAAAGCGCGCCCGTAGGAAATCTTTCTAGTCGTTCGTAAAATTTTGAGCAATGTAATTCGCGACGACCCTGGTATTACCCTTGCCTACGAAGTTAGTTATCCGGGGTTCAAATACCGGTGAGGGCAAATATATTGGTGCGACGAGTATTTCAAACCCAAGCGGAGCTACGAAGAAATGCGACCAATTTACGTGAAATTAAGACCTGTTTATGATTCGGTTGTACTCCCTGGTCCATGTGTGTGTGAGGTCGGACACGCCTGGCGGGATGTGTGTCAATATGTGCACCTTCTCCCCAGCCAGTTCCGCGTTGTATAGCTCGTCCACCAGCCATTCTAAATGCTTTTTAGCGTCGAGGGGATCGTACACTAGCCACCTGAAAATGTGAACCGGCACCTGAGACTGCGACTAGATTGAGGCATATGAGCGGAGCGGAAGAATCGACGGATCACAGTGAATCTTGTTTCCGCTTTCGGCTTCAATCGAAATGCTTCGAGGAAAACCTCCCATGTTAATAATAGAAGGAAAAGTTATCGACTTATTGAAAGGGGCGAAAGGGAGACCAAGGAATTGTACGAGAAGGAAAAAGTGACCGTCATGTCATGCCAGCACGGCTATCACGCGACGGCGCGCGAGCTCTCTCGATTTTTCTCGCACTATTCGTCTCTCTCTTATTAGAACACTTAGAACAAGAGGTGTACTGCGAGAGTATATCGAGAGTATGTCGCGGCCGTCCCATGATAGACGTGTTAGTTGTTAAACGGAAACCTTGAAAAAGAGATTCATGGTAATCGCGCCACCGATAACTGCCTAGATCTTAAACATATGATGATGATATTACAAAAATATTTATTGTAGTCATGGCACGTATCTAAAAGCGTAATAAACAGTTATAAATATAAGCCACGCTTAATTGTTGACAAGGTACGATGTATGAATGACCCAGGACCTCGGTCTAACAAGCACGGTCTTTTCCCCATCGCAGGACGGCTCTCTGGCGCAATCAGGCAAGTAGGTAGGTACCTACTCTCCCTTATAGCGATCAGAGCCTCGCCAAGCTACTTCGTATTGAGGACACCGCACGAACAGTCCTAAGAGCTGGTTCCCACTATGTCGGATGTCGGTCCGGAGTTTAATCGGTCGTTCCAGTGGCAGAACATTTTATATGAAGCTGTTCACACTTGTCGGACACCAATTTGTATGAAGCGACGACACCCGATACAAAATCGGGCCAGACAGCCGACAAGTGGGAACCGGGGGTAAGTATTCTAGGTTGATCAGCTGCTCACCAGTTATACTTATAAGCCACGTTGTTGTTGACTGTGATGACCCTGATCCCCGGTCTGAGAAGCACGGAGTACTCTCCTCGTTCCATAACTGTCTCCCTGGCGCCCTCGGGCAAGTAGAAAGCCCATTTGTTGGCCAGCGCCTCGTATAACCACGTCGTGTTCAGTTTGTCTCCCACCACAGTTGATGGAGCGAACCTGTAGAGTTCAATTTTGTTTTTCAGTTTAAAAGGTCCTGCTAGGCTGCCTGTATGGTTTGTAACGTGGTGGTTGTGCTAGCCCTGTCAGTTTATATCTGAGGCCGACAACGAAGTTCGTTTGTGTAGTGATCTCCCTCTCTGTCGCACTTGCTTATTCGAGCAACAGAGAGGGAGATACACGAACGAATTTAATTTTCGTTTCCCGGTTCTGTTGTTAGAGTAAAAAAAAACATGCAAGCAGGAACCGAATAAGTATCTTGCTAATTACTTATTCTGTGTTATTGTATTTTAGGCGACTAGTCTGATTTGTTTACTTTATTACCCCGTTTTAAAGTGTCGCGAGAAAAATAAATTGAATACCGGTAGTGGGCGGGATCTACGATCAAACTGTAGAAGAAATAAATAAATCTCGTACCTACCTAAATCGTCGAATTTTAACTTTCATGACACATGTTGAAATCCATACTAATCCATACTATCCATACTAATATTATAAATGCGAAAGTGTGTCTGTCTGTCTGTCTGTCTGTCTGTCTGTCTGTCTGTCTGTCTGTCTGTCTGTTTACCTCTTCACGCTTAAACCGCTGAACCGATTTAGGTGAAATTTGGTATATAGATAGTTTGAGTCCCGGGGAAGGACATAGGATAGTTTTTATCCCCGAAATCATCCCCTAAGTGGGTGAAGTTTGTATGGAGCTGCGATATAAACGAGTTCCACGCGGACGGAGTCGCGGGCAGAAGCTAGTAATACTAATAATCACACGGTTCAACTTACCTTACGTACCTTTTAAACGTCACTACGGGCGACATGTTTCGAACTCTTCGGGAGTTCTTCAGGATGCGTGTTTTCGCGGCGGTGTCGCTTGAACCGTAGTGACATTTAATACGTGAGTTGAACCGTGTATTTATTAATATTATTTCTACCTAAATCGTGTTATACTGTTCATGTAGTTCACTTACTGATTAGTGGGTTGTGATTCGTGGTTCCCAATAACAGACACGACCAGTACGTCGTCCCCGAAGCTCTTCCTTATCTTGTCGACCACGTGTCGGTTCATCTCGTTTATCAGTTCGTACGTGGTCTCCCAAACGAAGTGGTCGATGGTGTCACCAATATAGTATACAACATCGACGTTCTGAAACAGTGCAGTTGCCTATTTTTACCAACTTTGCGAAGGATTAAGTTCAATTCATTCTAAGTGTGCTAACTAAACCAGTCCACTTTGAGCGAGCTGAAAGTTACTAAGTGCCTCTCCACCATGTATCCTGAGCGGGCCCACAGCTTCTTCGGACGTATTATCCGGTCACCAAAGCATGATCGAGGTTCTCGAGTAGCGACCACGTACCGGAAGGCGCAGCGTGGGTAGGCCCCCCACAAGGTGGACTGATGACCTGGTAAAGGTCGCGGGAGTCCGCTGGATGCGGATGGCGCAGGACCGGTAATTATGGCACTCTTTGGGGGAGGCCTATGTCCAGCAGTGGACGTCTTTCGGCTGATATGATGATGATGATGAAAGCATGATCTGGGGACCAAGTAATTCTAGACCAAATGAATGGCGAGCCCCGGGCAGGGCAGCAACGTGATGGTCTGACACCGTCAAGAAGGCGGCAGGTGTTAGTGTACAGCTTGCGGCCCACACGGCCTGTGACGGCACTCTTTGGAGACGGAACATATGTAATGCGGTCGCGATCCTCAGCAGGGGGGGAACGAGGACGAAGAAGCTGCCGAGTGCACATAGCATAGGTCGAAGCAACCTACCTTATGTGTTTCAGCTATTCTGTCGACGACGTCATCAAACGCCCAAAGCGGCGTATCGCAGCTGCGATAGTCGCCCCAATAACCGGCGGGGGCAGCATTCCTTGCGGGCTTAAACCTAGTCTGCGATAAACCCCGCGTCTTTCTTATCTTCTGAGCGACACTCAAGTCTAAGACAACTTTGTCATCGTTTTTAATCAGCGTTTGTTCGTAGATTGACTCATCGAAGCTCGCACGGTAGTCGAAGGCTTGGGAGGTGGTTTGACCCTTTCGGCAGCAAGTGGGTTCCCCGCAGCTGGCCGCGCCATAGGGCTCGTATAGAGGGTCAATGTGAGCGTCTGTGATTAGGGCCACTGTGAGAGGCGCAGCGTTGGTAGTTGCGGGCTGAAAACGTAAGTGCCATTTCGTTACTTTATCCATTTTAGACACGTTACATTTCGAAGAAAATATATCTACTAAAGCTGTGTCCGAAATATTAGGTCTACAGCATTCGTGGACAACGACTCTTCTCTAATGGAAATTGAATATGCCATTTAGTGGACTTGGCATGCCACAACTGACTCTTTCGGCGGTAACATAGTCATAGCCACTTCCCTAAGGCTTGGGCTTTGGGTCGTCACCATAATTACCACACTTTGATGACTCCCTTTAGCTGCTTTTAACGCCAGACGAGGGACACGAGGAAAAGGCTTAGCCACACAGTGTGCGAGACAAGCGGGTCGTCCGCTCGACGCGACCGATGCGCACCGAAATATACGGTAACGGGTTAGCGACGACGATACACGGACTGCGCGATGCGCTCGTGTTCTTTTTGACCGCGCGCCCCGCACGCATTCACTTATAACTCAACGCGTCGCGCAGCTGTGTAACCGAGCCTTTACAGAAGTAAAATGGATTTATACTTAGCTGAAACTCACCGTATCGACAATTACGGGGTCAGGTAGGTCCACCTGCCACTCGAACCTTGGGTCTTCAAGGACGCACACATTAGGGTCGCCTGCTGCCTGGAGGATCAGACCACAAAACGTTCTCGGCACCGCTTCAGGGGTCGTCTTTATTATATGTGTCAATACAGGCTGGAAACAAGACGGATATTAAACCTTCGATTCTAACGTCTAGTGAATAAGGAAGTTGAGACTACTTATAAAGACTAGCCGCTCGGAATCTAAACTTTGAGTAGTCCACATGATACCAACGGATGATACATTAAGAAGAAGAAAGAGCGTCTAATTCATTAGTACAGCGGCAATCTTCACCAGATTTTATCATTTATTGTCAATGCGTCGTTAAATGGAAACTGTAAATAACCTCGGACCATTATTAAATATCTGAAGGCACGGCAGTGCCCCCGCCAAGACGAGCCAAGCGAAGCGCAAGGGCACTACCCACCTTTTCTCGAAGCGCTTCGTCGTTTTTTTGAACCCTCATAACTTGGGTTTGGATTATATCAGATAAACAAAATTCTCGGGATATGATGTCAATAGTAGAATTATTTAATATATGAAGTTTCAATTGCAAAGCTCTTATAATTTCGATTTTATAGATATTTAAAAAATACGCCGATTTCGTCACTGACTCACTCACTCACTCACGTTGATCATCAAAACTTTTAGGGTACTTCCTGAAGTCCTAGGAAGCTGAAATTTGGTATGTAAGCTAGTATTAGTACACAATCAACAACAAAAAAATGGAAATTTTACCCCCCAACCCCTTAAACTAAATTTTGATGCTAGGGGTCTGAAAATTGATATAGGGACTCCTTGTTATAAATAATAAAGTACGTATTTCAGGATTTTCAGTAAATCACCCCCCACCCTTTAAATTAGGGGATGGAAGTTTGTATGGGTTTTCCCATTCACTTCTTTAGAAATTACCTTACAACAAAAAGGAATGAGATCCCACTAAAAACATTGCATGTAAAGTGATGCCAAGACTCCCTAGCTCATACAGCTTTCAGCGTGACAAAGATATCGGATCGCAATTAGCGCCAAGCTTCCTAATCCACACGGGCGTAACTCTACCACTACCAGCCACGCTCTTTTCACGATGATTGATGACGTTGCGGTTATTCTATAGCCTACATGTTTTTTAATCTCATAGTTTGTTCATACCATACTTAATTTGTGTTTTAATTAATCACACACATACATGCCAACTTTTATCATAATTATCTGTGATAGCAAAACAGATGTAAGGAATACATTCGTGACTCACAGTGTTGAATACTAGCACTAGCCCGATAACCAGAGGTGAAATTCCAAAAATAAGACCTAGTAAATATGCGCCAAAAAGTCCTTTATCAGACTGTATTGATCACAAAGAAATATCTTGACCAGGTACGCTTACATAATTTATTTAATCTTTTTTTGTAAGTCAGGGTCACGGACATGAAATATAAAATATTTTTTATTAAAAAAAGTATTTGAAATAGATTTGTGGGTGTTCTTGTCTTGCGTTTAAAGTGCATTTCTTGATCGATTTATGCGATAAACAGTATGGGGTTTTTTAAGTATTTTTTTTTATAAGAAAAGTATTTTAAATAAACTTGTGGGTGTTCTTGTGTTCTTGTCCGAAATGTACTGTACGGTACGACGCCATCAGAACTGCTTCCGCGAACCGATATCAAAGTTCGTTCGTGTATCGCCCTGTCTGTCGCACTTGCTTATTCATGGGGTGTACATGTCATGATGCGCCCACGTAGCGACGCGACTCCGTGTGCGCACTTCCATACTAACCCATAGACTTGATGTGAGAGACAAAATATAGTCGCGGGGATAAAAGTTGCTCGTGCGCGCATACCCTGCCTTTATTGTTTATCAACTCTTTGCTTGGTAGTGTATTAAAAATAAATGTTGTTTGGTCTTCCAAGACACATGGCGAGACAATTTTAAGTTCAGTATACTTTATATAGGTAGAGTCTGGCCAGGTAAAGACGAGCCTAGAAAAGGGTGGCAAATTAAAAAAAAACAGCGTGATGCAATAATAATGATACTTGAACAATTCTATTTTTTCTTCAGTTCACATAATGCAACTGATCAAACAGAAGGGAGTAAAGTTACTTTATATTTAAGAAGAATAATCAAAACCACTGTCCTAAATTTCAACTTTGACGAGACATAACAATTGAACTTTTTATGATATTCTTTATTATGGAACCGTTAGGTACTTTCTTAACTACCATATCAAGTGTCAAGATTACGACATCATACTAATTTAAGACGTTTGAAACATTTGGCAATGATATTACTGTTGCCATATAAAAAAGGTTCATCTTTCCCTGGCCAGACTCTTTATAGTATATTGTGCTCATTGGTTTGTGCGAGACTGCGAGTTAACCTAACAGCATTTGACGGTTCGTAACATGAATAAATAGTAGGTACCTACTTAACTGCCCATGCCGAACCTCAACCCAATTTAACACTGACCGACTTGAGAACATGCCATGCGTGATGCGTACACTTCATCAAAGTCCCACCAAAAGAGACTCTAACTATCCTGAAATTAAAATTAATATTTTACCATGTTTAGTCCCACAGCCCCTTTGCAAACATCGTAACTCTGGATTCCTATAGACGTGCAGAGAACTGTTATTGACTCCGAAATTTCTTCGTCGCTCTGTCCCTGCGCCACGCCTTCGAATAACGCTGCGAAGGCAGAACGGCACACCAGGCAATTCAGAGTCTGAAACAAATACATATACAGTTATTGGTGGTCTGCTTTAGAAACTAGGGTATCCTTCCTTAAACTGCTACATAACATACAGCTTGTAACGAAAATGGGGTGTGACGTGACTGTGAACCCATCAAGGCCAGGTTCGGTAGCGTATTGCGATTCCAAAAATGCATTTGTTTATTTTTTTGTAATTTTATGTTGTTTTTGTTTACATTGAAATTTTTGTTTATGTTTCTCATTAAAGTATTTGTTTTTGTTGCCATTGCATTGCAAAACGTTTATATACGTTTATTATACGCGCTTAAGTCCCGTTTAGTAAAAATAATGTAAAAACGTGAAAGCCGTCGCCTGCGTATCAAAAAAACATACACAAAACATTTGTTTTTATATCATAGCTGTGCGCGCGGCGATTGACAATGAAATAAATCCTCCCGCCATTCACCCTCGTGGGGGAATGTTGTACACAAGCAATGTCAACAAAAACTATAATGTATTAAACAAAAATATCAATGTAAACAAAATTAAACAAAAAAGTATTTGGAATCGCAATGCGCTACCGAATATGCAGCCCTTGATCGGCCCATATCCCATTTTGGGTACACCCTGTAGATCAACTGTCGAAACATAGGGTAACAGTTCCACAAACTCCTATGGTTAGGGAGCAATTCTGAATATGTAGATAGGTATGATTGAGATTATTTTAAGTGGCCGACTTTTTGTAAAACTCATTGTAATTGGAACCTTCTACCGTGGAAGGTTTAGCTGCTTTTTGAACGGACTACATTAATGCAATTCGGCAAACTCCAATAATCTCAAGTATACCTATGTTTTAACCGACTTGAAAAAATTTGGTGGTTCTATGTTCAGTAGGTATTTGTATTTTTTTTTTGTGTGTTCACCGATTATCAACATTAATTATTTTTATTAGAAGTAGTAGGTATGAAACTGATCATGAAGACCACAGATGAGCATGAGCAACTAATGAAGTACAAATGGTGATTGTACGATCCTTGAGAAATCGACGGAACTCCTCAAATATTATCGGTCCACATGATATAGCGACTTGGGTTTTTTTCTGTAATAATCAATGCAATTGCTGTCGGAAAGCAGTTCATGTGGTAAAGTGGAAAGGAAATGCGGAAATGTTCATGTATGTGGATTGGCGAAGTACTGAAATGAAGTCGGTTCAAAACTTCAAACTTTGTTTTTGAAGTAGTTTTATGCCAAGCAAGCATATATGCACAGTACGTATATATGTTTCCTTGAAATGTTTTATGATCATGGTCGACAATTATGTTGAGCGTTCGTAGAATAGGTACAGACTATTACAGTTACAGTGCTTGTACATAGATTTGATTTCATGCGGTCATATATTATTTAACCAAATCAGAAAGAAACAATCGTAGATAACAGTATTAGATTTAGTTATCTACGATTTTTTTAATTTCAATTATCATAGGCTTAAACCGTCCAAGTGTCCAATAGTCATACTTAGGTACTATATCCCTACGTTATAGTCCCAGGTATTTTTTAAATACTAGTTACTAACTACTGAAAACAATCGAAAGGCCTTTGTGCGTTCGTGGTTTGTACCAATATTTATATATTTTTATACTGAGTATAAGCAATGGGGGATCCTGCCGTTTTGCCAAAGTTCTTTTGGTAAAATTTCACTATTGGGTAGTGAAATCATGCTTGGTTACTTGCTTGAAAACTGACGACTTGTGTTCTTTGCCTTATTATATTTGGCGTAAAATATGTTTTTCCAACTGAAACATTGACTACTACATGAAATTTGGTCAAAGTACCATTACCAGTTGGTAAGCGAGTCATTGTTTAAACGTTCACTTGCCATAGATTGGGTTTGTGTTATAATTATTTGTGAAGAGTTTATTTAACACATAATAAATTGGCAAATGAACTTATGCGAAAAATGGTTTGTCAAGTGAAACTTTGTCAATTTTTTTGGCAAAACAGGTAACCCAACCTATGGGCATCGACGTCGGCGACATAAGGCTTACTAACCTGCGTTTCGCCGATGACATTGTTTTGTTCTCCCACACTGCACCCCAGCTAGAACAAATGCTCCAAGATCTGAGCACAGCCAGTCTTGAAGTTGGGCTCAAAATGAACAGGGCAAAGACCCAGTTAATGACCAACGGCGTAAAGCATAGGGTTAAGGTAGATGGACAGGATATGCAATATGTCGACGAGTATACCTACTTGGGCCAAACAGCACAGGCAGTCTAAAGAAATCGATCGACGCATCGCAAACGCTTGGAAGAGCTTCTGGTCCATGAAGTTGAAGGTCAAAAAGGGTAACCTTCCTTTGACACTGAAGCGCAAGCTCTTCGTAATGTGTATCCTGCCTATCCTATCCTATGGCGCCCAAACTTGGTCACTAACAGAAGCCCAAAGGCCCGGCTTAAGATTTGCCAGCGAGCAATGGAACGCAGCATACTCGGAGTTCGTAGGATCGATCGGATCAGGAACACGGAGCTGCGTGCCAAAACTGGCATCGTAGATGTGGGTGCTAAGACCAAGAAGCTTAAGTGGGACTGAGCTGGACATGTCCTCCGGATGCACGCGGAGAGATGGGCCAAATTAGCCATCGAATGGCTTCCACAAGATGGCTTCCGTTCCGAGGTAGAGGCAGACCGAAAAGGAGATGGGACGACCTTGATACGTTTTGTACAGATTGGCGAACACTAGCACAGGACCTCGGTCCTCGGTGTGTAACTCGTCTCGACGAGCGGCGGAAAAAAGGGGAGGCTTTTGCCCACCAGTGGGACACAATATAGGCTAATAAAATAAAATAAACTTAGTTAAATCACTTACCATTCTAGAGGGAGCGGTATTTTCAAGTGACCGCGCGGAGGCGTACTCAGGCATTCGGAGGATTTCGAACACATCGTGCAGCGTCTTGGTCTCCTCTTCTGTCAACCGGTGGGTCACAAACTTTTTGAACAAGTCTTCGACCCCATCTTAAACAGGATTTTAAGCATGAATTAAGAACTCGTCCGCAACTAGTGGCTAAATGTGCGGCCGCTCTAAACGGGTACACCGAGCGGAAGCTAGTCCTGCCTGTAGTGCCTGTGTCAAGGATGCTTTTTGATGGAATGTCAACATCCGACGAGAGAAGGTGTCAGAGGTCGAAACCTGCCTAGTAAAATTATCTCCCGAAGGCGGTGACTCGCCCTCTGCTAGATGGACCCCTATTAAACGGCGACATAATATAAATGGCCCAAGGGCAACACCGGTCAGAGAGCTGGGAGGGTGCCACAGGCACATAGCCTCGAGCAACAGTTCTTGCGACTTCATTCTGGACAGCCGGGGCAACCCATGCACCCGGCCGGCACAGCCTAGCCACAGGGCTAGTGTAGCCCTCAGGAAATGGAGAAACCATATTTTCACATTAATTGTGGTCGGACTGCAAAAACTGCCAGGCTAAGGTGAGGCCGACCAAGACATACATCGACAGGTTTATTTTAGATATCCGTTATTTTCATTAAATTTTTCGATGAGGTAAAATACAGCTGTCACGTGGTACCACAAATTCGGACGGACACAGGAACCTGCCAACACAGGATTTGGCCGACCACTTTTTTCTAACTGTCCCCAAAGGCCTCTATCCTACCATACAAGTTTTATTCTATTTTACTATGAGGTTTTTTTTAGATGAATTTTGTACCACTTTTTGCCATTTGCATAAAATTTGCCAAGTTAAGTCGCGGCCAACCAAGAGCAGTTGCAGCTACTAAAAGTCAGTTACCCCTACAGATTAGGTATTTTCTATTTTTTTATCAGGTAGAGTTTTTTGCAGACGGCCACCGGACTATAAGTTTTAATTATTAAGTAAGGTGACTCGGGATATTTTCGATATATTTGGGCGAGTGGAGAGTATGATTCGTGTATGGACTTGAAAGTCACTATTTATGAAGTAAATACTTAAGTAGAATACAGGTGGTAACGAAAATGGGGTGTGAACCCGTCAAAGCCCGTGTTTTGTTTGTTAGTGTTAGGTTTTGTTAAAAAAAAAAGTTTATTTAAAAGAAACAGAACACAACATAAGTTAGCCCATGGTCCCACACTAGGCTTAGCCTGTATCGTGGTGACTGTTTGAAAAACATTAACAGTAAGTACAAGTTTTTTTGGTAGGTATAAATAAATGGGAATGTGTGCATGTGTGTGTGTGTGTTCGCATTGCTTGTGTGCTTGTGTATATCTTGTATATATAATTTACCGTTCCCATGAACTTTCTTCGGATGTCGGCTGTCAGCGGGGCGATCCCCTCGGCAAGCAATTTTTAGCTTGGCTATAAATCCCATTACTCAAAAATTTTTATCAAAATTTTACGCTTGGTATTTGCAGGACGGAACCCTGTTAGGCGATGTGGACAATGTGTTACGAGTGTTACGACTTATCACACATATAAAAAACATAAATATTTGTTTACAATTAAATTCAAATGTGAACTCTTTATTCAAAAAAACTTCGATTTAAAATTCAAATTCAATTATATGACACCCAGCGTAAAAATTGTAGACATAAAGTCACTTGGCCTCCTGGGTCTCCCATCTTTGAAAAAACTTTTCCTGGTAATATTACTAACACTATTTCTAAATTCCAAAGTCACGCAAATTGTTTACTCGAATTCAGTACTCATTAGCCTCTTGTAATTCTAGTTTTATCTTTTTGATACTTAATTCACTTATGTGCTCCGCTGTTGCCCTTTTTGGAAACATCAAAATTTGCTTTTACCAATGGATTTAGTCAAAATTAGTTTAGAAATGATTTTAAATATTCATCTCAATGAACCATCTTGGCTACAAGCATTCCTCCCTATTCGGTTTAACGGCTTAGGAATCCGCAAAATTACCTCCCCAGCCTTTTTGTCGTCCACACATAGCAAGTCACGTCCACGTCTCATAGGTAATATTCTAAGGGATTTGCTCATAAACTATGACACCGCGGACTTGGTTTTTATTTAATTTAGTTAATTTTAGTTATTTATTCAAAAACGTAAACAAATGCATATTTGGAATAGCAATGCGCTACCGAAGATGCCCCTGATCGGCTCACACCCCATTTTTGGTACACCCTGTATTGATCAACGCTTGGTAAAAATACTTTAATAGATACTGCTTAGAAAATAAATATAATTAAAAAAGTAAAATATTTAGAATCTTTTTTTAAGGCGGGCATTGTTATCAGGTGGGGTAATTTCGAAGTAGAATTGCCCCACAAAAAGATCTCTTTGATTCATGAAGAAGAACATGTTGTTTTTAAATATTTTACAATAAAATTCACGAAATTACCCTATGTAATATATAACTCAGGAACCTGACAAGTTAACTCATTGTCTGATTGTTTTAACGTTAGATTGACATTTTTAACGCATTAAGGTGCGACCACACCGCAAAATACGCTAACGCACCGTAAAACACAGCAAAATGTATGAAGAATACGTAGCGCATACGTAAGACACGTCAACGCGTATACGCAGCGTTAAGCAACGGTGTGGTCGCTCCCTTGTTGAGTATAACGGTCTACCTGAATTGTCTAAGTAACTGGTGAACTTTCGAAAAGTAAATATATTCGAATTTTACTCGTGGGATTAAAAGTTGAAATGCTTCTTTAAAACAGGGTAATTTCAAAAGTCCTCAAGAGACACCAAAGTACAGTAGTCTCGGAAATTCGTTAGTAGCACACGTATTTTCACGGCTATAATCTATTTCAGATTGGAAGAGTCCGGTGACAGCTGTCATCTCAGTACAGTTTGTCATCTTTGACGTTTGCTGACATAAACTGTACTGGGATGACAGCTGTCAGCGGACTTCAAATCTGAAATAGATTATAGCGACCGCCTGGCAGTGTTGGGCGTAATTAATTACTTTTTGTAATTTAATTACAAATTACGCAATTATTAATTCAATTACGTTAATTAAATTGAATGTAATTAAAATTTCATGTAATTGAAATTTCTTTGTAATTTGTAATTGTAATTACATTTATTTGTAAATAAAATTGCTAAATTACTTTAAGTCAACTTTTTTTATAAACAATGAGAAGCATACGTGTTTACTTGGTCTGATTGCAATGATGTAATAATCAAAACAATAAATTTGTGTGTACCTATATTTATATTTATTTGAATTGACTGAAATTTGGCACGCAGATAGTATATTTCCAGAATATAAAGTACCTAAGCATATTTTTTATTCCGGAATACTAAGAAGTTGCGAGCGAATACCCGGATATTAAGTACGAAGGAATGCTCTCAGATAAAAGAAGGAAAATAGCTGAACACCAGCAGAAGAGGGCAGGGGGGGGGGAGGTTTGGGATAAAGTAATAAAACATTTTTATCAATCAAATACGTATTATTAATTTAAAAAAAAAAACACTTTGATTTATGATATAGATTATTTTAAATTAGACTTTAACACTACTCTCATTTCAAACATTTCGTCCGACAACCTGTGGGATTTCGGTAGATTTATCATAGTTGCGTACGAGAAAAGTCTTTCAACAGGTCCTGAGGATGGCATCAATGTATTATATTTTTTTTAAATATTCATGATTTCTGGGTGTCGACGTAACATCGAGTTGTTTTTATCATCATCACTCAGAAAGTTTGCAAGTAATACATCTGACCGTATCGAACTAAGGGCAGACCCAGCTCCCTCTCCTTCGGAAGATTCTGTTTCAAAGTCAAAATATGCGTCATCTTTCGTTTTTTGGCTCGTGGTTATTTCACGCATTTCATGGCGATCGTGTACTTCTATTGCATTTTTTTGTTTAAACCGAGTTCTTAGTCTGCAATTGTGTTGGTGATCAATGGCCGAGAACCATTTGTCCTTAAATCGTGGATAGGACAATGCTGCTATTGCGGCTGCAGTTCCAGTTTGCGTATGTAAGTCGAAAAAGTCAGAAAACCTCTCTTCGACACTTGTTAAATATTTTGTGGCTAGAGCTTTACAATAAATGAAGTTTTCATTTCTCAACTTTGTTAATTTTCTGCGCAGTGACAATAATGTTGGCAACATTATTCCATAAAAGATGTCTGTTTCACCTTGTAAAATGTCAAGTGCCTCTGCAATAGGCTGCGAACACTTCAAATATTCTTCAATTTATTGAAAATCTTCTCCTCTCAAGTAATTTGTGATACCCAATGCCATGTGAAGTTGTGCACTTTTTGCACGAATACTTTCTATCTGTCTCAGGCTGTCGTAAACGCTGTTCCATCTTGTGGCTCCAGGTCTTGAAAGCGTGTGTCCAAGAATATTTTGTATGATTTCTGCAGTCTTTGGTCGGTTAGCAGCGTTCCACAACGCGCAGCATTTCCTCATAACTTGGTCATGCATTTTGGAAAGTGTTGTATTTTTTTCTTTTAAAACTTTGTTAGCATCAGCAGTACAACATAAATTTAGCTTGTGAGCGGAGCACCTTAAGTGAGCTGGTAGTTAAGGGATGTATTCAGTTAATGCTGGAGTACTCGATATATTAGCCTCATATAATGTACGAGTAGGTGAATTACAAGTACTACTCACTACAGATTGACAGTCGTCGCCATCAGATACATTCTCCACATCATCAACAAACATCGCATCTTCTTTGAGACCGAATTCTTTAAACGCCTTGACAAAGTTGCTGCCATTATCTGTCACCGTAGCAAGAACATTTTGACAGTTTAAGTTGAATTCGGTATGAATATTTTCTAGCAATAATGCAATCCTGTCAAAACTATGTGTACCACTAAAGCGTCGGCAAGCCAATGTTAGTGATTGCCTCTGCAAGTTTTCATCTATCCAATGACAAGTCACTCCCAAGAAGCTCCTTTTTTCCCCGGACCATATATCAGCTGTAGTGCACACTTCTTTGATTTCGTGCTGTAACTGTGTTTTTATTTCGGTTAGTGCCTGCTGGTACTTATCTTGAATATTCCGTCCCAAAGATCTCCGACTCATGACGCTCAGGCCAGATCTATGTATTTGTAAGTAGTCCAACATTTTTTTGAAATATGGATTATCAGTGCCATGCAGAGGACTCATGGAATGTATAAAATAATTAGACACGTGGTCATTAAACTCTTCCTGACATAATATCGGTTGTGAACTGTCGACATTTTTATTGTTCGAGTCTGTTGTTGATTTTTTTTTCCTTCTAATTTTGGCATGGTTTTGGTATTCCATGAAAGTTTCTTCGCCATGTTTTCTCTTCAAGTGAGTAATGAAGTTCGAAGGTGCTTTTAGAGAACCAGAAATCTTGACAGTTTTCGAAGTGCATTGATTGCAGCTCGCTACTCTCTTCGTTTCTGTAGATTCGTCCGGCAAATATGTAAAAAACTTGCCATCAAGAATACAAGGTAGTTGAAGTTCTCGCTCTTCTGCTTCACTGGTATCTTCGTTTACGTTAGTACTCGATCCAGAGGCCATTCTGCATTTAGCCTTATGCCACCACTTTATTATTATTTGATATTACTTTAAAAGTTTTACACTCTCCCCGACATACACCACACACTTTATATTTTCCACGAAATGTTGATTGTTTTAATCGACGAATAGTCCAGTAACACGCACATCATAAGTCCGATTGGAGTACAGCCATAATACATAATCGTCAAAGAAATCCACAGTCCATGAAATAAGCCAAAGTCGTCGAAATGAGAAAGTAACTAAATCAAACGTTAGTACTTGACCAGCCGAAGCTCAAAAGTAAACTGATTAT
Organism: Epinotia bilunana; assembly: GCA_947049275.1. Classification (NCBI taxonomy): domain Eukaryota; kingdom Metazoa; phylum Arthropoda; class Insecta; order Lepidoptera; family Tortricidae; genus Epinotia; species Epinotia bilunana. Next base: position 14,875,715 of record OX346257.1, read on the forward strand.
TTTCCAGGATATCCAAATGGTAATTAAGAGCTTACCTTAACTAGGAACATTAGTACTGCTTCAACAAGTTGTTATCAGTTTCTTCTGAACAAAAGGGCACATGATAATTAATAACCCCTGCAAATAACTACATTATATTCTATGCTATAAGGTTCAAGTTGCAATAAAAAGTCATTAAGGATGGTAGACAGCTCAGGTATGTGATGGCGGTGTGGTTGTATCGAACACGAAAAATACCACAGGATACCGGGAGCTCTAATTTGTATTGGTGCCACAAAACTAATACTGTTGTTAGGTTAGACCGGACAGATATAAAAATGTAAAATTAGTTGCATACAACACGTATCTTTTTTTTCTTCATTTCAAGCTAAACCTTGCAAAGCTCTTCGAAAACAAAGTTATTACACTCATACACTCTTTACAACTTTGGGGCTCCGCTTACATATCAGCTAACATATTTCGGAAATGAATATAATAAGTTAAGCGTCATGCCTCATGGAGGAAACAGATACCTAAAATTAACTGGGAAATCTAGGAATGCTGACTGTCCAAAGAAATTGTGAATGTTACAAAATAGACTAAAACACCACACTTACACACACACACCACCTTGCCTATGACCGTCACATCTAAGTCCTAATTTTAATAAAATAAAACTTATTTTTGCCTTTTACATAAAAAACACTTCACTCAAGCATGCCATGCCCCATACCTATCCGGCTTTCGTTTCACCGATCGTTTATTTTATTCAAAAAATAAGTGATCAAAAATATTCTATAAAACAAAAGAAATATGTAATTTAATAAGTAATTAATTGCAAAATGTAATTAATAATTACATTTTGTAATTGTAATTGAAACTTATAATTACAATTTCATTTTCCCTGTCATTTTAATTTGTAATTGCAATTACTTTTTGTAATTGTAATTATTTATTAGTAATTCAATTACGTTTTGCCCAACACTGCCGCCTGGGTACAGAACAGAGGCGCGAGTACAGATACCGACAGATAAGCATGGCATCTTTGCCAGAGTTTAAATTGCTTTTAGTTTAGTAGATATTTGCGATTTTCTACTTAACCCCATTTTTGAGGTTACCCCAATGCACCTTATAATGCTTTTAGTTTGACGTTTAAAGAAATAATTTAATAACCCTACTTTAAGACATAACACTAGGTGTACATATTGAAACTGCTATGAATATTTAATAAAACTGCCATGTAAGTAGGTACTACTGTTTCTCTTGAAGTCAGGATAGTAAGTAAGTCTCTACGCACGTCATAGGTAGGTACTAAATGTAGTTAGGCTTTTTTTTATTAAGTAGGTAAGGTACAGGTATTTCAAATTAGTTTAGGTCAAAAAAGTTTTTTTTTAAACTTACTTTTGAATTCAGTTTAAAGGTTTTCGGTGTCTCTTATAGAAACGGAAAATAGCCTGAATAAACTTAACGATTACACCACACACCATGTACCTACTTATAAACGACTTTGGAATGGAAATACCTACTTACCTAAGATCAATCAAGTTTTTTCGACCTGCCGTTTTTACGAAAATCTATTTTAATACGTAATATTAAAATATTAAAGTCTGTTTGGTTCATGCATGACATTGACTTGACTTAAATATCGTTCTAGGTACGGGTCATTTCTCCTTCAGGGACCACCTTTTTTTTATTGTGCCGGTTTACGACCACTCGGATGAGTTGGTAAACTTAAAGAGTATTTTCTAGGTAGGTTTTTTGTAGATTCCTGATAAATAACTAAGTAGGTACTAATAAAATGCATAAGGCTCACGGTTTGTTTAAAATCTGTGGAAATGTTATTATCTTCAATTTAAAAAGCATTGCCCTTCAGGCGGTCGTGTAACTGAAATAATGACCCTACTGTGTCAACAACACTAGTTAAAAATTATGCTATAAACTTAATTCTTTTCTTAAGTTCTTATTATTCTATAGACGATAGATACGTGCGATACTTTGGCTGTTTTATGTCTTAAGGTTATTCATCGGGGCATACCTACATAGAATTTGGTAACTAAGCTGCGGCCCAGCTTTCAATTGAAGATACACTTTACACAGCACACCTTACACCATACAATCCCTTGCACCTGCCCTTGGAAAGTTGTAAAGAGTGAGGGAACTAAAAAGGGAGTTTAACTTTATCAACCTTAGGTATTAAGAATGACCTTGTCTAAAATTTACAAGATTCCAACCGAACAACGTTACTTAAATACATCGCAAGTTAAATAAAAGCTTGTAAAGAAGTATCCCATATTTTTCTCCGCTAAATTTCATCTCAATCGGTTCAACGTTGAAACGTGATCAAAGGGTGACAGACAGACTACAATACATAGCTGGGGTATGTTCAATCTGTCAAATTAACATTCAGTCCCTACCCAATGTCCGATAAAGAATCCATCATCCTCTAAATTCAATATTCTGATCTTTGACTTTTTAATTGAAATAATTCTTCGCAATACCTCACCTTGAACTGTAAAGAGCCTAGGTATATATAATCAATCATAGAACAACTTACCATAAGATATAAGATTGGCAGCAGTCGCGGCCACAACCATTAAAATTACAAGCACATTAATCCTCGCCATAGCCATAGTAGCGAATAACTATAGCGATAACGGAGGTGTTACCCCCTTATATAGGATTATCAATTTATCATTGAACTACCTAACCAAGCACTAAAATTCTACAAATAGCTGGCGCACCACACATGCGGGTGCTATCACCGATTATTCTTATTTTAAAGCATTTCGTAAATATATTTGCGCAGCTTATCAGTTCATTAGTTAATCCATCATAAATCATAAACTCAATGATTGATATATATACTTACGAGGTCCACCTCCAGATATTTGATAAATATCGACTTACGGAATTAAAACACCATTCACCATCTCGTTCAGTGCAGTTTTTTCCCGATTGTACATACACATACATTCACGCATTCAACCTTCATCCCTAAAAGGGGTAGGCAGAGCACATGAAACTTGTGTTTCAGTGCCACTTTTAGCATCAATGTGGGTATTAAAGATCGACAAAATGTGATATCGTAGTGACAGGTTGCTAGCCCATCGCCCACAACACACTTCAACCCTGTACCTTTAGTCGACTCTTACGACACCCACAGGAAGAAAGGGGGTGGTGCTATTCTTACCCGATACCACACGGGGTACCCCCGGTTGTACCTACCCTAAAAGAGCCCAGGTCCGCTTTGGCACCTAATACGACTGCCATTGCCATTCGACTTTCCATTTCCAATCTAGAGTGAAAACTAGACCTTGGAATTAGATCGGTTTCTTCAAGATGTTTTCATTCATCGAAATGCTACTATTAAATATCATTTGATATTTTCAATAATAATAGCATTTCGTATGTAATGTGCCGATACAGTTGTTTTAACCCAGTGGTACAGTCGAGTTCTCTAATATCTTTCTATTTATAGGAAGCTGTTGGCGCTGCCCCGCAGTCTACACCTCTGGGAGGGTTACCTAACTGAAACATTTTTTTTGTCCTTTTTTCATTTTGGCATTAACTATTCGACAAACTTCTTTTCACTTTTCTTTCGGTTGTCCGACACTTCACTTTGAACGTGTACCTACAGCTGCTCTTTTTATGGTTTCACTTTTGTAATTGTTTGACAAATCAACGATTCCCAATTATTGGTATAATTACCCGTAATATCATTATTCCGACGTAACGATTCCGTTGATATTGTCCGTCTTTTATCTTATCGGCTTTATTATATTTGACATATTATTGTTTATACGGAGCAAACATAATATGTTACTAATTCACAATCCTCCCACTGCTGTTTTTTCATCTCTATTGATATTATGAATTAGGCATTCGCGAATGGGAAATTTAGCTTAGGCAAAGGGCCGACTACTTAAACAAAAGTCAGAAATCTCCGAACAGCATCAAGCCGCACATCATAACTAGCCGCCGCGCGCAAGAAGCACCTTGCCGTAAGTCCGCCTAAGTTTTAGCATTGCCACAGGTGGGGGGCCATGTCGCAGGGCAGGTCTTTTGCGCGCTCGCCGCGGGCATGAAGCACCGTGCCGTGAAAAAGCAACTCTACCGTCCACGGTAAAAGGTTCAAATTCCAATGAAAATGTATTTTCACCCGAAATTAAGTGCATTTCTTACCAGTTAACTAGTTATGTCTACTTAACTGTAATAGTTTTCCTTTTAAATTCATTATATGTACTACTGCCACGAATTTTTTCACGTCCCCAGTAGTAGCCATTTAGCCGGCAGGGGGGACACACACACATGACTCGAACAAAAATTAGGGCTTTAAATCCCGTTATCTCGCAAACGCATAACTGAGTTGAAAAGTAGTTTTAGAAAACCCATAATATTTTTGAACAAGCTATCCAACGATACCCCACACTATAGGTTTAACGAGAAAAAAAATACATCACCAATTCACATGTAGGGGAGGTACCCTAAAAAAAATGTTATTTCACGATTTTATTCTACTGTTTTCTCGGCGTGATTGGTTTATATACCCCCGCCGAATTGCAGCTTTCTAGTTGTAAGGGTTACTGAGCTAAGCCGAAGACGGACAGACAGACAGACAGACAGACGGACGGACAGACATGGCGAAACTATAAGGGTTCCTTGTTGACTACGGAACCCTAAAAAGTAATTAATTGTATATTCGGAGTAGTCATAAAAATACGAAATGTTTTTGGACAAACATTATTTGGTGATTTAATTTAGTGGTTGCGATAGGTTACCCTCTTGGGAGGCTACTCGTTTGCATATCATTTATGGTTTCGACCGTAGTAAACCTAACTCGTCGCATTTTTGTCTATCCCACAAAACAGTGACAACGGTTCTACAAAGATAGTCCAATTGACAATCTGTATCACAACATGGTCGAGCGTCGCTCATCTTGTAACTGTAGTCCACATAAAGGTCTAATAGATCATTGCCATCTGAGGCCATCCTTTTGACGAGAGCATCCATAGAAGCTGGTGACAGATCGGGCAGCCCAAACTTTCGCTTGAAGTCGTAGAGTCTGAACCAGTGGGGTTTCCGTTTCGGATGGAGGTTCGCTTCAGTCAGGTTGAAGATGTAGTTCTCGATGTCGTAGGGTTCCTGAGTGAGAATTAAGAAAGGTATATCTTATTTAAAGACAAGAAAGAAGAAAAAATGCACAAGAATATCAAATAAACTCAGACGTTATATCTATTGCTATAGAACATGGGTCAGGCCGTAGATTTTGCCACAAAGAGCGCAGCGGTGACGTAGACTTTTCTACGAACCGGATGCGCAGAGTGACGCAAAACAGTAACGCAGGTGCGCAGAGTGACGCACAACGGAAACGCAAAATAATTAAGGTGCGCGCAACATGTGTGATTTTTACATAAAATATTTGGAATTAATATATAATAATAGTAGATTGTGAACCGAGGGAAGAAAAACCCCATTACAGACGAGATATTAAAGGTACTGGAACGAAGTGAGAGCGCCAATAGGTCGTGGATGGAATGGGTTGTTTCATACGAGTACAACACTATACCTACATGTTTGATTTCGAATATGAGGAAAGTAGAACAGACACGATGTTAGGAAATATCTTACATTATAAAAATGCGCCCAAGATCACCAAGAGCCTCCTTACTAAATAGTAGAAATGACCTATCAGTACTATTATTAAGCCTCAGGATTTTCATCATAGTTAGGTTAGGTCAGGTACAAAATAAAGTGACGGATTTTGGTATGGTATGTTTTTTGTTATTACTTTAGACAAAGACTGAATTTCTTGGATTTCTCTGCCGGAGTCAAAGGCATCTTGAAAGGAAATATAATAATTGTAGCTTAGCAAAAAAAAACACCTAAAAAACCACAAATCTAAGCATTGTATGTGTGCACACCTTTACTAAGTAGCGCAGAGTAGCATACAGCCATTCTGCGTAACGTGACGCAGATAGAATCAATCTTAACTCGATAAATACACTGTTTTTTCCAGATTTCTTTGCCTTGAAAGATTACACACACTTTACTGAATAGGGCACAATAACAATAACAAATATTCATACAAGACTTACCTTGAAATCTTAAAAAATGCACTCCGCGACAAACTGGTTACCTTCCACTTTTTGCCAAAATTGACAGCCTACTGACAAAAATATAGCCGCTACCGCGTCATTGACCATTGACAATGTTACTTTGGTGTTGTCACTACTGTAATACAAACACTGCTAATGTTTAACTCCACAAAATGGGGAGATGTTAGTTACGCAGTCAAAGTAACGCAGAAAAATGGTTTTGTGTGTTTTTTTTAAACGTGTGAAAATTAATGTACTTTCTTAGGAAACATGAAACGATATTTAAAAGGCGGCTAGGTAACTATTATTTCATAAAGTCAAATCAAAAAGATTATCAAAAATGTTTTTTTTTTCAAATTCTTCTGATTGAGTAAAGTACACTACTAACCTAAGCGGATTCGCGTTTTTTAAGAAATTTTCGACGTTTTTCATGAAACAATATTGTGTAACTTCCCAAGTTTATGGATTTATTTTAATATCTTCAGTGACCAAGGTTCACCATTTCTTAGGGAATACAATGCTGTGGTTGGGAAATTAATATTACGTATTAAAGGTTAAAAAAAAAGGAGCGGAGAGTTAGGTTATACCTTTTGTGGCAAAATCTACGGCCTGACCCACATGACAATGTGAAGGATCTGAACTACGAACTACGAAATACAATGCTCCTGTTGAAGAAATAAATAGTATACAGCAGTTTTCTGCCAATATTCGGTCTTCCTTCTTTAGGATCAACACCCACCTTGTTGACCCTTTTTATACATAAGGCGCGTCCAAATAGCCTGCGAGCTAGCAAAAGATTTTCGTGACCAATCGACCCCCGTGCGATAACTTGTGGTAAGGTTCAGAATGTTGTATCATGCATGATCCCCGTGCACTTCAGCTGCGGCTACGTCGGTAGGTTGACCAGCAGCAGCCTCCAAAGCAGCTGACGTCCACGGGGCTTCCTTATATAACATTCTTAACCTTCTCACAAGTTATCGCCCGGGGGTAAGTGACTGACAAAAAAATGCTCCTAGCTCACGGTCTAAAAGGACCGAGCGCAGCGGACTGCATTTGGGGCCTAAGTTATGCGATAGAGCGAGACACGAAACATTCTGTTCTCTTTCTCTACCTCGCCATAGCTTCGTAAGCAAATGCATGCCTGGTCTACGCTGACGTTTGGACGCGCCTATACTATAGGGACATTGTCCTTGAAGAAGACCTTAGGATGTCGTAGCCCGAGTTTTTGTAAATAATAGAGTTGCGAACTTTTAAACAGAACCGATGAAGAACGTCCGGTTCTTCAGAAGAAATAAAATGATTGACCGTCGAGCTTACATGCGTGTGCGGATGAAACGTGACTATTTTATAATTGGGGTTGAAGTTAGAGTAGGTTGTGACTCCAGCCCCGTTCCAAGCCACGCACGTAGCTTTTCCTTCCGAATTGTAGAATATCTTGAACTCATCCCAGTGCATGTGTCCGTTGAACTGCGGCTATCGTTGAAGCGAACCTTGGAGAAATGAGAAGCAGGTTTTAGGGCATATGCAGAATAGAAAAACATCCCCCTTGCAATGACTACGACTAGACTGACTCCTGAAGCCTTTGGACATTGGATCTAAGGGCCTATGCAGACTGCGTTTATTTCGCGCACCATCGACGCGCGTTTATGTCAAATCACAAGTAAATTGACACAAACGCGCGTAGACGGCGCGCGAAATAAACGCAGTCTGCATAGGCTCTTAGATAGGCTCCATGCTACTAAATGACAACACACGCCACTCGTCGCACGACGCAACGCCCACTGATTAACACTAGCTGCCAGGGGCCCGCTAGGTGGGCGCGCTGCCTGTAGCCGCTTTCCCGCTATGCTATTCTGTCACTTGTTTTTACGTCACCGCAGCCTTCACCCCTAGTAATCAGAGGTCTGCTTTACACTGGTTTCGTTTGAGGTGAGAATAACAACTCTGTACTCATCGAGCATTCTGAAGGTACGAAGCAGCGTACAAAATCTTTGGTACGAAAAGTTAACGACGAATAGACTGAGTTTTTTTTACTTCGATTACGTTAGTACGTGATTTTTTGCCCGACTACAGCAGAGCCGAAAGGAAAGGTAAATATTTTTTGAACACATTTGCTCGTAAAGTACCTCTTCTTATGTCGCTTTTAGGCTCATAATCCTGGGTATTAAACACGCGCGTTTTATAACATTACGACAATCGTGTGTTATGGTTATATCCCGATTAAGTCACGTTGGCACCTTGGAGCAAGATACATGTGTCGGCGGCCGATCGTAAAATCCGCCAGATCACGAAATTCCTTGGCATATCGTGATTTAACGATTTGCCTGACGCAAGTGAACCCTAACCTAACCGACCTAAGACAGAGTTCGCTTATGACAAGCCATTTTTGTCCGCACTGATTATTGGCTCCCAACAAATACGGCCGCCATCGCATACGCAGCGCCACCAGTGGCCAAGAAATAAACTATTTTACGATGTGCCCGGTATAGAGCTAGGAATATCAACGAATGCGTTACTCTAATCGATCTTCCGTATTGTTTATCAGGCACATCCTGATAAGCCTGGCCAACTTTTAAGCATATCATGAAATGGCGTTTTACGATACGCCTAGGAATTGCGTGATCTGGCGGATTTTACGATCGGCCGCCGACATGCATGAACACCGTGCATTCTTAAAATAACCGAGATGAATGTACAGCTTTTTAAATAAAAACTCGGCTAATGGATTCTTACTCGACTAAACAAATTAAATCATTTTTGTTAATTAATTGACTATTTCTTTTTGGATATGATATCCAAAAAGAAATAGTCAATTAATTAATAATTAGAAACGTTTAATTTAGTAAAACTATTCACTTTTGATTACATTTTACATGAATTAATAAAGATAACATTTTAAAACAAAAATATTTGTTTTATTTTGCATTGGCTGTTTAGAGATTTCATCTAAGTCTGGCTTTCCTAACACATGCGCGCGCAATGCGCAAACTTCACGAAAAAAAGACCGAAGAAGATTAACGTTGTGCATATTTGATGATGTTGAACTGACATCATCAACTATCGATAATCGTTTGTAAAGTGAACGTGAATTGAATCATTGAATCGATTCAAATAATAACGGTAACAACCGATATGTCTCGCAACTAGAAAGACGTTTAAGTAAAGAAAATAACTGGCAGGCCTATTTTTCCTCGCAAAATGTGTTGAGAAACGTCGTATGAAACGCGTGAGCTTTGATAATTACATACCTTCATCCTCGGCTCTCTTTATCACGCTCACCTGCGGTTCGCGTGAACAATTCTGCCTCTAATATAATTATCAACATACCTCAGTTGTATCACAATGTACTATTATTAGCAGTTTATGTCTATATTTAAGTTTGTTCCACTTCCACCGTACCTAGCGTTTAAGATTGATGAATAAATAAATAAATAAATAAATAAATATTAGGGGACAATCTTACACAAATCGACCTAGTCCCAAACTAAGCAAAGCTTGTACTATGGGTACTAGACGACGATAAACATACTTATATAGATAAATAAATACTTAAATACATAGAAAACATCCATGACTCAGGAACAAATATTCGTGCTCATCACACAAATAAATGCCCTTACCGGGATTCGAACCCAGGACCTCTTGCTTCGTAGGCAGGCTCACTACCAACTAGGCTAAAGCGGTCGTGGGTAATGAGGTATTAATCGATTCGAAATGACGCTCCGGGTGTCATAGGCTGTAAATGTACCTAATTTGATTGAGAATAAATAAATAAATAATTAGGCTAGCTTTTGTATGAAAAAAAGGTTTTTTTTTATTTTAGTTAGTTTTCCGTAGCCGTGATGGGATACCGTTTTTTGAACTTTGTATGCTTGTTTTGTATAACAGTCACCTGTTAACAATCTTCCTGTATTCCCTGGTCCATGTGTATGTGAGGTCGGCTTCGCCTGGCGGAATGTGGCTCAGTATGTGAACCTTCTGTCCATTCAGCTCAGCCTTGTATAACTCTTCTACCAACCACTCTAAGTGCCTTTTAGCGTCGAGGGGATCATGCATTAACCACCTGAAAAAAATCAATCATCTTACAGTAGATAATGCCTAAATAATGCCAACCTCCCACGAATGAGTCAAAACATGAAAAAGCAAGAATGGGACTGCATCCATAATTCGTATGTATTGATAACACAATAACGTGCAAAAAGAGGTGAGATCCCATAAAAAACATTCCATGCAAAAAAGAGGCCAAGTCTCGAAACTCTTCCACCGTAAAAAGTTGTGAGATATTTCATAGAGCCAAGTCTCAGGCATTCTTAATAATCTTTATTTACTTGACAATCACACAATACTACATAGATTTAGGTATACAGAAATCCATAAATGCAGGAAAGTAGTGTGATTGCCAAGTTACAGAATTTTATTTAGCAAGCAAATAAAGATTAATAAGAATGCCTGAGACTTGGCTCTACGAAATATCTCACAACTTTTTACGGTGGAAGAGTTTCGAGACTTGGCCTCTTTTTTACATGGAATGTTATTTATGGGTTAAACTTTATTTTGGGGCATAAGTATATCCACCTAGTAGTAGTAAGCTCCCGTCACGAAGTTTCTACCGGCGTATGTATGTGTCCCTTTACGCTGGTTACTTTCAAATAGCACATATACTTACCTACCTAATAACCAAAACTGTGACTTAGTAGGTAACCATTTTTTTCTCATCTCGCTGCAATTTCGACGACACCTCCTCGCAGTTTCGAGTAAAGGTCGGATAGCGAAGTGTAGTAAGTAGGATTACTTATTATAAGAATTATTTTTTTCTGCTTGCAGTGGAACGACAACAACAACATTGTTTAGATTAAATCCCTCCTAATAGTGGTGTAGGGAGTACATGCAAGCCTCGCTTGTGTCTAATTGAATTGCTTTGCTCACCAGTTATATCTATAAGCCACGTTGCTGTTCATTACGATAGCTTTGAGTCCCGGCCTTACACCGACAGAGTACGCTCCGAACTTCCAAAACGTGGCCCTTGCATCGTTGGGCAGGTAGTAGTCCCACATTTTGGCCAACGATTTATACAGCCACGTTGTGTTTAGATTATTTCCTTTTACCGATGACGGGGCAAACCTGTCGAATACAATCGAATTTGATTAATTTTGTCGACCACCCGGGGACCCACTAGGGATGAAGGACGCGAATTGTGAAAATCTGCCCGCCTGTTTAAATAGTGGGAGAGAGACAGTAGGCGCAAGTTGTGGTACACGACTGGCAGCTAAGCCACGATCAGACGACTCAAAGAGGAAGCCAATTAGGCGGTTATCTCACTGCGGTATGCGGGGCGACGGTTTCGTCGTTGCATGCAAGTACCTCAGTTTGTATACAACGTGTCCCGAAAGTCAACGCCAAGCCGAAAACGGGTATCAGCCAATTCATAACAGTTATAAAGACTTAATAAAGACCAAGTGCGGGTAGTTTTGAAACCCAAAGCAAGATGTTGATACCCGCTTACAGCAAGAGCCAAGTAATAAAGCGCGCGAGTTAAACAATAATAGCCTCTCGGTCAACTACCTACTTAAGCGCTTTGACGCGCGCCAATATTTTAAAGCAGTGTTTTTACCAAGCGTTGATCAATATATCTAATTACACAAAAATTCCATCATTCGTAAGGAATAATTATTAGATTGTGACTTTGAAGCCCAAACACGAACATGCTCTCAACTCGCCCAAAAATATATCGAATAATACCCCAAAGCACCTTATAAGTATATGGGACGAATGTACAATGTCACATAAACAGGCACTTGATCGCTGTCTACAAGACATGCACACTGCACAGTTAATCGATCTTTGATGGGTGGTGTGGTAGTGTTACTGGCTGGTGACAGACTTTGCCAGTTATCGTGCGAGGCACTCCAGCAGACGAGATAAACGCATGCCTGAAATCATGTTATCTGTGGAACAAAGTTGAAAAAAGCCAAGGGAGAAAGTGTACTTTATACTACGTATCGTATTCTCGGTCGGCGAAAATCTCAATTCTATTGTAAATTTTTTTCAATGTTTTTTACCTCAGAACTCCGTCATTGATGAGCCGATTCGTATGGTTGGTCCCAGTTTTTCAAAAATCCAGGTGGATGATGGGATCCATGAGGAATTGAGGGATCTCCTCAATTATATTAGGCACGCGTGTAGTGATTTTAGTATTTTCTATAATAACTCGTGTATACCCGGAAACCATAAATTTGGTGGAGTGGAATTGATGATGAAGACCACAGGTGACTTATGGAATTCCTCAATTATGTAAGTACTTAAAAGTACAAAAGTACGTCACAGATTCTGATAAGATTGCATTGAAATAGCAACTAATGAAGTGCCTAAGGTGATCCTTGTGGAGTCGACGGAAGTCCTCAAATATTATGGGCCACATACAGCGATTGGGTTTTTTCTCTAATAATCAACGCATTTGCTTTCTGAAATCAGTTCATGTGGTAAATTGGAAAAGAAATGCAGAAATGTTCTCGTGGCTTGGCGGAGTAATAAATTGAAGTCGGTTAAGACTTTGTTTTTAAATAAATTATCTCACGGACAATTGTATTGTATGTGTGTTTCCAAATCAAACAATTTGCATTTTTTGGTGATCGGTATAAATAATTAGAGGTATCCTACTAATATTATAAATGCGAAAGTTTAGATGTTTGGATGTTTGTTACTCAATCACGCTTAAACGGCTGAACCGATTTGAATGGAATTTTGCACGAAGATAGTTTATAGCCTGGATTAAAATATAGGATAGTTTTTATCCCGAGTCCACGCAGACGAAGTCGCGGGCGGAAGCTAGTACTTCTATAAAATAAATTGTAATAACACATTCAGATTTTTTTTTAATCTGGGGGCACGGCAATGCCCCCGCCAAGACGAGCCAAGCGAAGCTCAACGCAAGGGCACTAACTACCTTTTCTCGAAGCGGTTCGTCGTTTTTTTGAACCCTCGTTACTTGGGTTTGGATTATACCGGATATGATGTCAATAGTGGATTTATTAAACATATAAAGTTTCAGTAACAAAGCTCTTATACTTAAGATTTTATTGATACCTAAAAAACGCCCATTTCGTAACTGACTCACTGACTCACTGACTGATGTTGATCATCAAAACCTCTAGGGTACTTCCTGAAGTCCTAGAAATTTGGTATGTAAGCTAGTATTAGTACACAAACAACAAAATAATTCAAAAAATGGAACTTCTACCTCCCAACCCCTTACAGTAGGGGATGGAACTTTGTATGAGACTTCCGCAAATTTTGATGCTAGGGGTCTGAAAATTTATATAGGGACTCCTTGTTATAAATAATAAAATACGTATTTGAGGATTTTTAGTAAATCACCCCCAACCCTTTAAGTTAGGGGATGGAAGTTTGTATGGGTTTTCCCATTCACTTCTTTAGAAATTACCTTACAAAAAGGAATGAGATCCCACCAAAAACATTACATGTAAAGTGATGCCAAGACTCCATAGCTCAAACAGCTTTCAGAGTGAAAAACATATCAGATCGCAATTAGCGCCAAGCTTCCTACTCCACACGGCGTAACTCTACCACTACCAGCCACGCTCTACAAATTCTATATCTTGGCTAAAAAGTATAGACCCGTCACTTATTAATATCATCATAAAATCATTCGACGTGAAAGTCTATATGCGGCGACCGGGATGTGTCCAACAAAGCTATAATTTTTAGCCAAGATGTAGAATTTGTAGAGCGTGGCTGGTAGTGGTAGAGTTACGCCGTGTGGAGTAGGAAGCTTGGCGCTAATTGCGATCTGATATCTTTTTCACTCTGGAAGCTGTATGAGCTATGGAGTCTTATTGGCATCACTTTACATGTAATGTTTTTGGTGGGATACTATTGACTATGTCCCGATTTCATATACATATATATATTTCAATAATATGACAACATTGTTTGGTAAATAGAAACATACCTTTTCGTCAGTTGATAACGACTGGCACCATCTCGAGCCATTTCTGAGCTTAACTTATTGAATCGAATGGAACGTAGCCTCGGATAACTCCAAAAAGATTAATAATTCAGTAACTAAGTAGTACTCCCTCGGTGTTTTGCATTTTGTCCATCACTTTCACCCAATACGAGTAGCCTAGAATAATTAGATTCCATACGATTATTGAATACGTGAGTAATTTAAAAAAAAATTATCAAGTAGGCAAGAGTTCTACGCGGACGAAGTCGCGGGCAGAAGCTAGTTCGTTTAGTACTACTAGTAGTTCATATATCTGGAAAGAATGGCCCACTGACATTTTATTCCGCGTTTTAATCACGGTTTCAGCAAAAAAACATTTTCGGTCGGACACTAAACAAAGAGAATGTACCTAATCACTATATTATGCGTGCTAATTCGTGCACTAGGAAATTCAAAGTAAAATTTGCATCGAGTGACTAAGGATTTTTTTTTAAGCTGAACTAGGATTTTTTATACTTTTTTTGTAACTTTTATGACTATTAGGGCGCTATCACCCGTTTGCGGCTTGCCGTTGACCTTTGGGAAACCCTGTCTAAATTTCGCACGATACCACAGCCTGAACCGCACCTCCGTGGGTTGAAATTTGTACGCGGCTTCACACCGCTGCGGGATGCGGCGCCAGTGTGATAACCCCCTTCTCCCACACAGGCTGTTATAAGTGTTAGGTATATAACAGCAACTATCTTACTTCAACATCATAGTGTTACATAGCCTTATCCTTCTTACACTATGTTATATATCATTTATAACAGCCAATATAGGAGCACCTTTAGTCTAGCCGCTCACGTCGCTACAATGTTAATATTAAATCCGGTTTGAAGGACCAATTATTCGGGACTATTTTAAAAATTTGATAGCGGACTTTTATCGTTGCATTTAATTATATTTCGTGTAGATCTGATGAGTTGACATAAGAATAATCAAATACACCGCCAATATTTTCACAAAAATATCTTACTTAGTTGATGTCAATCAGTGCCAATGTAGGTACAAAATATTTTTCCCCTCACTGCCTTCGAAAGCCGTCTTTTATCCTTTAAAAGCAGTGGGCAAAACGGATTTTATCCACTAGTGGGGAAAGTAATTTGACCTTGGAGCGTGTTTAAGTAGCTTTTGGCAGATGACGAAACGTAAAACGCTCATAATACAAAAAAATCACAGATTATGTATTTCTGTTGCCGCTTTAACAACAAATACTAAAAATAAAATAAATATACGTATATAATATATATACTTACATAATAGAAAATTCTAAAATTATTATTATTTAAAATTAAATAAAGTTGTTTTGCATGTTGCACTTCCTCGCTACAGTAGTGAGGTGAAAAGTTTCGGGTGCAAATGTATTTCACTTCTCGTGTGTTGAAACACTCGCTACGCTCAGGACTCTAGTTTAGAACCACTGGGGCTTCGCTCGTAGTTCAACTATAGCATCCTTTCGCTTCCTCGTGTTTCAATTCAGTTATTTCATCAATCACTCTATAACCTACTGTATAAAAACATGTGTAGTGTAATAATAGTTGTCGGTACGACCAGTACAGTACGCGCCACTTAAGGTTGCCTATCAGCGATGTTAGCTACTATATTAGTAGCGTCGCAGGGGTGTCATCAGAGCCCCCGGCTACACCCGTGGTGTGGCGCGTATTGTGGTCGGTTAACTAACTGGTTAATTGGCTGGGATTCGTGGTTCCCAATAACAGGTACGACCAACACTTCGTCGCCGAAACTCCTCCTTAATTTCTCGATCAAGTAATGTTGCATGCGTTGGTTCCAAACGTATTTTGATACCCAAAAGCTGTGGTCGATGGTGTCGCCGATGTAGTACACCACGTCAACTCTCTGAAATAGTTTAGTCAAGCACGGAGTTAAAAAAAACGCACACTTGTTCTCGAAAGCTAAAGGCTACTTACGCTTAGGGGTTCGCGCCGTTTAGCGACCACTTCGCAGTTTTCTCCTTTTATTGGGGATTTGTATTATATAGCCACTGCTTCCACTTTGGGTCTGCAGAAATGTTAGTACCTACTTATCGCCTAATAGAAAAAAATACCGGTAATTGAGGTGGTCGCTAACTGAAGCTGGCCGCGTAACCGGCGCAAAGACCCCACAACAGACTACGTATGAGAGCCTTATTCTTGGCTCTGAAAATGTGTATTTCCACCACCCAATTTTAACAGCGTATTCCACCACGTTTAGAAAATAATATATCATAGGTATAAAGTATGGGGGATTAAACTCAAGACTTTTGTATATTTTTTCTAGTAAAAAGTTATAATAACCCTAATAACAATAATGGTGGATGTTTAATGCTTCCTTATGATAGGTATAAGCAATAAGGAACAGTAGGTTTATTGTTGTGATCTATAATTTTTAGGGTTATTAAAATCCCTCGTTATATGCTTAGACTCGGACCCGTGCCAAAAATTTGTTTGTATTTCTATGATAGATTTCCCAAAAAAATGTGTGATAATATTCTAAAAAAACTTATAAATAAATCCTCTTTCGGCGTAGACGAAATCCCTCCTACTTGAATAAACTCCTGTTCGGAGCTCCTCCCGGATGAACTCAATATTTCGGTAATAAAACCTATCCATAATAAGTTTCATACAAAAATTTCATTTTTATACAAGCTTTTATTGCCGACTGTACTTTTCTGTATACCGTCATCAACTACTCATTGAGACGATTCTAACGAGCCCAAGCCCCGTTGGTTACGTCGGTTAAGTACCTACTGAATTCCCATGGCCAATTGGCCACCTTCTGTCTCCATCATCAGATCAGCTCTATAGTATCATAATATTGAATTGTCATCCAATCTATACCCTTACCCAAAATTTCAGCTCAATCGGATAACCGTGACTGAAAAATGGATTGCAAATTTTGACGGACAACTTACATACATATACTATACGAACAGTGCAAATTATTAAATAGAAGCTTGTAAAAAAGGAGATATTTTAGTTATAAATAACTACCGTCCCATCGCTTTACTATCGACTTCCTCAAAAATATTTCAAAATAACTTTGCGGAAAGTACAGAATTTACCATAAAAATTAAAACGGTTTTAGGGAAAAACCACTCCACTACCCTAGCAATTTATAAATACGTACAGAAAATACGCAACGTAATTAAAATCAAAAAATATGCTGTACTCTGCTTGCTCGACATGAGTTAAGTCCTACGATAGATTCGGTTATGAAATCTTAAAAGCTTTCATAACCGCTTAATCTACAATATTATATTATAACACTGGAATAAGAGGCACTGCCCTGGAATGGTTTAAGTCTTACCTAACTGATCGCCTCCAATACGTAGATATAGATAATTTACTTTAAAAACAAAGTTTTAACCGACTTCAATTTAGTAAGCCACGAGAACATTTCCATATTTCTTTTCCAATTTACCACATGAACTGATTTCCGAGAGCAAATGCGTTGATTATTAGAGAAAAAACCTAATCGCTGTATGTGACCCGGTAATATTTGAGGACTTCCGTCGATTCCACAAGGATCACCTTTGGCACTTCATTAGATGCTATTTCAACGGAATCTTATCAGAATCTGTGATATACTTTTGTACTTTTAAGTACATCATTGAGGAATTCCATTAGTCATCTGTGGTCTTCATTCATCAATTCCACTCCACCAAATTTATGATTTCCGGGTGTAAACACCCGGAAATCATAAATTATATGCTTCCTTGCTTATGCTTTTTCAAAAATTCAATTGAATGATGGGATCCATAAGGAATTGAGGGAACTCCTCAATTATATTAGGCACGCGTAATGACGCATGATTTTGGTATTTTCTATTATAACTCGTGTACCCGGAAATCATAAATTTGATGGAGTGGAATTGATGATGAATACCACAGAAGACTTATGGAATTCCTCAATTATGTACTTAAAAGTACAAAAGTATATCACAGATTCTGATAAGATTCCGTTGAATTAGCAGCTAATGAAGTGCCAAAGGTGATCCTTGTGGAATCGACGGAAGTCCTCAAATATTATCGGGTCACATACAGCGATTGGGTTTTTTTCTCTAATAATCAACGCATTTGCTCTCGGAAATCAGTTCATGTGGTAAATTGGAAAAGAAATGTGGAAATGTTCTTGTGGCTTGGCGGAGTACTAAATTGAAGTCGGTTAAAACTTTATTTTTAAAGTAATTTATCTCTATGCACGCCGCACCTTAAGCGCGAAACCGATTTTAAAACAGCTCTCGCAGCATATTACTCGTATGCTTACTCGCGAATATGGCATAATCTTGTGGGAAAATTGCAGTGATATTTGATAAAATCTTTATTTTACAACAGAAATGTATCAGAATCGGGCCCTACAGTTAGTGTCACATTGACCTTACCTATTTTCAGACAATACAGCGAAACACAGTCAATTCAATCGGAGTCAGTTCTGACAGTGTTGCAAAAGCTGGATGCCAATGACCGGAATTCTGGGTGCCACCCATCAATGGGTGGGTTAAACGGTTTTATTTAGTTTGACTTTCATGGGTCATTTTGTTAAACAATAGGTCATGTACGTAAGGTTTTTCCACTCAAAATGACTTAAACCCAACCATTATCGACATTCTAATTAAGACAAAATAATTGTTGTCTTCAAGTCGGGTTGTAAAACATTTACGCATAAACGCAATAGAACAAACAGTAGCTACTACAGGTGCCACACTTTATCGGTCAGTTTAATGACGTCTCTTTGTTATTTTTTCCTTTCATATTTAGCAGCAAAGAGATGTTGTAACAGACTTTACCTTGTGAGCTGTAGTAATTCTATCGATGACGTCATTGAATGTCCAAAGCGGCGTGTCGCAGTTCCTATAATCGCCCCAATAACCACTTGGGGCAGATTTCTTCAGCTTAACCACATGAGCATTTCGAATCTTCTTTATTTTCGGGACATAACTCAAATCCAATACAATATCACCATTTTTTGTGATGACACTTTGTTCATAAATTGTCTCATTGATGGTACGGTACTGGAAGGTTTGGCGACGATGGCAGCCTACGGGCTCCCCGGGGTCGGCCGCGCCGTGAGGTTCGTATAGAGGGTCGAGGTGAACGTCTGTAATTAGGGCCACTTGGAGAGGCCTAGCGGTGCTGGAAACTATACGCTGAAAAAAGTACTTGATTCAAACAAAATTTTAATTGCGGTAAGCGTTGCCACTGTTATATCAGTTAAATGTAACTCTGTGGCAACGCTTTTTTACACTGACAGTAGCTTTATAGATCGATCCACAACAAAAACGATCGGAGTGCATGGGAGAAAAGCGTCAGGAAATACTAAGATAAACCTCCGGACACGACCACGCGCACGCAAACAGTTTTTGGGTGATTTGCCTACGTGGCACTAAGATAATAATCAGCAATTAAGTAACTTTACAGATATTTATATGTAACTTAGCAGTTGCGGTTAATGATTAGTGTATTTATTTAGACTTTAGGTGCAAGGCATCAGGCGCACTGGTTAATATTTTAGTTCTTGTTACACATGCATTATGAGTTAAACATTATCTCACCACCGAGATAGTTATTTATTTTATAGGTAAACACCGAGATGCGTGCGCGCGCGTTCGTGCCGTAGGTAAAGGTGGGTTTAGACCAAACAAAGAGCTAGAACCAGAGTTGAGCATTCATTCTTAATCTTTTAGTGTAAACAAAAGTTCGTTTTCAGCGTTTACACCACGCGAATATCAACGAGCAAGAATACAACCCAAGAACTAAGATTCTAGGGCATATGCTCTAGAGATGTTTAGATCAGGCGAACGCGTGCCCGTTGCTCATTTGTACGGCGTCTGTGGACTGTGTGCACTATGTGATGTGACTCTGATGGCTCCTCTACACTCGGCGATTACAGACGATTACGGGCGAGCATGACCGTGTAGAGGGCATAGCATACTCGCCTGTACTCGCCGATTATCATCTATGATCGCCTGCGACCCGTGATTTGTCGGTTTTTCGGGCACGCATCAAAGAGAATCGCCTGCAGATGTCGCACACGTATGTTTTGAAACCATATGAGTGCGACATCCGCAAAGCGTTCGCGCAGTTCGCGACGAACAACGAAAGAATGCTCTGTCTCTGTTAACACAAGAATAATTTGGTAGCGTGGGGATAGAATGAGCATTCGCTCGTTTGGTCTAAATCCACCTTAACGTATCACTGTCAAGTCGAATCGAGGCGAGGCGTTGACAGTTCGTTACGATCCATGCGAAGATGGTTGATGTTAGGGCTTTTCGTTCGTGTTCGTGTGGTATATGTGGATTCGTAGGCCACAATAACACTGAAATATTCTGTAGCGTTTGTGCTCCAGAGAGATGGTGGAGGCAGTATTAACCAAATCTGAGCTAGGTGTGTGTATGCAACTGAGTCAATGGGAGTTTACTCCTGCTGGGTCACAGTCTCGCCCAGCTGAGAAGATCACGATCTAAGAATCATAATATTTATTGAGGGTGCGGACGGAGGATGCGGAGATTAGTTTGCATTAAATTTGACCAACTTCTGCTGTTCATATTTTTTTCTTTACATACAATGAAATAATCCTTACATGAAACAGAGCCGACCCGCGTCAAAAAAAATTGACCAACTTTATAATTTTTTAAGAACAACTCACGCTTGACCAAAAATTTTAACGAGCCAAATTTGTTTACATAAAAAAACACCTAATGTCTCCTTGGACACTTTTCCTCTATCTCCTTTAGATTCGGATTTCCCTATACTGTCCCATTTAAAAAAAACACTGTATATACCTATATCAAATGTTATCATATTGAATGAAATTATATCAATTATTTTTATACCCATCATTACACACCCATTTAGAGATCATCACGTGATCAACTTAATTATTGAATTACTCGAAGTGCCTCTCGACTAATATTCTTTGAACGAGGTATAAAGCTTACCTTCTGGGCAGTAGAGTCAGGCAGATCCACCTGCCACTCGAACCGCGGGTCGTAATAGGGGCAAGCGTAGGGGTCATTATCCGTTTGCAGGATAAGCCCGCAAAACGTCCTTGGCGAGGCCTCAGGAGTGTTCGTTATTATAAACCTGAGTATAGGCTAGAACCAAGCAGTTTTATACAATAAGGCAATCTAACCTACGCAACTACGCTATAGAGTATTTGTAGCGGTTTTTGCGTGATTATTAGTTAAGCCGGGGTAATATTAGAGCCACGCCGCGTGTTATATGTATTTAGTTAGTATTAAAACACATAACCGATAGTTTTATTTCGTACTTAAGTATAAGAGTTCAGTCTTCGTGCACTGGAGCCGTGCCGGAGACTACCCAGACGCTACGTTGCGAATTCCATCTGATAACACGCCCGGCGACGGCCCCGCTGCACAATTCTGAGACCTATTTCTTCAGTTATTAATACTCATTAAGTCGGTTCGGACATATAACAAATATTGTACTAAATTAACGATCAACTTTATTATATTTGAACTTTATTACATTGACCGTGAAACTTAACCTTGAAAACCTTTATGAAAGTGACCGTGAACTTTGTTGTGTGAATTTCTATGGAAAATATACTCTTAACTAAGGACTAAGTGATTGTTTTATTAACTCAAGACATCCGAACCGCATATTTCGCGTGTCGCAACGCAAATCGGTTACTTACATTCTGTATGAACGTGGTTACATTAGCACAGTCCCGCGTGTCGCCACGTTCAATACAAAGTAATAATCTCTAATACAATTTTGCCCTTAGGCTGCGTCCACGCACAGGCGTAGCGTTATTCAAATATCTTTATTACCTACTACTTGGTTTAAGGTGTGACCACACCGCTGCTCAAAATACGCTAACGCACCGTAAAACGCAGCAAAATGTATGAAGAATACGTGACGCATACGACACGTCAACGCGTATACGCAGCGTTAAGCACCGGTGTGGTCGCTCCCTTAAAGAATAAAAGCTATGTACGTAAATGCCGCCTAAGAATAAGAAACACCCACACTGCTACATTTATAATAATACGTAGATACTTAGATATAATAGGATTGTTTACCAAATTCAGCTCCACGGCTCCTTTGCACACTTTGTGACTCTCGATGTGCAGTGCTGTGCAGAGTCTTGTTAATACCCATGAAAGTTCCTCATCGCTGAGCCCTGACTTCACGAACTTGAACAAGAGGTCAGCAACAGCTCGGCATGCCAAGCAATAGAGAGTCTAGAAAAATGGTCCCAAAATTGATATACGATAATTTATAATGTGAAAAATCTTAAAAGAAAGCAATGGCAATAAAAACGTGCTGAAACGTCACGCAAATTATTGACGGTTGGTATGCAAAATTAGATGCTTAAGTTCGTAAGTTTTTATGATTAGATAATAGGTAAGTATATATTCGTAGTTAAGAGCAACGTTTTATTTAGTTATTTTTACAGTGTGTGGCCTGTAACAGGAGCATTTGCTCCTGTTACAGGCCACACATTTAAGAGCATCTGCAGTAACCCCTTGTGTCCAATTTTGTTAATATTTATTTAATTTGGAGAAATGTTGATCGTGAGTTATGCCCTCCAAGTAATGTACTTTCTTGACACCATGAGATCATAGGATGATGAGTCATAATAGTAGCATTTTTGTTTTTAAGAGATATTTTTGTGATTTTTATTTTTTTGTTTTTAGAACAGAAAAACTACTTGTGTCACCCTAGAAGAGTAAAAAATACACGTAAACTTACTTTAAAGAAAAAAAAACATTTTTTTCAATTAAATCCACCTGGAAATAATTGCTCACAAGCTCAATAATCTACCGTCTCATTTTTTGCTCCTATTCCAGGCCACACCCTGTATAATTACATCTATCATTATCACATATATTAGGTACATCATTGACTTAAATGAATCTTAAAAGGTATTTACTACTGCGATATGTAAGTAGATACCTATACGACAAAATTAGGGAGTACATATCATTGACTATTTACGTTGATGCTGTGGGTTTCGGCTGGTGTAATATGCATACTAGATAATATCAAACCAAAGAATGGGATTGGAAATTACGGTTTTTTTCTCGGGACTACACTACCGGTCGTCTAGTCCCGTGCTACCTTGGACAGACACGGTGACCCGGCCGAGTCACCGTGTCTGTCCAAGGTAGCACGTCCGGCAACTCTAATAGATAGGTAATTAGATATGTCTATATGGTACGACGGTCATCTGATAACCGGGTAGGGCCATTACATTAGTGTCCTACGCCCGTTACGCGACCAGCACCACAGAGTACTTGCTAGCTAAATAAAATTTTGTGACTTGGCAATCACACAATAGTTACTACATAGTTTTAGGTACGCAAAAATCCATAAATTCAGTTAGCGACCACCTGAACGAGAGTTGAGAAGAACTGAGGTTTTTTCAATTATTGTCATGTCAACACTGAAGAAACCGTGAGCCTTACGCATTTTTTTTTAATTATCGTGGGTTGCAGCAAATTACTAATTACAGACCGGTCAACGTTAAATATGGCACCGGCAGGGCAGCTGTTATTCCATATAAACTTGTCAAACATACATTCAAATTTAACGAACACCACTTACGATCACACAGAAGACGTTAGGTGCAGTGCACCCACCCTTAATACGAGTATGTAGTTATTAAACCTCTGCTGAAAGAACGAGAAAATATCCTTTCGGTTTACCAATTTATTTATTTTGTTGCAAAGACGGTGGCAAACAAGCGTACGGCCCGCCTGATGATAAGCGGACAACGCCGCCTATAGACGCATTCAACTCCAAAGGAGTAACATGGGCGTTGCCGACCCTTGATATGTTTGAGGATTCGCCGTGTTGCCAGCTGAAGGGACAAATTCCCTCGCTCTCAACACAACGCATCCTCGGGAGCTCTGGCGACCTTGCTCACCTCCAGGAACACAACACTACTACAGAGCAAGTAGTAGTGTTATTAATGGCTGTGGTCTTCTGCAAGGCGGACGTAGGTACTTCCCCAGTTGGGCTGCTCCAAATTCGAGCGGGATGACATTTCGCTGTACCCTACCTCACCAGTTCAACGTGGTCGCAAACCGGCACACAAAATTAGGGGGTCGCTAACCGGCGGAATGACCCTACGTAATTGAAGGTCCGAGCGCAGCCGTAGATTACCTGTTGCAAAAATTAGAACCCAAGACGAATGAAAATAGATTTGGATGTACCACTTACCAGTCTAGGTTTTGAAGTTTTATGAAGCGATACCGAAGAGAAGTACTGATCCATTCGTAAGATTTCAAACACATCGGCCAGTATCCTTTTCTCGTATTTCGACAACCGCCTATTACAGGCAAAGTTTTCGAACAAGTGTCCGACTTCATCTTAAAGTGAAATTAGGAAAAGATTCAAGTGAAATTACTTATTGGTAAGTATTAGGTAGGTACAGTCAGCGTCATATAGTTAGTAGCAGCCAGAGTAGCCAAATATTTCGTAACACACCCTTATAATTCTTACAGTAATAAACACGTGTTCCGAAATATTTGGCTACCTTGCCTGCTACTAACTATATGACGCTGACTGTACCTAATAAAGACGTGTACCGAAATATTTGGCTACCTTGGCTGCTACTAACTATATGACGCTGACTGTACGTAATAAAGACGTGTACCGAAATATTTGGCTACCTTGCTTGGCTGTTACTAACTATATATGACGCTGACTGTACATTAACTTATGTAATTAATGTAAGTAAGTAGGTATGGTAATTATTTTTTTTTTTCTGAGAGATAGGAAAATCCGTTTAGAATACTTAGAGGAGATGGTAGCTATTTGTACGAGTTTAATTGTTACTTGCTTAATTTTATCTGGTCGAAGGATTTGCGGTGGGTTTATACAATAAGAAACAGTCCCATTGTTCACAAGATAAGCTTTCAAGTGCTAAACGGACAGCTTATATCATTTCAACTATAATTTAATAAGTCGAGCTGGCGGCAGAGAGCCTTCTGTACGTGAGGCGGCGCTAGGGCCTGAGGGGAGGGGAAGGGGGTGTGACCTAGCACCGGGGGTAGAACCGGCGGATCCTTAAGGCCTCCACCCACCGAACGCGTGTCGGGCGCGGTCGAAGTGGTATATTCACACCGCAAGCGGGCGGCGTGCAGCAACGCGGGGTACGCGTCGCGTTAACAGCGCGGGCCCGCCGCGTCATAACTCTCTCACTGCCAACACATTTAATATGTATCGTACTATCTCTATCACACTCAGCAGCGCGGGCCCGCGCTTCACACGCGACGCGCACGACACGCGGCCGCGCTGCCGAGTTGCAACTTTAGCGCCGCGGGCCCGCGTTCGATGTGTGTTTGAAGTGTAGTTTCAATGCTTTACAACTTGCGTGGGCCCGCGCAGCACACGCGCCGCGCACGACACGCGTTCGGTGGGTGGAGGCCTTAAGGCGGTCGTCACACTGCGACGCATCAACGGACGGAAGTGCGTCGCTGCATACAAATTTCGCCGGACGGAGGGTGTGTCGTACCACGCGGAATTTATATACAAACTAAGGTACTTGCATACAACGAGAAAAGCACCGTCCGTTGATGCGTCGCAGTGTGACATCCACCTTACTACTGATACTGACTGGTTAGTAATATTACTTATTCTGTGGCGCCCATGCCACATAAGTTTGCGTCGCAGTGGTGTCAGAGGTTCGACGGGCGTGCAGGAGACTTGAGGCTAAATTCAGACGCAAACGTACCTAATTATGTTGCGCGTATTGTACCTACCTATAACCTAGCTGGCCTAAGAAGCCAGGCTAGCACAACTGACGCAGCCGCCACGGAACTGCAAAAATGAGTATACTTCATTCATTTAAAAGCGTTCCTAAAAAAGGGCCTTGACAGACGGACGGACATGCCATTTTTATAGGGTCGGCAACGCACGCGTCGATAGACACTATATGTGGCAGACGCCCGTTTGCCACCGAGGTGGTATAAGAAAGGTTCCTTTTGGGGTACGAAACCCTAAAAAACGAGCTACGGACCGTGTCAGGATTTGAATTTGAAATTCAAATCCTGACATCGTACCAAAATATACAGGGTGTATGGAAGATCGTCTGCCAAAAGATTAGAAGCAAAATTTAAAAAGTATTTTTCTGGCAAATGCCGACATGAAAAAAATACACCTTGGCCAGGACGAGTGTTAATTGGCCCAAAATGAGTTGCATGTGATCCTACCTACCCTAGTCTTTTAGCCGACCTCTTTTTTATATAAATTAGGTAGGTACAAATACTTACCGTAAGTTACAAACGTTGCAACGCTCGTTGTCAAAACACACATTAAAATCACAACCTTCATCCTCGTCATACTCATTTCTAATAACTATGCGGCAAATTGCATTTTGCATCCTCTGGTAGGATGCCAAATGCGATTTGCCGCAGATGATATCAAACTTATTAAGGCGATGCCTTCATTTAAGGCTTGTATACCCGCTAAAGTCCTTGAGCGTATGGGCGGAGCCTCGACCCTCTCCCCGCGCAAGTCGCACAACCCGCCGTCGTTTATTAAGCTTTACATAGATTAAGTTACAGACGCGTCATCGCGCATCGTTACCAATGCAAGGGCGGACATGGGTGGGTGAAATTCGTCATGCTTAATTGAAACGTGATATTTGTCATACATAAATTACATAATTGATTAAGTTCAAAAATTATGTCCCTACTATTATAATACTATTTACTTACGATTAGTGTAGTTCCGTCAGCACGGCTAGCACGAGACGGCCGCGACATACACTCGATTTTTCTCACACTATCGGTCTCTCTCTTATTAGAACATTAGGAAAGAGAGGTATAGTGTGAGAAAAATCGAGAGTATGTCGCGGCCGTCTCGTGCTAGCCGTGCTAGTGAAAAAGAAATTCGTTCGAATAACTCTCATTGTCGCTCGAACTAGCAAGCGCGACAGAGAGGGAGATACACGAACGAAGTTCGGTTTCGTTTCGCGGTAGGCCCTCAGCACGCCTAGCACTAGACGGCCGCGACATACTTTCGATTTTTCTCGCACTATACCTCTGTTACTAAATATTCTAATAAGAGAGAGACGGATAGTGCGAAAAAATATAAAGGTAATAATAATAATCCATACCTACTGTTGCCCTTAGGCCATTTTTTTATGTCGCTATTAATAGGGGCCCATCTAGCAGTTAGCGAGTCACCGTCTGCCAGAGATAAAATGTGAAACAGTTTTATTGGGCAGGCGTCCGGTGTTTCATCCAATAGCCCAGCTACTAGTCCATCATTTTCACCCAATAACCCGTTTTATTTAGATTCCATCAACTAGAAATAGACTCTTACACCCCAGCGGGTGCTGTTTCTGTGTGCGTCCCATGACACGGGCAGAGACAGCATCCGCTTGGTGTACTCCTTGCATTTCATTAAATTGTCAAAAGGGCCTCTACGTGTTGGCTCAGAGCTCCACGCACGCCTCCCAAAGGTCCGGGCCATCATTGTCCCGTGAGCGGGAAAGACATATAATCCATACTATCCATACTTCCATATCCATACTCCATACTAATATTATAAATGCGAAAGTGTGTCTGTCTGTCCGTTACCTTTTGTGTAAGTGTAAGGTTGTTAAGTTTTAAACTAATTTTCGGTATATTTATTACGTTCTACTTCCTTGATTTGATGATGATGGCGTGTACAGTCAGCATCAGATAGTTAGCAGCATCCAAAGTAGCCAAATATATCGTAACACATTCCTTACTCCTACTTATAGTAACAAAGACTATTTCGATGAATGTACGTTCCGATATATTTGGCTAACTTGGCTGCTACTAACTATATTATGCTGACTGTACAGAAATCGGCCTCGGGTAAATATATACTTATAGATTAGTTGTACGTTAATCATACTTTGTTTCATATCAAATAATAACTCTGTATCGAACTTGGAGTTGGCATGCAACCCATAGGTAGGTACTTACAATATTTGCCAAGCCCACTATTTTTATTAGAACTTATTCTATTAACACTTGACAGTCATTAATACGAGCAGATAAAACAATATTGTTTCTATAATTGTTCATGCTCCTAAGCAATAGATATTGTAAATATATTTACTAATAAAATGTCTGGTTTTAGCGATTTCCCAATTTTGATACTGTTTAGATATTTGATACTTTGATAGAATAGGTATTTACTTGTGTATTCTTTTTCCTCTTCTCTTGTAAAATTTCTTGATATTACGTATTTTCCTCCTGCGCTTATTTAACCCCAAAGACCCAAAATAATTATTGAAAAATTTGTGAGACCTAAGCTAAGACGTACTGACTCTAGTATCGTAAGTTTGTATGTTACTAACAATCTATGGGCAAACTGGCCTGAAATAAATAATTTATTATTATTATTATTATTTCCCATCTTGAACTAAAAACAAAATCTAAACTATACCTACGTAAATGTTAATTAGGTACAAACGCCAACACAGTTAACTGACCATCCTGTATTTATACAAGAACCTTATTACAATGCACATAAAGTGCACGGATGGTTAGTCAGCTGTCTTGTCTATAGTACCTACTACTTTACAAACCACGAAATAGATTGTCCACTCTATGCAACAAAATTATCTGTCGCTAAAAACTAAACTATACGCAAATGTTTATTAGTTACCTACTATACGAATCACAAAACGGATTGTTCACTCTATGCAACAAATATAGTCCACAATTTCCACAAATATTTAAAAATTTCGGCGCAGCGCAAATTGACACAGGTCCATCATGCAACGTGTCTTGTCCCGCACTGACCGTATGGACGAAAACGGGGAGGCGTAGGAACTTTGGCGGAATATTTCAGAAAACGAGATAAATTTTTAAGAAAATAAAGAAAGTAAGAAAATGAGGCCCTTGTTTATTATTTTATGAAGAAAGTTATAAAATTTAATATTATTCTGATAAAAAATGGAGCAGTAAAATGGTTACAAGTGAAAAAATAGGAGTGACTTTAGATTTCTCATTCTCTCATTTTTATTGTTAAAATGGATTTCTACGAAAACTATGACCCGTCGCATATCTTGCAGATTATGATATATTTTTTCCGACGGCAAAAATGTTACGTTATAATGTATAAAACGGTTACAAAACAACTCATTTTCACGAAAATTTCGAATGTGGAGCCTTAAGTCGAATTGTGAAAACCACGCGCCACATGACAGAGACACGCTTAAATGCCTTCAGCGCACGAGAAAAAGAGATACAAATCTCTTCGGGGATGGCTTTTTTTGACAAATTTCGATTAATACCTAAGTTCACCAAATGTTTTATTCATATTTTATGAAGTGGGATTTTAGATAAGTTAAAATACTATAGAAAATACTTGATTGTGTCGTAAAATAATGTATTGTTTGAGTAGTCTGATCAAAAACAGAAAAATAAAGACCCAACTGATTTTCCTAACGACAAAATTTTAAGCAATCATGTATCGATTAAATAAAATAAACAATCATTGAGGTAGTCAAGAACCATATATCTGAAAATCTTATTTTTTCCTAATCTAGTCAGGAGGGCGCGTCAAAGAACGCGATTTATTCCAATGCACGCCCTTAATAGGCAACGTCGGCTAAGAGCGTTTATAAGTAGACGACACGGCCGACCCAAAACGCCTGCGTGCGCAGCACGTATTGTACACCACTGCTGTGCCGTAAAGTATGAATCCTCATACATAAGACATGTCACAAACACGTGCACGCACACGCAACACAGCACCAGGCAGACAAACGGGCTGCGTTCTGCGCTGCGTCACAGAATAAGTAATAGTACTACCTCAGTTGAACCGTGTAATTATTAGCAAAGGTTGTGTAAAACATCTGTTGGACGTTTTATTCAGTGTTCTTCTCTTCTTCCATTGTTCTCATGAACGTGAGGAGTATCTTCAAACAAAAGTAAAAGCAGTGCTTCTTTGTCAGAAAAACTGTTATATTTAGTTATATTTATCAAACTTCGCTCATTTCAACGTCTTCTATATTCAAATCGTCCAGCATCTCGGCCAGTGTGATGCGCGGCAGCGACGGATCGATCTCGTCCGTGTCCACGGGGACGGCGCCGGTCTTGAAGATGTTTATGTTCTGTCTGAAGGCAGGGTCCTCCTCCAGGTCGTCGAGGAAGTCGTTGTAGTCCCTGGTGGCAATAGTGAGTAAACTGTAGCACAACTGAATCATGGTTACCTCAGCACAATCACATGTCTTTTTTTTTTTTAAAGTGAAACTTCTTTAGCGTCGCTGTGCACTTTTTGTGATGGCGATTTTATTTAAACTCGCCACAGGTCACGTAACCGTAAGATGTCACGTGACCGTAAGAGTGACCGTGAGATTCGAGAGATTGGAAATTCGTAAGACGGGCACATGCCCGTGACCCATGACCTTATCGAAAAACTGTTACAATGTCATTGAGTTTTCACTTCTGCCGGCACTCCCGAAGTGCAACCCGGTCTTTTTTTTATACAACGACGGTGGCAATCAGGCGTACGGCCCGCCTGATGGTAAGCGGAGACCGCAGCCTATAGACGCATGCAACTCCAAAGGAGTAACATGGGCGTTGCCGACCCTTGATATGTTTGAGGATTCGCCGTGTTGACAGCTGAAGGAACAAATTCCCTCGCTCTCAACACAACGCATCCTCGGGAGCTCTGGAGACCTTGCTTACCACCAGGAACACACCGCTACTACAGAGCACGTAGTAGTGTTATTATGGCTGTGGTCTTCTGCAAGGCGGAGGTACTTCCCCAGTTGGACTGCTCCAAATTCGAGCGGGATGACATTTCGATTGGGAGGCGTGGTCTCGCTATCAACCTCTTATTATTTACATTTACATTCACTCATTCATTTCATTCATTTACTTATTTTTGCAATCAGTACTTCATGTAGCTGTGTGTAATCATTCGCCTCAATTCTCGTGGCACTACCTATTCTAATAACCTATATTTATATTGTAATTTTTATCGTGTAATAAATAAATCTAATCTAATCTAACAACAGGTTTTACTAGACATGTGTCTACATCACGGGCATTTATGAAGATTTAGAGATATTCAAGATGTTCTTACTCATATACATTTAAAGGGTGAAATTGAAAAAACAATTGCCCCGAACTGAACTCGAACCAGCGCTCGTGGCATACCGGGCCAGCCGCTCTCGACCACTGAGCTATAGGAGCCGATACTCGGCGCAACGAATCTTTCAACCATTTCCCTCTTATTACGCCTTAGGGAGCGCCCCTTAGAGAGTAGCTTAACCTTTTAAACATCATTCTTCACATACTAAAGTGATTTTGACACGCAACTTTTTTCCATAAGAGTGTCAATATGCTAAAACCTTAACCCCTTTATAGGTAGTTGAAACTGTTGAAAGCATGAAAGTGATTTAAAGAAAAGCGATGAAACAAACAAAGCGGGAAAAACGGATGCAGATCAAAATAACTCCTTTGTGTATGTGTGTGTGTGTGTGTGTGTGTTTGTAGATTTTATGAGTGCTATTATCATGTCTATGCTTTAGCTGTTTTTGGCGCCCAGTGTTTTTTTTTTGTAATTTCGTTACCAGACGCGGTAACCTATCGAAGTTTCGAAAAACACTTGCCCGATTTTCACTTGTCCGAAAACGGTTAACCGAATTCTTATAATCCATATACTTTGTTTACCATACTTTTGAAATATCGCTGGTTTGTTTTCCCACATTGTCGTTTTCCCGAAACTCAATAACCCGAAGAACGATCGCCAACTTTATTATTTGACAACCGAATTGTTTACCACCTTTTCATAATTCCGATGCTACGTAAAATCGAAATCTCATTTTACACGATTAAAAAAACATTCAGATATGCTAAAAACCCTAAAGAAGTGCATTTTAAAATTGCAATGCGAAAATAAACTTTAGGGTTAGGTTACATTTAAAACTGTGACCTTAAAAAATAAACAATTGATAGAAAAGGCGCTTAGGTCCAAACATTTAAGTAACAAGAGTGCTGCACGAGTTCTCAAAACGCGCAAAGGGGGGTGGGGGCTCGGAGGGCGAAGCCCCCCGCAGTAAAAAACAACAAATGATCCTAAAAATGGTATTATTTGTAGGTTAGGTTAGGGTTACCTTCTGTCCCTTAGAGCGGAAATAGGCACCCCGCGAAGCGGGGTGACGTCGACACGCTGGCGGTTAGGTTAGGTTAAAGTGTCTGTATTCACTTACCCACACTAAGGGTCAAGCAATTAATATTGACGCCTACGCTAATAAAATAGCAAACCAATGTATCGAGGATTTGCATCGACATGCTACAATTTCGATCTTTTAATATAATAGCGGGATAATAATATTTCGGACTTAATACTTTTCGGCACTTAAAACTAGTTGGCAAATGATCCTTCGGAATTTTAATAAGTGTCTATTCGAAACATAAGCGAAATAAAATTACAACGAACTGAGAATTGGGAAAATAATAATATGGGAAAAGAAATTTCGGGCAAACAAAAATTCAGCCAACTGATAAAAAAGGAAACGTTTTCGGGATTTTCATATTCTGTAATACGATTTTCGAGTTTATGATAGGTAACCACCAGACGCTACTGCTTAATTCAAAATTCACGTTCTTACTCATTGGTCGAGCTGGTTCCATCGTGCAGCTCGTCGGCCATGTGCTTCAGTTTCCAGTTGCGCGCGCGGCGGCGCGCGGCGCGCGCGCCGTAGTGCTTCTTCACGAGGAACACGTCCGGGACCATGGAGCGGTCCAGCTTGTCCAGGTTCGAGTCGTTCACGTTCGAGTCGCCCAAGTTGTAGCTGGAATAGAATAGAATAGAATATTTTTACTGTGTACATAATTTGGACGTGACAGAATTGTTTTCAACAGTTTTTGTATTACTTAAATAAACTAACTTACAGCTAAGATGCGAAATATTGACTAAGGTTGTAGAATACTCTCTGAAGCAGCCAGTTCCTAAGTTGGTTTTTAAATTTATGCCCTTCCAAAACCTTTAGTTCGGCCGGTAACTTATTAAACACTTTTATAGCACTTATGAAAGCACTCTTTTTATATATACTGCATTTTACTCTAGGTAGGATTATGTTAAATTTATATTGCTGACGTAAATTGCTTTTTACTGCAGACATTTTTGTAAAGTACTCGGCATTGTTTTTGACAAAAGTACAAAGCTCTAAAATGTAGATACTAGTGAGGGTAAGGAGACCTTTTTCTTTAAATAAATTTCCTAGTGATTGTTGATTGTGAATGTAATAAATAGTGCGTGTGCATCTCTTTTGTAAAAGAAAAGTAGCCTGGACGTCTGTAGAGTTCCCCTAGTATATTACTCCGTAAGTGAGCAATGGATAGAATACGATGTTATTGTTGAAAAAGCAAGTGTATATGAAAGATTTCGCAGTGCTACGCTCGTGGCCGATTACATGGGGAACTGTAAAGTCGCCGCCAATAGAATCTGCTAAATATGTAAACAAACCGCCATATTTAAGCCAGTTTGTTTACATAGTTAGCAAATTCTATTGACGGCGACTTTAGGAAAGTGAATACGAGCAGAGCGCCCTGGCACTGAAACTGTTAGCAGTACCTAGTATATAAATGGTATTTTTTCATTTGCATTTTCTCAAGCGCCAATATTGGCTAGAGTTGCCTACGGTAGGCTACGGTGACCGCTTACCATCAGGCTTGTTTGGGTTGTTTGCCACCGAAAAGTATTTAAAATAATGGCGTAAACGCCAAACGCATTAAGGTCTCTTTTTTCCTGAGAACGAGCTATCATCATCATCATATCAGCCGAAAGCCAGCCACTGCTGGACATAGGCCTCCCCCATAGAGTGCAACAACGGCCGATCCTGCACCACCCGCATCCAGCGGACTCGCGCGACTTTTACCAGGTCACCCATCCACATTGTCGACGAAATCCTTAGTTCCACACTATGTGTCTGTCTGTTACTTCTTCACGCTTAAACCGCTGAACTGATTTAGATGAAATTTGGTATAGAGAGTTTGAGTCCCGTGGAAGGATATAGGATAGTTTTTATCCCGGAAATCATCTAAGGGAGTGAAGTGGGGGTGAACGTTTGTAAGGAGCTACAATATAAACGAGTTCCACGTGGACGGAGTCGCGTGCAGAAACTTGTATGTTATAAAATAAAAATATTCAAACGTTTTCCGACTGACCCCATGACAGTGTCTCCAGGCTTGAGCACGTGTCCGAGATGAGTCTTGGTGTGTACAGGGCTGACGTCAAGACCCAGCTCGCTGGCCTTCACCACCCAAACGTCCGCCACCACGTGCTTGTTCGACACGTTGCCTTGCCCAGGGAATGACTTCTTTTCCTGTCAACCAAAGTAACTACTGATTAAAAGTCGTACTTGCGCTTATAGTTGAGGTGATTTTAAGTGGCCGACTTTTTATAACACTGTCATTCGAATTAGAACCTTTGGCTGATTAATTTGCTTTATCAAATACAATTTCAAAAAATTCAACGTTTTTTATTCAACAAAAACACGTAAAGTATGATCAAAGGGAGAGAGACAAAATGCTTGTGTTGGGAGGCACCGCTCTTCCTTACATAGGTAACTTGAGGTAAGTACAATATAACATTTAGGTATCAACTTGATCTAACTAAAGAACTAAAGTAGCGATAAGTAATACATTTTCTAAATACAAATAAAGTGCCTTACTGTACTAAAAACAAAACTTAGAGATATAATGTGTGTGTGTGTGTGTGTGTGTGAGTGAGTGAGTGTGTATGCGGTGTTTGAATGGACTTTGTTACAATGCCGCCAACTCAAATAATCTCAAGTATAGAAAAAACGTGTCGCAATTCAATAGCGTGAGCGTTGTGAACGTTCCCGGGCTTCGTGTACGGTCAAGTCTAAAAATATGTAGTATTTGGTTTTCAGTCCTATTTCCCAGACATAAGTTCTAAACCGCACTGGTTTTTAGACGTGACAGGGCATTTTTAAAAATTCGTGTAACCAATTAGCGTGTTGTTAAATAAAAGTTAACTCAGTGTCAGTTTTGTGACGACAATTAAGTATCATCATCATCATGTCAGCCAAAAGACGTCCACTGCTGGACATAGGCCTCCCCCAAAGAGTACCAAAGTGACCGGTCCTGCGCCACTCACATCCAGCGGACTCCAGCAACCTTTACCTGGTCATCAGTCCACCTTGCGGGGGGCCTACCCACGCCGCGCCTTCCGGTTCGTGGTCGCCACTCGAGAACCTTTGCGCCCCAACGGCCATCGGTTCTACGCGCTATGTGCCCCGCCCACTGCCACTTAAGTTTAGCGATTCGGAGGGCTATATCGGTTACCTTGGTTCTGCTGCGGATAGCCTCATTTCTGATGCGATCACGCAGAGAAACTCCCAACATAGCCCTCTTCATAGCCCTTTGGGTATAGTTTGTATAATATACACATTTAATTAACGTGTATATTGTGCATATACACGTTAATTAAATGTGAATAAGTTTCTGTAAAAAAAATCATTTTTGGTACAAGCTTTTATTGCCGACTGTACTTTTCTGTATACCATCATCAACTGCTGCATTGAGACGATTCTAACGAGCCCAAACTCGATGGGGTTATGTGGTTTTATTACGGAGTTCCTATGGCCACCTTCTGTCTCTATCATCAGATCAGCTCGATGGTACCATAATATTGAATTGTCATCCAAACTATAGTTATACCCAAAATTTCAGCTTAATCGGTCACCGGGAAGTGGGTCAAATTTAACTTGCGAGATTTGACGGAGCACTTACTTACATATATACTTTTATACTTACATACGAACAAGTCAAGTTAATATAAAGCTTGTAAAAAAGTTCATTTTCACACGATTTGTATGCTTAATTATCGTCACAAAACTGACACTGAATTAATTTTTAGTTAACAACTCACGCTAAATGGGTACACGAATATTTAAAAATGCCCGATGGTACAATAAAATTAAACTCGCTTTTGTCAAGAATACTCGAATGTAGTCGTAAAGAAACAGGATAATGTTTCAAGATTCGTAGTTTATTCCGAAATTATACAGTGAGATAAGTCACATGTTTTGAGGTTTCTTTAATCGTATGGCATATATTATTTTGGTTTTTAAAGTTTGTCACTCTTTAGTACCACCCAGGGGACACGTGCAGGGTTGTGGTAGGTAGCCCCTGCGGACGCGAGTAACAGTTGTCCCCCCTTTGTCAAGTGAGTGGGCGACTCGACTGTTAGAAGTTCTTAAGCCGCCCGAAAGCCTCTAACTCGGCTTAACGACTACTGTCATAGACAGCAGCCGGGATCTTGCTTAGCGTGCCTTCCAAAGCACGGCAGCGCTCATTTGTATTAACCACTCAAACATCAGGCGGTCACCCATCCACAGACTGACCGCTGCCATCTTTGCTTAACCTGCGTTATCGTTTCCGACTCGCAAACCAAAATAATGTATGCCATACGATAAAAAAAAACTACGATATCACATTTTGACGATCTTTTATACCCACATTTATGCTAAAAGTGGCACTGGAAAACAAGTTTCATGTGCTCTGCCTAACCCTTTTAGGGATAAAGGCATGAATGTATTATGTATGTATGAATGTAGATCTAGATTTATAAGTTGTTTCTGATCACCCTACCTAGTTTCACCTACTCTGCAATACTTACGTGTTCTTTCAAAATATCAATATCCATTACAATATATTCCACCAGCTGTTTAGGGTTACAAATTGGATTGAAGGGGTTCCTCCAATACACTGTAGATGAGACGTCACACACTGAAAAGTCACAAATTTAATTAAACAATTGTGAGGTTTCTTTTTAAAACTTTTAACGTGATAAACTCAAACGATGCTCAAAAATGTATATGGGAACAGTGTTGTACGCCAAAAAAAAGGAGATCATTCGATTTCTGAGGGATCCCACAGATAAACAATAATTTAAAGTAAAGATTGAACAATTGAGAATCACCTCCATTTATTTTGAGCCCAGTTAAATGGGGTTGAATCATTTTGCGATAAATGTTAGCATTTAAATGAAAATCAAAGATGGTAGCTAAGGTATCGTAAACTATTTGAGTGCAGATTTACCTTGCCCAGTATTTGCATCTATCAAATGTATACTGCTGGTTACTCTGTTCACCAAACATATAGGAGAAATGCCTCCAAGTTGCTGGCACATCTTCTTCGGAAGACACACCACACTGTCTTTTGACAGTGGTACAATCTCTATACTGTATGAGAACTTATAGTTATACACATTGCTGTGTATATCATGTGATATCAACTTCTTGGAATGCTGGCATTTTATGGGAAGCACAGATTGTATAAAATCTACCATTTTGCGGGCATGGCTTTCTGTTGTGTAGAAGAAGTCGAGTCCATCTGAAAAGGTACCAAACGTACATATGAGATTTGGTCATCTATGTCCATACTAATATAATAAAGAGGGACAGACAGTGAGATTGCAAGTCTGTATGTAATCCCCAGAACTACTCATCTAATACAAATAAAGAAAACCGGCCAAGTGCAAGTCGGACTCGCGCACAAAGGGTTCCATTACCATTATCCGTTGAATGAAAGGTAATTTGCGGTTTACGATTTATGACGTATTAAAAAAAACTAATAACTAGATCTCGTTCAAACCAATTTTCAGTGGAAGTTTGCATGGTAATGTACATCATATATTTTTTTTAGTTTTTTCTTTTTCATAATTTATAAGTTACAGAGGGGACACACACATTTTACCACTTTGGAAGTGTCTCTCGCGCAAACTATTCAGTTTAGAAAAAAATGATATAAGAAACCTCAATATCATTTTTGAAGACCTATCCATAGATAACCCACACGTATGGGTTTGATGAAAAAAAAATTTTGAGTTTCAGTTCTAAGTATGGGGAACCCCCAAAATTTATTGTTTTTTTTCTATTTTTGTGTGAAAATCTTAATGCGGTTCACAGAATACATCTACTTACCAAGTTTCAACAGTATAGTTCTTATAGTTTCGGAAAAAAATGGCTGTGACATACGGACGGACAGACAGACAGACATGACGAATCCATAAGGGTTCCGTTTTTGCCATTTGGCTACGGAACCCTAAAAACACCTGCGTAGTGTGTATATAATTGACTTTCTCTGCTATACTAACCATGGTTAGGCTTGATGCCGAGAGTATTCTCATGCGCCTTATGCTTCAGTATCAACTGCTCCAGGTAGTAAAACGTCTTCCTATTATTGGCTCGCTGGCGGACCTGCACCAGTGCGCGCCAGAAGTCCTGCGCCTCGGTACGGTGGCATGCGTCACACATCTGGTGTTGGATGCTGAATTCGACAATGAAGGTTTGTTGGAGCACAGCACCACCCATTACCTCGCCTTGCACTGTTAGTTTCACCTGTGATGAATGTTAAAGATCGTAAGTTTGGTGGAATATGTTAAATGAATCAAAACTTATTTAAAATTCTGTTTTACAAAAAAATACTAGTAGAGATTGCTTAATGGTATTAAGTCTGCTTGTACTAGTTGTACTACAAGAGTTTTTCCTGTTTGCAATATTAAGTTGAACTTTGAACAAATAATTATGAAAAATTGTTAAATTTTTACTAAAGATCTTAAGTTTTTAAAGTCGGAAATGATCTCAGGCTGGCATGGAAAAATCATTGAGTGAATATTTTTATCAAAACTATCACGGGTTATTTCAAAATTTTACCTGGGTAAGCTTACTTTGACTTCAATGCTATTTAAACTAATCTAGCCCAACGACAATATCTCGCTAGCATCTTAGTATTTCCTGACCTAGCTCTATCTTCTAGGTCGACTAAAAACAGTGTTAGCTCCTGAATACTTGGAAAAAATAATATAGCATAATTTACATGTGGATGATATTTCGTTATCTATAAGTATTCGAATGACTCTAAAAAGAACATCACATCATCAAAATTGTGTTTGCACACTTGCTCTACAATAGTTCTGGTGACAAAGGTCAAAAGTCTGACATATTATCCGGACTGATTGAGGTTTGAACTGTGTAATATGGCAGAAAAGCATCAAAATTTGCCATCATTTCAATGTCAACTTCAGCCTTGATTCATATTTAAAAATAAAACATAATTAAGTTACATCTTCGATCGGTTTTTTGTTTAAATGTTGTTATGCAATTTCAAATCAATAGAATCCTGAGTGTTTTACAAGAAAAATATTATGTACGTGTACTGTGTATGTGTTGTAATTATTAAGGGCGAAAATGTGATTTCAGCTGGTGGTTGGTTGTCTGATAAAGATAACCATGTGATGCGAGGTGTTATTAAGGGATGTTATTAAAGGCATTGAGGGCAAAAATTATAAGATATGCTTGTTATTACTTTGATCCTCTTGGAATGAGGCTCAGTCCAGGCAAAACCTGCATCAACCAGTTTGACCCGGTTCAGGCCTTTCAGCCGCTTCAGGCATAGAGCGAGCAGCTCGCGGGACTCCAGCGATGCGACCACCCACTCTGCAGGTGGTTGAAGATATCTAAAATGATTGCAAGTTTTTATTGAAATGAGATGAAATTATTTATTTCGGATATTAATTATACAAGTACATCCATATTATGTTAGTAATAAATTATCTAAGGTGTGTTAGTAGAAAGTATAATTATAATTACAATTACAGTTGACAATGACATCCAGTGCGCGAGGATAGGGCTGTCTATCCTCTCAGCGATCACCTTCAGGAGGGTGTTGTTACTGCGCCGCACGCGCTCGCCCAGGGACGCCACCCGCTTGCGCATCACGGCTTGGAAACCGTCGGTTCTCCACGCAGCAAACATTCCTGACGCGCTGTAGCGCCAGGACAGCCCCAACAACCCCCTGAAGGCGCTATTGTACTGGACGCGCAGTGCACTGTAGGCTTTTTTGGTGTAGTCACTCCACAGGTTGCACGTGCAACTACTGACTATACACGTGTATAGGGTTTGACAATACGTTTTGAACAGGGTTATTTTCACCTCTGTAGAACAACGCGCAAACCTGCGAGAAAGCAACCAACAGCGCTCTGCACTCCCTTTCTATATCCACATCAACCTGTAGAGTGTCAGTAACCCAGTGACCCAAGTATTTGAACCTAGTAACTGTTTGAAGAGGAGAACCACTGAGCATTACTGGCGGAATGGGATATGTTTTAGTGCCAGACTTGAACAGTAACACCTCACTCTTTTTGACATTATAGTTTAGTCCGTGGGCCACAGCATATCTATCACATATATCAAGCAGAGTCCTAAGGCCATTGACTGAGGCGCTCAGCAGCACCATGTTGTCTACGTAGCTTATGTTGTTAACAAAACAACCATCCACCGAACATCCGACACCGGTTTTATTATAAACTAAAAAAACCTTGATACCCTACTACTATTTAAACATATACACAAACTCTTTTAACACCATTCTGGGTAAGTAATAGGGGTATTACAGTATAGAACAAGCCTCTCATCCTGCCGCAGTTGGTAAATTGAAATAAAAAGTGGAAAAGATAGAAATGAATTAATTTACAATACCTCTCACATCCTCTGCAGAAGAAGAGCGTAGCTTGTTTAGGTACACCCTCGGAGATGTCGACATGAGCCCTCAAACATGCTACACACATATTTGAGGGATTTGCCTCTATAGGCACTGCACACTGACAACATAGTCTGAAAGTACAATAATATAAATGTAGCAACATTAAGACCGCATGTGTGTAGGAAGAGGGAAACGTAGACGACGGATGATCAGTTATCAGTTGCTGATAATTGCCTTCCTAAGTTAACCTACAAATAAACAACTTACATTCGAGTGCCGTTGGACACCGGAGCATTCTCTGGGGAGATGTACTCCATTTCTTTCTGTATAAATCTAGTTGTTGTGTTTGCAGTGATTATTATTCAACACAATTTCAATTTAAAATATCTTCACTCTCGAAAGAAGCGTGTTTTACTGTTTTCGACTTTCTATTTGACAATGACAGATGACGTCGTAACGTAAACGGAACATGTGACATTTTTCAGTTTTTTTAATGCTAAAGGCCCTTACACACCTAGCGATTTATCACACCAATGTGGTAAAGTTGAAATGAGATAATAAATACCTTTCATACCATGAACCTAGAATACTCTGGACAGGCTGTACGTGAGGGACGGAAAGGCTCCTTTTGTCCAGAGTATTCTAGGTTCATGTTTCATACCAATAACGCCAATAATTTGCAAGCATCACTTGTGCTTAACCCGTTTTTACATTAAATTAAACTAATTCTGATAGAAAGTTATATAACACGTTTTAAATTAATCATAAAATGTGAACGCATTTTTACCTCGTCTACGCCGGCCCCTCCCCTCCTACCCACCACCTCCTCCACCCTCTCTTCTCGGGCATTTGCACTTGCCGCTTACGTAAATTTTTCAGAGTAAGCGTGACCTTTTTTAATTTGTTCTATCCGATCGATTCATATTCGAAAATGTTCTCTACCGCCTGTAGAGCCGGTCGATTGGCCGCGAAGTCGGTAGTGGACAAATCTGTAGCCGACAAGTCACCCTTAGTCGCCGGAGCTCTAGTCAACAAACGTGATTATGCAGCCAAGGCCGCAGCAAAGGCGAACGGTAAGGTGGTCGCGGTCATCGGTGCCGTGGTGGACGTGCAGTTCGAAGAGAACCTGCCGCCTATCCTGAATGCCCTGGAAGTGCAGAACAGGCAGCCCCGGCTCGTGCTGGAGGTGGCGCAGCACTTGGGAGAGAACACGGTGCGCACCATCGCCATGGACGGTACTGAGGGTCTGGTGCGCGGGCAGCCCGTGGTGGACTCCGGCTCCCCCATCCGTATCCCCGTGGGCGTGGAGACGCTTGGGCGCATCATGAACGTGATCGGCGAGCCCATCGACGAGCGCGGCCCCATCCCCACCGACAAGAGGGCGGCCATCCACGCCGACGCGCCGGAATTCGTGGAGATGAGCGTGGAGCAGGAGATCCTGGTAACTGGGATCAAGGTGGTGGACCTACTCGCGCCGTACGCTAAGGGCGGCAAGATCGGCCTGTTCGGCGGCGCCGGCGTCGGCAAGACGGTGCTCATCATGGAGCTCATCAACAACGTGGCCAAGGCGCACGGTGGCTACTCTGTGTTCGCGGGCGTGGGCGAGCGCACGCGTGAGGGCAACGATCTGTACCAGGAGATGATCGAGTCCGGCGTCATCTCGCTCACGGACAAGTCCTCTAAGGTGTCGCTGGTGTACGGGCAGATGAACGAGCCACCTGGCGCGCGTGCCCGTGTCGCCCTCACCGGGCTCACAGTGGCCGAGTACTTCCGTGACCAGGAAGGCCAGGATGTGCTGCTGTTCATTGACAACATCTTCCGTTTCACCCAGGCTGGTTCAGAGGTGTCTGCTCTGCTGGGTCGTATCCCATCTGCTGTAGGCTACCAGCCAACTTTGGCCACTGACATGGGTACTATGCAGGAGCGCATCACCACCACCAGGAAGGGCTCCATCACCTCCGTGCAGGCCATCTATGTGCCCGCAGACGACTTGACTGACCCTGCCCCAGCCACCACCTTCGCTCACTTGGATGCTACCACTGTACTGTCTCGCGCCATTGCTGAACTGGGCATTTACCCTGCCGTAGACCCTCTCGACTCCACCTCCCGTATTATGGATCCCAACGTCATTGGCGCCGAGCACTACAACGTGGCCCGTGGAGTACAGAAGATCCTGCAGGACTACAAGTCCCTCCAGGACATCATCGCTATCCTGGGTATGGACGAGCTGTCGGAGGAGGACAAGCTGACCGTGTCGCGCGCGCGCAAGATCCAGAGGTTCCTGTCGCAGCCCTTCCAGGTGGCCGAGGTGTTTACAGGCCACCCTGGCAAGCTGGTGCCGCTCGAAGAGACCATCAAGGGTTTCGCCAAGATCCTGCAGGGCGAATACGACCACCTGCCCGAGGTGGCCTTCTACATGGTCGGGCCCATCGAGGAAGTTGTCGCAAAGGCCGAGACCCTAGCCAAGAGCACCTAAACCAATGTAACAAAATAGTGTAAGGGATATAGTCTTTATTTATTGAAAAGATTGACCAGCGGAAACACCTAAGGTTGCATTATGTTTGTTAGGAAAGTTTCCATTGCTATAACATTTTAAATAATGTAATCGAATATAGTATTGATGGAAGTAGATCATATCATAATCAACTGAATCGTGTCTGGACACATGTTACTGCGATGAATTTTATCGCCTATAAAAATATAGTAAAAAAAATGGTTTTTTCCTACCCTCCACTCTTCTTAAGATATAGTCTATTATTTTTATTTATGACATTTGTAACATTGTTGATTAGGTCTCCCTGTTTTATTTACTAGACGTTTTATTCATTATTGCAATTTAATTTGACCAGTTCTATTAAATAAATAACATAACATTGAATTGGAACTGCTTATCATACAACTATACCAAAGAGTAAAGTAAGTATAAACTATGCCTATTCCTTGCTGTATATTTCCCCGCCCCGTCTGTCAATAAGATCTAATTTTACAAGCTTTTATTTAGTTTCAGTCCCGTTGTCTGTCTGTCTGTAATCAAATCTTGCAAGTTAAATTTGACCCACTTCCCAGTGACCGATTGAGCTGAAATTTTGGGGTGTAAGTATAGTTTAGATGACAATTCAATATTATGGTACCATCGAGTTGATCTGATGATGGAGACGGAAGGTAGCCATGAGAATTCAGTACGTAAGAGCCCGCAGTAAGCTCGATTCTCCATACAAACGTAGTTAGGATCTCATTTTAAAATTAAGTGTTGGATTGTAACGAAACTGCATATACAATGACATGAGGTATATCTATGTCTGTAATAAGTTTAAGTAGCTTCAGATACCCGCCATTGTTCGGGATCGTAGAACCGAGGTACAAGTAGCTTTGGACAACCTCACAGTTAACAATCATGGAGATATTAGGCTCATTAAGTTCAGCTCGGTTCACGATCATCATTTTGGTCTTATGTCTTTGTTAATGGCGAGTCTGAAGGACAGGCTTGTTGTTTCTAGACGTGTCAACAGTAGTCCCATGTCTTCT
The DNA here is from genome assembly GCA_947049275.1 of Epinotia bilunana. Lineage (NCBI taxonomy): Eukaryota > Metazoa > Arthropoda > Insecta > Lepidoptera > Tortricidae > Epinotia > Epinotia bilunana. The sequence continues at coordinate 14,919,806 of OX346257.1, forward strand.
TTTGTGTGAGCAAAAATAGTAGTATCATCGGCGTATCTCAAGATCCATGTCTTCCGACATCCAACTGAAATCACCCTGTCCCATTGCTCCATAACTATTCTCATAATACACTCCGTGTAAATATTGAACAGCAGTGGGGATAGTATGCATCCCTGTCGAACACCAGCTCGTGTCTGAAAACTTATACAGTCAAGTCGTCTATTCGAACCACAGATAACCTCCGTGATTCGAACAGTCGCAGTTCCATCCTTGTAGACACAGTGTTGAGACGAACTAGGTGGTTAGGTACTCCCTTGTGAATGAGTATGTCCCATAGCTTATGATTTAGCACGGTATCGAAGGCCTTAAGCAGATATAGAGCGGGATGTTTAGTCTAAGTTGGCTCAGTTTGGGTTGCACAGGGTGGCTCCACAACGCTTCGGGAGCTCAAATACCGCGAAACATCCGGTTGCCTCTCGGCCACTGAACTACGCGTCATTGCTTTAACTACTTTCGACGTCGTGAAGGTTCAAAAGTGACAAACCTTCTCATCCCGCAATTGTACCATCTCACGAAAGCAGGCTGATCATTACTGGCGTGTGGGAAAGATGTAGTCAGCTGCAAATACACGACCCTTCTGCATAAAAATGACTTAGAATGGGCACAGTGGCGCTGCACTCTCTTGTATACTTGTGTAGGAGTGTAAGGGTGAGTATCCACCAGAGCTGTGCGAGGTTGCGAATCGGTGAGCGTGGAAAAAAAGAAACAATAGGAAGCGATGCGCGAGCGCGGCCAGCCACGCTGTTGGTGGACGTTTTCCTAGCAACCTCGCATATCTCTGGTAGATGCTCACCTTAAGTATAGCAAAATAATGTAATGTATTGGAATACCGAAATCTACAAACATCCCTAATGATATGAGGTAACTTTAGTCAGTCAGGTACAGTACTGGCAGATAACTAACTTCAGGCAAGTGTTTTTGAGAAGAAACAAAATCCTGGCTGGCTTGCCTATAACTAATATTCAGGGCCCGTAATTTTCATTCCAATGACATCAATTTGACGTCACGCTCCATATAGGGTGTTCCCAAATAGTTTTATTGTAAATTATTAATCATTAGTCAATCATTTTATCATGTACAAATTAATTTGAAAAGTAGTCTATTTACACGTCTCCACTCAGCAATGCAGTTGACACAGCAGTGCCAACGGCGCTGGTTTTCTGTGGATCCAGTGAGGTGTGCGGGACAGCATACTGCGAGACTCGTATTAAGGGCCCTCGCCCACAGCGACTTTTTGCAGCGATGCAGTAGCGATACTGTGGCGCGTTCGCATCGATACAGTCGCAATACGGTCCCTAGCTGTGTGCCCTCGCCCACGTAATCACGATGCAGTAGCGATGGAAACGCGATACTGTCGCGATGCAAACGCGATTCAGTAACGGCACAGTACCACAGTTGCGCGTTTGCATCGATGCTGTAGCGCGTTAGTAGCGCGTTGGCATCGCTGCTGTAGCGCGTTGCAAATGCGACTAAAGCGCGTTGGTTGCGATGCTGTTGTGCGTTTACAAAACGTGCGACAGCATCGCTGCAAAAAGTCGCCGTGGGCGAGGGCCCTAAGGGCGGTATAAATAATACTTACTTACGTATTACGTATGAACGCGGAGATGACTTAGATTTTCTTTGCATGGGAATTAATGCAAGAAGGATGGCGTGCTTTACGTTAGAAAGGAATTCTGTTTTCTACGTAATTATGGAAATGTGTTAACAATACTATCTAATAAAAATGTATGTATAAAAACAAATCAAATTGTTTTATTCACGTTTCACGTATCAAGTAAGTATTATTTATTCCACGTGTATTAAATAGACTACTTTTCTAAGTCATTTGTACATGATTCAAATGATTGATGACTAATGATTAATAATTTACAATAAAACTATTTGGGATCATTCTATATGGAGCGTGACGTCAAATTGATGTCATCGGCATGAAAATTACGGGCCCTGCTAATATTGAATAAATAAACAAGTGAAATCAAAAGATTTTCGAAAAACCAGACTGCTTGTTTTAATAATATTATAGAACAGTTAATAAAGTCTATGATTAAGAGGAATCAACCGACACCTCATATGTGTAAATGATTTATCTATCTATGTCGAAATACATCAAACAGTTTAGGCTGCAGGGCGTGCCAACGAATAAGACCTGCACGCATACATACGCTCGAAAAATATAAATTGAGTGTAGAGAAAAAAAGTCAATTTTAGCTTAGATTTTTTTTATATCACAAAAGGTCTTATCGCTTCCCACCAACGCGCGGCGCTGCCTTCTGGCTCACTTTGGCGGCCTTAGCCTTGGGAGCCGCCTTGGCCTTCGTGGGGGGAGCGGTAGTCTTCTTTGCGGCCTTGGTTGATTTCTTCTGCTCTTTGGCAGCCCTGGAAAAGAGAAAAGGTTTTGATTAGAGTGTGAAGCTGCATAATTTCTAATAATGTTATGTACTAAGCCATTACCCTTTCAAAGCCAAAGGTCACATTTGGGCACAGCTTGAGAATATGTAATAGTGACAGCACTCATTTACTTCACAAGGCTAAATCCTAATAAGATCTAGATGGCAGACCTCTGCAGAAATGAGTGTCCATGTCCATTTTTAGGAATTGCTAGCTGAAGGCCCCAATTGCCTTTAGGATGCAAATGCTAAGAGTTCAGTTTCAGCATTTTATTTAGAAAATTTACACTTGTTTGGGATATACTGTTCTTACTTCTGTATAATTTACTTTTAAAACAAAGTTTTAACCGACTTCAATTTAGTACTCCGCCAAGCCACAAGATTGTTTCCACATTTCTTTTCCAATTTACCACATGAACTCATTTCCAAGAGCAAAGGCGTTGATTATTAGAGAAAAAAACGCAATCGCTGTATGTGGCCCGATAATATTTGAGGACTTCCGTCGATTCCACAAGGATCACTGTTGGCACTTCATTAGTTGCTATTTCAACGGAATCTTATCAGAATCTGTGACGTACTTTTAAGTACCTAATTGAGAAATTCCATAAGTCATCTGTGGTCTTCATCATCAATTCCACTCCACCAAATTATGATTGGTGTAAATACACGAGTTATAATAGAAACTACACCAACCAATATCACTACACGCATGCCTAATACAATTGAGGAGTTCCCTCAATTCCTCATGGATCCCATGATCCCACTTGTTTTTTTGAAAAAATGGGACCCACCTGCACACATATACTTACAAACAAAAAAAAATTTATGAATTGGCTCATCAATCACAGAGTTCTGAGGTAACAAACATTGAAAAAAATGATAACAAAATCAAATCTACTCCTTTTTTTTGAAGTCGGTTAAAAAGAGCCCTCAAGAAATATGGACATGCCCTAGAATAAGCCTCTAGTAAGGATCAATAATCGGTGAAATACCAAAATACTAAATTATATAAATATAATAAAGAAAATGTTCATTGGGGGGCCCCCAGTAATATATAGATAAATATAATTAGTTAGTAAGAATAAAGTTTAGTAAATATTCGTAACAGTCCGCAGTAAGCTCGATTCTCCATACAAACGTAGTTACGCTCTCATTTTAAAACTACGTATTGTATTGTAACGAAACTTTGCATATACAATGAAATGAGGTATATCTATGTCTACAATTAGTTTATGTAGCTTCAGATACCATAGTAAAAAAAATACACCAAATTTAAGTTTTTCATACATAACTTGTTTTTGCTGTATTTTGTTTGTTTGATAAACTGGAACCATATAAACTAATTACAGACATAGATATACCTCATGTCATTGTATATGCAAAGTTTCGTCACAATCCAACACGTAGTTTTAAAATGAATGTAACTATGTTTGTATGGGAAGGTGAAATTCAGCGGAGCTTACTACGGACTTAATTATAAAGATAGTACTAAATGTTACCACCATGTCACTGAAATTCTACCTATAAAATAAACACTTCAAATTATTATTATTTTTTTTACTTACTTGATGGCCTGGTCTCTCTGGGCCTTGCGCACTTCAGGTTTCATGTTACGTTTGGCCATGATATCGCTGAGGGAAGCGCCCACAATCGCTCTCTGGTACTTCTGGGTCCTGCGGGTGCGCTTCTTGGTCTGCTCTTCTTCTTGACCCTTCTTGAACTTGCGCCTAAAAGGAAAAGATATAATTATAGTCATTTCTGTTGCCTAAAAGTTGTCTGTAAGAGAACTCTTCATCAGTGGTGAAATTTAATCTTATATTAAATTCCTAATCAAAGACAATGAAGCAATAAAATTCAGAACTGCCACCTAACATTTACAGGTCTCATCCTACAGCTCTGGCAGAAATTTGTAAGTCAATGGTAACCACAGCCCAGATGCATAGGGTTAACTATTTTCAGATCTATTCTTGGATGACTATGTGCACAGGTTAAACACAGAAAAATATCAAGTTTTGAGCCATCAAGGTTACCTTCAGCTGTTACCACTAATGGTAGCTACCACCAACACTTAGGTGTGCAGATTACCATTTACTTTGTTGCGTTTATGTTCAGGTCAAATAGTATTTGTCAATCTAATGATGTGTTGCATGAATCAATTGATTGCATTTGAAATAGCAAAGAGGTTAACTCCTGTATATCCAGCATTCTTGTCTAAAATACGAACTATATTGCTCAAATTATGTATCTACCTGACATTTACTAATATTTTATAGTTTACATTAAATAATTTGAGATTTGAGGATGAAACATAGATATCCTTAATGCCATGGAGCAGGAGCACACTAAGAAGTGCCTAGTCTGTCACTCTCTCTCATTATTAAGTTATACTTAAGTCTATATAAATAAATCAACCATACAACCAAGAGTTATTTTCTGGTCATATTGGAATTTAAAAAGTAATTTTGGTATTACCTGTACAGCACAGTCCATGTCACTTTACGAGGATTCCTCCTCATAAGATGGGCGGCTTCACATTTTGAGTTCAAGAATGTGTAGCTCTGAAATAAAACGCACAAAGATGTGAAGTGTGAAACCATGGTTATGCTCATGCTTATAGACAGAGGGGTTATTATCTCTTAATTGATTAGTTTAAACGTGCAAGTACTTGTACAATTGGATACCCAGTAGTTTGCTCATACTCTGAGGGGCTACCGCGAAACGAAAACGAAGTTCGTTCGTTAAGGGTCTCTGTTGCTCGAATAAGCAAGTGCGACAGCGAGGGAGACACACGAACGAAGTTCGTTTTCATTTCGCGGTGACCCTCTGTTAGGTTATAAGGGCCAATGATGTAAACACGGTTATTAAATGAATTCACTGTGAGAACAATACGTTTAGATGTGTTCCTTCGGAATGTAGCAGTAGGAAATTAATGACTGTATATGTAACTGTAAATCATTTGTACTGTAGTATAATTTACCTTGCCATCCACTTTAACCATGGTCTTCCCATGGCCGGGATAGATCTTGTATCCACTGTACGCGCACAGACCGATCCTGAAAATAATTCAAACATTGTAAGAAGAACACACAAATTTTGAATATTCATTTAATTTAATGAAAAATCTTTAAAAGATTACTCCAGTACAATAAGATATAAAACAGAAATCATGAAAACGTACTTCATTTTGAATTGTCAAACGCGAAAGAACTGTCAAATCAAATATTCGGATTCGGAGTTGTCACAACTAACCACAGACTACTAAGAAGATACTACGTATCAACGTAGTATCAACTAATGGGGTATACAGATTATGTGATTTTGCCCCAACGTAGTGGTTATATTCTCTTTTGGGGTATACAGATTATGTGATTTTACCCCAATTTGACAGTACAACATGTCGAAGTCATAATTGGGTGTAGCGTACAGATGTAATGCTACATTTACACGCTTGCAGTGGCTTGGCAAGCGTCCGCAAGCTCCAAGTAGAGATGTGTCAACTCGGTTTGCCAACCCGGTCCAAACCGAGTCAAGCTAAAGTCGAACCGACCCGGTTTGTTAGTCCACTAACTCGATTCTATAACGAGCAGCGAACCGCAACATTCGAGCCCGCTCGCCGACAGCGGCCCGAGCCAACGAAACCGAACCGACGCGCGCGACTCGCGCGAGCGGGCTGGGCCGGAGCGGGCAAACCGGATGAGTAGCCGAATAAACCCGATTTCTCCCGAACAGGTGGGCGGGTGACGACGACGACCATTAGTAGACCTTATCGAGATACAACAAGTTGCAACGAGTTGCAACAAGGTTTGTAGTTTTGTTTTGCAATATAATTTTGAATGAAATATAGTGAGCAATTTATAATTACTTATTACTCTATGGCGCTACCGAGGTAACGCTCACAAATGTAACAATAACCTATAAACAGTTTAGTTTAGGTTTAAAACCCGAACAAGTAGGTGTTTAAATTCACGGATCGACTCGGACAGGTCAAACCGAATACCACATTAATATTAATACGTTTAGGACCGTCATAGCAACTCGGTTTGATCAACCCGGGTTGAAACCGGTTTACATAGAAAGTCGAACCGTTCAATTCGGTTTGAGATATTTTCGGGTTGGCACATCTCTAGCTCCAAGCCGTCACAAACGCTTGGATGGCATTTACACGCTTGCGAGTGCGTTAGTGTGGTCCGAATAGGCAAGCATAGCCATAGCATAGCAGACGTCGAAGTTGTGTCGGCTATTGCGTTCGGCTCGTTTTGGTATGCCTCGAGAAAGGCCAAGGTTTGGTCGTTTGACGATACAACACTCATGGTCGATACGCGGTTACATAAAGGCAATATAAATAAGGCGTCCGACCGTCGCGAGCTCGCGAGCGACACTATACACGCGCCAACGTGTAAATACGTCGCAAATGCTTGCCCAAGCTTCCTTTGATCTGTGTTCAAAAACCGACACTAGTCCGTGTGAAGAGACTATATATCTCCCTTTTATTGTCTATAGACAGGTGGCTATAGCCACCTTATGATTGTTATTTTTTCATGTCACTTAAGTCAAATACTGTGTCTTACAAACATTGTCTATAGTTATTATTTATGACGTCGAGATCAGTCCGCAACAACATGAAGATGAAAACGCACTTTACGTATCTTGCAAAATCTGTAAGAAATCGGGACGCAAAATCTTTCAGAAGAAGACGCACAAAATTTGCTCTAACTGCTGGAAGAAAATAAAGACACAAATTTTAAAAGTTCCCACTACGCTGAAGATGTTTCCTTACCAATACAACCACGACGATTCGAACCAATACAACCACGACGATTGGATACTTGATAGCGGATGCTCCTCTTATATGACGTTTCAACGAGATTATTTCAAAAATATCACACGACTTTCACGAAAACTTAACTTTGCTTCAGAACAGCACTCTACTGAAATCAAAGGTTGAAGGCAGAGTTACTTTGAAAAACAAGTATGGGATAATTCATCTCGAAAACACTCTGTACGTACAATCACTTTGCAAAAACTTGCTATCAGTGCCAAAAATGACTGAACTTGGAGCTACTGTCACTTTCAACAAAGACAAAGCGCTTGTACGCAATAAGGCAGGGCGCTTGCTTATGACTGCAGAAAAGTCTAAAAGCAGTGGTCTCTATTATGCGCAAAACTTCGAACGAAATTACGCAGCTACGCCTGAAACAATTTCAACAAATGAGAAGAAAGGCTCTATACTAGGCTGTCACAGGAAGCTTGGTCATATGAACGACAAAGATCTCCATCTAGCTCTCAACAACGAGACTTTGATTGGATTAGACTTTGATAAAAAGGAATTTCTTTCTGACTGCGATGCATGCATTCAAGCAAAGATGACTCAAGTGCCAAGCCCTCCGCCAATAACAACTCCTCGAACAACTGAACGTTTGGAGATTGTCCACAGTGACGTGTGTGGTCCTGTCACATCATCTTACGGAAAAAACCGATACTTTGTCACTTTCATTGACGATTATAGTAGATATGGACGCGTCTACTTAATGAAAAACAAATCTGAAACACTTGATCATTTCAAAGTACACAAACAAGAAATGGAAAATTTTACTGGAAATAAGATTAAGCACCTGCAAACAGATAATGGCACAGAATATGTCAACGGCAAATTTCAAGCCTATCTACAGGAACATGGGATTGCAAGACGTTTGTCCGCACACTATACAGCACACCAAAACGGTCTCGCTGAAAGGAAAAATCGGACATTACTGGAGAAAGCAAGAGCGATGCTTATCGACGCTAAACACCAATGCATCTATGGGCAGAAGCCATCAACACGGCAAACTATCTTTCCAATAGAAGCATTAACAGTGCTATAGAAAACAGAACGCCATTCGAGAAATGGACTAAGAAAACCGTGCATCCATCATCTCCACACTTTTGGATCCAAAGCATTCGTGCTTCTGAAAGGCCGTGCCAAGGGTTCTAAATTTGCACCTAAGGCAATTCCAGGAGTATTCGTCGGATATTCTGATACCAGCAAGGCATACAGGGTATATGTTCCTAACAAACGCAAATCATTAATTTCCAAAGATGTACGAATTCCCCAGTCAAATTTTTATTCAGAACCTGTTGAAAATATACACAATCTTACTCACTCTGTCTCGAAGTCGACTCCAAAAATTGAACTGAACATTGAGATTGAAGATGCTCAAGTTGAAACGAGTTCAATTCCAAACGGTCCAGATTCCACTCAGCAAGCTGAAATTATTGATCAAGAACATGACGCGGACGATGAACAACAAGAATTCTTCGAACTCCCTGATCATGAACATGATAACGCTGTCGAACCTGAACCCAAATTGAATGGGCATCATAGCGACGAACAGAACCAACAAGATAATCAGGACAATGTTCAAGCTGAACCTGAGCTGGAGCGATATAATCTGAGAAACAGACCAGCGATACAGCGACCACAACGGTACGATGACTTTGTACTGGCAGCTGTCGCTGAAGTAGAAAATCTACCTAAGGATCCAGAAACTTACAAACAAGCTCTGGAATCTCCCTACAAAGAAAAATGGCTCGAAGCCATGATGAGGGAGATAAATTCACTGCATGAGAACCAAACTTGGGACTTGGTGAATTTACCTAAAGGATGAAAAGCATTACCATGCAAATTGATTTATAAATTGAAAATGGACCCAGATGGTTCTATCGATAAATTTAAGGCTAGAGTTGTTGTTAAAGGTTACTCCCAACAACAAGGCATGGACTATGACAAGACATTCAGTCCTGTGGCTCGCCTTAGCACCATACGAGCAATCATAGCGATTGCAGCTAAAGAAAACTTAAAACTACGACAGTTTGATGTGGCAACAGTCTTCCTTAACGGATCGGTCAAGGAAGAAATTTATGTCAAACAACCTGAAGGCTTCCACGACGGAACTACACGCGTTTGTAAACTCAAGCGCAGCCTATATGGGTTAAAACAAGCACCACGTTGCTGGAACTCGCGTATTGCCGTTTTTTTAGGAAATGATGGCTTCCAACAAAGCGAAGCAGATCCTTGCCTATTTATGAGAATTAGAGGCCAGTCCAAAGTCTCAATCGGACTTTACGTTGATGACGGACTTGTGGCGTCAAATACGACCGCTGCAGCTGACGAGTTTATTGAGGAACTTAAAACAAGGTTCAAGATAACTTTTAAACCTGCCTCCTATTTCCTAGACATGGAAATAAAAACGGATAATAGAGAAATAACACTCAGTCAACAAAATTACACGAAAAAGGTTCTTGGAAAGTTCGGTATGCTGAACAGCAAACCAACGCCGACGCCCATAATCAAAGAATGTATCAACGATACAGAAGCGAGCGTAGAAAACACCCCAGTTTTTCTTTACAGACAAGCTGTCGGAGCCCTTACATACCTGGCAGTGGGAAGAAGACCCGATATAGCATACGCTGTTAGCAAAGCGTCAAGAAACCTGGAGACTGTTGGAGGGGGTGATGCAGAGCAACAGGTAGCACAGTGGAGTGGTTGGTTTAGGTCTTCAGATAAACATCGTTGCGTTGAATGAACAGAATTTATTTTATAGGATATAACTTATTAAGACACTAGGCAGACGTGTACACGACAGGTTGGTAGAAGAGACAAGAGAGCGAGAGAGCATAGACACATTATTATTATAGTTTTAAATATATACCATAGAGTATGTTAATATGTGAAAGGGTGGACACACATAACTTATATAGGATTTACTCCCATATTCTAACACTTCCCCTCACACTTCACATTACAAGAGGAAAAACCCACATACAATCTTATCAGTGGGGCAACTATTTAGCTGTACAATACATTTCCTAACTTGCGTCATGACAATACCCGTGTCATTAGGGGATCTCGAAGCACTTACAGGTTACCACTATAAAGGGTGAAATTCAAATCTTTTTATCAAAAACTTCGTTCAAGAAATTCCTGATAAAACAGTGTTCACAATAAGCATTGGCAAAAGCTTAACATTCAGCCTGAAATGAAGCTACACAAAGTGACTTTAGAGATCACCAATATGGGCTTTAGTGAGTCACATAATTTAAATGATTAAGCCACTACACGATATTATTAAAATCATTGGCAAAGCCTAGATTTGCAAAAACTGATTATGTTAAAAACATACTTTTAACATTAAAAGACAATAATCAATTGTCGCTAACAGATAATGCAAGAATATTTATCCAATGATCCAATTGTAAAAACAATTACAAAAGAAATGGCTTAAATATGACATAAGAAAAGTGAGGCAAACGCTAAACCGTATATGCCCAATTAACTCCTCATTTATAAGTGAAAACATGAGACACCCACAATAGCTAACAATGATAATGATTGAACTTTTTTCTGATAATTAATCACTAATCAGACATTCTTGGGTTTCTCAAATTTACAAATGTGCGATTACTGATTGCAGTAGAATAGAAACACTCTAATGGTTGAACACATTCAGTATGGAAACAAACATTAAGCATCTATGGTTTTCACACAAAGACAAAACCAAGTAACTCATATGCAAATGTGTCAATACTTCAAAATTTAAAGATTTTATTAGGTATGTTGAAATTGAAGACAAGAGTGTACATTTGTAACATTGAACTTCTCACTCATACTTATTAAAGAGAACATGTGCTTACTAACAATTTCACTCTTATGCATCTATATATTGGATGCTATCAATACAAAGTAAATACACACATTGCTCACATTAGCCTTGCTCACAATGTTATTATTATTATATCATGTACAATAAATCATAGGCTAGTAGTTAACCAAACTTTTCAACAATACCAACTTTTCAACAATGCCTTGTTTATGAGAAAAAAAGATAAGTAAGTTGAATAATATGTGCCTATATATCAGTATTCTGTCCCATCATTGAATAAAAGTATTGTGTCGATATATCAAACATTGAATCAAATTAATAAAATGTCACAAACAAAACAATTTAAATGGATCATAGATAATAATAACTCAATATTACATAGAAGTCTTAGAAAGTTAAACTCTTTCAGGATTATATTTAAGAACATAATTTCACTCTTTCACTTAAGACCCAATGTGAAATAGGCCATTCTAAAATAAGGGATTAAAAGTTTGCAATAAAGAATTATGAATTATATTCTTTGCTTCCCCTCAAGGAGTGCATATTATATTATGTGAAAAAATGACTTCTTCATTGACTGAGATTTATTTCATTACGAATATGTATGACACATGGAAGAAGAGTAGTACACACAGATATCAGTCTGATAAACAAATAATGAATGCAGTTAGCATTTCATCATCAGCAATAATATAAGCCAATGCATTCTATGTCTAAAGCGCGTATTACGCACGAGGCGTTCGCTACGCTCGCTGCCAGACGTAGGCTTGGGCAAAAGCACTGTATCCTTCCCCTCGAACAAAACGTGCGTCAGAAGAAGATGATGATGATCAAAAGACAAAGAAGTCTCAGACTCAGACTTTAGTTTGATTGAGCACAATGTTTACCTTTCGAATGGTTAACAGTGAAAGTGACAAAGAGTAACAGCAGTTGCTGTCCAACTGTTGTCAGCTTGAGCACATTTTCTACTTCCCCTCCAGGACATGGACCGGAAGTCACAGCAGATACTGTTAGACTCTGGCACCAGCTCGGGCATAGCATCTTATTCTGAAACCATATAATAAATAGTTCTTATTCGTTTATTTATAATATTTTATTCATATTCGCTTTATTTATTATCCAAGACTCATCTTTAATAATTAAAAGAGTCATTATTTAAAATAAAAACAAATGGTAACTATCCATGAAACATTATTGATATTAATTATTCATAATAAGACTGTTCTTAAACAAGTCACAATATGGACAATACAAGTGTGGACATATACAATTTCAAATAACACATATGTTTTGAAATTATTTTAGTCATGTCAACTGTAATAAAATTCAATAAAATATAATTAGAATTATAGACATAATATTCAAGGGATTATTTATTAATAATTATTATTACTATATTTGACTAGAAGTTCATGTTCAGTATTTATTAGAGACAATTCCCATCCACAAATAAATAGCAACAAACAGATCACTCTGAAACAATATCCAATGTTTTGAATTTTTTTTTAATATCATTGAATTTTCACAAGTTCACGAGTCATTCTCCATGATGAATCATCAGCTGTCTCACACATAAATATGGACAATGCTGTGAAAATAATAATAATTAAACCCTGAATTAATTACATGACTAAAAATAAATATATATATATCACCACACAGCTCTTCTTTACACTAACTGTCTTTAAAATGTAGCTACAAATAAAATTAACTTGGACACTACCTCAGATTTTTCAATCCAACAGTCTTCGCCAACAAGTTGATCGGGTGGAAGTTTTTGTTCCAGTAGAAGTGCATCCAGAAAACGGACTGCAGGCCTCACAGTCTGTCCAGTAGTACAAACACCAGTATGATTCTAGTACAAGTGCATTCCCCTTCAGGATATGCTAACGTAAACCAGAACACATACCTCACGTGTACATCTGCATCTCAAGTGGCTCAACCGATTTTAGTGCCACATAGCCATGGGCACAACTTTGATTGATGTAGTCACCACCTGTGGAACAACAAAACAGCCTAACCCTAAAACTAATATCCTAAACTTGGCACTTAACATGTCAATGTTTCTTCATATACAAGGCATAAATATCACAATATTTTAACAAGTCATCTTACATCATTTACTAACATGATTAAAACACTATTTAAATGTGTCAAGAGACTAGAAACTACCTACAAGCATTAAAGAAAACATATAAACCACAAGTATTGATCGGATATTGCTACAACTAAAGACAAGGAATTTGTTTATAAAAATACCATTATCGCAGTACACATTTATACTAGCACCACCAATTAAACCAAGTACCTAATATTTAAACACATGATAACCATTAACACTGAAGTTCTGCACATCGACTAGTTTCGTCCGGCTACCAGGCTGCTAATACCAGATCCAATCATGTGAATCTATCCGATGGAGCATGTTGATATACCTCGATGACTATTTCACTTGAGTAGGATTGGTACGGCATAACCATAAGCGAGGCAAACGTGTCGCATTCTTGACTGCAGTAACCGCAAGTAGCAACTCATCGCCACATTGGCATCTCATGGCATCATAATAATAAAAAAATCCACTCTTGCAGGATTGAAGGCAATGAAGCATTATTAGGCGAGGCGGTTAGTTGGTGCTATCCGTAAAGCAATTAAAGTGTCTCTTGGACTGAAGAATGTCAGCCACTGTCCTTTGAAAAAAAGTCTTCTAAACATTTTGATGTCGAAGATTCTATTTCATGTTCAAAGTCAAGCATCGCGCATATTGCATACATAAACTTTCCAGTTGAATTGCGCTAACCTGCGTTGCGATGGTCTGCGCCAATCTTCGGTTTTGCCGCGTGGCGTCCGATAACGGCGATAACCTAAAACCATACCACTTTCTTCAATTCTGGTCCCCATAACCTGTTGGAGGGGGTGATGCAGAGCAACAGGTAGCACAGTGGAGTGGTTGGTTTAGGTCTTCAGATAAACATCGTTGCGTTGAATGAACAGAATTTATTTTATAGGATATAACTTATTAAGACACTAGGCAGACGTGTACACGACAGGTTGGTAGAAGAGACAAGAGAGCGAGAGAGCATAGACACATTATTATTATAGTTTTAAATATATACCATAGAGTATGTTAATATGTGAAAGGGTGGACACACATAACTTATATAGGATTTACTCCCATATTCTAACAGAGACACCCACAGCGAATGACGTCATGCTAGTCAAACGGATCTTCCGTTATTTAAAAGGAACCACAGACAAAGGCCTGGTGTATCGTCACAATAAAGGAGCACCCGGAGGACTATTATGTTTTTCTGACTCAGACTTCGCTGGAGATCCACCAACTGGACGATCAACATCGGGAATAGTCTGCCTGCTTTCAGGAGCTGCTATTAGCTGGAGAAGTCAAAGGCAGACAACCATCTCAATTTCATCCACAGAAGCAGAGATAAAGCTGCTAGCGAAGCTGCACAAGAAATATTGTGGCTAAACACCCTATTAAAAGGTTTAGTTGACGTAGAAAAACCCGAGCTCTACTTAGACAACGGATCACAGAATCCAAGATATGAATATCACAAAAGAACGAAGCATATCAAAATTAAACCTCTTTTTTCGCGAGTGTGTAACCAATGGTGAACTACTAGTTAAACAAGTTGCATCTTGTAATCAACTAGCAGACATGCTTACTAAACCACTTTATGGTCCAAGATTGGAAGAATTGAGTAGACAAATTGGACTAAAAAGAATTTCCAAATAGAATTTAAAATTCTTAAAAGTTCAGAGGGAGACTATATATCTCCCTTTTATTGCCTATAGACAGGTTGCTATAGCCACCTTATGATTGTTATTTTTTCATGTCACTTAAGTCCAATACCGTGTCTTACAAACATTGTTATCGTTATTATTTATAGAATAATAATATCAGTTTAACTTGCATATTTCTTTGACATCATTACGAAAACTTAAAAGTCCGGATCGGGCCAAGCTCACGCAAGCCAAGCCAAACACCCCCGTTTACACGCTTAAGCCGGGGTTATATTAGAGCCACGCCGCGTGTCGCAACGCGTACTTTTTATTGAACGTGGTGACACACGGGACTGAGCTAATGTAACCACGTTCATACAAAATGTATGTAACCGATTGCGTTGCGTCACGCGGCGTGGCTCTAATATAACCCCGGCTTTTCGCTTGTGGAGGCTTGCCAAGCCACCGCAAGCGTGTAAATGCAGCATAACAATCCGACCACTTGTGCATGCAATCAGTCAGGACAACACAACTCGTTTGACAGTTGGATCAGCAGCCCAACATGTATCCAGCACGGCTAGCACGCGACGGCGCGCGAGCTCTCGATTTTTCTCGCACTATCCGTCTCTCTCTTATTAGAACACTTAGAAGAAGAGGTATAGTGCGATAAAAATCGAGAGTATGTCGCGGCCGTCGTGTGCTAGACGTGCAGACCATGAACCTACTCTGAACAGGCTGTACGTGATGCTACAGTGAGGGACGAAAAGGCTCCTATGCAGCTAAATTAAGAACTGGTCTTAGAATGGCTGATGACTTTTCATTAACAACCTACTTCATTTGGACGGGTAATAGTTTATGTGCCACAACTTCATACTAAATCAGTTGTGGCAAATAATAAAAAGTGGAACTATCAGAAGGACAATGAATGATATTTCCCTTTCTATCACACTGATCGAGATTTGAAAATTTGAATGCTATCAGCTCTCTCGCACGTGGTATTACTATTACCATAACCTGCACGTCTAGCACACGACGGCCGCGACATACTCTCTATTTTTATCGCACTATACCTCTTCTTCTAAGTGTTCTAATAAGAGAGAGACGGATAGTGCGAGAAAAATTGAGAGAGCTCGCGCGCTGTCTTGTGATAGCCGTGCAACAAAGCACTGTCTCATGATGTGATATCATGGGGTCTATACATGTCAAGATTTGTCAGCACCAATTTGTAGAGCCCTTAATTTTTTTTTCACACGTAGTGACTTATTTCTGAACGTAACTATAATTCTAACCTAAATATTCCAATGCAAATGAAATAGAAAATAAGTCGAAGTTATGTTATGTTACCTAATTAATTTAAACAAAATAAATATCGTGAGTTTTGTAAAATTTACTGAGTTAATTATATAGTTCGTTGTTTAAACGTTGCAATGTTTTGTCCCGATTTCTCCGAGTTCCAGGTAATGTTGATTTGAGTTTCTAAAATTAGTAAACGGCCCGGTAGAATTTCTTATCTCTGTCTCAAATTTTGTTTTGATGTTTGTAATGTAATGAGTTACCCCAAGAGGTATAATTGACTAATAGGAATCTTATCGGTCGTGATTTCTCATTAGTACTAGTATCTACCAGATATAAGATGAGAATGAAAAACAAATTATGGTTAATCTGTTTTAGGATGTCCTGAAGAAAATGCGTGTGTTAGATGACAAGATAGTCTATGCACTCAATACATCACTACCCACAGAGTCCTTCCAGAAGAAAATAGATGCAACTGCAGCGTGTGCAGACTTGTATTCACAGATTCAGAAGGGACATACAGACAGGGAAGCAGTCATCAAAAACTGCATCTTTTCCACTGCTGATACTGTAAAAAAATTGAAAGCAGCTAAAGAGGAGAGGCCTGATGATTATGATGTTTTGAAAAATTTAAAAGCAGAGCAACGAAAGGTAGTAAACAACATTGGAATAAAATAGATGATTAAATATTTAAGCACAATCTTACACAAATCAACCTAGTCCCACTAAACCAAGCTTTTAGTATGAAAACAGGTATGCAAACAGACACATGGAATCAGGGGTTATTTAATTAATAAATAGTCTGAAATGGGAAGTTTCAGTGTAAAGAAAGGTCCATAAATGTTATGGGTACCAGTCATAGTTTTCCAAGGGAATCAATTTTAGTACTTTTGTTGATGCTTTTGTAAGACTGATATGACTGAGAGGCTATTTAATTGGCAGTTTAACTGGCCAGTGAAATTAACTCCATTCAAGTTAATGATTGGGAATTTAGTAGTTAGCTAACAGTGGATAACAGTATCAATATAAAATTTAATACTGATAAGATAGGTGCAGTAGGCTCTGATGGTTTCTATATAATATCTTAATTTTATATGTAATCTTTCACCATTATCAGCATTTCTATATAGAATGTCTTTTGCCATTCATTAGCCGTGTCCACACCGGACGAGCGGCTCACCCGAATGGCTTGCCCGAGCCATCAATAACGCTCGCCCGAACGGTTCGGGCGAGCCATCAAAAGACTCGGCCGCAAGCGCTCGGTCGGTGTGGACGGGCGTACGGCAAACGCGCGCAGCTCGCCCAAGCCGGTCCGAATTGACCTACCGATAGTTGAGCTCACGATCGCGATGAAGCCGCACGTGCGCATAGCTGTCCCTGCGACATCATTAATTTTGCTTCTGCTAGTTCGAAATCGGAGGAAATGTATTAAAAAAAAGCCGCAAAATGTGGATGCGCAAAATGCACAGATTCTCGTGAAATTTTGTGAGTGAGTTCGATATTTATGATTGACTTAACAACGTTCAAAAGGTGATAAATCAAAAATACCTACCTATTGAAATTCCTACTAGGTAGGTACTACTTGATCTACCAATCCTTCCAGCTGACAAACAAACCCATGCGTGTCGAACTCAGTTACGCAATTCCCAAATCCGCCTCAACTCGTCTCACTACTAAATTACCAACCACCAGTAGGCATAACTTGATCCCTAATTTCCCAATATCAATATGTAATGTAGGTATCCATAGCGGTCAAGCTAATTTTGACCTTTTCCAACGCAGCGACTTCGAATGAACTTTAATAAGTTACCTTGATAAAAAAAAGACGGGGTTGCACTCCGGGAGTGCCCGCAGAAGTGAAAAGTTGAATAATTTTAATTTTGCAAAAATAATCCCTTCCTCCCTCTCGCCCCTGCGTGCCAATATATCTAGTAACAACCTTATTAGTAGTACGCTATAGTTCAACTCAGCAAAATTGATGAAGGAGACGAAGAAATAAAATACCAATTTGTTTTTGCCATTGCCAAATATTTTTCAAAGCTTTATCTCTTTAGGAATAACGTCCAAATTCGAACTATTCGAATTTGCTCAATAGCAAAACGGTAAAAGACGCGTGGACAAAATTACTTTATTTGCAGAATATGCAATTGCAAAAAGTGTTTAACGGCTTTATACTCTTACGAATAGCGTTCAGTTTTGAATGAAGTCGAATCGGCGAACAGCAAAACATAAAAGTGATAAAACAAAATGGGATTTGCATTCACGGAAAATGTGTTACAGATGTATTGCAAAATTATTTTCCTTCGGGAAAACTCGGATCTTTATCGGAATACGATGACACCCGAACTGTCAATGAATTATCGTATTAAATCAGTGACATTCTCATACCCATTAATATGGAACTTTATTGTTAAGTGTCAAATATCAAAATGAATAATGTTGTTGTATAATATAGAGATGTTATAACCGCAACAATTATTAGGGACTGAAAATGGGATTTTTAAAACCACTTTCTGTAACTTCAAAAATAATCAGTTTTATTGTCACTACTAAACAAAACATTATCTCCGCTTTAAAACATAATTAAAAGGACAACAAAATAAAGCTTATCGGGAAATATTTACAATGATAAAATTCAAAACCTGTCTATATTTTATCTTTGGCGTCCCTCTCGTACCTAAAAATAACCTGCGTGTGAGAGGAATGCAATCGATTTAAAAGGTTTCATGGGCAATTTCACGAAAGTTATCGCCACGCACACAACCGTTGTAATGAATGATAGAGGATTTTTAAAATTGGTGTTTTTTTTGCGTACCGATTGCAAGTTCAGCAGCGAACTGATGGGATGACAAAATGTTTTTTGTTAAGATTCTCACATTGACTCAATCACTTCGTTCATTCGTTTTTCTTGCAATCAGTACGTAATGTAACTGGGTGTGGTTTCATTCATTTCAACTTTGGTAAAACTACCTATACCTACCTAACATTACAATTTCATCGTATTTGGATCGATGTTTTCAATATTGTCCATTTCACAATCTGAGTCAGTCATATCATCGTCAGATTCGTCAGTGCTGTCATTGACGTTAATAACAATCCTATCAATGCCATCATCCATAGAGTGTTCCTGTGAGAGGTATTCATTTTCACATTTGATAGCATGATCACAAACTTTCTTCCATTCTTCCGGGCCAATAATATTTATTTTTTCTTCCATTAATTTTTTTACTGTACCCAAATTCATATCTTTGTTTCTTTTTGATACATAACCTTTTATCTGTGACCATATATTTTCAATAGGGTTGAAGTCGGGGTGGTATGGAGGTAACCTTAACACTTCGTGTCCATGTTGATGTAAAATTTTGTCAATGGAAAATTCTACAAAGTCTTCTTTATGCCGGCAAATAATTTCGTATAATTGTATTTTGGTTGACGATGAACTATGTGGAATATTGTATTTTTTTAACCAGTTTATCATAAGTGGCTTTGCGGTATTAGAGTTGGGCGGACATTCCACTTATTTATTGTGGTAAGCAGCATTGTCTACTACTAGTACAGAATTTGGAGACAAGTTGGGAATAAGTTGATTCCGTAACCATTTTTCATAATTAACATTATTCATGGCATCGTGATAATCACCAGTTTTATCAGTAGACTTATACTTAAGTAGAGCACCTGGTACAAATCCTTTGGCACTACCTGCATGTACTATAATTAGACGTTGACCTTTTGAAATTAACTGTTTCACTCCTTTATCCGTAGAATCGATCCAGCACTTTCCTGTTAAATGGGATGTGTGAACATAGGTCTCGTCAGTATACACAATATCTCTGCCTTCAGATCTGTACTTCCTTATAAGGTCTATGAACTTTATTCTTTTAAGTCTAACGTCCTCTTTTTCCATCAGCATTTTCCTATTATTAGTAATTTTCTTGAATAAAAAACCCATTTGGCGAAGTATTTTTCTTAGTGTAAAATCGCAGCCCTTAAAATTCATCGTTTCTATTAATTTGGACTTTAGTACTTTTATAGTAGGGACCTGTTTATAAATGAGATGAAAGTTATAAACCATTCGTCGTATCACTGCGTAGTCAAAATCATCAAGATCTAAATAGAATTTCTTGCGTGGTCTACCCAGCTTATTTTGTTTGTGTTGGGATTTTCATTACTTCTGTATTGTTCTTCCTGGTTCAAATATTTTCTAATTGTTGGTCTAGATATTCCTGTTGCGTCCGAAATTCGCTGTTGAACTTTCCTAAAATACTCTTGCAATTTGAGAGAGCACGATAAATACGAACTTTTCCGAAAAATTACGAAGGAAAATAATTTCGCACTACATCTGTACGACCTTATATTGTTAACAATAAAGTACAAATTAGAATAATAATACGCAGGGCAAAAATCGCCCTCGCCTTCTGTCGTTCGGCCGAACAAAACCACACCGTCCACATAGGCTGAGCCGCTCGCGGCTCGGGCAAACCGTTCGGGCAAGCATTCGGAGGCTCGCCCGAACGGCTCGGGCAAGCCTCCGCTCGCCCGAATCACGTCCACACCGGGCGAGCACGTTTGGGCGAACGGTGTTCGGGCGAGCCGCTCGTCCGGTGTAGACGCGGCTATAGGCTAACAGTATGATATTTTTAGAAACTTATGTAACAAACATTCATAAATGCACAAACATTCATAATGCATGCCTGCAAATGTCAAAAGACGTTTTATATGGTAATTGAACCACCTTAACTGACATTCTTAGATTAATTTTTGTGTCAATTCATGGTATTTTGTAAATTAATCTTTGAAGTCTCTGCCTTAATATACATTTTGCCCAAGAATGCTTGTGAGGAATTTTATATTTAGATGTCCAAATGATCTGTTATTTTTATTCAGTCAACTGGCATTAAAGTTATGCCAATAATTCTGCATCTTGTGGCAATGCTACAGTATACATATTCATTATCCACATATACCTGGGAAATACAAAGGGAAAATATGAAAATATATCATGTATATTTATTTTCAAAATAGACTATACATACAATGTTATAAATATAATTTTGCCCACAGTTACGTCTTCTGCAAACTGAACTGAGTGTAGAAGAGGTTATCCAAGAGAAAACCACAAAGCTGTTTACAGAGAAGTGTAGAAGCCACTACAAGCCTGACAACTTATGAAGACTGAGAATTGAAAAAATGTTTTTGAGTTTATAGTGTATATATTATAAATAGATTTGAGTTAAAACTTATTTTATTGAAACCAATGCTAATAATATCTAATGTACACATTTAAAAGCAAGCAACTGTAGAAATTCAGTAACTAGAGTATTTCTGCTGTTTATTGCTTATGGCATGACCTTGTCATATTCTACTTTGCAGCTGCAGCTGCTTCTTTTTTATCTTGTTCGTCTCTGTATTGCTGGTGGAAGTCCTTATTTATCTGATGGATGGATTCTCCCCTCTTTGCGGCTGCTTTCCCAGCAAGAATTGCCCCAAAGCTTGCAAGAGCAGTCAGGAGCATCATAACATTCGCAATCTTAATTCGGGCTTGACTGCGAGACCTCTCAATGATTTCAGCTCTGAAATTGTTACAAAGTTTATTAATTGCTATACTGTAGCATATTGTGGCTTATCAGTTTCAGAGAATTCACGGTCACGTATGTGTTCACAATATAAAACGATCTTTTTGACCTTCAAATTTTTCTATCATCAAAGGCAACAAAAAAACATTAATAAACAATATTGCATAACATATTACTAAAATTAGATATACATTATCAAGCTAAGACAACTTATTTACTCACGAGACGAACGTCGGGATTTCCTCCTTGGTCTTATACTTCTTGGTCCACACAAGGATAAACTTCTGAAAATTAGTGGGTTGGTATCTAGCAGACATGGAACCAGAAGTAGAGCTTGGAGGCGGCGCAGCTGGCGGAGTACACAGTCTTCTTATAAAACATAATGCTGATGTTCTTGGAAAAAAATGTTTTATCATTTTTAAACGCGCACAGTGTTTTTGTCGGTCGAATTAAAAACAATGACAACTTGAAGTTTAGTTTTCCTGTGTTTTTTCTCCTTCTCGCTCGGTTATGATTATGAATGACATTTTGTTGCTCACGAACCGAGATCGGCGAGATCCGTGTGCAATGTGCATAGAGTCTGGCAAACGAAAGTTGAACCCACTAAACTCAATTACGCGGCAACACTGTCGATCAAAATGTATGCGTATGACGTTTAGTGTTGCCGCGTAATTGAGTTTAGTGGGTTCAACTTTCGTTTGCCAGATTATGACTATGGGCATCGAAAATACCCATGACTCAACTAAAGGTGTTGATACACACCACATACACACATACTGGGGGAAACACCGTATATTCTGTCTTTCTCTTACAACAGTAACTCTGGATAGCCTATCCTGCTGTCAAAAGCGAATATATTCATTCTGAGATTATTTTCATTATTTTCAATTTATATTTGCATTATTGGTGAAGGAATGAACGCAGCGTTAAGAAAAAAGCAAACCACTGTGACGACAAGTGTGACGTTTGCCTGCAAAAAGTGTACCTAATGCAAAATCGAATTAAATCATTAAATCACGAATGTGGTTGGCTTGGAGTCAGTGAATTTCATTCTCGTTCAGTTAAATTTGTTAGTGGTTAATGTGACTGATTGTTTCTACAGCAGCAGTAAAATTTCTTCATCAACGATTCGTCGTCATCAGTCGCTGTAAGTTTGACTGTGAGCTTGTGACAATTTTTTGTCGATATGCATGCACGAAATTGAGTTTAAATGTGTTGTTTGGCTCCTTTCTGCGGCAACGATTGGTTTTAATTAGTTGTAAGTTACATACTAGTTCTGTGTGTACGTTAAAATATTGTAAGTACCAAATTATTGGACGTATTGAACTTAAATTCATTGTCGTCGGAGTGATTCAACGTATTGTTTAGTGTTAGTGGCCTCTCTATTTTGCTTGTTGCACGTATGTACTCATATGTTTATTGTGTAAATTGTGAAATGAATAAAATACCTGCTAAATGTAAAACCTTGTCTGCAATAGGCCTTCCATTTTAAATTTGTTGTAAATAAACGAAATATTTAATTGCTTTTATCTGACCTTGATACAGAGTGGGCTTTTTCGCAATCATTTTATATAAATTTAAATGACATTTTTGTAAACTAAGTAACTGCATTGGCTACTAAATGTTTGTTTGTTACGAGTAATTTGTCTGTCTATTTGTGATAATCTCAGTTTTCATCAAGATGTAGTTTTTAAAGTTCGATAGTCTGTTGACTGACACTGTTCCTTGTTAGGAATTTTGCCATGTCCATCTCCATGCATCCGTCTGGGGTTTAGCTCAGTGACCCTTACTACTAGAAAGCTGTCATTCCGCATTGGTATATAAATCACCAAACCAACCAACCAACAAAATGTAGCTACCTTTTTTTTTTGTTATATTTTTAGACATATTTAATCAATAACATATACTTGTCAACTACTGTTTTTCTATCTATTGAAAAACCATAGACAACTCCTGCTGACCTGAGGTCCACTGCAACACCTTCTCCTAATTGTTAAACTGTCTTTAAATTTAATGAAGATATTAGTTGGTCAATTTAGACAAACAATGCATGACAGTAACAATTATAGACACTGCAGTAATAACAGTCTTTAGAAATAAGATTATTAGTATATCCCTGAAACTTCAGTTTGTTCAAGGGTTTCTTCATGATGTCAGCCAATTGGATTTCGGAAGGACAGTATTCGACATCAATTATGCCTTTAGCATAATTTTCATATATATGATGATAGCGCACGTCAATGTGCTTGGATCTTTTGTTGAAGGAACCCGTTTTGATCAACTGTATAGAGCTCTGATTGTCGACTTGCAGAATAAGCTTGACATTTTCTTTCACTAACTCTTTCAGTAAGAATTTTAGGTACATGGCGTCTTTGCAACTATCTATCTACTATATTTCAACACAAAATTGTAGAATACTAAGTCAAAAAAAAAACCTAACAGAATGTAATGCCACATTATAGGCTATACATGATATAGCAGACAGTGATTGAAATGTGAAATAGGATAGTATAGTTATAGATAGCTTATTTTGCTTTTAATTAAAAGTCAAGGTTAATGTATATTGTATATTTAGGGCATTTTGCAGAAAAAGGTACGTTTGTATTTGAATTTATTAATTATTGTTGTGGCACAGGTATTTTTGTCTCTAATATTAAGTATATCATTGCAAGCCAGTCACTACTGAGGTCATATTTTCTAATCCGTATATCCATATTTTAAATGATTCCCATAATAAAAATGTCACATTTATTTGGTACCATGTATTGCATTAAATATGTTCAGCACCAACAATTATGGTTTCCTTAATTCACTATTTGAAATCACTGATAATATTCTGAAATTCCGTTCTCGTAGGCCTATTCCCTTAAAAGCACATTTTCATAATATCTTGCAATGATAGTACAGTGAAATGGAGTTTACACTTAAGTTTTAGTTTTCTTTCAGAAAATCATGATGAAAGCGAATTAATAATAATAATAACGTTTATTATAAATTATAAGTAATATGTTACATGCTATGCTTACATTGTTTTTGTAGTAGGTAAACTAAGTATAAGCCAAGTAAGCTTCAACTGAACTCAGTGTGAACTGTGTCATTGTGGATCAGGATATACTGTCCTTAACTAATAGTATAAACATATCTAGTTAAATGGTAACAAAATGGTTAAATGTAGGTACAATAACAAAATACTGGTGCACAATAGCCTAGCAACGCCTCATTACTGAGCGCTGTGCCTATAATTAAACATGTAGTATATTTAAAATCATGTAAAAAAGAGGTTGTCTCGAAACTCTTCCACCGTAAAAAGTTGTGAGATATTTCGTAGTACCAACTCTCAGGCATTCTAACATATTCTTTATTTGCTAGCTAAATTAAATTTTGTGACTTGTTGAAGGGACGTCCGGCCGGAAGCAGGCGGGCTGTCAATCGCAGTTTGTGCGTTCATTCATTCACTGCCCGGCGGCGTACCCACTTCAAACTCTTCCATTCTTCTCGATTTCCTGCAGAACAGAAGGCCATCTTTAAGGCTGACATCCCTCAATTCCCTCTCCTCTAACACATCTTTACCGTTTTTCTCATTCATTCCGCTAATACATGCTTGCTAGTTTCCTCCTCTCCACAGTGTGGGCAGGAGGCGTCACTGCTGATACCTTCAAGTGTCTATTTAGGGTATTGTGACCAGTTACGATACCAGTCAGCAACCTCAGATTGTTCTTACCCAGTTTTAGCAGATACCTGGTTCTTCTGTGATCCATACCTTCTATCATCATATTTGTCTGTCTACATCCATATGCTTCCCTCCATTCTCTCTCCCCTTCTTGTTCTTTTAGCATTTCTATGACTTCTTTGTGACGTGAGCCGAGAAAGGAAGGACTGGTTCTGGGCCTATAAATTCCCTGCCCGAGCCCTCCCTAGCCAGTTCATCCGCGCTCTCGTTACCCGCTATCCCCTGATGTCCCGGCACCCATGCCACCGTGACACCTGGTTATACTCCTATCTTGTTGAGCTCCTTCTTACATTCTCTTACTAAGGCGGATGTTACCGTTGCTTTTCCTAGTGCCTTCAGTGCTGCCTGACTGTCCGTATAGATCACTACCCTTCCAGTCTGCTGCGTTGTCTCCTTTATTATCTGTGCGCACCTCATTATTGCGCACACCTCTGCTTGGAAAACGCTGGCATACCTCCCAAGTGGGATAGATACTTTCTCACGCAGTTTGGGTATAACTATACCCGCTCCCGCTAACTTTGTTGATTTCCTTCTTGATCCATCTGTGTAGCAGTCCGTCATTGGGTGTTCAACTTCTACCTTCCAGTTGTCTCTCTCTCCTATGTGTATTTTATACTTTTTATCAAATATGGGTAAGGACCAAATTCTTGGCCAGCTTAACTCAGTCAATTAAATTTTCTATGAAAGTTTTCCGTTGTGACACGAAAATTAACCATACAATTCAATGGTTAATTTTTGTGTCACAACGGAACTTTGCTCACTTCTTCAGTTTGTAAGGCTAACTACCGACTAACCAGGCTGAGTACTGGCCAAGAATTTGGTCCTCACCCATATCTCCTGCCTCTTTATGAGGTCATTGTTGGCGATCAGCATCTATAGCTTCGATAGCGCCTCCTCCTGTATCAGCGCGTGCCTTTTGTCCACGCAGCTTCCTCTCCATTCTTTACATGTTTTCATCCTGTACCACTGTTCCATGGCCCTTTTCTCCACTTCAATTCGCATTGTCTTCATGCCTAGCAGTATTTCCATGGCCTGTGTCGGGTTGTTCTCATAGCCCCCGTCACCATCAGACACGCTAGTCTCTGCACCTTGTTTAGTTCCTTTTGATATTCTTTTGTACGAGCCCTATGCCACCAAACCACGGCTCCGTATAGCACCCTAGGTAGAATGATTGCCTTATAGATCCAATTGATCATTTCGGGTCTCAGTCCCCATCTTCTTCCCACTGCCCTTTTGCATTGGTATAGTGTTCTAATGGCTTTCGCCGATTGCTCCTTGATGTGGGTTTTATATCTGAGAGTGCTGTCCAGTGTCACTCCTAGATATTTCACCTCCTTTACCATTTCCAGTTTCTTCTGTTGTATCTCTATTGGTCTCATGTTCTCCTTCTTCCTTTTGTTGGTGAATAACACCAGCTTCGTTTTCGTTGAATTTAGATCCAGACCTCTCTCCCGGCACCATCCTAACACCTCTCTAAGACCTCTGTTCATTATGTCTGTATCTTGTTTCACCCCTTTTCGTTTGTGCACTTTATCCAGGGACACACTGTATATAACAGTGTAAAATCATGTTCGATAGGGTCAACCGTATTCATTGGTTTTTTTTAATCGTAAAAAATAAAAGGCATATGTTTAACGGACCACCAGATATAGTAAAATATAACGCCAAAAAATATTACTAACTAAGGTTGTAACTAAATATTTTTTCAAACATAAGCATATAGTTAGTAGACAGGTAAAAACTTGAAAAATAAACAATTTATCTAGATGGAGAGCCCATCTTGTAAAATAGAATTTACTCAAAAATTCAAGTATGGATATCCTGGAAAATGATATATTTGTAACCAATCAACAATTTTTGTGTTCCTGTGTCTCCTGGACAATTCTTTCTAATCTAAATTGTATAGGGTTTAAATCTACTAAACATGTGTTTTATTGGCAATGGTAAATCTATTTTATAGTTGGGCATCTCCTAAACATGCCAAGAGTCCAAATTATACTCAGTTTTCTAAGAATTGACAGTTCATTTCTGTCAAAGTTGATCAACCCACATAAATGTATACAATCTTGTTCAGATGTCTGGTGGTCACAAAAATCGGTACAAGAACGTGGGTCTCAGCGCGGACGAGCTGAGGCGCCGCCGGGAGGAGGAGGGCGTCCAACTGCGGAAACAGAAGAGAGAGCAACAGTTGTTCAAACGACGGAATGTCACCCTGCCGGGGCCGAATGCTCCAGATATTGCGTTACAGGTTTGTTGATATGAAGTACAAGTATCGGTACAAAAACGTGGGTCTCAGCGCGGACGAGCTGAGGCGCCGCCGGGAGGAGGAGGGCGTCCAACTGCGGAAACAGAAGAGAGAGCAACAGTTGTTCAAACGACGGAATGTCACCCTGCCGGGGCCGAATGCTCCAGATATTGCGTTACAGGTTTGTTGATATGAAGTACAAGTATCGGTACAAAAACGTGGGTCTCAGCGCGGACGAGCTGACGCGCCGCCGGGAGGAGGAGGGCGTCCAACTGCGGAAACAGAAGAGAGAGCAACAGTTGTTCAAACGACGGAATGTCACCCTGCCGGCGCCGAATGCTCCTGATATTGCGTTACAGGTTTGTTGATATCAATGTAGCATGAATTTATTAATCCGTTCAATTACTACTCTCTCTCCCTAATAAATTGGTGTCTGCTTACCATCAGGCAGACTGTTTGCTTGTTTGCCACCACCGTAGTATACTAGCTGTCCTCGCGGCTCAAGCCGTAGGTAATATAAAGAACGCTGGCGGAGCCGCGGAATGAAATATAGTAATACCCTAACCTAACCTAGTCTATCACCCGTTTTCGGCTCGACGTTGACTATTGGGACACCCTGTATAGTAAACAAATATTTTTTTCAAGAAAGTTAGGTATTTCATTATATTGTTACTTTTGGAGCGCCCGCATATTACAGCCACTAGTGCCCTCCACTAAAGCTGCAAACGCACAGAGAGCGGCGCGGCGCGGTGCGGTGCGGAGACGGCTTTGCGGTAAAGCGAATGCGGTCCGGAGGACGTTGCACCAAAATCCCGCCCGGTATTCGCGCGGGATAGCGGCGCGGAGGAGGCGGCGTGTGTGACAACAAGCGGTAATCGACAGTAGACAGATTCAGATGACGATGACGAGATTTTGCTCTTACTTGCCTTATGGCAAAACAAAAAGAAGAAATCTAAACGGACATCCGGGTCCATGAAATAAATAAAAAAAGAGGAATATTTGGAGTTCCATCATTTATGCCAAGAGTTGACTTCTTATAAAGATCGTTTTTACACTTATTTTCACATGAGTAAAAACAGTTTTAAAGAATTACACGACATCTTAAAACCAAAGATTGTTAAGCAGGGTACTAAGTTTCACAAGGCAAATAAATTTTACAGTTGTACTCATTGTTAAATTTAATAAAATCTGAACTGAAGTTGTAAAAAAATCGCTCTCAGCACGCCTCCGCGCCGCCTCCGCCAGTGCGCTCCGGTGCATTGACAACTTCCCGCCGCAAAACCGCCCCGCGCCGCCTCCGTGCCGCGCTCGCCTATTTGTGCACGCGTTTCTCCGCCTCGCTACGCTCGGCCGTCTATATGTCCTCTGCCGGCAACCCCTTACTTCCCGGCTTCTGTAGTAATGTACTATTATTCCAGGATGACATCAACATCTCCTTATCAGACGACATATCCCCCGCGATGGTCGCGGCCCTCTACAGCGACAACCCCCAGGAGCAAGTCATGGCCACACAGAAGTTCCGGAAACTCTTGAGTCGGGAGCCCAACCCGCCTATAGACGAAGTTATACGGACCGGAATCGTTCCGAAATTCGTTGAATTTCTCTCTAATAGTATTAACCCTACTTTGCAGGTAATCATTATTTTATACAAATAATTACTAATTTATATCGGTTTAATTTAATAAGACCTGAATGTTGGGCCGTAAACCTGGCGAAAGAGACACGAGATTGCATGTTAATCATGTTATGCAAATGAGTATAGTATGAGTGTCCAGGCGGACAATAATAATGCAGTTTTCTTCGACTAACACATTTATTGAAAACTAGCACGTAAAGTTAATATTATGAGAAAATAGCTTCGCGCGACATGCGCTTGATGCTGGTGAGGCTCGCCGACTGACGGTGCGCGAGCGCCGCCGCTTGATGTGTTCTCCTCTCGCGCCCCGACCCCCGCCGTCGCACAGTGAATCGAGTAGAACAAGCATATGGGACAAAATTATTTTAGTAGTTTTTTGAGCTTATACGAGCTCATTATGTATGAATATACATATACGTATAGTTTATGTACTTTGGTTCGTGACTTAGAGGGGTAGGGTGGGGGTTCAGAAAAAACAATATTATAAAAGTGAATGTACAATAATGAATTATATATTTTATTACATGTACACATAAAATACTAAATCTACTGTTGCAGTAATCTTTTAATCAACATCATTTTTAACATTATCATGCCATTACAAGGAAAAGTAAAACTAATTAGGAACTACATTTACATAGGATTCTTAAGTAGGTACATATAAATCAATTAGAGTTAATTACAGCGGTCATTTTATTAATTACTTTCACCGTCATCATCTTCATCCTGCGAATCATTAATTGACGTGTCATGATCATCTACACTAAACAAACTAGACACTACATCTACATTAGTTTCATTAACTCTAGGGGGTTTCAACAATGCTAAAACATCAGAAGACAACGAGTTTACTCTTTGCCTTGGTACATTTCTAAAACTATTAATTAAAGGGTCAGATGTAATCAACAGCATATTCATTAAATCTCTATTCGTGGCTTGACGAGATCGTTTTTGTGTGTGATGTTCCCTAAATCGTCTGCAATCTTTGTTTCGAGCTTCTTGTGCTTCCTCGGATAACTGTCCAATCGGCAATAGTGCTGATCGGATAATGTCGCTACTGTGAATCAATAATTTGTGTACTGTAACAGGCATGTAATACCACGAATAGAGATTTAAATAATGTTTTCTTATATCCCGTGTCAAATTTTCAAACGCTTCTAAATTTATTTCATAGCCCGATGATAGAACTCGAAGTATTATATCAATTTTTTTAATGAGTGATACATCTAACCCTGTAATTGCAGCACTAAGCTCCGGGTTTTCAAAAAATCTTCTAGCTGTATTTCCATCATTAGTATTACCAAAGCCTGGTTTTGGTTTATCAACGATCAGTCCCATTTCCGTTTTAAATCTAGTTTGAATTCCTAGTGAGCGTTTCTTTACATTCGCTTTATCGGCTTCTCCTCTTAAGTTGCCACTTTTTTACTTCAAGGCGATAGCTTATGTGAAGTAAACACTCAAAACATCTAATCCAAGCATGGAGAGTTGATAAACCAAAACCAAGATTATCATTATTTGCAATATATTCCCTAGATTCATCATTCATAACTTTTGGAGTAGCTCCACAAATGAAACATTTTTGAGCAGAAGAAGTTTCGGTCATAGTATTGCAAATTTTTCCGTCAACCATGGTAAAAAGCATAATGTGTTCAACAGAAACTTCCCTTCCCATCACCTTGCATAATGTTGGCAATAAAGCGTTTATCTCTTCCAAGACTCGATTTGTTTCGGCAATAGTCAATTCTTTTGTTTCCTTGGAAAAAATAAACTTTATTGGACGACAATATGCAGTAGATGACGGGCGTGGATTCTGCCAAACGACATTATCAGCATCATCCCGTAATTGAAGCGGAACGAACGAATATACAAACAAAAATTCATCAGTGTCATTACTATTCGTAAACTTTTGTTTGTATGTACTATGACCGGAACTTCCATCGCAACCCCATTTACTAATTAGTTTGAATGATGAACAAGGGGACACTAAATTATCTAAAACATCTTCCAGTGATAAAACCAAACGTTCAGCGGTTTTATCTAAAACTGCCTGAACGTTGATTTCAGCACGCGTTTCATTAATCAAAAAGCTATCTTCAGGAGGATAACATGCAACTTTAGCCTTTTTTAAACAATACAATGATGGAAATACGGTATGCCCTACCTTACTAGTCGACTGCCTTATGATGTTGTATGTGCATGTAGTCAATTTGCTATCTATATAGCACGCCAAAGCTTCTTCATTCGTCAAACATCTAGCGTTTTCTTTGCATGACTTGGTGTTTTCTTTGTTGCCTGAGGTGTCGCCGCTCTTGTTATCTTCAATTATGTTCTTCATTCTTCTAGCCACTTCCTTGGAGCCCGATTGACGTGACGAAATTTCTGCTGCAAACAATAACTCCTCGGAACTTGTAGATTGAACTAAATTCTCTACTCGTCGTCGTTTAGTCTTCAGGCTAGAGTCCGAGAATTCCTTCTGGGGCCTTCCAGGGCCTGCTACAGCTTCAGTGGATGATGACGGCATCGTCGTACGTCTATGAACTTCAAACTTGATAGGTTCACCATGAAGCCAGTCAGAGTTCTCGAGAAATCGCTGTCTACATTTACCAGCAGCATCCCACTTCTGAGCTATCCTGGATGAAAATTGGGATATCTTTACCTTAATTTGTCTCTGGGAGTCCTCGGTTATTCCACTTAAATCATGCTCAGATGATATAAATGTATATATTTCGTTGTTTCTCGCTTCCTTCAAATGTCTCTGCCATACATCGAAGAAATTGACTTTTGAAATGCAAAAATCGAATTCTGAAAGAAAAAATAAAAAAAATAGTTGTACTCAAAAGTTGGATAGGGAGTTTATTAAATATGACGGTTTATAGTTATAAGTATATTATATATAAATTTCACAGAGTACCTAGTCTAGCCATAAGTTCTGTTACTGGCAGTTAACAATGATTTTAAGAAAAATAATAATTCGAATTTCGAATGTTGTGTTTTGACGTAAGTACTTGGATGTTTTTGCCACCATTTATATACAATATAATATTAAAATAAGTAAATTAATAATGGAGTGGGGTGTCAAAGAAAATAGAATTGCTGTGATTGCTCTGCATAAGGTAGGAATGGAGCCGTCCCACATTTTTGAGACACTAAAAAAGTTAGAGATCAGTCGAATGTTTGTGTATCGTACCATTCAAAGATACACCAAAACGTCCTCTGTCGATGACAGTAAAAGATCTGGCCGACCACGTACTGTTAGAACAAAACAAGCCGTTAATGCTGTAAGGGCCAGAATTCGCCGAAATCCCATAAGAAAACAGAAGATCCTTTCTAAGGAAATGAAAATACCACCTAGGACACTTTCGCGTATAATCAAAGATGACTTGAGTCTTGCAGCTTACCGACGATATACAGGACATATGTTAAATCAGTCACTAAAGGACAAGAGAGTTGAAAGATCAAAAAGCCTTTTATCTCGATACGCACATTGGAAATATAAAAATATTCTTTTCACGGATGAAAAAATTTTTACTATCGAGCAGCACTACAACAAACAAAATGATAAAGTGTACGCACACAACTCTCGAGAAGCTAAAGAGATAGTTGGAAGGATTCAGCGAGCCTTTCCCGCTTACGTCATGGTTTGGTGGGGTGTGTCGTATCAAGGCGTCTCTGAGATCCATTTTTGCGAAAAAGGAGTGAAAATTTCAGCTAAAGTGTATCAGGACACGATTTTAGAAACAGTAGTTAAACCACTAAACGACACAATGTTCAAAAATGTACACTGGACCTTTCAGCAGGACTCAGCCCCGGGTCATAAAGCTCGCACCACCCAGATTTGGCTGCAAAGGAATGTTCCGGACTTCATCAAGGCAGATGATTGGCCCTCTTCCAGTCCCGACTTAAATCCCCTGGACTATAAATTGTGGTCAGTGTTAGAGGACATGGTCTGCTCTAAACGCCATGCCAATATCGATTCTCTAAAAAAATCTTTGAAGGTAGCAGTGGCAAATTTCCCAATGGATACAGTGCGTGAATCTATAGACGTGTGGCCGGATCGTTTGAGGGCGTGTATTAAAGCTAAAGGCGGGCATTTTGAATAAAAAATATATTGTTTAGAAACCTTATTAACTTACCTATAAATAAACATTTACTTATGGTAAATTAATTACATCCTTTTAAAAATATGTTTCATTTCATTTGTAACAGAACTTATGGCTAGACTAGGTAGACAGATGCCGACATGTAATTTCTTGACCATGAAAGTCAAAGTTAGGGTAAAATTCCGATGATTATTCGGAAACATGTTGATGTTTTACAAAATACAATGAATATGTTTATAATCAATATATGTCTAAAAATACTACTTACCCTCCAAATTGGAATCCATAATAATGAAATAAACACAAATAACTTGGAAATGCACACAATTATTTTTAAGCCAAGAGCAATTACGCAAATGAATGCATAGTAAATTTGCACTCATCCTATATAGTCACCTTAATTACTCATGTAAGGGGGGGTTGCAGGAAAAAATAACACGTGGGACTCTTAATGTATACTCATTAGTAATGACCTACCATAATGAGTTTTTGGATATTTGATAAGGGTTTTTGTCCCATTTGCATGTTCTACTCGATTCACAGTGCGTCGTCCGGTGCCCGCGCGTACATCGTCCCGGCGTTGAAAGACTGGCTTTCAACAATAAATTGCAGAGATTCTTTGTGTTGCCTTTCGCGGGTCTAGGAGGTCTAGTCAACCCTTCGACAACCTGCAATTATAGTCGTTGCGGTGGAGTTTGCCCGATAGAATAAAATTGTCGATTTTTTCAAATGTATCTTCTTCTTGTACGTCTTCAGGTTTGATTTTAGTTCCTATCTACAGAATTCAGGATATTTGTTGCCCTTAATGGGTAGGTGAACCATTCTTCCCTTCGACAACGTCTGTAGTAGGAACAATACACATTTTGTTGATGGCTCTTCTTATTGTGCCCCGATTGGTGATTACATCAGCGACTCGGCTGACGCCATCTTTCCCCGGATATAGATGGCTGATGCGTGCTAAGCGCCACTGAAGAGGAGGTAGTTGCTCTTCCTTCAAAATGACGAGGTCCCCGACACGAAGCTCTCGCTGCCGCGTCTTCCACTTCGTACGCTGTTGGAGCTTGCAATGAATTCTCGTCGCCATCTCTCCCAGAAGTGTTGCCTCAGCTGCTCTATGCGTTCGTATCTGTTGGGGTACTTTGTCGTAATAGGTCGGGACGGCACCGAAGTAAGAGGCCGCCCGCAAAGAAAGTGCCCTGGAGTCAAAGGAGTTGGGTCAGTGGGGTCCGACGAAAGAGGTGTTAGGGGTCGTGAATTTAAAATAGCTTCGACTTGTGTAAACAGCGTTGCTAGCAAACTCCTCAAACGTCAGGGAAGCCCCCCCGGCAATACGTCGAAGATGGTACTTAGCCGACTTAACACCGGCTTCCCAGATACCTCCGAAATGGGGAGAATAGGCTGGACTAAACATGAATTTAATTCCTTCCTCATTAGCAAAGTTAGTTATTGACTGGCGACTGGACTTAATCAATTTACCCAGTTCATTGTTTGCACCTTTGAAGTTTGAACCATTATCACAAAAAATTGTTGAAGGCCTACTTCTACGAGACACAAACCGTCGCAGAGCAAGAATGAATGCCTCCGTACTAAGGTCACTCACCAGTTCAAGATGCACTGCCTTGGACGTGAGACACACGAACAGGCATAAGTAACATTTTGAAGTGCGGCTGCCTTTTCCTTTCTTACTAGAGATCAAAAATGGACCAGCCATATCGACGCCGCAAGTATAAAAAGCATATGGAGAGTTTACTTATTCAGCAGGCACCTATACATCCTGACGCTTGAAAGGAAGAATTTATTACTAAATAGAAATAAGCACTTGCTATTGCGTGCAGCTAATAGTCTTGTCTTTTAGGCAAGCTAGATTAGGAATTAAACCTAACGCTTTAAGATGCAAGAAAGCCTTCACACAAGTCGAAGCCAAATTATTAAAAAGAGGATCGGAACAAAGGAATGGTACTTCCCTCGGGTTAGACCTGCAGGCAACCACGTAGATCCTTGAGGCCCCAGTACTCAAAAAAAACCGCAGTAAATCCTTTGTTCTCCTGAGTCGGTGAGTCGGCGAGCCGGTAAAATCCCGTTATCTTAACGGTTAGAATGGCAGCTTGAACTTGAACGTTAATTTGCAGTATCTTCCAACGGTCGCCAATATTGTCCAGGCGGACAATAATAATGCAGTTTTCTTCGACTAACACATTTATTGAAAACTAGCACATAAAGTTAATATTATGAGAAAATAGCTTCGCGCGACATGCGCTTGATGCTGGTGAGGCTCGCCGACTGACGGTGCGCGAGCGCCGCCGCTTGATCTGTTCTCCTCTCGCGCCCCGACCCCCGCCATCGTCCGGTGCCCGCGCGTACATGAGTATGTGCAAACAATACTGATATCACTACATAGTATAAAACAAAGTCGCTTCCCGCTGTCTGTCCCTATGTATGCTTAGATCTTTAAAACTACGCAACGGATTTTGATGCGATTTTTTTATAGATAGAGTGATTCAAGAGGAAGGTTTACATATGTATAATATAGTATCCTTGCGAAGCCGGGGCGGGTCGCTAGTATCGGTATAAAATACGTAACTGTTGTTGGAAAAATGACTGGCAATTTTAATACCTAGTACCTAGTAATTGTAATATGTATAGAAGGCCCACTGTCTAGTGTCCATTTCTCGCATGCGAAGTAACTCGTGCTGTTTCAGGCTATCTAATTGACAGTTTTTCCTACTACCTACCTAAACAGCCCGAAGGGTTGAACTTGCGGTGGTTTTGCACTTATTCGCGTGTGATTTGACATGTAATACTAAATTATTATGAATAAAATATGATTATGATTATGATTAGTGTACGTAGTATGACTAGTATGCTTTGCTTAGTGATTTTGTTTGTCCAGTTTGAAGCGGCATGGGCGCTGACGAACATCGCATCAGGATCGGCGGAGCAGACGCGCATAGTGGTCGAGAGCGGCGCGGTGGGGGTACTGGTCGGGCTAGTGGGCTCGGGGGCGAGTGAGGACGTGCGTGAACAGGCCGTGTGGGCGCTGGGCAACGTGGCCGGGGACTCGCCGCGCTGTCGCGACACCGTGCTGGCGGCCGGCGTGCTCCCGCCGCTCGTCGAGTGAGTGGCTGTATAAATGCGAAGTAACACTGTCCCTCTGTCGGTTATCCTTATCAGCTTATCACGTTTAAAGCGCTAAGTAACACTGTCCCTCTGTCTATTATCCTTATCAGCTTATCACGCTTAAACTGCTGAACAAATTTCGATGGAGATAGTTTGAATTCCGGGACCGTCCCCCATATATAAGATAATTATTATCCCTTAGATAGTATAAGATTGTTTATCCCGGCAATCATCAATTTTGGGGCTGAAATGGGGGGCGCAAGTTTGTAGGCGCGATATAAACGAGTTCACGCAGTTTATAGTACATTATTGCAGCGGCCGGGAAGTAGCAATTCGTGGACGAGTTGATTGTTGTTGAGTTGAAGCAAAGCTGAATCCGACAATAGAGACGAATCCACGAATTGCCGTTCCCACCATGGCAGATAGTGCTTTTCTCCAAAAATGTGAGGAAATCAAATAATAAAAATATTGTTCTAAGTGTTCTAATAAGAGAGAGACGGATAGTGCGAGAAAAATCGACTATCCGTCTCTCTCTCATTAGAAAACGTAGAAAGATAGGTATAAATGGGCGTAATTTGTCACAGCAACTTGCAATAGTTGGAAAGAGACAGCCGTACACTACTAACCAGTAACTATAGCAAGTTGTTGTGACAAATTGCAAGGTCTTTAAACGTACGAGCACTTGGCTGTTTGTAGTGATTTGTCTTAGTCAAAGAAATATACTTAAAAGGTAAAAAGTATACAGTACAGGAATTTTATACACTTTTCGGCTGCTAAAACTGTACAGTAATAACTTTTAACTTTTTTAATTTGCGTTCTACAGTTACGATGAACTTCACGTACAATTTTTACTACAGTAGGGCGAACATAACATATTGCAGAACAAAATATTTAAATACTTCATGCAAATAATTCCACATTTACGCCCATAAATAAATAGATGGCTTATATAATGTGGATTATATACCTATCAATGTATGTATGACACTTTATTACAAATAAGGAAAACATTCACGAAAGAAAACAACAAAATACAACTTGAAGGTACATTTATCGAACTGAGGGAAACCAACACCCAGTATTAGTTGGTGCAACAAACAATACTAATGAAACTGCATTTGTTTCAGAATTTTGAATAAATACACCAGACTATCAATGACTAGGAATGCTGTATGGACACTGTCGAATCTCTGTAGAGGCAAGAATCCCCCGACCAACTTTGATGCTGTGGCTCCAGGTATGTTAGGCAAATTGTGCACCAATTAAAAGAAATATAGAAATTCAAAGGGGTCTGATAGGTAAATTACTCTATTTTTTAATGTGTTGTAACATCACAAGCTACAATACTCATTATCGCCACTGGCGAAAGTCAATATGAAAATCTTGTTTTCGGTTTTTTGAATTGTTGGCTCACTGGTGTTTGCACTTCAATCAAATGTGTAGTGTATACCCATGCCGTGATCTCTTACATTATGTATCTAGTATATGATTGTCTAGTTCCCATAGTACAGTCTAGGACAGCGGTCAGCAACCATTTGGCAAGGGCCACATAGTCATATTTTTTAATGTGTTTTCATGTGACTCACTGGCCACGGGTTGCCGAACGGCAAGTTAAGGGCGGGTTGCACCACAACCACACCGTCTGAAATCGTAAGCAGAGTTCGTTAAAATCTGTATCTATGGTGTTGTCAAACTTTACAGGTTTCTATGGAATGATAGCAGCGGGCGCCATGATTAACGTTGATAGATCTGTGATCGTAAGTTGGTGCAACCCGCTTTAAAGTCGACATTTGGACGGTGCCCCTAATATTTATTATCTGTGCTAGGAATCCCAGTGTTGGCGCGACTGCTACACCATACGGACGCAGACGTACTGAGCGACGCATGCTGGGCGCTGTCCTACCTGTCCGACGGTCCCAACGAGAAGATACAGGCGGTCATCGACGCCGGCGTCTGTCGGCGGCTCGTCGAGCTACTACAGTGAGTGACTATTGACTTGCGTGTCGGGCATCCCAGTGTTGGCGCGACTGCTACACCACACGGACGCGGACGTACTGAGCGACGCATGCTGGGCGCTGTCATACCTGTCCGACGGTCCCAACGAGAAGATACAGGCGGTCATCGACGCCGGCGTCTGTCGGCGGCTCGTCGAGCTACTACAGTGAGTGACTATTGACTTGCGTGTCGGGCAGCCCAGTGTTGGCGCGACTGCTACACCACACCGACGCGGACGTACTGAGCGACGCATGCTGGGCGCTGTCCTACCTGTCCGACGGTCCCAACGAGAAGATACAGGCGGTCATCGACGCCGGCGTCTGTCGGCGGCTCGTCGAACTACTACAGTGAGTGTCTATTGACTTGCGTGTCGGGCATCCCAGTGTTGGCGCGACTGCTACACCACACGGACGCGGACGTACTGAGCGACGCATGCTGGGCGCTGTCCTACCTGTCCGACGGTCCCAACGAGAAGATACAGGCGGTCATCGACGCCGGCGTCTGTCGGGGGCTCGTCGAGCTACTACAGTGAGTGACTATTGACTTGCGTGTCGGGCATCCCAGTGTTGGCGCGACTGCTACACCACACGGACGCGGCCGTACTGAGCGACGCATGCTGGGCGCTGTCCTACCTGTCCGACGGTCCCAACGAGAAGATACAGGCGGTCATCGACGCCGGCGTCTGTCGGCGGCTCGTCGAGCTACTACAGTGAGTGACTATTGACTTGCGTGTCGGGCATCCCAGTGTTGGCGCGACTGCTACACCACACGGACGCGGACGTACTGAGCGAAGCATGCTGGGCGCTGTCCTACCTGTCCGACGGTCCCAACGAGAAGATACAGGCGGTCATCGACGCCGGCGTCTGTCGGCGGCTCGTCGAGCTACTACAGTGAGTGACTATTGACTTGCGTGTCGGGCATCCCAGTGTTGGCGCGACTGCTACACCACACGGACGCGGACGTACTGAGCGAAGCATGCTGGGCGCTGTCCTACCTGTCCGACGGTCCCAACGAGAAGATACAGGCGGTCATCGACGCCGGCGTCCGTCGGCGGCTCGTCGAGCTACTACAGTGAGTGACTATTGACTTGCGTGTCGGGCAGCCCAGTGTTGGCGCGACTGCTACACCACACCGACGCGGACGTACTGAGCGACGCATGCTGGGCGCTGTCCTACCTGTCCGACGGTCCCAACGAGAAGATACAGGCGGTCATCGACGCCGGCGTCTGTCGGCGGCTCGTCGAGCTACTACAGTGAGTGACTATTGACTTGCGTGTCGGGCATCCCAGTGTTGGCGCGACTGCTACACCACACGGACGCGGACGTACTGAGCGAAGCATGCTGGGCGCTGTCCTACCTGTCCGACGGTCCCAACGAGAAGATACAGGCGGTCATCGACGCCGGCGTCTGTCGGCGGCTCGTCGAGCTACTACAGTGAGTGACTATTGACTTGCATGTCGGGCAGCCCAGTGTTGGCGCGACTGCTACACCACACCGACGCGGACGTACTGAGCGACGCATGCTGGGCGCTGTCCTACCTGTCCGACGGTCCCAACGAGAAGATACAGGCGGTCATCGACGCCTGCGTCTGTCGGCGGCTCGTCGAGCTACTACAGTGAGTGCCTATTGACTTGTGTGTCGGGCATCCCAGTGTTGGCGCGACTGCTACACCACACGGACGCGGACGTACTGAGCGACGCATGCTGGGCGCTGTCCTACCTGTCCGACGGTCCCAACGAGAAGATACAGGCGGTCATCGACGCCGGCGTCTGTCGGCGGCTCGTCGAGCTACTACAGTGAGTGACTATTGACTTGCGTGTCGGGCATCCCAGTGTTGGCGCGACTGCTACACCACACGGACGCGGACGTACTGAGCGACGCATGCTGGGCGCTGTCCTACCTGTCCGACGGTCCCAACGAGAAGATACAGGCGGTCATCGACGCCGGCGTCTGTCGGCGGCTCGTCGAGCTACTACAGTGAGTGACTATTGACTTGCGTGTCGGGCATCCCAGTGTTGGCGCGACTGCTACACCACACGGACGCGGACGTACTGAGCGAAGCATGCTGGGCGCTGTCCTACCTGTCCGACGGTCCCAACGAGAAGATACAGGCGGTCATCGACGCCGGCGTCTGTCGGCGGCTCGTCGAGCTACTACAGTGAGTGACTATTGACTTGCGTGTCGGGCAGCCCAGTGTTGGCGCGACTGCTACACCACACCGACGCGGACGTACTGAGCGACGCATGCTGGGCGCTGTCCTACCTGTCCGACGGTCCCAACGAGAAGATACAGGCGGTCATCGACGCCTGCGTCTGTCGGCGGCTCGTCGAGCTACTACAGTGAGTGCCTATTGACTTGTGTGTCGGGCATCCCAGTGTTGGCGCGACTGCTACACCACACGGACGCGGACGCACTGTGAATCGAGTAGAACATGCAAATGGGACAAAAACCCTTATCAAATATCCAAAAACTCATTATGGTAGGTCATTACTAATGAGTATACATTAAGAGTCCCACGTGTTATTTTTTCCTGCAACCCCCCCTTACATGAGTAATTAAGGTGACTATATAGGATGAGTGCAAATTTACTATGCATTCATTTGCGTAATTGCTCTTGGCTTAAAAATAATTGTGTGCATTTCCAAGTTATTTGTGTTTATTTCATTATTATGGATTCCAATTTGGAGGGTAAGTAGTATTTTTAGACATATATTGATTATAAAAATATTCATTGTATTTTGTAAAACATCAACATGTTTCCGAATAATCATTGGAATTTTACCCTAACTTTGACTTTCATGGTCAAGAAATTACATGTCGGCATCTGTCTACTCTGTGAAATTTATATATAATATACTTATAACTATAAACCGTCATATTTAATAAACTCCCTATCCAACTTTTGAGTACAACTATTTTTTCTTTCAGAATTCGATTTTTGCATTTCAAAAGTCAATTTCTTCGATGTATGGCGTTTGAAGGAAGCGAGAAACAACGAAATATATACATTTATATC
Organism: Epinotia bilunana; assembly: GCA_947049275.1. NCBI lineage: Eukaryota > Metazoa > Arthropoda > Insecta > Lepidoptera > Tortricidae > Epinotia > Epinotia bilunana. The sequence continues at coordinate 14,961,313 of OX346257.1, forward strand.
ATCTGAGCATGATTTAAGTGGAATAACCGAGGACTCCCAGAGACAAATTAAGGTAAAGATATCCCAATTTTCATCCAGGATAGCTCAGAAGTGGGATGCTGCTGGTAAATGTAGACAGCGATTTCTCGAGAAGAACTCTGACTGGCTTCATGGTGAACCTATCAAGTTTGAAGTTCATAGACGTACGACGATGCCGTCATCATCCACTGAAGCTGTAGCAGGCCCTGGAAGGCCCCAGAAGGAATTCTCGGACTCTAGCCTGAAGACTAAACGACGACGAGTAGAGAATTTAGTTCAATCTACAAGTTCCGAGGAGTTATTGTTTGCAGCAGAAATTTCGTCACGTCAATCGGGCTCCAAGGAAGTGGCTAGAAGAATGAAGAACATAATTGAAGATAACAAGAGCGGCGACACCTCAGGCAACAAAGAAAACACCAAGTCATGCAAAGAAAACGCTAGATGTTTGACGAATGAAGAAGCTTTGGCGTGTTATATAGATAGCAAATTGACTACATGCACATACAACATCATAAGGCAGTCGACTAGTAAGGTAGGGCATACCGTATTTCCATCATTGTATTGTTTAAAAAAGGCTAAAGTTGCATGTTATCCTCCTGAAGATAGCTTTTTGATTAATGAAACGCGTGCTGAAATCAACGTTCAGGCAGTTTTAGATAAAACCGCTGAACGTTTGGTTTTATCACTGGAAGATGTTTTAGATAATTTAGTGTCCCCTTGTTCATCATTCAAACTAATTAGTAAATGGGGTTGCGATGGAAGTTCCGGTCATAGTACATACAAACAAAATTTTACGAATAGTAATGAAACTGATGAATTTTTGTTTGTATATTCGTTCGTTCCGCTTCAATTACGGGATGATGCTGATAATGTCGTTTGGCAGAATCCACGCCCGTCATCTACTGCATATTGTCGTCCAATAAAGTTTATTTTTTCCAAGGAAACAAAAGAATTGACTATTGCCGAAACAAATCGAGTCTTGGAAGAGATAAACGCTTTATTGCCAACATTATGCAAGGTGATGGGAAGGGAAGTTTCTGTTGAACACATTATGCTTTTTACCATGGTTGACGGAAAAATTTGCAATACTATGACCGAAACTTCTTCTGCTCAAAAATGTTTCATTTGTGGAGCTACTCCAAAAGTTATGAATGATGAATCTAGGGAATATATTGCAAATAATGATAATCTTGGTTTTGGTTTATCAACTCTCCATGCTTGGATTAGATGTTTTGAGTGTTTACTTCACATAAGCTATCGCCTTGAAGTAAAAAAGTGGCAACTTAGAGGAGAAGCCGATAAAGCGAATGTAAAGAAACGCTCACTAGAAATTCAAACTAGATTTAAAACGGAAATGGGACTGATCGTTGATAAACCAAAACCAGGCTTTGGTAATACTAATGATGGAAATACAGCTTGAAGATTTTTTGAAAACCTGGAGCTTAGTGCTGCAATTACAGGGTTAGATGTATCACTCATTAAAAAATTTGATATAATACTTCGAGTTCTATCATCGGGCTATGAAATAAATTTAGAAGCGTTTGAAAATTTGACACGGGATATAAGAAAACATTATTTAAATCTCTATTCGTGGTATTACATGCCTGTTACAGTACACAAATTATTGATTCACAGTAGCGACATTATCCGATCAGCACTATTGCCGATTGGACAGTTATCCGAGGAAGCACAAGAAGCTCGAAACAAAGATTGCAGACGATTTAGGGAACATCACACACAAAAACGATCTCGTCAAGCTACGAATAGAGATTTAATGAATATGCTGTTGATTACATCTGACCCTTTAATTAATAGTTTTAGAAATGTACCAAGGCAAAGAGTAAACTCGTTGTCTTCTGATGTTTTAGCATTGTTGAAACCCCCTAGAGTTAATGAAACTAATGTAGATGTAGTGTCTAGTTTGTTTAGTGTAGATGATCATGACACGTCAATTAATGATTCGCAGGATGAAGATGATGACGGTGAAAGTAATTAATAAAATGACCGCTGTAATTAACTCTAATTGATTTATATGTACCTACTTAAGAATCCTATGTAAATGTAGTTCCTAATTAGTTTTACTTTTCCTTGTAATGGCATGATAATGTTAAAAATGATGTTGATTAAAAGATTACTGCAACAGTAGATTTAGTATTTTATGTGTACATGTAATAAAATATATAATTCATTATTGTACATTCACTTTTATAATATTGTTTTTTCTGAACCCCCACCCTACCCCTCTAAGTCACGAACCAAAGTACATAAACTATACGTATATGTATATTCATACATAATGAGCTCGTATAAGCTCAAAAAACTACTAAAATAATTTTGTCCCATATGCTTGTTCTACTCGATTCACTGTGGGACGTACTGAGCGACGCATGCTGGGCGCTGTCCTACCTGTCCGACGGTCCCAACGAGAAGATACAGGCGGTCATCGACGCCGGCGTCTGTCGGCGGCTCGTTGAGCTACTACAGTGAGTGACTATTGACTTGCGTGTCGGGCATCCCAGTGTTGGCGCGACTGCTACACCACACGGACGCGGACGTACTGAGCGACGCATGCTGGGCGCTGTCCTACCTGTCCGACGGTCCCAACGAGAAGATACAGGCGGTCATCGACGCCGGCGTCTGTCGGGGGCTCGTCGAGCTACAACAGTGAGTGACTGTTGACTTGCGTGTCGGGCATCCCAGTGTTGGCGCGACTGCTACACCACACGGACGCGGACGTACTGAGCGACGCATGCTGGGCGCTGTCCTACCTGTCCGACGGTCCCAACGAGAAGATACAGGCGGTCATCGACGCCGGCGTCTGTCGGCGGCTCGTCGAGCTACTACAGTGAGTGACTATTGACTTGCGTGTCGGGCATCCCAGTGTTGGCGCGACTGCTACACGACACGGACGCGGACGTACTGAGCGACGCATGCTGGGCGCTGTCCTACCTGTCCGACGGCCCCAACGAGAAGATACAGGCGGTCATCGACGCCGGCGTCTGTCGGCGGCTCGTCGAGCTACTACAGTGAGTGACTATTGACTTGCGTGTCGGGCATCCCAGTGTTGGCGCGACTGCTACACGACACGGACGCGGACGTACTGAGCGACGCATGCTGGGCGCTGTCCTACCTGTCCGACGGCCCCAACGAGAAGATACAGGCGGTCATCGACGCCGGCGTCTGTCGGCGGCTCGTCGAGCTACTACAGTGAGTGACTATTGACTTGCGTGTCGGGCATCCCAGTGTTGGCGCGACTGCTACACCACACGGACGCGGACGTACTGAGCGACGCATGCTGGGCGCTGTCCTACCTGTCCGACGGTCCCAACGAGAAGATACAGGCGGTCATCGACGTCGGCGTCTGTCGGCGGCTCGTCGAGCTACTACAGTGAGAGACTATTGACTTGCTTGTCGGGCATCCCAGTGTTGGCGCGACTGCTACACCACACGGACGCGGACGTACTGAGCGACGCATGCTGGGCGCTGTCCTACCTGTCCGACGGTCCCAACGAGAAGATACAGGCGGTCATCGACGCCGGCGTCTGTCGGCGGCTCGTCGAGCTACTACAGTGAGTGACTATTGACTTGCGTGTCGGGCATCCCAGTGTTGGCGCGACTGCTACACCACACGGACGCGGACGTACTGAGCGACGCATGCTGGGCGCTGTCCTACCTGTCCGACGGTCCCAACGAGAAGATACAGGCGGTCATCGACGCCGGCGTCTGTCGGCGGCTCGTCGAGCTACTACAGTGAGTGACTATTGACTTGCGTGTCGGGCATCCCAGTGTTGGCGCGACTGCTACACCACACGGACGCGGACGTACTGAGCGACGCATGCTGGGCGCTGTCCTACCTGTCCGACGGTCCCAACGAGAAGATACAGGCGGTCATCGACGCCGGCGTCTGTCGGCGGCTCGTCGAGCTACTACATCGAGTGCCTATTGACTTGTGTGTCGGGCATCCCAGTGTTGGCGCGACTGCTACACCACACGGACGCGGAAGTACTGAGCGACGCATGCTGGGCGCTGTCCTACCTGTCCGACGGTCCCAACGAGAAGATACAGGCGGTCATCAACGCCGGCGTCTGTCGGCGGCTCGTCGACCTACTACAGTGAGTGACTATTGACTTGCGTGTCGGGCATCCCAGTGTTGGCGCGACTGCTACACCACACGGACGCGGACGTACTGAGCGACGCATGCTGGGCGCTGTCCTACCTGTCCGACGGTCCCAACGAGAAGATACAGGCGGTCATCGACGCCGGCGTCTGTCGGCGGCTCGTCGAGCTACTGCAGTAACTATTTATTTATTTTTTGTTTGATGGCGAGACGCGCTCATTTACTATAACTATTGCAACTTAACCTAATTTGCGTAAATGTATCAACATAAACACTATAACTGCGATGTGTCACGGAACTTCGTGGTGTCGTGCCCCGCGTATTACAGAGAACGCAGAAAAACCCGCGGGATAAAAAATAGACTAGGATCATCCAGTTCCAGAATGTCCATTAAACCAACTTACAAAGCTACAATCTCACAGACACTTCCTCTTTATATTTGTATAGATAATTACTAGGCGGAATTGGAACCCACTGGCTCCGAAAACTACCTCTCGAAATACGCTTTTGACGTAAACATTACTGGAAATGGCGGATGTGGATGCTGTTGTTGAAATTTGTTGCTGGTAATATCATGAAAACATTAGCCCCATATTGACCTTGTAACTGAACAGTTGCACTTTAATGTTATTACTATTAAAGTATTATGCTAATCTTAATTGCCAATCAATGATTATGTAAGTGCTATGTAACAGAATATTTGCTAAGTTAATACTCGTCCTGTTTTGGATGATCAAGTTAATCATAGTTAATATAGACTATGACGACATATGCAAAAAGGTATCAACCCCTTCGTCCCCGATCGTTAAATCGAGGCCCTAAGCTGATTTAAAGAATTAAAACATTTTAATATTAATATGATTATGAATAATTAATTTTACGTTAGTATATGTAGCCTGACAAGTTCCTATTTAGTCCTGATATAGTGTCGCTACAAACAGTTTACATATGGCAATAATACGTGTACGTCGTGAATAGTCGGGACAGTGTGTATTGGCATCGTGCAAGAACGAGTGAGATATACAATGATGTACTTGTAGATTGTGAAACTATGTTTCCAGGTAATCGGAAGAGCATGTCTAGTTGATAATGAAATATGAATAATTACCTATCCGTCAAAATCCGATTCTAAATATTTTGTCCCTTGCTTCTTTTTAACCCTCGACGCAAAGAGAGGGGTGTTATAAGTTTAACGTGTCTGTGTATCTGTCTGTGGTATCATAGCTCCCAAACGGATGGACCGATTTGAATGCGGATTTTTTAATTCGAAAGCTGTTGTGAGTGAGTGTTCTTAGCCATGTTTCATGAGAATCTGTTAAGCCGTTTTTGAGATATTGGACTTTGAAATGAAAATGTCGGGGGTTTTTCAACTTTTCTAAGTTGTAGTTATATTTCGTCTAAATAACTTTCCCCCCAAACCGCAATATCCGAACGCTCCTTCAATATGGACCACACTGTGCAATACAAACCCCGGGGTTTTCGGTGCGGGAATGAATGACATTAGCTAAAGAATAGGTATTGACTTAAGAAACAGAATGTACTTACCTACTAAATAATTAATTGAATAAAAATATACTTAAGTAATAAAAAAAACATACGTTCATATTCTATATCTTCTCGCACTGACAATGCTTTTCCGTAGAGCGTGAATGTTTTTTTTTATCGACCGTCTCGATATCGATGTTTATATATAATGCAAAAATACGATTGAATTTTCGCCTTTTAAATCTTTGCTCAATCTCAATGAAAACTTCTTGATGAAAAATAAGTAGATAACCTCATTGGTGAAGCGATAGCCTTAGATAAATGATGATTATTATTTTATTATTATTATTCTCTCGTAAGGCTTGGTAGAAATGCTAAAGTACCTACTACTTAAGTTAAAGTAAAATTGTATGGTTTGTTTACAATTCGCAGGAAGGTATTTATTCATTAGGCACAATATGATATTTTGTCAGAATAATCTATCTGTTTATCTCTATTCTTTCTCAAGTTATTCCCGCACCGAAAACCCCGGGGTTTGCAATAGCACTACAAACGCCTTGAATGAGAAAGAAAATAATAATTTAATAATTAATATACATATTTAGTACAGTACGATTACTGTTAGTTAAGACCTGACAGATGGATTGCCTTCATTTAATTTTCAACTTTAATTTCATATAGATAAAGCATTTTTCAGAATACTGTTACCCACATCTACCGATTTAGTAATAACTATTTTATTTGTATAAGATTAAAGTTGAAAATTAAATGAAGGCAATCCATCTGTCAGGTCTTAACTAACAGTAATCGTACTGTACCGAGCTAACCAGTTCATTACAACCGCACTATGAATATCAGTACCCGTCATGTCAACAACTAATTTCAAAACATTGTTTATTGGAATGCTGCTGAACCCTTCGTCCTTTTTCTGCCGCAACAATTTGAATGTATTTAAAATGTTTTTTTTGCATCGGGGTGAACTTTTTTGGGCATTTTGATTGCAAAATCGACTATTATTCTGAAATATGAAGAATTATTTTCGCTTTGTTTATGTAAACTGAATTACTGTATTGAATGTCACCGATGTCGGTGACATTCAATGACTTCCAACGTCTGTTGTCAAAAAAAAACATAGCCATTAAAATAAATTAGTTCCACTAAAAATCCGCAACATAGCGAGGGCTAAATAGGAACTTGTCAGGCTATACATCGTATAACTTTTAGGGATTTTATGATGTAATGATATGTAAACCTTTCTATAAAAGTTAATGTACATTTTTTTTATTCTAGGCACAACAAATCGACCGTCGTATCGGCGGCGCTCCGCGCCGTGGGCAATATAGTGACCGGGGACGACTCCCAAACCCAAGCAGTGTTGAACTGCAACCCGCTCGGCTCGCTGCATGCTCTGCTCCGCTCCGGAGCCGAGGCGCTGCGTAAGGAGGCTTGCTGGACGCTCTCTAACATCACTGCAGGCAACGCCACACAGATACAGGTATAGTCCCACACAAATTGCGTCAATCATTTCTTTTCGGGCGATAATTTGTACGATTCTTCGGAGAGTTGTATCATGGAGCCCCGTGAATGTCAGCTGCGGCTCCGTTGGTGGATTTCCTAGCTGCAACGTATCAAACACGTCAAAAAAAAAAGTTTTTTTTTGATTTCCGCTCCATTGAAAATGTTATCAAATAATAGCTTACACAATATCTTGAAGAAAAAAACGTCAGCTTACTATAATGGGGTAGAAAATACCTCAGATGCGGCGCCTGTTGGAAGTCTAGTGACGTATAATAGCACATTTGCTGATTGATACCCATTGTTCAGGGGTAATATTTTAATGAAAAACCATTTTCTTTCACGTGTTTGGGCGATACAACTCTGACACATCTTACACAATATCGTCCGGGGAGAAATTTGGTCATGAAAATCTGTTGCTGGCTCGCAGGGCGGTTCAGGTGTATATAGTTATCGGCGACTCTCAGACACCTAAAGAACTGCACTGCGATCATCCTCGTGTACTTGATTACAGCCATACATTGGGAATTTGTTACTTTCCGAACTTGTATCATAAATGTCGTATGGTTGTGGAGTGTACTCAGCCATTTCATAGTCTAAAAAAACTATCATGCTAATTAAACATGGTCTGTTTTATATTACCAACAAAGTGCAAAAGAGGTTGGACTTCAAATACTTATATTAACAATTCTTTACGTTATAGGCTGTTATTGACGCAAATATCTTCCCAACTCTAGTAGAAATTTTAAGACAAGCCGAATTCAAAACTAGAAAAGAAGCTGCATGGGCGATAACAAATGCTACCAGTGGAGGGAGCCACGCCCAAATCAGGTATACACGGATGTATTTTTACTATTACAGTAATTTCATCTCGCACATGTCAAACCTGTCAATTAATTACCTGGGCCATATTACGGTGTTGCATTCGACTTTTTTTAAAAAAAATTGATATAATCGGGTTTTTTCTACTCAGAATCGACAGCACTTTCGAACGTAAAACTGTCCAAAATGTTACATATAACTTTCGGTTTTCCGTCCCGTTACCACCATACCCGCTTAGTATGAAAACGGTAACGGAATGGAATAAAAAATCTTGGGACAATTTTTTTCACGTATAACATTCGGAAATGCTCTCCATTCTGAGTAGTAGACGCGATTATATCAAAATTAAAAAAAAGTCCAACTTTCCGTAAAATGGCCCACCTACTCATACCAAGCTCACGGTACACAGAGACAATGTGTCCCATTCATTCCTGGCTTATTTGTGAAATAAAACAACTGTGCTTAAAGAATGTTTATATTAGTAGCTCATAGTCTGTGTTCAAGAGGTACACATGCCAAAACGTTTTCTTATTTTAACACAACTTCCTTATACGCCTCATACTCAAAAACATAACCCCCCGTGTTTTTCGAGCGTATGTATGTAGACAACAAAAACTATTTCACGGGATACTGTCCAAACCGCTCGATGGATTTTGACACGTGTCATTGGATTCCGTAATCGAGGGAGTGACATCAGCTATAATATTTGAAATAAGTTTCTGTCAAAAATTTCATTTATGGTACAAGCTTTTAGTGTGGACTGTACTTTTCTGTATACCATCATCAACTACTCATTGACACGATTCAAACGAGCCCAAACTCAACGGGGTTACTTCGGTTAAATACTGAATTCCCATGGCTACCTTCTGTCTCCATCATCAGATCAGCTCCATGGTACCATAATATTGAATTGTCATCCAAACTATACTAATACCCAAAATTTCAACTCGGATACTCTCGGATAACGCCTGTGTCAGTGACTGAAAAATGGATTGCAAATTTTGACGGACAACTTACTTACATACGAACAAGTCAAGTTAATATAAAGCCTGTAAAAAGCAGTTGGTTTATTATAAAAAAATATATATATTCCACCATATCTGTAACTGCAATCAAGGCAATTGCCTACTTCAATTTGAGATAATTTTATTTCCAGGTACCTAGTTGAGCAAGGCTGCATACCACCACTATGTGACTTATTAACTTTAGCGGACCCTAAGACCGTGCAAGTAGCACTCAACGGTATTGACAATATATTGAAAGCGGGACAGCAGTCTGACCACCGGGACAATCCGTACGCGGTGCTTATTGAGGAATGCTTTGGTAAGTAGACACAGCAGCAATACATATTCCATCTAAAGGTATATTTCGTCGTGCAGTGATATGTTGACCTGTCATCTCAGTAAAATTCATAACCTCTCGCGTTAGAATTTTCAAATTGTACTGAGCTGACAAGTGTCACCGCACCATTGCAACCAAATTTGTCATCAGTGGTTTTATTTATTTTTAATTCATGTAATTATTCTGTAACCAATGAGATCCTTAATAAAACGTTAGGTACCTACCTATATACGTAAGGTTCTAGGTTTAAAATGTTCGCCAAGGTAATTTGAATCTGCATAGAAAATTGGATTGGTATTTCTTTGTTCCAATAATCAACGTAACAAAAGAAATGCTACTTTATCCTATACTATTAATTATGCAAATAAACAATTTTCTATTTCTATTTCTAATAACGTTTCCGAAAACGGCTCTAACAATTTCTATGAGATTTGTAATATAGGGGTTTAGGCGGGTCGAAAAATCGATCGTGCTAGGTCTCATAACTTAGAAAATTAGTTTTATCTCTGAAAAACACGATGAACACCGAGCCAAGCTCGGTCGCCCAGGTACTTCGTTTTATGAAAGGTTAAATTCCATTAAAATGGAATGGATATTAATGCATATTGGGCCTTACGAGGTTAGCTTAGTTTGGCGAGTATATATTTGTAATTTATCATGTAACTTGTAATTGGAAAAAAAAACACCCTGTGGTAACTTTTATGGATACCGCCTTTCACAATCCATCAATTAACATAATAGTTATCGGCCACATCTATAAGCTATTTATCTCCCTTCCAGGCCTCGACAAAATAGAATTCCTGCAATCGCACGAAAACCTCGAGATCTACAAGAAGTCGTTCGAGATAATCGAGAACTACTTCGGGTCGGAGGAGGAGGACGGTCGGCTGGCGCCGGCGGTGTCGTCCACCACCGACCAGTTCCAGTTCAGCGCGGACCAGCCCGTGCCCATGGGCGGATTCAACTTCTAACCCGGTCTCCGCGCCTATGCTAATGACGCTTATTGTGCAGTTAGTACACACCTTTCTCTTTTATTTGAAGTCTAGAAGTACCTCGGCTCCGGGGAGGACGGTCGGCTGGCGCCAACCTTTCGTCCGCTACGGACCAGTTCCAGTTCAGTATGGAGTGGTCCATAGGTGGGTTCGAATTTAAACCGGGTCCGTTCGTATGCTACTGACGGTTATTGTGCAGTTAGTACCAATTTTTTTCTCTTAGAGTGGTTACACACGGCAACTTTTTACAGCGGTGCAGTATCGATTGCAGATGACTATCTATGGCTAGTGGCGCTATGTAGTCGCGCGTTTGTACTGTAAAAAGTCGCTGTGGGTAACCGCCCTTATATTTGAAGTCGAGAATTACCTAGGACGGTTGGCTGGCGTCAACCGTATCGTCCGTGGACATAAGTGGGTTCAAAATCAAACCGGCAACGCTTATTGTGCAGTTAATACCCATTTTAGATCTCTTATATTTTGAAGTCGAGAAATACTTCGGCTCTCAGGAGGATGCTCGGGTAGAGTCTGAGGCTCTAGTATAAGTTTTACCGAAACAAAACGTTACGACCACGTTCGCGTTTAGCTGTCAAATCCCATACAATTTGAGGGTGAAACGCAAACGCGATCGTAAAGTTTTCTTTCGGTAAAACTTATACTAGAGCCTCTGATCTGAAATTGCGTAGCTGTATAACTTTAGTAAAGAGTTGATTTAGGAATCAATAAGGATTGAAGTTCTCAAATAATAGTAGCAAGTACATAGTGTATTTTTAACTACGGTGTATAGTAAACCATGGATTATGTGGTTTATGAAGTAGTTTTTAGGGTTCCATACCTCAAAAGGAAAAAAAAACCAATGGATTCTGTGGCTTATGAAGTCCTTTTAAGGGTTCCGTACCTCAAAAGGAAACAAAAAAAAGGAACCCTTATAGGATCACTTTGTTGTCCTTCTGTCTGCCAAGACCCTTTATCTTGTTGAAATTAAAACCATTTATTCAGGTCTATAGTCCCTTGAAGCTGTGAAAAAATCAAGTTAACTAGAAATAATTATGGCAATTCAGGTTATTTCAAACATTAGGATATTAGGAATTGTAAAGTTGTGTCACATATAGTGTTTGATAATTCAATGTTCGACACAATAAATATTGTGCACAACAATCATTAGGAATATCGATATTATGCGTAACGATTTCGGCGAAAAACATCTGTAGGGTTAAAGTTGTTATGCGAAAAGAAAATAAAACAATGAAAAATTATGCCATCCGATATAGACCTAAAAACGTATATTTCGTCACTTTCAAGGGAATCAAACATTATACTACGTGTTTTTGTCAATTTCCGTTAATTGGAAGGGGGCATAGGTTAGATCAAATAAAGTTAATTTCTCCAAGACAGTAGTATCTTAACTCTTACTGTTATCAAGATATTCAATATTTTAATTTAATGAGATTTGCAGCTTTCACCACTGTTAATGCAACAGTAGATTATATTGTAAAAAAAAATTTTTTTTTCTTTTTTTTTTTGTAATAATTATGCTTATTTGTTTCTGTGAATGTACCCTGCAATGTGCCGAAGTTAACGGAAATTCCCGGGAACACCGTGTATAGTTTTTTCGTTGACCTATGAATTTATGAGAACTATAAAATTTGCCACTCTTTGGGGGAGGCCTATGTCCAGCAGTGGACGTCTTTCGGCTGATATGATGATGATGATGATGATGAAATTTGGCAAGTAATATAGTCTTATACTAGTACAAACGACAACACTGTTAACTGCCCATCCTGTGTTTATATAGAACCTTATTACAATACACTTAAGGTGCACCGATGGTCAGTTAGCTGTGTTATCGATAGTACAGGGAAAAATCTGAAAACTACATTTGTAATTAAGTACGGAACCCTCGGCGGGTGAGTCCAACAATATATTATTTATTATACTAATATGTAATGCACTTGATTTCGTCCGCCTAAACGTAAAAGTCGTTTGTGCACAGGAATAGGCTTTTTCCGTGTTTAGTGGCTTTTGCTGCTTAGGCACTTTGGGGAATAGTCTTGAATAGTATTGTAATGTCTATTTGAATTAATTTGATTATTTCTATTGCAGATGTATCTAAATCAAACTAGTGATAATATATTCATGAAGTATGAAGTAAAGCAAGGGAATATATAGGAGGAAAATCATCCATGAAGTCCTCGTAGTATTGTTTGCCGAACAAAAACAAAACACCCGAGTGAAATTATATTTTGCACCAATGTAGGTACCTGCATGTGATTTTATTAATTTATATGTATGATAATTGTTAACAATCAACGCGCTTTTGATTATTTGCTATGTAGATAACAGCATATCTAGATCATCTATTTTTTAGAAAAATGAATATATGTATTTTGTTGTCAACAATAGTTGCAAATATTTGTTAAGGCGGTTCACCGACCATACAAAACGTTTTTTAACATTCGCAGTTTAACGGCGTGATATTTTAAGAAACTTATGTAAGACACTTTCATAAATTGACCATCCATTAGCGCGAAATTGCCCCTTTCCTATAATAAACTTGTATAAACTAGAATAATTTGAGAAAATAGTTTTTCACGTGATACTTTGGGAAAACGATTATTCTCAAATTATTCTAGTTTATACATGTTTTTTCTAGGAAATGGGGAATTTCGCGCAAATGGGGAGCCAATTTATGAAAGATTGTTACATCAGTTCCTTAAAATATCACGCCGTTAATCTGCGAATGTCGAAAAACGTTTTGTATGGTCGGCGATTACCTTAATATTGAATATACATACCTGTATATTGTTATGTGGAAAGTAACGTTTTATTTGATTATATGTATGTATTATTACAAAATGGTAACACCTCATGGTAATTTTCATTTATACCTCGGCCTTAGCCTTCCTTATGATTATGACTAAGTTGCAAAATTCCAAAATGTAGAATCGAAATATTATCAAAGGAAACAATATAATATAACATTAATAATGTATAAATATATAATAAAAAAACAGTATATCATTAATTAAAATTGTACTATATCCCTTTTTCGCATAAGTAAATAGATTTTGATCCTGTATTGGCATTTACAAATCAGAATTTAACACAAAATCTTAATAAATTATATGAAAAAATTAAAATGAAAAAGTTTATTACACAAAAACGAATGCAATATGCTTATCACGACCCTGTGTCCTAAGCTAGGAAACCCTGTGTTACAGGACCCAGTTTCGTATCAAAGTTTTTACACAAGTATATTATAGGTTGTACAGAGCATCAGTATCTTAAATTAAATCTACTTTACTTATTTTAATACTAGCTTCCGCCCGCGACTTCGTCTGCGTGGACTCTGGATAAAACTATCCTATATTTTAATCGAGGCTAAAAACTGTCTTCGTGCAAAATTTCATTCAAATCGGTTCCGCCGTTTAAGCGTGATTGAGTAACAAACATCCAAACTTTCGCATTTATAATATTATAGTAGGATCCTTTACAATGTTAGATTAGCATTTTCTTTGCATTGTGTGTGAGTGTGTGTGTGTGTGTGTGTCTGTATGTGTGTGTAAGTTGATATTTGAGTGGAGTTCAAAAAGGTAAGCCTGTAGAATGACGAAGCTGAAAACTGCATTAGTGTCCAACTTTTTGGTCTTTACTCATTACAAACTGAAAAAAATCACATAAACAAACAGTATTCCCACATAATAAAATGACTTCACTATGTATGTCAGCAAGCGACCCCAAGGTCCTGGAAGACTCTTAGTATTTTCAAGAACTGATGTTGGTTGAGAAGGTCATCCCAGAATGCCATTCTGTTGCTGAACGGATTTCTACCTGTGGTAAGTTCGGATCCGATACTTAGATAATTCAATTTATTCGCATTTTCAACTGGGTTCCACTTGATCTGTAGTATGGGATCATTTTCATCAGGTGTGGGGTCACTGTAAATGAAAAAAAAAAAATGTTGACAAAACACCTAAGTACTAAGCGTTATATTATAAAACAAGGCCGAGATAAAATGGCACTACATATCGATACCCTAGTTCACAGTCGCACTAATTACATTGTACACAAATTGTAACTTTATGATTTGAGCACTATCATACTAATTACACCACTTCTTTCCCCGTAATTAGTACGATTGTGAACAATGGTATCGATATATGCATATATATATACATATAAATACGACTTTTTTGCCAAAATAGGCAAGCACATTATGCTCTATGCTAGTTTGAAGTCTTTATTACACCTTGGCTTTTTGATTGTAAGATAACGGCAAAAAATATGAAATTACTGTGTTAATTTTCGACAAAAGTTCGTCGAACCCGAATATGCGAAAGTTCAGCGAGATTTGATAAAAACTTACCCATATTTGGCAAAGTTGGTCCACATTTTGACAACTCTGCTCCTAGTTGTAATGCAATCTCGACTGCCCTTACAGGGTGGTAACCCCGGGTCAGAAAGTCGAAATATAAAGGGTATCTCCGAATGATGACCCAGTATGTTGAAGAATGACAAATCTTCTGGTAACATCCAATCTCCAGCATGGGTTACGATATAGTAGTAAACGGGGTATCCCGGTTGAATTGTTTTGTGTAGTTGTATAGTTTTAGTTACATAGTATAAAAAAAAGAAATCTGTGATCACTTGTAAATATTGGTCTTTACTATTTTCATAAAAATAATCCTCGCCTAAATAAAATGTCGATATCTTTTGCCCCACTATCTGTTCTAGATTATCTTCTAATGCTAGAGGCTTTGGGACCATGTGTCTCACGTTTTCTTTGATTTTCTTTTGATCATAGTTATTATGATTTAAAAACTTTAAAAAATCTGCTTCTTTATCATTGCTTCCAATAATAAATGGCACTTTATTGAAATTTCCAGATTTAATAATTAATATTGGGCTTCTTGTAAGAAAAGCTGGTTGGCCCTCGAACTCTTGTTCAATGCATGGTTTGAAGACGGTATCCACATAATTACCTTCAAATCGTAATATCCATTCTTGTATTATATTGAAATAGGCAGACACGATGTCATCCTTCGAGCATTTTTTCATTTCTTCAACAATTGTAATCAAACAACTTGATTTTATGCCCATTTTTTTGGCCAGTTCCATTACAGCGGCAGTTGGGTTCTTATCTATAGACCAATTATTTAGTGCTGTAGCACTTTGGATTATGGCCTTGTGAAATAATCCAGTTGCCATTGGTGACAGCATCATAAAATGCACCATAGAGCCTCCCGAGCTCGTGCCAAATATTGTCACATTGCTTGGATCACCTCCAAAAGCACTTATATTTCTTTGAACCCATTTCAGGCCCATTACTAAATCTTTCAGTCCAATGTTACCAGGTGCAGATATGTCATTGATAGACAGGAACCCGAACGGGCCCACTCTTGCGTTACAGAGTACAAACACAACTTCCTGATCATTTATTAGTGAAGGATCATAAATCTCTTCCAAAAGAAAAACAAACCCATAGCTGGGTATAAAAAACATAACAGGCATTGGTTTGTCAGGTTTGATGTTTGGAGTGATGACCTCTAGGTAGAGACAGTCCTCGGTACCAACTATTTTCATACCACGGCCAAAAGATACTGGTTTGGGCGAGTCTTTGGTGCAATCTACTTCCTCAGTCCAGGATGGAGCAGGCTGAGGTGGCTGAAATGTAATGATAATTAAAAAAAAAATCGGTCAAGTGCGAGTCTGACTCGCGCACCGAGGGTTCCGTACATCACATCCCCATTCATTCTTGAAAAATCTAAACCGCACATATTAGAAGTTACCATTGTACAGCGCCATCTCTATTTTGGTTCTAATACAACCTAGTTCATTTGATTTTCAGCATTCTATAATTATATTTTTATTTGAAAGAAGAGAATTCATCAATAATCTTATAGAAATTTGAAGACAATAAATCACAAACATAAATAATTAAATTATAAATTAGTCATCCTCCTAGCGTTATTCCCGGTAGTGCCCCTACAGGAGGCCGGGGTCCGCTTTGACACTGGTCCCAAGATTTGGCATATGCACTATTTTACCGTAGCTCTCTTACAAACGACTTCAAGAAATTATTTATGATAAATTAAAAATATGCTAGATAGAGGCATATTATTATATTTTTCCTGTAATGTTTATGTTACTTTTAAACATATGTAATAATTTACTACTGTAGAAAATAACTGTATTTAGTTTTTATTTTATACAATGACGGTGGCAAACAAGCATACGGCCCGCCTGATGGTAAGTGGACACCGCAGCCTATAGACACATGCAACTCCAAAGGAGTAACATGGGCGTTGCCAACCCTTGATATGTTTGAGGACTCACTGCGTTGACAGCTGAAGAAACAAATTCCCTCGCTCTCAACACAACGCATCCTCGGGAGCTCTGGCGACCTTGCTCACCTCCAGGAACACAACACTACTACAGAGCAAGTAGTAGTGTTATTATGGCTGTGGTCTTCTGCTAGGCGGAGGTACTTCCCCAGTTGGGCTGCCCCAAATTCGAGCGGGATGACATTTCGCTGTGCCCTACCTCACCTTAAAAGTGCAACTCAAGCCTCATACGATAGGTACCCCACTTGATCTATTAACTAGACTTTGAAATTTTATCCAATTCTTTATTTTCACAGATAATAAAAATGAATATAAATATTTCATTTTCCATGCATGTGTGATGCCTTCTTTGCAATTGTTCCATATTTCAAATTGATAGCATGAGTAATTCCAGACGGACAGAGTTGCACCATAAGGGTTCCTTTTTGGTATGGAACCGTTAAAAGTAAATGGCAAGTTAATAAGTAGGCATCTGAGTTTTTGTCGCATGGTAAGACTAGTAGCAAGCTAAATATAAATATAAATTTTAAACTGTACACCCTATCCAGCATAAATAGCTCTTTTGTTGTCATTATGCAGACATAATCAATGTTTTTCTTGAACAATGAAAAGTTTGATGCTTCTTGAACTGTATATTAAATGTTTAAATAAAGCAATACAAACCATAAATCGTAAATGGCCAATAGGAGGCTTGGCATAAGGAATACTCTTGAATTTGTAGTAAGTTTCTTCATCTCTTCTATCAATACATCCGCGTATAGGTCCTTCTCTTGTTTGTACCACAACACATGTGGACATCATAGATTCTGTATCTCTTGTTTCTGGGGACAGATTAATTATTCCCAATCTAAGAAGTACACAAATCAGACCTTGATTGATGATGATTATCATCGACATGAGCTAGGATTGTAACGATAACATTTAAGTACCCACGTACTTATAAAAGTTATATGTTGTAACCGCTTGCTGATATGCTGCGCCGATAACTTGGCTTTTCGAATGAACAAACACGAGGAGTTTATCAACAAATTATTATTAACCATGTCATAAAAACTTTGAAACAACAATGAAGCTCGGTAATGGAATTTACGAAATAAAAAACCTTTATACATTATTGATTAATATATCCATTGTTCTTACCTGATAAAGAGAATAATTAAGATTTGGCAATTTTATGCGTATAGCTTAATTTACGATTACGACCGTTTTCGAAACGAGTTTTACTAGGAAGTTGAATGTTGATAATTATGTATGATAGTTTAGCTGTCAATGTCAGTGTCACTGTCGCTGTCAGTGTCAGTGTCACTGTCGCTGTCAGTGTCAACAGCCGTTAAAAGCTCACTTCAAACGATGCAATTTACCACACCAACTTGCTAGTTAGAATGAAAGTATAGTTAGATCGGGTCGCCACCTTCCCTAAGGCCTCTCACAGACTGGCGCGGCCTGAGGGGCTACCGCGAAACGAAAACGAACTTCGTTCGTGTATCTCCTCCGTCTTTGTCGCTCGAACTAGCAAGTGCTACAGAAAGGGAGATACACGAACGAAGTTCGTTTTCGTTTCGCGGTAGGCCCTCTGGTCGCGGCGGTCAATAGTAAACTTGTCATTAGCTATCAAATTTACTATTGTCCGCCACCGCAGGCCGCGTCAGTGTGTTGCAGGCATAAAAAAAGGTTGAGGGAGGCGATGGCTGAGATATCGCTCGTGTAGCGTCTCCTATTTGCATCATAAGGAGATGCTTGCTACACGAGCGAAATCGGCAGGACTGCCAAGCAAGGTCACAGAAAATCTAGTATGGAGTGACCTTGATTTCGCTGGCCGCCTTGCTTCGGACATGTGTCCACATGGGCCGATATCGACCGGACTGCAGAAAAATTCAGTATGGAGTGACCTTGATTTGGCTGGAACCCGTGCTTTCAACAAGGGCCCCCGACCGGTCAAAACACCTAAAAGAATAATTACAGACTGAGAATGGTGGCGGCGGGACAGTGAGTAATGACAATCTGTTTCAACCCTAATACCCTTTATACCCTGGCTTAGACACTTGAAATTTCCGCAGATTAATAGAAAACATCCATGACTCAGGAACAAATATTCGTGCTCATCACACAAATAAATGCCCTTACCGGGATTCGAACCCAGGACCTCTTGCTTCGTAGGCAGGGTCACTACCAACTAGGCTAAAGCGGTCGTCAAATAAACATCAAATTTGTATTTTCAAGTATTTTAGTAACTGAGATATCGGTAAAATACTTATCTAGTTGAATTCCTTGACCTTCGAATACGTATATTTAGATACTAAGTTTGTGATTCTACGTTATTTAGAACTCGAAATATTAATGATATACCTACGTATAATTCAAAATGGCCGCCATAAAATTAAAGATGGCCGCCATAAAATTAAAGATGGCCGACGGAGGAGTTGGTTCCTATCAATAACTTAAAGCTATGGAAATAACAAGTGCCTGAAAAAAATTGGTGCTTTTGTCCAGCGTGTCCACATTATCACCCGAAGCTGCCCTACTAAATTACTTAACTCAAGGTAGTAACAGTAATGACCCTATTAATTATTATTCTTGGTGTTGTATTGTGGGCCTTTATATGCCGCTTCGACCAGCAAGTGGTCTATTGTGGCAGTTAAGGCCCGTTGCCTTTAGGAAATTCCAGATTCTTTGGGCGGTGATATGTTGTAGGTACCTCTTCTGGGTGCACGATGTGCCGCCCTAGGTAGGTACTTCTTTTGTGCATGGGTGTTCGGGAGAGCAGTAATGATAATGAATGACACTATATAATGGATATTTGACACAAATAATAACGCCAGTACTAAAAAGTATCTTATCGAACCATGTACTTGGGAGGAATTCATAGTAAGCTTGCAATCTAGTAAAAATACTAGTCCAGGCTTAGACGACTTTCAATATTAACTAATAAATAATCTACATACCTATCACCGGACAAGAAAAATATTAAGACTTGCCATTATGAATTTATTTAGGTTACAGGAAAAAATACCTCAATCTTGGAAAACACAATGCGTAATACCCATTTTAAAACCCGATAAACCACCTAATGAAGCGCAAATTCATATCGACCATTTTCTCTGTCTTCATGTATTGGAAAAAATATTTGACTAGGTTTAATTGGTTTTTTGAGACTAATAATAATATATTACCATTCTTTCAAAATGGATTTCGACGTGGCAGGAGTTGTTCTGACAGCTTCTTATCTCTTATCTCGGACTTAAAACTAGCCAAAACAAATGCGCAAAGTCAATTAATAATAGTAGAAACGTTTTCCCTCCGAAGGGTAGAAAACGTATATTTAGGTTTCTGCCGTAGCTTGAACCACTTGAGATGACGTCTTATGAATTCCTCACTCACACTGCTGTATTTTCGTGTATGTGTGTATAAACTAGCTGGCAAACCCTGTTGCTGTCTCGCTCACTCACAAAGCAGCGCGCGGGCAGCGGCGCGATGGTGGCGCCGTGCCTGCCAGTAGGTACCTTGATGAATGAGCCGGCAAGGTCCATGAAGCGGTGGTTCAAGCTACGGCTGAAACCTAAATATACGTTTTCTACCCTTCGGGGGGGAAAACGTTTCTATTTAGGTGTTCGAGCCTTCGCTTGAACCACTTGAGAGAAGTGTTAATATTCTGCCGGCGCTGCTTGTAAGTGCGTACTGTGACAATTTAGAATAAATGTGGAATATTTGATAATTACATTAAATCATATTCATTGATTCATTTTCTTTTATTTCTTAACCAAGGTTGAGATCCATCATTCTTCTTAGGGATCAAAATATAATGTTGTATATTGCAAAAATTAAATTAGTATCACATTTGAATCACATTAGTTATTAGAAAACAAATTGCCCCGTCCGGCACCTACTTATTATAATATAGAAAAATCATCGCTTATTCTAACAGTATCTTGATTACGGTTTGGAATGTTAGCCTCCCTGAAGTAATGCCCGAAGAAAGTGTTTCTAGATCGCCAATTTCCTTTCTTGAGGATTTCTTCAATGTCATATCTGTTACTTAATCAGTTCTCTGAGGCCACCACGGCCCTGAAACTTCCAGATGAAGCTGACATGTCAGCATCTCGGAAAAGGGTGCGAATCCATCCAGAAATTACAGCACGAGAAGTGTTTTTAGCTGATCCTTTTGTAGTTATAAACAGGTTTGTTAGACTACCCTGGCGTCGTTCCTGCTATAATGATAGTTTTCTAATCCATGATGCTACATTCAGTCTTTCTTCGCTCCGTTCTGTATTATTCTTGAAAATCCAAGCTGACTGTCTATCTCCCCGAATCCGTTTTAGACCCAAAGTCTGGCCAAAGTATGACTTGCTCTCCAGTATCTTGCAACGAACCCTCTTTAATGCACAGTAAAGTAAGGTCGTGTACTCTTCTTCCAGTAGCTAGAAGAATTAAAGCACGTGTGTCGAAATGTTTGAAATATACTTTTCTCGTCCAAATTATATGATTTGAGGAACTGGTCGTCTATTTTCCAACTTAATGGCTTCTTGATTGGAGGGCTTTAAGAGCGTTAATTATCTTCTCTATATTTTCATCCGTCATATGTCTTTCTCTTATCTCTTTTGGACTCTTCTTAGGTGAATCTACTACAATGCTACAGATTCCACAGCTGTCCTTTGTCTCTAAATCGCAGTTAGGACGAGACAATAGGTCTGCCACAACGTTTGTCCGACCAGGTATATACTTTATGGTCAAGGCGAACGGTTGTAGCTGTAAAGCCCATCTGGCTAATCTACCTGTTGGGGATTTTAATGTCATGAGCCACCTCAAAGCCTGATGATCAGTCATGATCGTGATCGGCGTTCCTTCTATATAGCCTCGGAATGTATTCACTGCCCAGACTACTGCGAGCGCCTCTCGTTTAGAGAGAGAATAGTTACGCTCTGCTGGCGTCAACAGCCGACTGGCGTATTCAACGGGGTGTTCTTGGTCTCCCTCCCCCTGCACTAGAACTGCACCGATGGCATAGTTGCTGGCATCTGACTTTATGATGTAAGGTTTGGAATCGTCAGCCTGTACCAATACGGGAGCGGTAACTAAGAGTTCACATAGAGTATGAAACGCGGTCTGTTGTTCGCTTGTCCAACTCCATTTTGCGTTCTTCTTCGTCAAGCGTGCATTTTCAATATTGAACTAGTCTTCGCGGGATCAAGTTCCAATCCATTAGGCGTGATATAATGTCCGAGGTACTTGATCTTTGCACAACAGAAATAGCAATTTTCTTTATTCGCCGTCAAGTTATACTCGTTCAGCCGTGTGAAAACATCTTGCAGATCTTTCAGATGTTGCTCAAACGTTTCGGACATAATGAGGTCGTCGAGATAAACCAATAGTTTTATGTGGCTCAATGATATGCGAAACCCATCCATGAGTCGTTGAAAGGTCGCTGGCGCGTTTCGGAGACCAAAGGACATTCGGAGGAACATATACATGCCAAACGGCGTGACAAAGCTAGTTTTGGATTGATCCTCTTCTCTGACTTTGATCTGCCAATATCCGGCCCTCAAGTCGATGGTAGACATGAAGGGTGTTCGTTTCGCATTATGCAACAAGTCGTCGATGCGAGGCAATGGATACACGTCAGGTGTTGTAATGGAGTTGAGCTGCATTTGAAATGAAAACGTGCTCATTTCGTCCCAACAACTCTTCTAACTGCAGATTCTCCCCCTGGCTGAGAACACCATCAGCTACATCGATGGACGCAATATCCGTGCTTGGGGATCCAAACAGCTCTCTAGACGCAGGCGATAAACTGGGTGGAGGCTCATCAAACACTCTTATCGCATCTCTGTACAAGGAATCTATAATGGGAGAATATCAATCGAGCTGTGTAGTACGCTCACGTTTTGGTGGAGTAAGCTGGTCGATTGGTATCAGAGGTCCATAACTTCTAGGAATCTCTTCGGGTGGAAGTTGGCTGGTGCTCATTCTTCGTGAAGATATCGAAGGGGCT
This sequence comes from Epinotia bilunana, assembly GCA_947049275.1. Classification (NCBI taxonomy): domain Eukaryota; kingdom Metazoa; phylum Arthropoda; class Insecta; order Lepidoptera; family Tortricidae; genus Epinotia; species Epinotia bilunana. Next base: position 14,983,930 of record OX346257.1, read on the forward strand.
TCATCAGCTAGCTGTGGTTCAAGCTGTCGCTTAGCGGCCATTTTTGGGGATACATGCAACCCTACACTGAAGGAAGGTCGGTATGGACGACTTAGACTCATTTCTGTGCTTTGCTTAGGAGTCGTGCATTTCTCTGGAGTTGATAACAATGGGGACAGTAGTTCTGGTAAGGCAACTTCAGTGACTACTTCGCCGATAACTGTTTCACTCACATCTTCCTTGTACAAATCGAACACAGTCGAGGGATCATCTAAGAATCGACATGTGAGCTGAGGAAGGTTGATTTGGCATCTTCAATGAAATCCACTCCTAGCAAGGTTTTGTTGGTTCTAGCTTGTGGCAACACAATAAATGGTGTAGGTACAGTTCTACCATACACGACGACAGGCGCGATGACCGTCAAAACGTTCTGCATCTTCGCAATCCCGTCTGCAAATGTGATGTACATTCTTCTTTAAAATGAAATCCTTCTTCTAAAAGGCTTTTATATAATTGGTACGAGGCAACACTAGCCTTAGCACACGTGTCAACATAGCCAATTGATTCTATATTCCCAATTCTGATCGGGATTGTAGAACGTAGACGACGAGTCAAGTCGACAGCGCAGAAATTGAATTCCTCGATCTTCACTTTCTGGACATTGCATTTCGAACATTGGCTTCGAACAACGCCTGGCTGACCACATCCACAGCACTTGAATTTCGGCTTCGTAGGATCAAAAGTTGAGGTCGTAGCCACTGGAGGTGCTGGTACTGGTTTCTCAGATGTATTGTCCTTTTTCTTTGCCAGTTTTCTGCAGACGTCAGCCGTGTGACCCGATGCTCGACAATGATTACACCGTAATCTTGACTTTGTGCTGTAACTGTTAACTCTCCTGTCTATCTTCATTGCTCTTTCACCTAAACTTCGCTCAATGTTTCTGGCCTTTTCCGATAACTTTTTGAAAGTTGCTATTGTTTCTCTCGCTATTCTGTCTCTTATTTAGGCTTGTGCGTGCTCGTTCACTAAACGGATCGCTCCGAACTAGTACAATCGTACAAATGTACTAGTTCGGACTTTTAGTTCTTTTAGTTCACTAGTACAGTGAATATCTCAACAGACGGCAGGTCAAAATATAGTCGTCTCGCTTCTTCCCACGCCGCTGCGCCGTAGTTCGGACACGGACATGAGCGGTTCCGTTTCATTCCCTCTCGTACTGTACTACTCACTCGGAGCTCGGAGAGTTCGGTTTCGGTCGGTCGATCGGACGGATCATCGTATATCGTATCTTTTCGTGCTTGCGCTCTTGCGGTCCGCGAGCGAGCGAGCGCGTAGTGTACTAACTTAATGAACTAAGAGCAGAAACGTTACGGAGCAGTTCGTTCTAGTACAGTGACGGGATCTAGTACATTTGAGATCTTAGTACATGTACGACACAAGCCTACTCTTATTTCAAAACGAATCTGCTCAAATACCATATCGATCTCATATTCTTCTGTAAGACGAGGGGGTGGTAATTGTGCTATAAGTGCTCGCTTCCGTTGTATGAATATCTCCGTAGGAGTATTTAGATCCTGTTTGATTTCGACGATCTCTTGAATTATTTCGTACGCTGGCTTCTTCGGCGCATAAGCGTGACGTAGTCGATTCACAAATTCCTGCCATGTATCTATCTCATGCTTGACACCTTGCCACCAAACTGCAGCATCTTCTTGTAAGATTAAAGGCAAACCCTCCAAGATTACGGTGTCATCCAACTCTTCGACTTGTTTGAAGGTGGACACGCCAGATATAAATGCTTCCACTGCTGTAGCGTTTCTACTGCCATTGAATCGTGCTGGACAGTCACTGAGTAACGTCCTCTTCTTTACCTTTACCTTTACCTTTACCAACCGCTTGTAGAAGTTCTCTGAACTGTTTCTTTGACAGACTCAATATCTGGGACGCTTCCGCTTCACTCGATGTAGACATCTTTGCTTTGACTAACTTCGCTGTGTCGGACTTTTTGTCACCTCTGGGTCTCAAATTATACCGTCGGGCCTCCACGATTGGGCGCCAGATTGTAATACGGATTCTTGAATTGAAACCACCACGGATAAGTTTAAGACATATATTGGCAAAAAAAATCGCACCACAGTAAATAGTTTCAAAACAGTAAGTCAAGCGCCTGCTAAGATCGAATAAAAACTAAACTAAACAGCAACAACAAATGTATATTAAGCGCAATGCAGTGATTAGAAGTAAAACATAAACGTTAAACAATATATTTAAGGGGAAGCTAATATTTACTTAAGGCGAAGCAAAACCTAAAAAAATTATAACAACCCAAGTGTAAATGCAAACAAGCGTGTGCGTGATAGTTAGCAATTATAAAACAAACAAGGCAAGGTTGATTTGAACTATACAAAACATATACTTATGAAACTATGCACGAAGCAAGCTGAACTTCTTTTAATATGCAACTAAGCACTAAAAGCATTAAACTAAGAAAACAATATAATACCTAACGTTAGCAACAGAATCTAAGTAAATACAATAACAGCGGGCGTAACTAAGTACATAACACTTACTATAAAATAACATACGCGAACGTAGTGCGCTTTAAATATTCCGTATTACGGATGTATCATTCAGCACAACTACACATAAGTACAAAGTGTACGACCTAACAGATAGGATTACGTCACGGCTGACCGGCACGTTCCGTGCTACGAAAGCAATACCGGGCGGACGCGATGCTTGCGTTCGTCAAGTCAGTTGTGCCGTCCCAAGTCGTTGAGAGCGGCGCACTGCGCGAGACCAACTGGCGCAGCGTTTTTTTTTTTTTTTTTTTTTGAACCTGACTGTTGCTATAATAGGACGAACTCAATATAGCGGTCGAATTGCGTGGTTGGAGGGTAGCCTGGGGAAAATCCAGGGGGAGCCTCCGGCACGGCCACGCGGGAAAGTTTGTGCACTGGAATACTCTACGAGTTTGCGCTCCAGTGAGATTGGTTGAACGGTATCAACCGAATCTGGGGTGTGAGTGGTGTCGAACTACTGGGAGTTTTATCGCTGGTTCGCTAAAACCTAGCCTAGCTGAGAAGAGTCCAGCAAGAAACTCAGCTAGGCCCGACTTGGGTCGGACTGACTCTACCCGGTATGCGGCGGTACCGGGACGAATAGGGACTGTATGTGTCTGTGTTGTCGCGATCTCGCGGTGGACGTCCCCGCCGGCGGGAACGCCGAAGTGTACGCGATGTGTTGGACGCCGAAAGCGCAGCGTTCCATCTTTCGATGGACGCTGTGATTTCGTCGTCCGGGTCCGTGAGTGTGTGCCTAGGACGCCGGACCGTGCGGCCCCTAATCAGTGAGCGCCGAGTAACGACAGAGGGGGGAGGGATGGGAACGTAATCAGCAGCCTTCCTAACTAACGGATTCCTATGGTGGGGAGCGTTGTCAAAATAACGTCTGGCAGCCTGCTTAAAGAAACCATACATGGTGCTAATCCCCATGTCGTGGTGCAGGCTGAGGTTCGATTGGTACCACGGGGCACCAGTCGCCCTACGGAGAAAACGATTCTGAATGACCTGAAGCGGCTTGAGCGATGACATAGGCACGTGAGCAAATGCTACACTTGCATATGTCATGATTGGACGAACACAAGTCTTGTAGAGTGTCAGCTTATTTCTAAGTGACATTTTACTAAGCTTGTTGATCATCGGCCCAAGCCTTCCTAGTACGAACAACGCGCGGTTGCGAACCCTGCGGATGTGGCTACGGAAAGTCAGTCTCCTGTCGAGGGTCACTCCAAGATATTTGGCCTCGTTGACCCAGGGGATGGGTCGGTCAAACATCTGGATCGGAGCCACCCGTCGTTCTGTACTAACGCAGTCAGACGGGTGGAAGACTATTGCAGTGCTTTTTTCCGGGTTGACTTCGATACGCCAAAGATTAAACCAACGACCTAGGTCGGTGATTGCCTCTTGGAGGTATCGCCGGATAGTAGCGTACTGACAATGGGTCGTAAAGAGCGCGGTGTCGTCCGCAAACAACCCCAGTTGCACCTTAGGGTGCCTGGGAATGTCGTTCGTGAACAACGAGTAGAGAGTGGGAGAGAGCACGGAGCCTTGCGGGACTCCGGCCCGGATGGGGTGTGGGTCCGAGTACGTTCCCTCCAGTCGGTATCGAAAGCTTCGATCACTGAGAAAATCTCGTATGGTGAGTACGAGTCTGTCCGGTATACCGAGCTGGTATAACTTGTATATCAGCCCGTTATGCCAGACCTTATCGAAGGCTTTCGCCACGTCGAGAAAGATCGCACCGGTCTTGAGCCCCTGGAATCGAGAGAAACCGTCCAACACGTGCTCCGTGACGCGGTGCACCTGTTGGACGCATGAGTGTCCGGATCTAAAGCCGAACTGCTCGTCGATGAGGAGGTTATTCTCAGCCGTAAATCTGAGAATTCTCGTGAGTAGGATCCGCTCATATAGCTTTCCAAGGGAGCTAAGTAAGCTGATCGGCCTATAAGAGGCAGGCGAGGTCCGGGGTTTACCGGGCTTCGCTATCCCTATGACCGTTGCACATTTCCACGCGGCTGGAAAGTGAGCATTGGTCAGCGCGGCATTGAAGATGCCAACCAAAAGGAGGAGGAGGGTTTCGGGGAGAAGTCTCAGGATGCGATTGGATACACCATCCGCACCCGGAGCCTTCCTAATACGGAGACGCCTGACATGGTCACTGACTTCCTTAACCGACACCGGTAAAATGGGTGAAGTTACGGGGAGACGCGATCTCCTGTCCACCTCGGAATCGACCCTTCTAATATGGGCTTCGTCGGTGTGGAGGAGGTTGGGCGAACATTGGGACTCTAGGCTACTCGCTAGGCATTCGGCTTTCTCACTGTCCTCGAACGCGGGGGTTGAGTGATCCGGTCGATCCAAGGGAGGGATAGTCCAACAGGCATCGGATTTGAGAGATCTCGCTAGTTTCCAGTAAGCCAGATGACTAGGCGTTATCTCCCCCATCAGATCCCTGAACGAGTTCTCCCGAAATTCGGCAATTCTCTGTTTGGACTCGTTAGACAAGTCCCTCAGGATTTGCCGATTTTCGGCAGAAGGGTGATTTGAATAGGTACGGATGGCGCGATTTTTCCTTGTTACCAACTCTCTCAGTTCCCTAGGTAGGGGTCGGTGTTGGATGTCCTCCGCCGACACCTCCCTTGAGGCCTCGCTTCGTACAGCGTTGAGGTAGTTGGTGAAAGAATCGATCGCTTGGTCTGTCTGTTCGGTTGTAGTTATATTGTCTGGGATGTCTCTAAGCAAGGGGGGATCTGTCTGTAAGAGACCTGTTTGCACCTTGTCCCAGTCCACGAGTGTCCTGGTTCGAGGAGTACTATTGGGGTGAGGACCTAGTCTCAAAAGGACTGGCCTATGATCCGAGTCTAGTTCGTGTATCACTTCTATAGAACGCAGAGTTAACGCTACGTTCTTTAGCAGTGCTATGTCGAGTATGTCAGGTCGGTGATCTACGTTATGAGGGAAGTGAGTCGGTTCTAAGGGAGCGAGGAGATCGAAAGGGAGGCTATCGATCAAAAGGTGATGAAGCCGATTGCCGTTGGGATTGGTTGCTACGCAACCCCAGTTAGTATGTTTACTATTTAGGTCCCCGGCCACGATGACCGAAGGACCTAGGGAGGCTAAAGAGTTGAGGTCAGTCAAAAGTAAGTCTCGTTGAGGTGAAAGGTAGGTTGAAGCAATCGATATCGGGAGGTGACCCTCCATCGAGATGCGACAGACCGACACTTCCATATTTGTCAGGGGCGGGGGATTGAGTGTTATGCAATGCAAGTTACGTTTGTAGAAAATGAGCGTGCCCCCGAATGGCCTACCATCTTGCCTATCATCTCTAATCTGAGCGTATCCAGGGACGCGAAAGGCTCTAATGCTGGGATTATAAAAGGTCTCTTGGACCAGGAGTAAATCTACTGAGTGATCGCGAAGGAAGTTCATCACCTCGTCCTTCATACCTCTCAAGCCATTGGCATTGTAAATGCCAATGGTAATCGAAGCAGGTTTAAGCTTCTGTGGCGCAGCGGCGGCGATCACAGGCTTATATAGGTGCCGCGCAGGCGAGCGCGGGGCCCGTGAGCGCGCGGGCGCAAGGGTTATGCCCATTCCTACGTCGCTAACTGAATCTAAAGGCGCGCATTGTTACTACGTGCGGTGGTTTCAATTATGATCTGTTATACATTTTAATTGTTGATTTCCGCCATGACGTTTCAATAAGATCCACATCTGGTCTCGTCCAAGTTTTCATTTGTTTAAGCCAGCCTGTACCTTCCAAACCAATAAAATCAATTCGTTTGTCTTCGGAGGAGGGAGGTTCGTCTGAAGGTCGATTAGGACTGACTGGAGATTTGGTATCGTTAGCGGTGGACACAGAACTCGCCTCCTCAGGCTGGGATCCCAGAATGCCGTCTTCCAGCTCGGTGCAACTGTTAGGTAAGTACCTTCTGAGGTTTCCAGGTGACGGAGTACTTGCGGTATTATCGCCGGTGGAGGAAATATCCATCCCAGGCTGTATCACCACTTTCTGCTGAATGCATCTGTGAACGAACTGTTTGTATCCCTTGCATCCTCGCTCACATAATCCCGTACAACTGCAGATCTTGCAGAGGCAAATAGGTCTATTACAGGTGTACCCAATTTCTGGAATATCTTCGACGTGGCTTCCCGTTTGAGATGCCACTCCGGAAGATCTTTTTCTCGTGACAGGCTATCTGCAAGACCCTTGTATACTCCTGGTATGTATCGTGCTGTCAGGTAATAATGGTGACGATGACAGAATTCCGAAATCAATGTCGCTGTCTCGAGTAGCCTTAAAGGTCGTGTCCCTCCTTATTTCATAATATAAGCCACTGTTGTGCGATTGTCCGTTTGTAGCATGATTGTTTTCTGCGTCAGCGTGCCATCTATATTCACCAGGGTTTAGTGTAAAGCATAGAGCTCTTTTTGGTTGCTGTGCCACGATAGTTGATGTTTTGTCCACAACCCCTAAAGTTTTTTCCCGTTTACTACGGCTCGCCATCCGCCTATCGCAGCGTCTGTAGTTATGAAGACCGACGGTTCTGGTATGTGTATCGGTGAAACTTTTCGTATGTTGTTGCGCCACCATGCCAGATCTTTTAAGACACGGTCTTCATATGTGGTCGTGTATGCAGTAGGCGATTTGATTTGATTTGTAGAGTCCGGCTGTGTAAGCGCCCTAAGGGCACCACGAATGAGGCAAAGTTTAGTTTTCCTAGGACAACTTTTGCTTCGTACCAGCTCCAGCGTCTTCTCTTGGCTAGAACATCCAATTCGTGCACCAGGCGTATGGTTTTTTTCTTCTGAGAGTGACTTTATATTATTCTCTGTATCCCATACTATCCCCAGGTATTCTCCCCAGGGCACTGTAGACGACTTTTCTTTGATTGATGTTCCAGCCGAGATGTCTTAGGTAATCCACTACATAAGTAAACTGGCGTCCCAGGGTTACTGTCTACAACTAACACGCTGGGCTAACGTCAACAAGCTGGGGATCATCTGCGCACACTGTGCGCACCACCGGACTGGCGCTGTGCTTTTCTGCGGGAGAGCACGCCTGCCCTGTATGGCATCGGTCCGCACACGCCGAAACAATACTACATACAATACCGCCGGCCTTGTGACTGCTGCACTCAATGATACCTGCCGCACCATCACCGGATGCCTCAAGCCAACTCCACTCAACAAGCTATACCCACTCGCGGGCATCGCCCCTCCTGAAATCCGTAGAGAGGTGGCAAGTGCCGTGGAAAAGGGGAAACAGGAGACTGACCAGCGCCACCCACTGTACGGTCATAACCCGCCATCTGCCCGTCTCAAGAGTCGCAGGAGTTTCATTCGGAACACTAGGCCCCTGCAAAGCGACCCCTCAGATGCTCGCTGCCTGATATGGCGGACACGAGGCCCTCCGCCCGACGTCTACGTGCTAGCTTCGGAACAACTGCCACCCGGCCACAAGGAGCCATGGCCCATCTGGAGGGCGCTAAATAGGCTCAGAACGCATGTTGGCCGCTGTAAGGAAGCTGCATCGTGGCCAATCAACCCAATGTGTTTGCGATACAGCAACGCAAACCATGGTGCACCTGATGGCGTGCCCCACATGCCCACACTCCTGCTCGGAACACGACCTGAGGGACGCGACTGCCAGAGCTGTCCACACCGCTGCCCATTGGGCATCTCATATTTGAGGAACCTCGACACGAAGAAGAAGAAGGGTTACTGGGTCTGCGTGAGTCAACAAGAAGTCGTCCAAGTATATGATTACTCGAATGCCTTCTTGACGGAGTTTGTGGGCGATCCAGTTGGTGATTTTGGCAAACGCGGCTGGTGCGCTGGCTAGCCTGAAGGGTAGGCAAGTCATTTGATATACCTTTCCGTCGTAACTTAAGGACAGGAAGCGACGATGGCTCTGTGCTACTGGCACATGGAAATAGCCTTGGGATATGTCTAATTTCATGATATAGTCGTCTCTGTTGAGCAGTTGCGGGATCTTTAGGTGATTTACCAGACGAAATTTTGGAGTCGGGACATATCACATAAGATTGGTCGGGAGGTTCCGTCTGGTTTTTTCCTCAGGAACATTTCTGAAAGGTATCCGCTTTGATATTGGCTTCTTTCGATTGCTCCGGATGTTAATAGTGAATTGATTTGCTTGGACATCTCCGGTGATATTCGCGTTCTGAATTTTGAAATGTTCTTTATAGAGAATCTTCTGTTTGGGGGGATAGACTTGAAGGGAATTCTGAAATTGCTTATGAAATTCAGAATCAAATTGGGAGCTGTTTTCCAGTTTTGTGCTTTAGGTCGTTGGGGCTAGTAGTCCATGAAAACAACCCAATCACATTCACATGTATATTCTAGAGAAACGGTACAAAAGCGTAAGTATGAGTAGCAGGTAAATAGACAGATATCGTAAGCGTATAAGCGTATGCGCGCGGAGTAAAGCGACATGCGTTCGGCGTCGAGATAGGTTTCTGACTGGCGGGCGGCGCGGGCGCGCGGCCGCTGCCGCTGGAGCCGGTCCCGCTAGTGTGACGTCACGCGGGCTTGTCCACGGTGCTCGGCGTTGCATCTCCGACATTTCTGTTCCGACACGGCTGCTAAGATTATGGTAAGTGTTTTTGATTGTTTGATGAATTTATTTATTTATGTGTTTCTTATATGTATTTATATTATTGTGAATGTTGTTATATTTATTTATATTTTTATGTATTTATATGTGTACGTTTATTAATTATGTTCAGTAATATATATATATATATATATGTATATATCTCGAGCAATATTAAATCAATGTATTATTAATAAGTTATTATATATTGGGTATGTATATAAGTAAATATTATATAAGTATTTATTATTACATACATATATTTATTATATTCTTAGTAGCGATTACTACATCACTCCCCCACAGAGACCGTCTCACGGGCGATAATAATCAGGGAATTTCACCTGTCGGCCAGATCTGGTATGTTTTCGGCTTATCTCGTGTTTCTTTCGTCTGCTGGGGGTAGGTAGTCTCTGGCTTTTCTGGCATTATAGGTTTGTTACCGGTGCTGTTGGTGCTCTCTTCAAGCGTATATGCCGGTTTTTATCGATCTATCGATACGGTGGTTTCTTTTCCTTTTATTATTAGTTTGTAAACTTTATCTCCTCGTTCCACCACTGCGTGTGGCCCAGTGTATGCTGCTGTTAACGCGCCACGAACAGCATCTTCTCTTACGAAGACGTGAGTGGCTGATTTCAGGTCTTTAAATATGAAGATCTTCTGGGATCCATGCCTTGAAGTTGGCACAGGGTTCAGCTGCTGGGTAATGTTACGCAAGCGCGCAGTGAAGTCGTGACAGTACAGGGCTGGAAGAATTCTCCAGGCAGTCTTAGCGTTTCACCATACACTAGCTCTGCAGACGATGTTTGCAGGTCTTCCTTGAACGCGCTCCTGATTCCTAACAGAACTAGTGGCAAAGATTCTGTCCAATTTTCCTGCGCGTGACAGACGATGGCTGCTTTTAACTGCCTGTGAAATCTTTCAATGATCCCGTTACAGGCAGGGTGATATGCCGTAGTACGTCTGTGCTTGAATCCTGCTATTTTCGCCAAGAACGTAAAGAGTGCTGATTCAAACTGTCTTCCGCGGTCTGTGACAATGTCCTCGGGACAACCAAATCGTGATATCCAGACGGTCAGAAGAGCTTTGGCAACTGTTTCGGCTGTGATATCCACCATCGGAATTGCCTCTGGCCACCTTGTGAATCGATCGATGGCTGTTAGGCAGTAGCGGTAACCTTGAGATGGTGGCAGGGGTCCAATAATGTCGATATGGGCATGCGCAAATCTGGCTTTGGGTAGCTGGTACGTGCCTAAGGGAGCTTGAACGTGCCTCGTTACTTTTGAGCGTTGACAGGTTGTGCAAGCTCGTGCCCATTCGCGGCAGTCTCGGTTCATATGCGGCCAAACAAATCTCTCCGATATCAGTCTCGCTGTTGCCTTGGTTCCAGGGTGACTAAGCGAGTGTAAGCTGCTGAAGACTTGCCGGCGAAGTTCTGGGGTCACATAGGGTCTTAGGTTTGAAGTGCTGCTATCACAATATAGTTCGGTGAGGCAACCAGGTATCATCATCTTTTTAATTTGATGGTATGGGTTGTGTCACCGTCTAAAATCTGCTTTAGCTCAGCATCCTTTCGTTGTGCTGCTGCGAGTTGTACCAGGTCAATTGGCTTCTCCAGTTCTTCTATCCTCGACAATGTATCTGCGACCACGTTGTTTTTCCCCGATATGTGCTGGATGTCGGTGGTGAATTGAGAGATGAGGTCGAGGTGGCGAAATTGTCTTGGTGAGCAGTTTGACTTGTGTGACGCAAAAGCAAAGCACAACGGCTTATGATCGGTAAATACCCTAAAAACTCGTGCTTCCAGCATGTGTCTGAAGTACTTGATTGCGCTGTATATTGCGAGCAGTTCGCGATCGTAAGGTGAGTACTTCTGTTGGGTTGGGCTCAGCTTCTTTGAGTAAAACGCGATCGGCTGCCATGCGTCTCCTATTTTCTGCTGCAACACGGCCCCTAATGACGTGTCAGAGGCATCCGTGACCATTGCAAGTGCTGCGTTGCTGTCTGGATGTGCTAGGAGTGCTGCATCGCAGAGACTTCTCTTGCAATCGTTGAATGCCTTCAGGGTCTCGTCCTTTAGCACGACGGGGTGGGATCCTTTTACCGAGCCTGTCAACAAGTTGTGCAGAGGTGCTTGGATCTGTGCTGCTTGAGGGATGAATTGCCGATAAAAATTGATCATCCCCAAGAATCTTCGCAATTCTTTAACGGTTTTCGGTGCCGGAAATGTCTCGATAGCTTCCACCTTCGTCTCCAGGGGTTTGGTGCCTTTCGCGGAGATGTGGTATCCGAGGAACTTGACTTCTGGTACAGCGAAGATGCATTTCGAAGGGTTTATGACGATCCCGTAGTCCCTTAGTTTGCTGAACAGTAGCTTCAGATGTTCCATATGAGCTTCTTCGTTCTCCGAGAAGATGAGGAAGTCATCCAGGTACGCGTCCATCCCCCTTGTGACCTCGTCGACGAACCTTTGGAATGTCTGTCCAGCGTTCCTTAACCCGAAGGTCATATATGGGAACTCATATAGTTCAAAAGGCGTCGCTATCGCATGCTTTGCTATGTCCTCCGCGTTCACCGGTATTTGGTTGTACGCTTTTACCAAATCTATGGTGGAGAAGATCGTACAACCGGATAGGTGGTGGGCGAAGTCGTGGATATGGCGGATGGGATACCGGTCTGGGACTGTTCGCGCGTTTAATTGCCGGTAGTCTCCACAGGGTCTCCAGCCGTTATCCTTTTTTGGTGCGAGATGAAGTGGCGAAGACCAGGGGCTTGATGATGGCCTTGCTGTCCCGTTCTTGAGCATCGCTTCAAATTCAAGCTTGGCTATTTTCAGCTTGTCTGGTGCTAGTCTTCTCGGGGTGCAGTGTGTTGGTGGTAGTTATATAGTGCACAGTGTTTTGCTTTATATCGCGGTGAATACCGGGAGGCCGTGTTATCTCGGGATAATCTCTAAGGATGTCGTGATACTTGGACTCACCGTAGAGGGTCTTAATTGAGAACACGGTGTCCGTTGAATCTGCCGTTAAAGCCGCTGTTGACAGCGACGTCGTGTTGTCTAGCAGGCGTTTGTTTCGGCAGTCGACGGCTAAGTTATAAAAAGATAGAAAGTCGACACCGATGATCGTTTTGGTGACATCTGCTACGACGAACTGCTAACTGTACTCGCGGCGGAGACCCAGATTCAGCTTCAAGTGGACGTGACCATAGGTGCTGATGATGGATCCATTAGCAGCGAAAAGTTGATATCGTGTTTTAAGACGCTGCTCGCGCAATGCAGATCGAGGAAAGACGCAAAGATCGCTTCCGGTATCTACGAGAAATTGCATCTTTGATTGTCGATCTGTGACGAACAAGCGACCGGAACTCAGGCAATTGTCGGCCGCCATTATCGACTGCCCTGGTCGTTTCCCGAGGCAAAGTCACATGGCTTGACACACCTGGTCGCCTGCGATTGGAATTTGTAATGGTACCAGCACACTGGAAACTTGCGGTAATTTTACTGCGAACGCTGGTGACTATTATAGCGCCGCTGACTGCTGCTGCGCCCACGGTGTTGCTGCTTACCTCCGGCCCTGTGGTTGTGACGAGAACGGGATCGCATTCCAGTTGAGAGCTCCTGTACCTGCCTCGAAAGCGCTGCGATCTGGTTAGCCATGTGCTCTATAACTGCGCTGCCGATTTGGTTAGAGGTAGCTAGACCTGCGGAGTACCTGGAGATATGTCCCATACACGGTCTGCTAGATAAGCCAAAGAGTCAAGGGTAGACAATGGCTGGGTTGCAATAGCTCTTTGGATATTATGCGGCAAGCGGCTCGTCCAAATGATCCTCAAAAAATCCTCAGGTACCTGCGGGCCAGCTATGTGCTGTAGATGCCTCAAGAACTGCGATGGCTTTCTGTCACCTAATTCCTCGTGAAGTAAGAGATCCTTCAGCTTTTTCTCACGAGAAGCTGATAGGCGTTTAATAAGCTCGCTTTTCAACTTCTCGTACTTATTTGTCAAAGGTGGCGAAATGATGATATCTTTGACCTTGGCTGCGTACTGGTGGCCAAGCTGCGACACCTAATAAAATTTTGTCGCATCAGAAGTAATATTCGACAGTACAAATTGGCCTTCTATCTGCGCGAACCAGACGGCAGGCTCCTGCGGCCAAAATGGTGGTATCCGTACTTCGACACGGAACGTGTCGGCACCAGTGGCAAGGCACATAGTACCGTTATCTCTCGGCGCATTCCCGCCCGCCGCGTCGCTATATGCATCTTTATCATCTTCATGTTCATGGTTAGGCATAGTTATTACTTCGACTTACGATTTGTCCTTGGTAATTGTGAATGATAATCCAGGAGAAAGCTGCGATCTTCGTCCAATGTAGGGGTCACCAGTTTATCTCGTCGGGGCCTCCAGTTTAGGTCGTTGGGGCTAGTAGTCCATGAAAACAACCCAATCACATTCACATGTATATTCTAGAGAAGCGGTACAAAAGCGTAAGTATGAGTAGCAGGTAAATAGACAGATATCGTAAGGCGCAGAGTAAAGCGACATGCGTTCGGCGTCGAGATAGGTTTCTGACTGGCGGGCGGCGCGGGCGCGCGGCCGCTGCCGCTGGAGCCGGTCCCGCTAGTGTGACGTCACGCGGGCTTGTCCACGGTGCTCGGCGTTGCATCTCCGAGATTTCTGTTCCGACACCACGGCTGCTAAGATTATGGTAAGTGTTTTTGATTGTTTGATGAATTTATTTATTTATGTGTTTCTTATATGTATTTATATTATTGTGAATGTTGTTATATTTATTTATATTTTTATGTATTTATATGTGTACGTTTATTAATTATGTTCAGAGTAATATATATCTATGTATATATCTCGAGCAATATTAAATCAATTTATTATTAATAAGTTATTATATATTGGGTATGTACATATATAACGAAATATTATATAAATATTTATTATTACATACATGTATTTATTATATTCTTAGTAGCGATTACTACATCACTCCCCCCCAGAGACCGTCTCACGGGCGATAATAATCAGGGAATTTCACCTGTCGGCCAGATCTGGTATGTTTCCGGCTTATCTCGTGTTTCTTTCGTCTGCTGGGGGTAGGTAGTCTCTGGCTTTTCTTGCATTGTAGGTTTGTTACCGGTGCTGTTGGTGCTCTCTTCAAGCGTATATGCCGGTTTTAATCGATCTATCGATACGGTGGTTTCTTTTCCTTTTATTATTAGTTTGTAAACTTTATCTACTCGTTCCACCACTGCGTGTGGCCCAGTGTATGCTGCTGTTAACGCGCCACGAACAGCATCTTCTCTTACGAAGACGTGAGTGGCTGATTTCAGGTCTTTAAATATGAAGATCTTCTGGGAACCATGCCTTGAAGTTGGCACAGGGTTCAGCTGCTGGGTAATGTTACGCAAGCGCGCAGTGAAGTCGGTGACATCTGTTGTCGTGACAGTACAGGGCTGGAAGAATTCTCCAGGCAGTCTTAGCGTTTCACCATACACTAGCTCTGCAGACGATGTTTGCAGGTCTTCCTTGAACGCGCTCCTGATTCCTAACAGAACTAGTGGCAAGGATTCTGTCCAATTTTCCTGCACGTGACAGACGATGGCTGCTTTTAACTGCCTGTGAAATCTTTCAATGATCCCGTTACAGGCAGGGTGATATGCCGTAGTACGTCTGTGCTTGAATCCTGCTATTTTCGCCAAGAACGTGAAGAGTGCTGATTCAAACTGTCTTCCGCGGTCGTTTATTTCTTAATTATGTACGTTTATTAATTATGTTCAGAGTAATATATATCTATGTATATATCTCGAGCAATATTAAATCAATTTATTATTAATAAGTTATTATATATTGGGTATGTATATAAGTAAATATTATATAAATATTTATTATTACATACATGTATTTATTATATTCTTAGTAGCGATTACTACATCGCTAATATTTTCAGACATCCTGCTCTGAGGTCATTTCCTTTTAGGGTTGAACCGCGGTTGGTGCTTGGTGGAGGTATTAATACGGGGTGCCCCGTTTGCGGGTTTTCAATGGAAACCACCATTTCCGTAATTGGTCTTTCGAGGCACTCGCGTACGGCCCCCTCTGCCTCTAATATCTCTACCGGTAAATGGCTTCTTTCTTTGATTTGAGGCAGGAAAAAGCTTGATCACATCTGTGTTGGCACAATCTTTTAGCGCCTGACCTAGAGCGCTGTCAGAGAACAAGTGTGTCTCTGAAGGTGGGATGGTATGCAGAATTTCGCTCAAGATTTTATTTTTAGCCTTGTAAATATTTCTCCTTGCTTCGATTATCTCTGCTTTCCTGCCACAGACATACTGAAGAAGGTCTTCAGCGTTTTTACGGAATTTTGAGTCGGTTGTCCAGAAAGTGTTACCAACTGTGTCCTTGAAATCTTGTGGCAGTTGTTAAAATAACTCTTTAAAAAAAATCCTCTGCTGAAGAAGGCCATTAGTAATAGCGCCCAAAGTTAAGTCGACCTTTTCTAGAAGTGCAACGTTTTTCCAGGGTGGTGTAACGCTGGCTAGGAGGCTGTTCACTTTCAGTGCACAAAACTGAACTGTTCTTCAAACTAAAACTGTTTTTGGATCTCTCCGTACCTTATGTTTCGCCATCCCGGCTGTCCGAGACGCTGACATCTAACACCCTGATCTACCAGAAGTGGGTCAGCAGTCGCAATTTTGGGGTCAGACTCCCTTGTATTCGGACTGAAGTCGTATTCGACCTCTGAACCTGACTGCAATGCGGTTAGTTCTTGTTGGGCTTGTGCAATTTTGTTCTTAAGTTCCATTTCCCTGGAGCTAACCTTAGGTGGCGTCATTGCCGGAGTCGGGTGTTGTAGTCGTGGTGGGATAGGCTGGAATGGCTCATCTTGGTCCTCCCAGTCTTGAATAGAGTCGAATGACTTGTCCAAGGTTAAAGAGTTTTCCTCTGGAGGGCAGGGTTTCCTTGCGTAGATGACAGAGTGATTGCTGAGATGAGCTTTTCCATCTTATTATTTTGATTAGCCATCATTCTATTGAATAGCTCCATCTGTTGATTAAGGACGGAGGCGAGGAGGTGCTCGCTGCTTGCTTGTGTTCGTGGTCTCTTTGCCGGTGACGTACCTTCTGCTTGATTCGGTGTGTCACTACACCCTGGGTTTAATGCTCTATAGGTATTCCGGATTTGTGGCTCGTTGATTCTTGTTTGCCACTAAGTTCAATGGAAGCCTCCCGACGGTTTGTGAGTTTAGCTTTTATAGACCGTACAGCGTCCATGAATACCAGGTAAGAGCGTCCCGTACCATGTATTTTCTCCATAATATTATCAGGAGCTTATATGAGTGCTCGTCCTAGTGGCCACTCGAGTATTTTCGATCTAATGGTTCTGTACCTTCGTTCCGATAAGGAGCTGCATTCCGGTGCGAAAGCCTTGCCCAGTTCAACGGTTGGTATTGCGAACCTTAACTTTTTGTCGATGTGTTGAGAGATTTCTTCACCAAACAAGTCAGTGTAGGAGAAGTTGTAGACTTCCCAGGATTTCCAGTCACTGGGGAAATTCCTCTCGATTGCTTCTATAACAGCAAGAAACGCATCTTCGTCCCCTGGCGTGTCACCACGGGCAGCCAAATCACCCATCGTTGTAAGGGCCATGTTCTGAAATCAGAGTAACCAGTTACGACGCGTTCCGTCTTTTAGGTTATGTCGCTTAATTGAAACGACGTCGTTGTAATGTCGTTAGGATTGTGTCATATAAAGTGACGTTTGGTTTTGAGCGACGTCGTTTGACATAACGCGTCGTCTGGTTTGATGCGATGTCATTGACATATTAAGGGTGGTGCTACGAGTGTAGCAGTGTCGTTCTTTGCGACTGCGTCTGATACGACAAGTGTGTCGTTTGATTGAGGCGACAGCGACGCTGAGACGCAAAATTCAAGTCAGACATGAGCCGATTTTCAAGTACGTGCAAAAGTACGTACGTTATCGCTGGTCCGGGGGAGCCGAGCGGAAATCAGACAAATTGACAAGCAAGTCAATCAAAGTGCTATTTGATACCGTTAGCTCAACCACATGGTGGTCATCATCTTCCGATGAAGACGGTTAATATATAAGAACTCATATAAGTGCAAGGCACATTAAACATCGCTGGTCCAAGGGAGCCGAGCGGTATATACTTGTTCTTAATAAAAAGCTTGATGAATACTTACAGATAAATTCTTTATAACCTGCAGTGTACTGATCCATTCGGAATTCAAAAGCGTACTGGCAGGCACGGCGCCACCATCGCGCCGCTGCCCGCGCGCTGTTTTGTGAGTGAGCAAGACAGCAACAGGGTTTGACAGCTAGTTTATACACACATACGCGAAAATACAGTAGTGTGAGTGAGAAATTCATAAGACGTCATCTCAAGTGGTTCAAGCGAAGGCTCGAACACCTAAATACAGAATTTCTACATTTTCTGTCTCAAATACCTAATTATTATACATTATATACAGATGGTAGACAGACTCTCATGTGCTGTTGAGCCCATCGGTGGGCGGACTGAGAACCCTTATTAATAAGTGTGAGCCATATGCTTCAAAACACAATTTAAAATATAATGTGTCGAAAAGCGAATACATGGTTTTGGTTTTCAAGGCGGGAACCAAGTGCCTATCACATGTCACACCCATTCGCTTGAATGGCGAGCAGCTTAAGAGGGTTTAACTCGTTTAAATACTTGGGGCACTTGGTAACCGACGACTTGCGCGATGATGCGGATATCGAGAGGGAGCGAAGGGCTCTGGCGATCAGAGCCAACATAATAGCTCGCAGGTTCAGTCGGTGTACCTACAGCGCAAGTTAAAATTACGCTATTCCGTGCGTAGGTACTGTACATACGAGTACCTGCAGCTTATGGTTGAGATACACGCAGCGCTCGCTCAAATAAATTGCAGGGTCAATATAATGACGCGTTCAGGGTGCTGTTGCGGCTGCCGCGGCACTGCAGCGCGTCTGTCATGTTCGCGGACGCGCACGTCGACAGTTCAATTTCATGCGATGCTGCGCAGGCGCTGCGCCGCGACGCTCCGCAGAGTTCGCGACAGCCGCCACAGCCTCCAGCACGTCTATCATGGGACTCGATTTTTCTCGCACATACATCTGTGGAACTATGACAGGGACAATGAATGATATTTCCCTTTCTATCACACTTATCGAGATTTGTATGCTATCAGCTCGCTCGCACGTGGTATTATTATTACCATAACCTGTCCAGAGTATTCTAGGTTCATGATCCAGACGATAGCAATTAGTCAGCTTCTGATGAATTGGGGCTGACACATACACCCCATTTGGTAGCGTACAGATGTAATGGGCTCTACAAACCATACAATATGTACGAATGTATACCCCAACATGGCTATCACAAGACGGCGCGCGAGCACTCGATTTTTCTCGCACTATACCTCTCTTTCTATGTTTTCTAATAAGAGAGAGACGGATAGTGCGAGAAAAATCGAGAGAGCGCACCATCGTGTGATAGCCGTGCTGAGCGTAGTAGCGGGGAGGTGGGACAGTGGCTTCCGGACATCAGGCACTTGGTCCTCGCTTCACTTAGGTTTAGGTACTAATATAGTTATTTAAGTATTTTCTTGTTACTAACAAACTATGGTATTTTTCGTCTGAAACAAATGCGTTTTTTTTTAGATTAAGTAGATGACATGTTTCATATTCACGGCTGAAGCATATGCTGTTTATGAAGCTATAAAAGTTATAAAAAGGATGTTAGAGCATAAATATTTCTTTATTTTTACTGATACGCTTAGCTTAATATATGGTTTGCAGAATAATCAATCAGTTTCATTACTAACATAATTTCATTTTGTATAAGATTAAATAAATGTTAATGCTATTTAAAAATAGAAATGTAAATATTAATTTTATGTGGGTTCCATCCCATACTGGGATAACAGGGAATGAAATTGTAGATAAAGCTGCTTTTTTAGGTATTAATGAATTAGATGTAAGGTGTAGTACTAGAATTAGACTGACTGATTGTCAAGCTTTAGTAAAGGAGGATGTTCTGAAGATTTGAACTGATATATGGTTAGAGGACAGAGAAAGTAAAGGTAAATAGTACGCTAGTATTCAACTTCAATTGCCATGAAAACCTTGGTACGAGAAGATAAAGATGGAAAGTCGTGGATTTATTACCACGGTCAATAGATTGAGATTCGGACTAATTCTGCGCCTGGGCATGCCCTCGCTGTCAGGATGACAGTGTTGGAGATGCTGAGCACATTATATTTCATTGTCACGCCTTTGCACTTGATATACTCATACTTGCAAGTGAATTAAGTGAAGTGTTTAAAAATGAAGTCCCCCGCCGCCTAAATAACATTCTCAAAAAAGATGAAAGTTACATTCCATTATACTCGTAGAAGTATATTAAAAACACAGTATCAAAATTATGAAGTGAAGTTCACTTACCTTTACGTGTTAAATTTTAAGATACTGGTGCCTACTGCGCCATATAACTCCTACTAAAATGAAGTCTTATAAACAATTAAATAAAGTCTTGGCTTAAAAGACACCCATCCAGGCCATAAACATTTTTAAAAAGTAGCAAATTTAGGCCTCTCAGACAGACTGGCGCGACCTGTCCGCGGCGGTCCATAGTAAACTTGTCATTAACTGTCAAATTTAGTAGTATTCACACGGGCCGAAATCACGCGGCAACCAGCATGCAGTCCGCCGATTTCGTACGTGTAGCGCTTCCTTTAGAACAAATACAAAAAAAGACCCAACATTTCATCGTTTTTGATAGATTGGTTGTGGTTGATCTACCAATTCTAAGGCCATGTTGGAAGGACGTCGTCAAGTTGCGTGGTGATCTGATTATTGATACGACTGTTGATAATGGTTTCAAAGACCTTGCGGAAGACAGAAGAGTATGTACAGCAATGTCCCTAAAATTACTGATATCAGATCCAGCACTAGGTAGGTACTCTTGAAGGGTATGCCAATTGCTGCACCGATAGATTAAATTGAAGTACTACCTACAGAAGCGGTTGCTCAAACACAAATGCAATGAAGGACAAGGAAAGAGTATCATTCGGACCCCCAGCGAAGGCGAGCTTGGCGCAGGCCCCGCGCGTTCAACTCTTCAATAGCCACGCGCCGCGCCTTCACTTTTGCGGCCAACTGCGGCGCTTCGCGGTGAAACACGGAATAAAAATATTCAGCAAACGCGTCTGCAGCTTCCTCTCCTGTCACGGTCCTACCCTCGTACGAGTAGCCAGTGTTCAGTCCTGTATCTCGTCTTTTCTTTTAATATAACCCAAACATTTTATATGGCCTTTTATGCATAAATAAATACATGTTTTCCGACAATCTTAAGGGGACGCTACACGAGCGAAATCGGCAGGACTTTGGTAATCAAGTAGCAAGGTCACAGAAAATCTAATATGGGGTGACCTGGATTTGGCCGGCCGCCGTGCTTCCGTCACGTGTCCACACACGCCGAATCACGCGTCGGCCGGCATGCAGTCCGGCCGATATCGGCACGTGTCTCCTTTACACAAATCAACCTAGTCCCAAACTAAGCAAAGGTTTTTACAATGGGTACTACTTAAACGACGATATACATACTTATATAGTTAAATAAATACTCAAATACATAGAAAACATCCATGACCAAGGAACAAATATTCGTGCTCATCATAGAAATAAATGCCCTACCGGGATTCGAACCCGGGACCTCCGGCTTCGTAGCTTCGTTCGTATAATGACACTCAGTACTTACCTATATCCTACTATAATATGAGCTATATATAGTATGCCTTGAGGCATTAAGTCCGCCTTTTGTACTTTTTTGTTCTGTGCAATAAAGATTAAATAAATAAATAATTTAATATTATAAATGATAGTTTGGATGTTTGAATGTTTAGATGTTTGGATGTTCGTTACACAATCACGCTTAAACGGCTCAACCGATTTGGACGAAATTTTGCACGAAGATAATTTATCATCATCCTCCTAGCATTATTCCCGGTTGTGCCCCTAAGATCCGCTTTGGGGCATGTAAGCAGATATGACACACATTACTTATCTCAATTGTTAACCAGTAGGCCACTGATATACCTACTTATGCATTTGGTTTATTCATTGATTATTTACCTTTTTTTGGGTTCCGTGCCTCAAAAGGAAAAAAACGGAACCCTTATAGGATCACTTTGTTGTCCATCTGTCTGTCTGTCAAAACACTTTATCTCAGGAACGCGTCGAAGTAACGAGTTAGAATTAGGTCTACAGTCCCTTGAAGCTGTGAAAAACTCAAACTTCTAAGTTAAGATAAAAAAGAGGTACGGCCGTGTACGCTGCAAAAAGCGTATATTGCGACACTCTCAGGGTAAACAAAATTTATAGGTTACTTTCCGTTGTCTTGGAACTTGGCAAATAATATCAGATCAGAAGATTAATTGTAATGAAATTTTAAATGGTGTGTATATTTTTGGCTCAAAAGTTTCCTTCTCGTTATTTGCAGAATTAATAGTGACTGCCATCTGACCTTCCAACACAGAGGGAAAATAGACCTTATTGGGATTAGACCGGTTTCCTTACGATGTTTTCCTTAACCGAAAAGCTAACGGTAAATATTTCGTACCTAGGTACTTACAGAGTTACGAAAAACTCATTGGTACGAGCCGGGATTCGAACCCACGACCGCCGCTTGACAGCCGCATGCCTGAACCAGCTACCGTAGCTCTCCACGAAGATAGTTTATAGCCTGGATTAAAATATAGGATAGTTTTTATCTCAATACTCAATAGATATATATCTTGACGAGGTAAAGAATTGACCTAACTGTTCCCACCCATTCCAATTCCCACGACATTAAGAGAGATGGAGCTTGCGTTTGGGATTAGCACGCAAAAAGCAATATATTTGAGGGTTTTACAAACGAATGTGAAGGTAACGGTCCTCGGAATTGAGGTCGGGGCTACATTTGTGGCTTCCCGTTCATTTGTTTGCGCATATGGCGGGGTGTGTGGGCGAACCTTACCCCAAAATCATACGGATGGTTATTTAATCTAACGATTCTAACGTATCAATAAAATATATACATAAAAACTGATGTTCTGTTTGGCTTGTCTGACAAAATGTGTTGAATTGTTTTGTATGAAGCAAACGGCTGAAATGAAAATAACTTTTATTCGATCTAGGTAGCTCGATGCCATTTAGGACCATGTCAAATCACTTATTATGTTCCTGAAAAAGTCTTTATACAAGTAAGCCTCTAAAATGATCACATACCCCGCCGCCTATTTGTGGTTAGGTAGGTATAGGTATACTGTACCTGTTACCTGGGCCGTTATTTACATTCGGTTTACCAAGAACTGGCCTCATGACAACAAGTCTAAGTATAAGCTTCGATTATTCGTAGTTATCACGAATCTCGGGATTAAGTTATGCTGGAGGCGAGAGGTGGAGTCTGTCGAGATAAATGGTGAATGGCATAGCGGTTCACTAATGGCGTACCTATGAAAGATCTTCGAGACCCATTCTAAGTACAAACGCCAACACAGTTATCTGACCATCCTGTATATTTATATTGAGCATTATTATAATGCATATAAAGTGCACGGATGGTCAGTTAACTGTGTTGGCGATGGTACGACGGTCTCTGTCGTCCTTTGTAATAAGATTATAAATAAGGCTTGATTCCATGTGGAGCCGGAGCCCGGTACACCGTGATGGTTACATAATGAGGATAATCTGCAATGTACGAGTGAGACGTCTCCTGAGTCTCAGAGCCTCTGTTGTGGATTAAATTAATTTTTGGTAGCTATTCTTATATTTGTTTTAAATTCGCCAAATATTGACTACTTCGGGTAATAACCACATACGTTTCGGGCACCTACAGCACTCGCGGTAACGGATGGGGTAGACGATACAATATCTAATTTGTCAGGATAAGTATTAGTAGTTTTTTTTTCAATTTGCCACCTTGGTCGAAATTTTGGAATTTCTTCAGCGGACGTTTCTGCTTAGTAGACATTTACTGTTAAGAAGTAGTATTTATTATCTAACAAGATAAAAAGATTAACTAGAGTTTGCCCGCTTTTTCGTTCGCGTGAAAGCTAATACCTGCGATCACTATTGTTATTAAATAATTCATGTTAAAAATGAAAAAAATGAAAATGAAAATATTTATTTCCTTAAAAAGTTTACACAAAATAAGTATCAAGGTTGGGACTTCCTATTAAGTATATAAATACCTGTGCCAGGGAGTCCCGCTCCTCTATAACTGAAGTAGTTATATAAAAGAAAATAGAAACAAATTTATATTTAATAAACTAAAGTATTTGGAAAATGTAGTTAAGTGATGTGCATAAGCATGTATTCGTGTGTGCGTGTGTGCGTGTGTGCGTGTGTGAAATGTTATCTATTAATGTCATGTTAGCTATTAATAAATGCAACACCGATTAACACGTAAGGCTTGACTGTTAGTGTTAATTGTATGCAATAAATAAACCTCTCACTTATAATAAATCTCTGAATTAAAAAAAGAATTAGCCAGTACCTAATTAACTCGACAAGACGTCGAGCAACCCCGGGAATCCAAATTGCATGTTATGCGTCTAATTGTGCAAAACTTCGATAGCTTACCGGTAAGCAGGTTTAAGTAGATACATAATTATTTATAACCATTGGATCCGTTAGCTGTAGGTATGCAACTCGAGAGCGTGTTTCAAAAATATAGGTATAAGTATTTCAATTTCGAAAAACTGAAAGACAAACAACATGATAACTAAATATATATATAGTTAGCTGCCCGCGTAATGCAAAGAACGCGGGCAAACCCGCGGGATAAAATGTATACTGTAACCATCCAATAAGACCATTCTACACCCAGGTGAATTTTTGAAATCGGATAAGCGGTTCCGGACCTTAACCAAAACACACAAACTTACAAAGCTCAATCTGACAGACTACAGTATATGTATATTATTGAACCTGCTCACAAAATGTAACGAGAATCGGTTGGGAAACGCGATCTGTATAGAAGAACAGCAGCGAAACATCCGGACATACCAACCAACGAATTTCGGCCCAACCAAGCTGAAACCGACAAGTTCGTTCGCTTCGCTCGCTCAATGATATGCCAGGGACGTGACTGGAACCTACTTTTCTACCCGTCGAGGTGCCAATAAGACGAAGTCGTAATAGGATTAGGTTTATTTGAAGAAATCATTTCAGATTAGCATTCCCTAAATACTCTTTGTCATACAAGTCTTGTAGCATGGCTTCGTCCATCATGGTGTGGTCACAGAACTTGAGCTTGTCCACAAAGCTTGCGCGCAAATCGGCCAAGTCCTTCTTTATCATGTGGTGGAATTCAGTCGTCCCTATCAGATGTGCAAAAAATTTGCGGTTACTTGTGAATTTTGGGGCGTACCCCACAGTCGTCTTCGCCGGATAAAACAGGAAAGCTTGCAGATTGTCGATTATAAAACTGTAAACAAAGTCAATTAGGTATCATTACACTTTTTAATAATTTGGGTTAGATGGGAAAATAGTTAGTCATTTTACTGACTAGTATGGAATTAATTACAAAAGAAATAATTTATGATACTTAGCTGTTATCTGTGAAACTTTAAATAATGAGAATTTATTTATAAGATCAGCTACTAAAGTATTTATTAGCACCTGCATCGTAACAGCTTCTATTGAACTAATAAGTACGCCATCTTTACTAACTATCCCAACAGAATATGAAAAACTACAACTTAGAAAAGTTGAAAAACCCCCGACATTTTAATTTCAAAGTCCAATATCTCAAAAACGACTGAACAGATTTTCATGTAACATGGCTAAGAACACTCGGGATTACATCAGCTTTCGAATAAAAGAAACCGCATTCAAATCGGTCCATTCGTTTGGGAGCTACGATGCCACAGACAGATACACAGATACACAGACACGTTAAACTTATAACACCCCTCTCTAAT
This sequence comes from Epinotia bilunana, assembly GCA_947049275.1. Lineage (NCBI taxonomy): Eukaryota > Metazoa > Arthropoda > Insecta > Lepidoptera > Tortricidae > Epinotia > Epinotia bilunana. Next base: position 15,009,089 of record OX346257.1, read on the forward strand.
CTTTGCGTCGGGGTTTAAAAATCCAGTGCCAATTTACAAACAACGATTAACATAACTACCGATAAAATATATTATCCTCTAATGGCCGGTTCCAATAATCAATCCACCGATAGTTTTCCTTACCGGCAGTTACATTTTGACAGATTACCCGTAGAAAATGTGTCAAAATGTAACTGTTGGTAAGGAAAACTATCGGTGGATTGATTATTGGAACCGGCCATAAATTGATAACTCGGCGACTAATGTTGTGGGTTGTGGGTCAGCTACTTTATTTATTTTACAGTCAACATCTGTCTAATAATAAAATCAAAATCTAGCCTCCATAAAGAGTATCGCACATAATTATTTAACAACTAAATTAATAAATCGTATTAGTTTTTAATGAAAATGTGCATATCAACTGAAAAATTGCATAGCAACACACCTCGCGAGATGATTGTTTGTTTTTTTCCCTTACACAAACTCACTCTCGGCTATAAAAAACGGTAGGTATAGGTTCGTTCGTTAGCTTGTGTCCGTCAGAGCAGAAAGTAGGAACCCCGCGAAAGCGGGGCTTCGTCGACTTGCTGGCGTCTTCGAGTAATTGGGGAACATACATAAAAAGAAGATTCCGTCGAATTGAAATCCCCCTCATTTTTTGAAGTCGGTTAAAAATTTATTCTGTCGTCAATTACTTATGCTAGCGTATAAAAACATTGGCTGCAATATGAAAATAGAGCTATCAATTACCATTTTTTGATGACAATATTAAGTACATGTTCAATTGATAGTAGATTCAGTCATCAATTACTTATACTAACGAATAAAATTAGTCGTAAGAAATACACAATATACCTACGATCACTTGAGCAGTATTTATTAGACGCTTAAAATTAGTCGCTGAACTATTAATTAAGTAGACACGATGTAATTTTGAACGCGAAAATTACAATTGAAAGAAGCTGCATTAATACCCTTAAATAATAATTACCTAGACACAATCAACCAAAATATCACATAATCAAATAACTTAATTAGGTCTTTAAAGGCAGAAAATATAGGTATTAATATTTTTTTTAATATTTATTTTGGTCTATTATTTAGATTACATATGACTCAAATAAAAATTAGGGCTTTATTAGACCAATATCTCGCAAACGAATCACTAAATTGAAAAAATGGAGGGGCTGCTCGCAAGGCGAATTGTACAATGTACATGCGAGCTGTTCCCCCACTTCGTCCCGCGTTGCGCAAGTTAATATTTGCCGGGACCAGCGGGCGTAGCACGGTTGCCATTTTATCACTTATCGTTGTGGTAAAGACGCCCATCACGCTCTGACAAGTATGCGAGTGCGAGAGTGACGGATGCCTTATCCACAACGATAAGTGATAAAATGGCAACCGTGCTACGCCCGCTGTACCTGCTGGCAAGTTTCTGTGGTGATATAGCATTGCTGGACACGGGCCATTCTCTCATAGATGATGTAGTAAATTAATATAAAGTTACTGACTTCTTACTCCCCATTGTTGAAGCCACACATCCTTGGAATAGATCGAAGAAAATTATGAGTGAGTCGTATGCCACGTCACGTGCTTCTTCAAACCTAAAAAGAAGGTTTTAATTTATGAATTTTATGATATAATTTAAGTAAATCCTTAACAATAATAATATTAGCGTTGGTCCACCAACGCTATCTAATCCCAAATAGGTCTTGTGTAAGCCACAGGCTAAGCACTAGTTTTTGTGAAAGCCTTCTCCAACCTAAAGCCCGGGATTCACTACATGAGCCGCACCTACCTATCGACAACTCGTTGAACAAATTCGCCCTCATCTGAGATCTCACGCACCCATACAATAGGGTTCGCCAAATTTGTCCGCGACGCGAGTCCACCGCGAGCCGCTCGCGAGCGGTTGGCGTAGTGACTACATACGCGGATTAGTCCATGGACCTGTCGCCACTGACCAATCAGAGGACAAAAGTGTGAATGTTTGGGCACAGAATAATTAATAGTATCTAAAGATACAGAAGGTCCATTGCCTAAGTGATGACGTTAGCTGTCATTTTTTGCAATAAGTAGATAATCATAGAGATAGGGTTGTTAACGTACCCCATAATTAAACATCCAAAATGATAACTATTTTATTTCCTATGTTTGTTATCGTAATGAACATAAAATTTCGGAAATAATAATATGATATGATAATAAAATAATAATGCAATAGCCGGGAAGTCACGTTTAAGTAAAAAAAATACATGAATACAGTTTAAGTTTTACAAAACAGTTATATATGAAACTTCATTGTGTGCGACACGCTGTACAGCCCTTGTTAGACCTCCACAGGAGGTTACCATAGATAAACGTCGTTTCGCCCCAAATTGTCAGTGGGATAGGCCTGTGTTGGGCTTAAAAGGTATGAAGTTTTCAAGCCGCTTAAGGGTCCTTACGCCTACAGACGAGCGTATTCTGCAAAATGCTTCCTTTTTCATTCAAGATTACGACGTAACGTAATTTATTCAAAAACGGATAATGTAGGTATTTAAACTATCATTTCAAAACAAGGGGTTAAAAAAGTTCCAATTTTCTTTTCCTCTTTCTAAACCCAAAATAAATGAGTTTTCTTGGGAGTCTTAAAATTTAGCAGTATGAAGTGTCGTTTCGTTTCTCAATTTTGCAGTAAACAAGAATCATCTAGTACATGAATGAAACACATGGTACATTGAAAAAGAAATCGTTGGAATAATTTGGAAAATGTTATATAGGAAAAAAAAATGTTTTACTAATAAAACACTAATCACTTAAATCAGTCTTCACCATTAATTAATAAATCAGGTAACAGGAGTCATCGGCCATTATCATAATCATACACCATAACATGTGTAGTAAGTAATACTCACAAACTCCATATTCTAAACATTCTTATAATTTTCACGCATCATCTTGAAATAATAATTTAAAAAAATAATCAACTTTTCAAAGTTATACGTACATGTTTTAATATCTAAATCCGACTAGTTATGTAAGTATGTCAAATGAACTTGACGAAACGCTGATGATTACTTCAATTTTAAATGTGTTTATTTTAAGATAATTGTAACATTTGCAGCAATATAATAATCTACATAAAATAAATATTTATTTATTCATTCAATACCTAATTTAATTATTGGCTTATAAGCGGAAAACTTGAGATAAATAGGAGTGTAGGCACTAAATAAAATAATCAATAATGTCATATTTTGATTGAATAAAAATGTAGTCAATGGTGAAAAAATCAACACAAAAGGTTAAATAAGTTATAAGTGTTCAAAGTTTTAAAACGGGGTATGTTCTGTTCCTTTTTCGCAAAACGCAACTTTATATGAAACGATGACGCTAGAAGGTTGTGACGTCACTAATAGACGGCAATGTGCCGTGCGCATCGTGTGCGGCGCCGCCGTCGACACAGCACCCCGGCAGCATCCTATAATGTGACGTCACAGTCTCACACTGTTTGCGTTTTCTCAATATTAAAACGGTTGTAGCTTCGTAATTCTTTGAGATATCTGAATGAGATTTTCGTCACTAGGCATATTTTTTTGCCTTCTTTCTTTTGGAGTAATAATAATTTTCGAGTCTACACTCCTATTGTCAGACACAAGAACAAAATGAATTAAGAATATGATTAAAAAAAAACATTGTAGTTGTAGCAAGGTAAATAACAAGTCTTATCATTATCATTTGTTGATTATTTTCTTAACATTTATTAAACTCTGTTAAGAAAATAATCAACATTACTGAAACTTTAACTTAAATATAAGTAATAAATTATAATCAGGTATTCACGATTCACGACAAATGCGACGTTGCCGGTGCGTTACATTTACTTATAATATAAATAAATAAATTTATATTTGACGTTATGAAAGGAACCGGGAGTACCGGGACTCGGTGCTCGGTACCGGTTCTTTGGGCTCCAAATAAATCCCGGGATTTCCCGGCAAATTGAGAACCGGTATTTCCCGGGAGGACGCCCTACTCGCGCGGGTATTGATTTGTTAGTCTCGATCAACTGTCGGATGGTGAAAACGTGCGTAAATCGTGTCTGCAAACTTCCTATGGAAACTGTTAAATTTGGTGAGTTTTCGTTAAAATATCTATTTAATCTTATCAGACATGTATTTGAGAACATGCCAATAGTATTTTCAATTTATTTAGTCCTTGTATAAAATGAGAAATCTTGAAAATGATTATGTTGTATACTTTGTACCATGTTTCATACAACATTGGCCCGCGGGCCAAAGTTGTCACACGGCGTGGGTCAAAGTAACCCTTTTAATAAAACTAGTAATATTTTATTTTATTAAAGGTACTGAAGGGAATGTAAATCGTCATAGCAATACCAAACACATATAGAAGAAAACTCGGCAGCCGGCGGTACATTGATTACTATACCTAGATATTTTTCTAGCACGAACGAGAGATTGACAAAATAAAAACATCGACAGTCCTGTTATCAATAACTACATACTTCTATTCTATTCTATTCTACCTACAAGGCCTACCTAGGCGCCGTGTGCACCGTTCTTGCACAAATTGAACAAAATCCGAACACTATTGATAAATTTATTTTAATAATTTGCAATTAATAGTTCTTTATATAGAGCAGCCTACATGAAACTTTCAGGGTGTATTGTTTTTTTTGTTTATCTTGATTGTAGTATAAAAAAAGAGTTACAAAAATATTTAAGGCAGGGGAAGTTTATCAAGTCAACGTTGATGTCTACTACAAAAACATTCTACTGAAGTCACGTTTTATTTGTTCAGAGTTGTGCATGTTCACTGACGTACAAATCACTGTACTTGCGGCTGCTTGTACTTCATTATAAGTCTGTGAGGAAAACATGCAGTTGTAGCTATTTGAAAATTTTCACATGTCATCCAACTCATCGAAGTAATGATAAAGAGGCAAAATCATAATATACATTTCATTTTATTCCTCTACTTATTACCAATGTAAAAAAGTAATCAAACTTTTTATATTCATAGACTTTATTCATTAAAAAAGTAAATATTTGACATATAATGTGACGTTTATTCACATTGCATATTAAGGCAAATATATTCTTAACAAAATATATATTATAATTAAAATATAATTAAATATATATATTCTTAATTCAGTTACACGAAGAAAGAAAGTTATGAAAGTATTCCAAATTGTTTTCTGAAGCATGTAAAATATAAATAAATTGATAGTTTTGTTATTATTATCTATTTTCTAACGCACCCTATTACCATATATATATATATATATATATATATATATATTCATCAGAGCTTGACGAGTGGTTAGCCGCAATTAAATCAAAAGTCATGTCTCAACGTGCTGCTGAAATCAAATATGAAATTCCACGCAGTACAATCAAAAATTAATCAAAACAAAAGTTTCTGCACAAACCTGGTCGACCAACGGTGTTTACGGAAGATGAGGAAAGTTCGTTCGTAGCCTATATAACTGGACTTTCAGAATATGGATTTCCGCTGACGGACTCCGACCTTAAAGTGATCATTCATGAATACCTACTGATGCAAGGAAAGCATATCTCGATGTTTAAAAACAACATCCCAGGAAGAGACTGGTTTAAAAACTTTCTTACAAGACATCCACAGTTGTCTTGTCAATGCGACTAGCTAATAACATTAAAAGAGTTCGAGCTCAGGTTTCTGAAAAACTAATTTCAGATTTTATTGATAACCTCGGTACTGAGTTAGTAAATGGTCCAGCAGAAAATATTTACAACTATGATGAGACTAATTTAACTGACGACCCGGGGAAAAAAACAGTTATATGCAGACGGAGAACAAAATATCCCGAAAGTATTGTTAACAACTAAAGTTAGTTTTACTGTTATGTTTTGTGGCAGCGCATCGGGAGAAGTCATCCCACCCTACATAATATATAAATCGGAACATTTTTGGACAACATGGATGGAGAATGGTCCTGCAGGGAGGGACACGATATAATAGAACAAAAAGTGGATAGATGGACTGTGACTTTTGAGGATTGGTTTTTGAATCATTTCATGCCAATTCTTAAGAAAAAGGATGGCCGAAAAGTTGTAATCGGTGACAATCTGGCCTCGCACATCAATGCAAAAGTGCTATCGGAGTGTCAAAAGAATAACATTAGCTTTATATGCCTGCCCCCTAACGCATATATGCACCTTTGGATGTATGTCGCTTACTTTCGACCATTGAAATCCAAATGGAAGTAAACTCTCTCTGAATGGAAAAATAGCCAGGTTGGGAGAAAATTACCAACAACGCCAAAGATCAGTTTCCTGCTTTGGTAAAAAAAGGCTTTGAATGCAATGACTGGAACAAAAGACACACGGAATGCTGGTTTTAGAAAGACAGGGATATATCCCATTAATAAACAAGAACCATTGAGCAGACTGCCAAGACAAGACCGTATTCTGAATTGGCCACGGACTGCTTTATGAGTAAATTAGAGTCGACTAGAACCGTGCCCGGAAAAGAAAGTTGTGAAAAAAAAAAACTAAATGTAGCCCCTGGAAAATCAATGTCACAATGATGATATGAAAATGGAAGCGGCCCATCAGGATTGCAACCAGTTAAGACGAAGAAAAAGAAAAAGATATCTAAACGCCTGCAGCACCGAAGTTCATCAACAAGTTGCAGTGAGACAAACATAAGTCTGGCATCGTCTACTGAAGACGGGATTACTGTGTCAGACAATGAGTTAATTGAATCAGAGCTTGTAGATGAAAGTGATGCCGCTAATGATACAAAATTAGTGTTACCCAAACTGACTGCCAAAAAATCCCGAAACTCAGCTCCTGTTCAATTTCAAGACTTAACTAACTCTGACCGACCACAAAACAATAAAACAAAAGAAGAATCATCTATCCTTCAAGTCGAAAAATTAAGAAAAAAAGAGGTTCTTCTGAAGGATTGCGATTCGATACCCATTGAAGAGGGACCAAGCAGCTCGTACTCCGCCTATCCCAAAATAAAACAACAGAGTTTAAAGAAAATATTGGAGCTGGTGATCATGTTATAGTGCAGTGGAACCAACATTTTTATCCTGGTCAGGTAATATCGTTATCTGAGGAGACAGTACTTTTGTAGATGTATGAAGAAAGGAAAAGATATTTGGCGGTGGCCTGTTATTAAAGACGAACAACTATACAAGCTGGAAAATATAGTACAAAAAATCGGATTTTCTAAATTCGTGAAAAAAGGCTGCTTTTCTGTCCCGCAGATAAATAAATATAAGTAGAAAACTCCTCCTAAGAGACTTAGATTTAAAAAAGAACATTCTAGACACCTAATTATGTTAACGATGATTCTCATAAAAGGCTGTTCATTATCTAGTTAAGCTTTAGAAAAGAAAGTCTTAAACCAAATAATTCCAACGCGGATTCTCATAAAAAGACTGTTAAATAAGATTTAGTTAAGATTTAAGTGCAAGTGCAAGGATTATTTAATTTAAAGAAAAAATGTTATGATTGCTTTCTTGTTGAATTAAATGTTTATTTTTGCTTAAATAATGTTGCAGTGTAATTATTTAACAATCCAAAATGCTTTCATTGGCCCATGCCTTTATAATGTTCGTTTTTGTATGAGTAAAATAATGAGGATCAAAGAAGCCTTCTTAAAAGGACAACATTGGCCCGAAAAAAAAAACCTTCCGTGTATTATTCTTAGCTTTTATTATTCTTGAATAATAACTTACACCTCTGAGACCCCATCAAACCTAGTCTAACATTCATATCTACAAACGACACAAAACGACATGACTTTACATGTCAAATACAATAAGAGAAAGAAAATACAATCTTATTTCTTAGAGATGTATAAGGTCTCCATGTGTCAAAATTAAAATAATTATATATTTTAAATCTCATAGGTACCCACAGAAATGTATAAGGTATCTATGTGTGAACAACTAAGTAATAAAATAATACAATCAAGTGAAGACAGAGTGAAATCTCTCAATCAATTCCGCAGAACAGTGGAATTAAGTTATGCTTATCGTCCTTGCAAACATGAACTGACCGGACTCCACAAACAGCACCCGTTCCCGAGTATGACGCGCATCTCAGCCATCGCCTCCCTCGACCATATGTTAGGGAAGGTGGCGACCCGATCAACGACGCCGCCGTAAGCAAAGACCTTTAGGCGAGCATGACATATTCAAGCTGCAGGACATTCATACCGACTAAATTAACAACCTTAAGAATACCTTTTAAAATGAGAAACCTCAATATGTGCTCAGATGTTAAATGAAAGGACTATTACTATATCTTATACAAATTAACTGGCCAACTTAAACTTGTATTCATAAATATACTACATACACATTAGTAACAGTATAAAGGCATACAAGTCAAAATTAATATGTATGAACTCTAAATCATACGTCATACTATATACTATTAACATAATAAAACTTGTACATGTCAAAAACAATAGGGAGGAAAAAAATAACAATTTCATGTTTGTTAGAGATGTACGAGGTCTCTAAGAGTCAAAATAAAATAGTAAAGTACACTAATCAATCCTGAGAGATGTATAAGGTCTCCAAGCGTATCTCCTAGTATAGCAAACTGTATTGTTATGTTAACCCATAAAAAAAACATAACTATAGGACCTGGACCTACATTGCCGTAAATTTATATTTTTTTCAAAGATATAAATCAACGCCGCGCGCTTAGTCTCCGCCGAAATGTTTAATTAAGAAATGTTGAGTTTATAAGAAACTAGCGACCCGCCCCGGCTTTGCACGGGTAGGTACTATATTATACATATAAACCTTCCTCTTGAATCACTATCTATTAAAAAATACCGCATCGAAATCCGTTGCGTAGTTTTAAAGGTCCCTATGTATGGACAGACAGCGGGAAGCGACTTTATTTTATACAATGTAGTGATGATTATTTTATCAGTTTTTAAATAAATACTAATAGTTACGTCGTAATCTTGAATTAAATAGGAAGCATTTTGCATAATACGCTAGTCTGTAGGAATAAGGACTTAATTGAAAATGTAGTATAAATACCGGGAGACTGATAAGCAATAGAACGTTACGATTGTATGCCATATTCCTCGTCTCTCGATATTTTTATTGGTCTATTGCTCTAATTGCACTAAAAATATTACACCGTTTACTTACTTATTTGTCGCGTTGGCGATCCCCAAAGAACCAGTAATGATACTCAACAGTATAATACTAATAGGAAAAATATATGTTAAACTAGTCACCATTGTATTTATCGCGAGTAAGCAAACTAGACAACTTACTAATTTGAATATTATAAATATATTTTGTTATACTTGCTTTTCACACGTGTTTTTATGGCTGGGTTACCTACTAAAATTCGTTTGCGCAATCAGCGATGCAGTCATAAAACGAGCTCTTTACTCTTTTGGTTCTACGTAGGACACGTATGTTTTTATTTCTTCCCGATAGCATTAAAAACTCTATTATTTCTTACTAGCTGTACCTAGGCACTTTATACATTACTCTGCATGGGAACACAGGGCCTGCATTCAGCGTCAATCAGTAAGTAATTCAAATGCAAGGTAGGGGAAGTCAAGGACGGCTCGGTTTCTAATAAGGCCCACCTAATACTTTCAGTTATGGTTGTCATAACCAGTTCAAATTTGTGGAGCACATGTGATTGCGGCCACATACAAAAGTGCATTTCAGTTTTGATTCAAGCACGCTGCCATCAATTTTTATAAATTTTGACAATATTTTTCTTAATGCTATAAAGCATTCTCTACCAGTCAACCTTGAGGCAAAGCAGATAAAATGTGGGCAGTGCAACTTAATTTCAAACAAAAACTCTTTAACATGTCTAAAGATGGGATGAATAATAATATAATAGAATACGATACAATACAATATAATATGATATAACAATATATACCTATTAATACATACATAAACATGCATATGAATATAAATGAAACTTACAAATCTGATTATTTTTTAGTTCTGCCAGCAAATAAATTTTGTAAGGACTTTTTGAAGACAAGCCTGTTTGGAGATTGCCGAATTTTGACAGGGAGATGGTTCCATAGGCGAGCTACTTGGACGGAGAAGGAATTGGACATAAAACCAGTACGGTGAGGCGGAATAGATAAGGAAAGGTTGCCAGAGGAGCGAAGTTGACGGACTCGAGAGACACAGTAATACTGAAAAAGAGCTTTGAGGTATTCGGGAGAATTTGGATCGTTTAGAATGGAGAAGAGAGTGCAGCAAACGTATTTTGCGGCGTAGGCGGATTGGCAGCCAGCCCAATTGGGAGCGGAAGGAAGAGACATGATCGTATTTACGAAGACAGAAAATGAACCGAATACAATAATTTAGAAGATGATCTAACTTGTCAAGAAGCTCTCCATTCAAATCAGGATAACACACATCACCATAGTCGATTATGGGCAGTATCAATGTCTGCACTAATAAAATCTTGGTTTTGATGGGTAAGAAATGCTTACTTACTTACGAACTTAGCATAGTTTCTTCCTTTTTATTTATCCCTGCGCGATAACGAGGGGTATTATAGCATTAATGTGTAAAAATATAAGTCGGAGATACGAATACAGGCACGACCATTACTCATCTGTAATGGATGAAAAGTATTTTATATCGAAATTAGTCAGTTAAAAACATTTCGCGAACGGGTTGAATTAAACCTGCACGGCTATCACAAGACGGAACGCGAGCTCTCTCGATTTTAGATTTTTCATATAGATGCCTCTTTCTAAGTTTTGTAATAAGAGAGAGATGGGTAGTGCGAGAAAAATCTAGAGCTCGCTCGCCGCGCCGTCTTGTGATAGATAACCGTGCAGCCCCCCTATTAACTTGTTCTAAGCTCACCTCAACGCTCACCCACAAATATATCTTGACACCGCAATGCGTAGTAACTATAAGCGTAGGTGGAGGTCTAGTTTCGTGACGGGTGAACGGTGGGGTGAGCCGCATTAGCGCGTAGCGAATAACGGCCCTGGCCCGCGGTAGTCCCCTATTCTCTCCGTCAAATTGAAACCCATGTATATATTTTTGCTAGTAGACCTAGATTAATAAAGAGTTTTACTACCGCGGCTCCAAATTCATGTTTTTGTATGAAATATTGAATTTCTTAAGGAAAAGTTTTCTTTTACAATGAATGATTGCGTAATTTTCTTAAGGTGATTGTAACATTCCGCCGCTATTGTATATTATTACTATTATTAGTTTTCAGTTAACATTAATACATTTCCATGAATGGGCATATACTAAGGATTGGCATTTCGAGCCTAGTCGTTTTTATGAGTATGCCCGATGAAAAAACATTATTAATTCACTAGCTTCCGCCCGCGACTTCGTCTGCGTGGACCCGGGATAAAAACTATCCTATATTTTAATCTAGGCTATAAACAATCTTCATGCAAAGTGTTATCCAAATTGGTTCATCCGTTTAAGCGTGATTGAGTAACAAACATCCAAACATCTAAACAGCCAAACATCGAAACTTTCGCATTTATAATATTAGTAGGATTCACTTCATCTGTAACTTGTAGAGATTAAACAAAAAAAGTTGTGAGACAAGTACCTAGTGATCTCGTTTTATGACAAAAAAATGAGAAATGGCGCGTTTTAAGCGAGCGAGGTCGTAAAATGGGGTGGATTCTGAAAAATCATCATTGGTTAGATTCAGATGCTATCGCCACGGAGCAACATAAAAGGTAAGATGCGAGGAAGCGGGGACGCAGGGAGGAAATTGTCATTTTTCCGCGGCTGGCAATACGCAATGAAGGTTTGCATTTTGAAATGAAGTTTGAAATAAATTTCCGCTGTCGCCTGTGTCGCCGGGGCGTTCGATTGGAAAATTGGCCCGATAATAATTAATTCCTTCAAACCGCATCCGCTCGTGAGGCGTTGCCGATTTAGGTGCTAGCTCTGTTTATTTCCGTTCGCAACGTTTCTGATATTTTACCGCGTGCGGTGCACCGGTTATTTACTAGTTTCGTACATAATATCGGCAATGTACTTTTACACTACACAGTACCTGGTAAAATAATAAGGTTGGACCGCGATGGTTACAGGAAGTGATCTAGCTCATTATCTTAGTTGATGGTATTAAACCGCTCGTGTTATAATTTTAACATGTGTCTGTCTCATCATGAACCGATTCGGATGCGGTTTTTATAGTCTTCCTTTTTTTTCACCTATGCAGTTATTAAGTGCACAATCCCTGTATTCAACAAACTGAAACAGAACAATAGCATTTAATTTTGTCATACAACATACTGCAGCATTGCATCCATTGTTACCTACTCATAGTTTTTACCAATATTTAGGATGGATCTTTCGGGTACCTATTGCCTCGTTATGTAAAAGGAATGTGCAATGTTAATGAACAAATAGGCTACAAGGGCACTTATACTAGTCGAGGAGTAATTTATAAGAATAACTTACTAGTAGTTCCTACTAAATATTTGTCCTTTAGCAAGGCAAAGTGTTCTTTTGTCGTTCGCTAGTCGTCAATATTGGTCCGGTGCTCGGCCAATATTAATTAGCGCAGTTCTAGCTGTCGTGCACGCATGGCTCTAGCTGCCAATCGCACGCGGCCGGCCGCTCCTCCTCTGACCGGTAATTAGTCGCAGTCCACTCTTATCTGATCCGGAAATATACAAAATGTCTTTGGTACAATGGGAAAACTTAATTTCGTTATTGGAAATGTGTCTCGTGTTTTGTGTTGTTGTGTTTGATAAATTGTATTTACCTTAAATTACAAATAATTGAGATGATTGATTTCTATGTTCCTATCGTGTTTCACGGTTGCGTCCTAAAATACCCCGGAGTCCGCTTTGACACCTGATAATCTGAAGAAACACTACTAATACATAAAAAAATATTCGTAAAATTTTCGAGACTTCATTGTACGTGAATTTCGATATTACGAAGTCGATGAATAAGAAGTCACTATGACAGCTCAAAAATGCCACCATAATTCCGGATGGTATGACAACTATGTCAAGTGCTCGAAATTTTTAATTGTTTATTTGACTTCATTGCTACGATTGATAGAATACGGAAAAATGTATGTTCGATTTTTGATTAGGTATGGCACAGAATAGTTAAGCTATGAATCGCATACCAAGTGAGCCGAAACAAGGGGTGAGGGTGTCCTCTTGCTTCGGACCACAGAACACCCCCTAGAAGCCTAATGCTTCTCAGTTTGTTCGCGACTCGAGTCACCAAGCGTTAGAGTTGTAGCGCTTATATAATACGCGGTCGCCCGCTTTGCCGTTCAGTTGCGTCCACTTCGGATTGACCCCTAGTAAGACTTATATCCTGACTGAGAATCGAAACAACGACAAGCAGACTTATATACTGGTTTTCCTCCGATGAGTTGTTAAAAAGGCATTGGGAGATAAATACTATTCCTAAAATGGCCTTAAGATAAACAGGTTTATCTGTTAGGGTGTTACCATACCATTTGTAATCGTAAGCGGTGTTCATTAAAATCTCAATGTATGGAAAGTAATAATAATTATAATAAGCCTTCTCTTCATTTTCATTTTCCCACATTAGAAGTTAGTGTTAAATACAGTTTTCGTTTTTTTTTACTAGTTAACATTTTACCATTTTTGGGCAAAGGCCTCCATTTCTGGAACGGAATAGTAAGTCAATTACGTATATTACTCAACATGGTAACCGACTTTAAATAATTTACTTTAAGAACAAAGTTTTAACAGACTTCAATTTAGTACTCCGCCAAGCCACGAGAACATTTCCACATTTCTTTTCCAATTTACCACATGAACTGATTTCCGAGAGCAAATGAGTTGATTATTAGAGAAAAAAACCCAATCGCTTTATGTGACCCGATAATATTTGAGGACTTCCGTCGATTCCACAAGGATCACCTTTGGCACTTCATTAGTTGCTATTTCAACGGAATCTTATCAGAATCTGTGACGTGCATTTGTACTTTTAAGTACATAATTGAGGAATTCCATAAGTCATCTGTGGTATTCATCATCAATTCCTCTCCACCAAATTTATGATTTCCCGGTGTAAATACACGAGTTATAATAGAAAATACCAAAATCACTACACGCGTGCCTAATATAATTGAGGAGTTCCCTCAATCCCTCATGGATCCCATCATCCAACTGAATTTTTGAAAAAAAATGGGACCCACCTGGAAGCATATACTTACAAAACAAAAAAAAAAATTACGAATCGGCTCATCAATGGCGGAGTTCTGAGGTAACAAACATTGAAAATAATAATTAAAAAAAAATACAACCGAATTGAGAACCTCCTTTTTTTTGAAGTAGGTTAAAAAAGGAGGGAGTTCTCAATTCGTTGGAATCTTTTATGTGTGTTCCCCGATGCGAAGACACCTGGACCGATTTGTATTTTTTGTTGTTTTTAAAGGGTGTCCTTTCCAAGTAATCCCATGGTTATCAGGTCAGGAGCTGATTATGGAACTCATTAAATAAGGCGAAGTTATGAATTGAAGTCGGTTAACACTTTGTTTTTAAAGTAAGTTATTGGTAAGATCGAAAATCATATGATGAACTTTGTATCAACGGTGTTTGTGTAAGTAACATACTGTTAGGTTAGTTAGCGATAAATAGGCGAATGTAAGGGTACCTACTCGTAGGCCTATTAGTGCATTAAACGGGTTCAACACAAGCGCACGTCTTTTCATTTTTAACTCATACGTTACCAGTCTTTATTAGCATTTTATTTTATTATGGATAGTTATTGGTTTTCGCAGCTGTAAAACCATTTTAGTTAAGTTCGCTTAACCTTTTCACCGCCCGACGGCGAAGCAATGCGCTGTGCCACTGGGTAAAATTTAAATGGGTAAAGAAATAACGCCACCATAAAAATGGGCTGTTTCTCAATAGGTATTCATCAAAAAATGTTTGTTGGCCAGCGCCGTCTCTGGCGTCGTAGTCACGATTTTGCGTTGTCGGCTATGGCCGACTGTGGCGGTGAAAGGGTTAAATTAACTCCGTAATAAAATGTATGCGTAAGTATGCCTTCGACTATTAAGTGTGGTGGTAGGTGTTGTAAAGCCCTGTCACAGATTGGGACGGACAAACGGACACAACACGACAGTTCGATAAGCCCTCTAAGTCGACTATCTACAGTATCTACATCAATATAGGTTTGAAATTATAGTTAGACGTGAACAAGTAAATATATAGATACTATATTAACCACGATGAAAGTAAGTACTTAATTTTTAGGGTCCGGGCCGATACATATACTATATGTGCCTATCTATACAGGCTATATAACTGATGATAATGGCTATACGATAAGTGACAAAATGGAAACCATCTTAGGTGTCATTAGACATGCGTCTCTTTCGCACTCGCATACTGGTCAGAAAGTGACGGAAGTCTTATCGACAACGATAAGTAATAAAATGCCAACCATGCTACGCCCGCGGGTGTCCCACGGCTATGCGATATGAATGAAGACTGTATTTTACATTAAATACAGGCTATTTTGCTGTATGAAGACATTATAATTATTATCTTGAATCTTCAGTTCCGTACTCATGGGAAACAAGCAATTTGTTTTAATGATGTGTCCATAAAGGACAATATTTATCTTGAGTATTAAAGGTACTTTCCCTTCATGTCGCTTAGGCATGCAGGGCATAGGCGAGGAGTACCTACATAATAAATTTATATCTGAAATAAAAGCTACTTAGACTGGTCACTTACAACTCTTAACATTGACGACGTCCCTACATACCTACACGACACATTCTCTGAATAATTTAGAAGAACACTATGTGAAAAAATATAGTCAGCATTTTTTCGCAGAAAATAAATTGAATTTCCCAAACCTCTGTCGTGAAACAAAATTACGACACACAAAAGTTGTTTGGTATGGAATAAAATATTTCCCAATAAAGTCGATTTCGCAAATACGTACTTAGGTACGTTCGGCGATAAAAAGAGTTCTAGATGAAGAAGTATCCTTTGCGGAAATGGTCTTATAATAAAAGGAAAATTATGTCGCAAAAGCATTGTTATTATAGTGGTTTACCATTACTTATGTCGCTGTTGTTACTATTTGGTTTACGCCTCTAGTTCGTATCATTATACTTAACGTGTTCAAATATTAAGTAGGTACCTAGGTAATCTAGAAACAAATGTTCGTTATGCCATGTTAGATCTTAGTTTTGTTACTTACCTAAATATATTTTTAGGTTTTAGTCAGAAAGAAAAGAAACGAAAAGCGTACGTTCTCTGCCCTTAATCATGATACCTTTTTATAGGGAACGAGGAGACACAACTAGGTATTAGAGAAAGTCCATTTCAATCTTACTGTTTGTCAAGTACTTACTCTTAAACAATTTAGAGCATTAAGTTAATATTGACAGCAAATAATGGTTCAATTCTTGCACATTAATTATCCGTTACAGAATATTGGGGCATGATTGGCATTTGAGGCCTTATTATGGGTAGGGTCAGCCCGGAATGCGGCAGGAGGGTCTACCGTCCCTCCATATTGAATTCTTAGCTTTTATGATCTTAGAATAACTATAATGCACAGATATACGGATATCGTTTGCTCGTTTAGAATGCAATAATGGCAAGGATTCAAGGAATAGGTATCACAGCCACAATCGTGAATGTCAAATGCGAAGGTTAATTACGTACTGTTTAATACCACATGAGTTGCCTGCTGGGCTCCGCTAGAGTAGGTACAAAGAACCAAGCTGCGGGATAAAATTTAACCACGGAATAACAAACCATCGTTTTTTTATTCCGTGGGCTAATTAGATATAGATAATGCTGTTCTACTGCACGTTTCAGGAAGGAGACAAATTGTTGTTCGTCACTACGTATCGTATTCGCTTTTTCCATGCGCTCGTAGCGTGGGTAGCGTGTCGGAAAGAGCGCGCGAAATACATTGATATGCAGATATGATGCGAGGGTTCCAAAACAATTATTAGTCGACTAGCTTCCGCTCGCAACTTCGTCTGGACACGAGATAAAGACTATCCTATATATTCATCCAGGCTTTAAACTATCTTCGTGCAAAATTTCATTCAATTCAGTTCGGATTTCATTCAATTCGGATTGAGTACCTAACGAACATCTAAACATAGAAACATTCACTTTCGCATTTATTTAGTAGGATTTAATCAAAACTTCTGTCTTGAAATGAACAATATCAATAATGTAGAATCCGTTAAACAAGCAATAGCTACTGTTTATACCTATCAATCTTGCTTGCATTCCTTGCTAAAAATACGAATTTCTTATCTTCATTTATTTGGTAAATATCTTCCTGAATTTGTACTTAACTCGCACAATTTGTTTCCATTTCTCGTTTCTCCACAATTAAATTTAAAGTAAGCGGTCGCGACTTGGAGCGTCGTTGTTTTGATTTAAGGGAATTAATTAATGTTACTACCCAGTTCCGTGTCAATGCCAGGGTTTTACGTGCTATAATAATCTTGATAGGGCGTCGTGGTGGCGGAAACTGTAAGTAGCTTTTAGTAGGTATTTACGTAATTGTAATTTGTAATCATGATGAAACCATTATTATTTAGTGCCCTTGTAACTAACGCAAGATATCTTCTTCGTTTTGTTCAAATCGATATTCACTCATTCCCAGCACTGGTAGCATGATTTGATTACGTTTACGTCCGACATAAAGCATTCATCCCTCTCGCACTTGCATATTTGCAAGGAAGGATGAATGTCTTACAATCGACATAAACTCAGCATGGCAGAGGAGAGAGTTAAAGTTAGGCACAGGTTGGTTCGATAACAATTAAATAGTTAAGGCTTTTTGTTACAAATTTTCGTATTTATTTTAAGCCAGTAAGTCCACTAAAATTTCATTTTATTTTTTATTTTATTGGTATTCATGATAAAAACAGCCATAAATATAACTAAGACATATTAATGCTTACATAAAATACGTACTATAATATAACAGTCATCCATTGAATTGGGTACATTAAGTAAAGATTAAAAATAACATAATATCTATTATTTAATGAACTGAGCAAACAACAAGAATACAAACCAAATAAGGAAAATATGAGGCCATTTAATAAAATATAACATTTATTATGTAAAAAAAAGTTAACCAGCGGCAGTAAATGAATATTTCACAACACATGAAAATGTTAGCCTTGGACTTCAAAAAATGCACAAAAATTGCTAACTTTAGCATTATATCGCGAGTTTCGTACTATCAAACCAAATAATAATATCAATGAGTATGTAATAATTAAGTAGTATAAACTCTTAAACTTGGCAAGAGTTATACTAACTTAACTTACTACTATAACTTATACCAGTAGTAAGTAGTAGATCATTGTGTGCCAGATACACCTTTCGATGTTTTAGGCGAGGTAAAATATAAACTTAACAAGATAGGCACGTTAATAGTGAATGTCTAATCGATGGCCAAAACAATTACTTAATACAATTGATTAATTCAATGTATTAAAATTGACAGCAAATTAAAAAACGAAAAAAATATTTTGTTTGTTGTTTTGATGTCGAAATTCAGAAAATACTTCACCAAGTGTGCGGTTTCAACTCGGCCGGCCGCCGACTGGGGAGCGAGGGACGCGACCATATCGAGGCATATCGAGGCATCATCGCATTTTCGAATAAAAGCGTTGGTTCTTTGTGTACCACTGGATCATTGTTGGCTACCTTACCCTACGCGTATGGTGTACGAATTTTCATTAAATTATTTCTTGCAGTGAATGTTACTCGGAACGTTCGCATTAGCAATTAAAGTAATTTATGAGACGTTCGCCGTTTCCAATGCGTACAACTTATCTCTAGCTATTGAATACGTAAGTATAATGTTAATGATAATGATAAGCTCCTCACATCTAAGTCGGACGTGGCTATTAACATATGTTTTAAATGTTAATCATGAGATAGGTAGATGAGTAGTTTCGTCATTATCATCATATCAGCCGAAAGATGTCCACTGCTCGACATAAGCCTCCCCCAAAGAGTGCCAAAGTGGTTACTTTGGGATTAGGACCGGTTGGTCCTGCGCCACACCCATCCTAACCTAACATTTACCAGGTCATCCTGCAGCCCACCTTGCCGGGGCCCACGCTGCGTCACCAATAAGTAGTTTAGTGTGTTAATTACTATAGTCATCGTGGTTATAAATAAGTAATATAAAAAAAACCTATTGACAACTTTGCCAACTATAATAATTATAATACGCCTCGAGGGAATGCATAACTAACGCCGTAACTTATACGAAAACGTTTGCTTTGCGAAGTTGTTTAATTATTTTAGTCTTAAAGGTCTTAATGACGGGGGCGAGTTCTGAAAATATTGAAGGGACTATTAGCCGCCACCCTAATTTAATACAATATAAGGGTCTCAAATCGCACAAAAAGACGCGCTCGCTTTCCGTTTTATGAATAAATCAAATGTAAATTGATTATAAATTTAATTAACTGTCTGACAATGAAGGCCAATTAAAAATATATAGTGTAACATTAATCGCGTTTTTGAAGACTTCCAAGTTACTTACCCCAATCTAGAGACTATAAACCCCAAAATCCTAGTATTCATTGAAAAACTACTACCACCTACTTATCGTCTTAAATTTTTCACGGTCCAGTCCAGATTTTTCAACTAGGTTTATACAAATAAATGTTTGCTGTTTTTTTGAAATGGAAGTTCAGTTGATAAGTCGCTTCATCGACTTTGACTTCGGCTTTGACTTTGACATCGCTATCTGCAGTGTTATTACTGCAGACAGCGATGGGCATCGGCCCGGCATAGATGGCCAATATTTGATCCATGAATACCCGCCCGAACACCTTACCTCGGACCCGGCGTTCCATTTGCTTTCCCATTTTGCTGAAGGAATGTTTTCGCAAAGTATTTCGTTGTATTTTCATATGCGGCTGGGCTGTTTCAATACCTTCAACGCAAGTTACGAATGCAATACAGCGTACAGTATTCTTAACCTTCATCGGGAATACCTATTCAAATTGACGACCACTTTAACCTAGTTGGTAGGAGCCTGCCTACGAAATAAGAGGTCCTGGGTTCGAATCCCGGTAAAGGTAGTTATTTGTGTGATGAGCACGAATATTTGTTTCTGAATCTTGGATGTTTTCTATGTATTTAAGTATTTATTTGTTTATATATGTATGTTTATCGTCGTACCCATAGTACAAGCTTTGCTTAGTTTGGGAGTAGGTCGATTTGTATAAGATTGTCCGAAAATATTTATATATTTATAATTTTAATGCTCCTGGAGCAGTGATGATAAAAAAATGAAAGTTAATGTTACTCCTGCAATCAAATCTAATATACTTATATATATAAATATAAAGCAGCCTATAAACGTCATACTGCTGGGCACAGGCCTCCACTCATGGATGTGAGGAAACGGGCAGTAGTCTCCACGCTGGCCCAGTGCGGGTTCGGGACTTCACATACACCTTTGAATTTCTTCGCAGATGTATTGCAGGTTTTCTCACGATGTTTTTCCTTCACCGAAAAGCTAACGGTAAATATGAAATCCCACCATAAACATTAAATGTAAAGTGATTGCCAAAACTCCCTAGCTCATATAGCTTTCAGCGTTAAAAAGATATCAGATCATAAGTACCACAATATATATACAAGAGAGGCTTGGGTAAAATAAACATTTAGAGCTTTAAGGAAGAACTAGACTGTGTATCGTGGAATGAAATAAAGGAACGCGATGGAGTTAACACTAAGTCAAACGTTTTAACAATTCCTTACTGACCTCTTCGACAAGTAGGTACGCCCCAATACGTCAAGCGCGCATAAATTGTAGAACATATCCATGGATAACGGACAATATAAAAATTATGATGGACTTACGGGACACCGCCGCCGCGAGCGCGAGTAAGTAAGAATGAGGCGCATCATGACTACTTGAGGAACTATACAAAAGCTAAGCTAATGTGGACACATTTCATCACAGCAAGCGTAGCCGATACGGAAAATCCGCGAATACCGCAACATTTGTGTAACCCTGACGCAATCAACGACTTTTTTTTAACCCTACCAGGGGGGCTAGTACAAACGACAACACTGTTAACTGACCATCCTGTGTTTATATAGAACCTTATTACAATGAACTTAAGGTCAGTTAGCTGTGTTGTCGATAGTACGCTAAGTTTTATGTCGGACATAAGCATTCGTCCCATTCTGGCAAATATGCGAGTGCAAGCGGGACGAATGCTTTACGTCGGACTTATAAAACCTAGTGTGCTAGGGGGGCAGGGAGTCCAAACACCAACCAGGAAATGCTCTTTTCAAGAAAAACATCTAGTCAACAACCAAATATTTCCCATTGAAGATTGTACGGATAAGCAAGTACTAAAAATTATTTAATCAATAGAAATCCATGCGAGTGGTCATGAAGATATTTCCATAGTAATGATACGCCTTATAATAGACAGCACGCTACCAGTGATAACGCATATTATCAATACATCTATTACATCTAACTCCTTCCCTGAAGATTGGAAAATTGCAAAAGTAAAGCCTATCCCTAAGGCAAATAAATCTGAGGACTATAAAGATCTGTAATTAGTATTCTACCAGTGCTGTCAAAATTTTTGGAACGGATTGTCTGTGATTAGCTTACCAAATATTTAGAAGAACATCAATTCTTACGTCTCTTACCACCAATGCAATCAGGATTCCGAGCGAAACACGGGACAGCGACCGCACTGGCGAATGTTACGGATGACGTCATCGACTCCTCAGATAAAAGAAGGAGGTCTATTCTCGTCTTATTAGACTACTCACGAGCTTTTGACTGTCTCAATCAGGATTTACTTCTATGGCAAAAATTGTAAGGATAACCTTACAATTTTTGTGTTGTGTGTCATCTTTGTCATCCTTGTGTGTCATCTGCATACAAGTGAACTTGTATGCAGATGACACACAACTTTACCACTCGTTCCCTCCCGAAAATACTAATCTAGCTGTAACTAATATAAATGAGGACCTAAAACTTATTGCAGATTGGTCGCAAAAAATTAATCTAGTCTTGAACGCATCGAAATCGCAGTACGTAGTTATGTGAAACAAATCGCAGCGAAAAAAGATAAGAGACATAGATCCGCGCGGAAATTGCTATTGGCGCTGAGCATATAGTTCGAGTGGATAACGCGAGAAACCTGGGCATTATTATGGATGGAGAGATGAGGTATGAAGAAAACGTTAATTCAAAAATCTGAAACGCTTCTAACAAACTCAAAGTCCGGTATACGATCTGCAAACGCCTTTCTGAGAAAGTCCGTGTGGTACTGGTGGAATCGCTCGTTTTGTCTTACTTTAACTACGGTGAAATTGTGTACGGGCCAAGACTTCTCGGGAAAACCAAGAAGGCAATTCAGCGTGTACAGAACGCGTTTGCATCTTGCCTTCACGGTCCGAAAGATTATCGAATTCGTAAAGCTACGTTACTTATTTGATAAGCTAAGATGGACCAAAAATAACCGAAACAGACCTTTGAGAAGCAAGAGAGAAAGGGAACTATCAATCACACAACACAAAACTGCTTTGTTTAGGGGGGTTTCAAATTTGCAGCGTCCAAGGTGTGGAACGATTTGCCGCCACCAATGCGGGAGCCAATGCAATTAATTATTACCATTCAAGAAGCTGCTCAAAAAGCATTAACTTGAACAACAGAAGCAATAGAACCCCCACCAAATATCTATACAATCACGAATACACAGTTATTATTTACATACACATCTTACACACACTAAAAATCATTAAGTACATCATAATATCATCATACGAACCTATATTAAAATATAAAGGTCATTAAGTTTTGTTTAATTTGTATTTATTTATTATTATTTTATTTTAATTATTTCAATTTTAATTTCATATAAAAAAAAAGGCACCATAAGCACCAAAATATACACAAACACAACAGCACTACATAGTCTCTGGCGCCGAATGAATTTATGATGATATTAATAAGCGACGGGTCCACGACGGGTCTATACTTTTTAGCCAAGATATAGAATTTGTAGAGCGTGGCTGGTAGTGTCATTTAGGCCGTGTGGAGTGGGAAGCTTGGCGCTACTTATGATCTGATATCTTTTTAAGGCTGTGAATTGGAAATTATCGCGTGCTTTGAATTGAAACGCCGTTCTGACTAGATTAAGAAACAATAAGGTCTGATTTTCAGATAAACAATGATTGTTTATCTGATTTTATCCATACATGATTGCTTAAAATTTTGTCGATAGAAAAAAATTCTAAAGTTGGGTCTGTATTTTCCTTTTTTTTACTCAGTCTACTCAAACGATACATTATTTTACGACGCAATCAAGTTAATACTATAGTATTTTATCTCATCTAAAATCTCACTTTATGAAATATAAATAAAACGTCTCTAACTTAGGTACTTATCGAAATTTGTCCAAAAAAGCCATTCCCGAAGAGTGTTACATCTCTTTTCCTCGTGCGCGGAAGGCATCAGCGTGTCTCTGTCTAGGAGGCGTGTTCGACTCAAATCAAGGCATCGCCTTAAGGCTGCACATTCGAAATTTTCGTGAAAATGAGTTGTTTTGTAACCGTTTTATACATTATAACGTAACATTTTTGGTGTCGGAAAAAATATATCATAATCTGCAAGATATGCGACGGGTCATAGTTTTCGTAGAAATCCATTTTAACAATAAAAATTAGAGAAAAAGAAATCTAAAGTCACCCCTATTTTTTCACTTGTAACCATTTTACTGCTCTATTTTTTATCAGAATAATATGATTTTTTTTAAATTTCTTCATACAATAATGAACAAGGGCATCATTTTCTTACTTTCTTAATTTTCTTAAAAATTTATCTCGTTTTCTGAAATATTCCGCCAAAGTTCCTACGCCTCCCCGTTTTCGTCCATACGGTCAGTGCGGGACGAGACACGGTGCATGACGGACCTGTGTCAATTTGCGCTGCGCCGAAATTTTTAAATATTTGTGGAAATTGTGGACTATATTTGTTGCATAGAGTGGACAATCCGTTTTGTGATTCGTATAGTAGGTAACTAATAAATATTTGCGTATAGTTTAGTTTTTAGTGACAGATAATTTTGTTGCATAGAGCGGACAATCTATTTCGTGGTTTGTAAAGTAGTAGGTACTATAGACAAGACAGCTGACTGACCATCCGTGCACTTTATGTGCATTGTAATAAGGTTCTTGTATAAATACAGGATGGTCAGTTAACTGTGTTGGCGTTTGTACCTAATTAACATTTACGTAGGTATAGCTTAGATTTTGTTTTAGTTCAAGATGGGAAATAATAATAATAATAATAATAAATAAGCGCAGGAGGAAAATACGTAATATCAAGAAATTTTACAAGAGAAGAGGAAAAAGAATACACAAGTAAATACCTATTCTATCAAAGTATCAAATATCTAAACAGTATCAAAATTGGGAAATCGCTAAAACCAGACATTTTATTAGTAAATATATTTACAACATCTATTGTTTAGGAGCATGAACAATTATAAAAACAATATTGTTTTATCTGCTCGTATTAATGACTGTCAAGTGTTAATAGAATAAGTTCTAATAAATATAGTGGGCTTGGCAAATATTATAAGTACCTACCTATGGGTTGCATGCCAACTCCAAGTTCGATACAGAGTTATTATTTGATATGAAACAAAGTATGGTTAACGTACAACTAATCTATAAGTATATATTTACCCGGGGCCGATTTCTGTACGGTCAGCATAATATAGTTAGTAGCAGCCAAGTTAGCCAAATATATCGGAACGTACATTCATCGAAATAGTCTTTGTTACTATAAGTAGGAGTAAGAAATGTGTTACGATATATTTGGCTACTTTGGATGCTACTTACTATCTGATGCTGACTGTACACGCCATCATCATCAAATCAAGGAAGTAGAACGTAATAAATATACCGAAAATTAGTTTAAAACTTAACAACCTTACACTTACACAAAAGGTAACGGACAGACAGACACACTTTCGCATTTATAATATTAGTATGGAGTATGGATATGGAAGTATGGATAGTATGGATTATATGTCTTTCCCGCTTACGGGACAATGATGTCCCGGGCCTTTGGGAGGCGTTCGTGGAGCTCTGAGCCAACACGTAGAGGCCCTTTTAACAATTTAATGTAATGCAAGGAGTACACCAAGCGGATGCTGTCTCTGCCCGTGTCATGGGAAGCACTCAGAAACATTACCCGCTGGGATGTAGGAGTCTGTTGCTAGTTGATGGAATCTAAATAAAACGGGTTATTGGGTGAAAATGATGGACTAGTAGCTGGGCTATTGGATGAAACATCGGACGCCTGCCCAATAAAACTGTTTCACATTTTATCTCTGGCAGACGGTGACTCGCTAACTGCTAGATGGGCCCCTATTAATAGCGACATTAAAAAATGGCCTAAGGGCAACAGTAGGTATGGATTATTATTATTACCTTTATATTTTTTTCGCACTATCCGTCTCTCTCTTATTAGAATATTTAGTAACAGAGGTATAGTGCGAGAAAAATCGAAAGTATGTCGCGGCCGTCTAGTGCTAGGCGTGCTGAGGGCCTACCGCGAAACGAAACTGAACTTCGTTTGTGTATCTCCCTCTCTGTCGCGCTTGCTAGTTCGAGCGACAATGAGCGTTACTCGAACGAATTTCGTTTTCACTAGCACGGCTAGCACGAGACGGCCGCGACATACTCTCGATTTTTCTCACACTATACATCTCTTTCCTAATGTTCTAATAAGAGAGAGACCGATAGTGCGAGAAAAATCGAGTGTATGTCGCGGCCGTCTCGTGCTAGCCGTGCTGACGGAACTACACTAATCGTAAGTAAATAGTATTATAATAGTAGGGACATAATTTTTGAACTTAATCAATTATGTAATTTATGTATGACAAATATCACGTTTCAATTAAGCATGACGAATGTCACCCACCCACGTCCACCCTTGCATTGGTAACGATGCGCGATGACGCGTCTGTAACTTAATCTATGTAACGCTTAATAAAGGACAGCGGGTTGTGCGACTTGCGCGGGGAGAGGGTCGAGGCTCCGCCCATACACTCAAGGACTTTAGCGGGTATACAAGCCTTAACGCTGAAAGCTATATTTTTTCTTTTTATTTTATTTATTGATACATGGAAAACCAACAGCGCAACATATTTATAGACAAAATAATAAAACCATATAGCCAATTACAGGTTCTCACTTATAGAAATAAAGTAACACAAAAATATCTATAGCCAAACTTAAACTTAGCGTACATTACGCACAGTAACCATCGCGCACCAATAGCAAGCATGGCAATGGGAATATACAAGTAGTTAATAAATTAGGATATATAAACTCTAGTAACCCGAGCCTAAACCTGAAGTTCACACTGAAGAATCTTGTCAATTTGGGTTTTATTGCTTGTATGCTATCACAAAATATGTCTTTATCTAATTTAACTACATCTTTGTTTAAAGTCCTGCCTGCTCTGCACAAAAACTATTAATAGTATATTATATTAAAATGGCGGAATCTTCTTATGGGAGTATTGAAATATTTTTTTCCAAGTAAATTAGGACACTCAACATTGCTTCTTATTATATTTAACAGGTCTAATACATCAGCAATTTCACGACGCTTAACAAGGGGTATCAGGTGATGCTTTTTACATAAGGTTCAATAATTAGATGAACTATAATGTATATGCATTTTATAGCAAAGTTTCATGAATTTGGATTGTAATCGCTCAATTCTATCGATGTAATATTTATATTTGGGATTCCAAATCTGAGATGCGTATTCCAACTTGCTTCCCACATAAGCACAATACAATACAAGATTTTCAGCGTCTTAATACGTGTAAAACAAACCGAACTACGCATTATAAATCCAAGTGACTTAGAAGCTTTACTTATAAGTAATATTATCGACGCGTTCATTAAAAATAAGCTTCGAATCATGAAAAACCCCTAGGTCTCTTATGCTGGTTAGTTGTTGAATACAGTTACCTTTCAATGAATAAGAAGTAGGTATTTTATTTAATTTTCGAGAAAAAGTTAGGATGAAACATTTTGAGGGATTTAAATCCAACTTATTCTTAATACAATATCTATCAGACTGCAGCGCAATAGAATCTTCAGGTGAAGCAATCTTGGCAAAAATCTTTATTTCATCGGCAAAACCGAGTAACTTAGAAAACCTAAAGGTACCTATATCATTCACAAAGACGTTAAAAAGGAGTGGTCCCAACAAAGATCCCTGGGGAACGCCACTTGGTACAGATACCCAGCTTGACATGTAGTTTTTGATCACTACCGACTGGCAGCGATTTTCTATGTAAGACATAAACCACCTCAGAAGATCCCCTCTAATGCCCATTAAGTAAAGTTTATAAATTAAGATATCGTGGTCAATCCTATCAAAAGCCTTGTGGGCCTTGTGGGCAAGCCGTATGGGCCAGGGAGTCTTGGCAATCACTTTACATGTAATGTTTTTGGTGGGTATTATTCCTTTTTGTAAGGTAATTTGTAAGGGAAACCCATTCAAACTTCCATCCCCTAATTTTAAGCGTGAGGGGTGATTTACCACAATCCTGAAATATGAAATTTATTATTTATATATATGATGAATATTTATAATAAAGGAGTACTTATATCAATTTTCAGACCCCGAGCATCAAAATTTACGGAAGTCTCATACAAAATTCGATCCCCTAGTTTAAGGGGTTCGGAGGTAAAAGTTATTTTTTTTGGATTTTTTTTGTTGATTGTGTACTAATACTAGCTTACATACCAAATTTCAGCTTTCTAGCACTTCAGGAAGTACCCTAAAGGTTTTGATGATCAACGTGAGTGAGTGAGTGAGACCTTTTTTAGATATCAATAAGATCGAAAGTATAAGAGATATGCAATTGAAACTTTATATATTTAATAAGTCTACTATTGACGTCATATCCCGAGAATTTTTAGAATTTTAGATTTTTATTTTATCTGATACAATCCAAACCCAAGTTATGAGGGTTCAAAAAAAAGACGAAGCGCTTCGAGAAAAGTTGGGTAGTGCCCTTGCGCTTCGCTTGGCTCGTCTTAGCGGGGGCACTGCCGTGCCCCCAGATAATATTCCATACATACATATAACTTCCGTAAAACTGATTGGTAGGAGCCGGGATTCGAACCCACGACCGCCGTTCGACAGCCGCATACCTGAACCACTGGGCTACCGTAGCTAATACTTATACTTAATTGGCTTAATTTTTTTGATAAACTTATTAATGTGTACCTTAATATCATCATCATCTCATAAATATCGGAATGTTAAAATTGAAATCCATGCACCAATTCTCTCCAGGAATCGGTCACGTAACATGTATTTCAAGTGAAAGTCTAATTTCAGTTTCTTTTACAATAAGAAATATAATATGTACTTATGATTGTTGTATAAGGCTAAGCTAGCAAGACTGGGCTTTTGATTTTGACCAGTGTTTTAAAATTGTAACATTTAGCTTCGTCAAATGGGCCCCAGCCCCCCTATTCTATAACTTGTCTTAAGCTCACCTCAACGCTCACCCACAAATATATCTTGACACCTCAATGCGTACCAACTAAGCGTAGGCAGAGGTCTAGTTTCGTGACGGGTGATCGGCGGGGTGAGCCGCTTTAGCGAGTAGCGAATAACAGCCCAGTTAGTTAAGACGTACCTGCCACATTATGCAAATTTTAATATTTGAAACGCGGAGTGAATGTTGATTAGGGAGTTTTTATATTTTTGCTTTGATTTGCACGCGTAACAAACGTAGAGCCATTCCAGCAAATGACTGACGACGCCAATTCTGAAAAACACTTATATATTTAGGTAATAGGCTGGCGTTTTATACCACATTCAGAATGATTACATTGATTAATGCGTACATTTTACTAAATTTTGAATAAACTAATTCCAACTCAAAATATGACCGTGGAGAACAGTATAATGCGAAACAACACCCCCCCCGCTCTCATAAAATAGTTGGGACATCACATGTAACAGTCAATTGTTGAAATGAATTCGCTTTGAAAGTTTGTTATAGTTAATCGTTACCCAAAACATAGCCGGGAAATATTTATAGGGCCTGCCAATTACGAATTCGCACGACAGCTGCGCTCTAATGGAGTATTTCGTAGTCGCTCTAGCTTCAAATGAACGGGCGTCGCAGATGTGGCGGCGGAGGCAGTGCGAGACAGAAAATGCCTACGTCTACGTCTTATTGCAGCCTAAAATGTAGACGTGACGTACGACTAAACAAAATAGATACGTAAGGGCTCATTTTTACTTGCCGTTACAGCGCAACTCCCGCATGCGAGGACTCGCGCTATCCTTGTTTTTGTCCGACCACGACAAAGGAGAAATGAAGGAATATGTTTTAGCAGTCCACCGTAGCGTTTAAGATACAGAACCGGTTTTGATAAATCAGGTATCAATCTATTCGAAATTATGCTCCGGGTGAGGTTACCGTTTGTATGAAAAAAAGACATTTTATCCAGTTACTTTTCGGTAGACGGCTTACAGTTTTACGAGCGGTCTTCTGCTTGTCTGCTGCAGTCGTTTATGTTTGTTGTTAAACAAGATAACAAGAGCTCCTCGCGTACGGGAGCGAGCTATAATGACCAGTGATAAGTCCTAAACTGAACTGCTGTATTGTAAGAGTATTGAGGAAAACTAATCTGGGCAGAACTAGTGATGAGAGAGACACTAACTGAAATACTTTAGTTAAATCATTCATTGGCGAACTAGATACTAATGTCTCTAGAAATCTTATATTCATTCGTAAAGCGAATTCGTCTTATTACTTTGAAACAGGGCTCTTCATATCTCGCTCTGAATTTATGGCTTAAACCGTATTCAAAAATGTGGCGTCAATTCGTCTCGTCTCCGAACGTTTTCTTGCATGTAATTTTAATTTGATTTTAAGAAATCTAATAAAGACGAAACTGAGGGCTGATTTACTGGTAATAAAGGGGTACTGCTTAATAGATCCCTTTAATGTTTCTGTTGCGATGTGATTTACCAACTATGGGATAAAGCATCTGCTGCCGCATTTTGCGTCTCGAAATTTCTTTATTTTACCCCTTCCCAAGCTAAAAAAACATTCGAATACGTATATGTATCAAATATTAAGGGCGTAAGAGCGTAATGTAATCTGTAATGTATTTTTATGTAAAGGAAAATGGCAGTTGAGTAACCTTACGCTCATTTAAAGAGTTACGCAATTACTCCTCTGTTGTACAGACATAATATTATTTCAGTTTGCTAGATTCAGCACTTTTTGCTGATGAATGATAGTTCAGCCAGTAAGGACTTCTTTTATAGACGTGCACAATATGACAACCGTCAGCATACAATTTTGCTATCATGATCATATGTAGGGTATGCAAATCTATTCATTAATTAATGCGTCGTCGCTTACTTTTTGTTATTCCCTCCCTTCGTAAATTTTTGTCGGCAGTTTTATGACCGGTTCCATGTCTTTCTTTACAATTTCTGCGCGTAAAGAATAAGGGAATTCGTTAAGATGGTCGTAAAACGTTTAAGTGTGAGTCCATATTTTTATAGGTGAACGCAAAATTTTCAGTTTTCATGAATGAAAGGAGAGTGGGTTACATTGTTTTAATATCGACTTACCTTATGTCAATAGTCCATGGCCGGCCATTGAATATGTATTAATGATGTGAGCCAATATTTTTTATTATCTGCTATTGGATCCTCTAGCCCGAGAATTGGGTTGTTATGATAATGTTATTGCCCTACTTATGCTGCGCTCCTAATACAGATAGATGTATAGAGCCACTATTCGATCCACCACTTTCACATCCACAATCGCATTTCAATGTGTTTTATTGCCATCCTGACTAGTCCGCACGGCGGCGCGTTGAAGGTGGCCGCACTAACACAATGTAACCTGGTTGGGATGTAGAGCGACGCTTAAAAATAGACTCCCTCGTACCTACCCCACGGCCCATATAACGACGCCCCCAGACAAATAGCGGCACAAATCAACGTTGTTAATTTTTGATAAATCACTCTGTTTTTGTCTGTTTTTTATCTCTCTCTTGGAGTCGAAATGACCTAATATTTCTTACAGGTTATATACGCCGAACCTACATAGAAATAGTGAATTACGTGTGTTACTGTCTGCTCTCTGGATCGATCAACGTTTAATATTCCCATGATACAGGTAAGTATCCATAGACACATACAGGTAAGTGTGTAACGTTTTACGAGTGGTCCATATAAGGCTGTGCATTGGAAATTACCGCGTGCTTGGAAACGCCGTTCTGACTAGATTAAAAAACAATAAGGTCTGATTTTCAGACATATGATTCTTGATTATATGATTGTTTATCTGATTTTATCGATACACGATTGTTAATAATTTCCTCGATAGAAAAAAAATCCAAAGTTGGGTCTGTATTTTCCTTTTTTTACTCAGCCTACTCAAACGATAGATTATTTTACGACACAATCAAGTTAATACTATAGTATTTTATCTCATCTAAAATCTCACTTTATGAAATTTAAATAAAACGTCTCTAAGTTAGGTATTTATCGAAATTTGTCCAATAAAGCCATTCCCGAAGAGTGTTACATCTCTTTTCCTCGTGCGCGGAAGGCATCAGCGTGTTCGACTCAAATCAAGGCCCGGCTCCTTCTCGCATAGTATACGCACCGACAGTCAGATGAAACATGATTAATACCTAGATAATTATAATAAATGATTGGAAAGACAAAATCTGTATATTACTACTAAACTTATTACCCGTGTGGTGTCGGGTTAGAATAGCACCGCCCCCTTTCTTCCCGTGGGTGTCGTAAGACTAAGGGAACAGAGTTGAAGTGTGTTGTGGGCGATGGGCTAGCAACCTGTCACTGCTATATCACATTTTGTCGATCTTTTATACCCACATTTATGCTAACAGTGGCACTGGACACAGGTTTCATGTGCTCTGCCTGTCCCTTTTAGGGTAAAAGGCGTTTATGTATGTATGTATGTAAACTTGTTGCCATTATTATGTGCTATGACGTCGTTACCATGAGCTGTAAATGTGAGACACGGAAACATTACTGTTCACTAGTATTAAGTAGGCGAGGCAGTACTTATCGGATTCCTTAAAAAAAATTGAATAGCGATTTCAAGGGTTCTGTCTGGCTGGCCTGTCTAGACCCTTTTTCAGGAATGTGGGGCGGTATCCAGCAGAAGTTAAAATCAAAGGCAGGTCTGCAATCCATAGGGCAGTGAAAAAATCAACCTTCAAAGATAAGTTTGTTACCCTCGGTGCGCGAGCCTGACTCGCACTTGACTGGTTTTTTTCACAAGTTGATATAACTGGAAAAGTAAAAGATATCTGAAAAAGGTTTAGGAATAAATTTAGTGAAATTTGCTATCGGTGACCGTACTTTGGTAAAACAAGCCTGTTGTTACATCGAAAAAAAGATTTTTGCCATCATTTGGCTGAACAGGAAAATTTGTAGGGAAAGTAGACATCGTTAGGAGAAATTGTGTAGCGGTACCGTCACCCAAACCTTAGCTTAGGGACCGAGAGCTCCTTAAACTTTGAAAAGATCAAAATAAATAAACTAATTTATCACAGTCGGGACCACAGAACTATACCTTGATTCAGTGGTCGGGACTTATTTAGATATTCAATAGTTTAGTTTATTCCATCTCAGTATACAAATTTCGTATAGTGATCGTTACACATTGATATTAATTGAATCATGCATCATCATATCAGCCGAAAGACGTCCACTGCTGGACATAGGCCTCCCCCAAAAAGTGCCAAAGTGACCGGTCCTGCGCCACCCGCATCCAGCGGACTCCAGCAACCTTTACCAGGTCATCAGTCCACCTTGCGGGGGGCCTACCCACGCCGCGCCATCATCATGAATCATGCATAAGTAGATCTAATAATTAACAATGCGCAGCGCACGAAATATATAGCTGCATTTATTTAGCTAAATAACGTTGTATAATATCAATAAATGTTGTAATGTCACGTGTATACAGAATTCAAAAGTCGGATAGAAATAAAAAACAAATTATTAAAAATTATAAATGTAATAAACAAATGGTGTTTCCAAGAAGTAGCTATTAATTTAATAAATATATTTTTAAATTATGTCAAGTCTTAATACTAACAAAAGAACAAGTTTCTGTCAAAAATTTCATTTTTGGTATATTTGGTTTAAGGTTCGCTTATTACAAGCGTTTATTGCCGACTGTAATTTTCTGTATACCATCATCAACTACTCATTGAGACGATTCTAACGAGCCCAAACTCACCGGGGCTACGTCGGTTAAGTACTGAATTCCCATGACACCTTCTGTCTCCATCACCAGATCAGCTCGATGGTACCATAATATTGAATTGTCATCCAAACTATACTTATACCCAAAATTTCAGCTCAATCGGTCACCGGGAAGTGGGTCAAAATTAACTTGCAAGATTTGATGACAAACAGGTGAAACTAAATAAAAAAAACTTGTAAAAGAGGTAGATACGTTGTCTATACGAAATTACGTGTTTAAGACTGACCACCAAATCTGACAGTTGCGACACGATTATACGATCCGTTTCCATTGACGACGCGAAACTGAGGCAAGTTGTACAATTGAATCAGTTTTAGGGTGCTACTTTTGGAGCGCTTTCAGCGCTTAAATCTACCTCTTTTTATATTACATCATTGTATCCAACAATAGATTCTTCAGTCTGCGTTCCAGAAATTACATAATTAATTATAGTTATTATGATATAAATAATTGGTAGGTTTAAGCCAACATTTTTCCTTTTACAGGAACATTTTATGAACGAGTGCTTATTCACTAAAACGTTTGGTCAAATAAATTAATCTGCAATGTTCGTAGGTATGTAGGTATGTCGTCCGTATCAAATCTTGCAAACCATTATTCAGTCAAGTTAAGTCTGATAATGGAGTCGAAAGGTGGTCGTATTAGGAACTCCTAACTATACAAGATAAATAAGTAGTTAAGAGTCCCAGGAAGCTCGACACAAGTCGGCCCCCAGTACAAACGTATAGTTTGGCTCTCATTTTAAAACAGCGTGCTGGAATTACATGAAACTTTCTATTCAAAATGGGATCCGGCAGTTTCATCCTCCGTCAGATTCAGTTCCTACTTAACCTATTTTGTCTGTATTTTAACCAATGTCTTGAGTACGAGTAATAAGATTTGATTTGGTGTAACTTGTACTTGTTTGGAATAGTCTTTGTTCATTGATTGTTTGGCGCCGACTCAAAATTATTTAGGTAAAACATTAATTTAAGAACTTAGTTATTAAGGTTAGTTAATTAAAAACTCCAAATAATTACAAAAATATATACTTGGGTATACTTACAATAGTTTAAGAACTTAGTTATTAAACTAAATAAAAAAGGTTTATTATTTTTTGCTTTTCAGTTTTTTTCGGCGGTTAAATTTTTTTGTTAAAAAGTTTTTATTTTTCTTTTTTCTGTGGCTTACTTAAGTTAATTACTAACTTAATTAAGTTAAACATTTTGCATGTAACTAGTAATTACTAGTTACATGCAAATAAGGTATTACACAAACCTCACGATGAACGAGCTTTAGCAGAAATGCAGAGACTGAGAGGTCTACACACAAGAGACTGACAGGTCTAAAGCTCATTCATCGTGAGGTTTTTCACACGACAACACAACACAACACACACACAGACACACACACACGCACACGCGCACACACGCGCGCACGTACACACACAAACACACACACACACACACACACACACACACACACACACACACACACACACGCGCGCACGCACACACACACACACGCACGCGCACGCACCCACACGCACGCACGCACGCACGCACGCACACACATGCGTGGTCATATATTTCAATCAGTAAGTGAACAATCAATCATCCCCTGTTTTCCTACCCTTAGGGTTGAAATTTTTATTTAAAATATATGTGGGACCAACTTCGAGGTATACCCTTTCTAATAAAAAAAGAATTATCAAAATCAGAGTACTCTGTAAAAAGTTATGCGTGGTCATACATTAAAAAAAAATATATACGCGTTGACTTGATAACCTCCTCCGTTTTTTTTCGTCGGTTAAAAAAGACTTATTCTACTATATTCAAACGGGTAAAACTTAGTCATTTGCTGAAATCACGGCTTTATACCCAAATGCCTATCTTGGTATGTACAAGTTTTTTGGCGACTTAGTTCTTTATTCAGGCGGAGGTAGCTAGCGAAAGCGGCACAGTCGCGATAGTCCCCCTTTTCGCGCCATTAGTTGCTCAGCGTATGCTTATCTTAATTCGTTAAATGTGCTTGCAAGGGTTTTATGTACTTTGCATAGAAAGATCTCATTTTATGGCATCCTAGTTTTTTGGTCAGAATTTGAATATCAAGTCGACGGGAAGGTTCATGGAAGAATTGTACGTTGCGTATCCTCGATACTAAGTTTGCATGATTGAAGATTGGGTTTTCTAAATGGGACAGTCTGTTTTTTTATCCTATTATTTTCTATTGTCGCTTGTCTATCTAAAATGCGGTTCTTCGAAGTCCAAAGTAGCTTGTAACTTTCAATCCAGGGGTCATGAGTTTGAAATTTTGAATCCTGGCTTGTACGTGTTAGGCGACAACAAACATTGGTTTAGCTTAACTCGGATTCTGCCCTCCTATAGATGAGTCCCTTGTGCATTTGTCTAAAGTAATCTGTATCATTTCACAAAGCGAGATTCCGAAACCTGATGCTCAATCATCTGTACTCATGAGACATATCCTCAATCTCATTAAGAAATATAATACTGTCCTTCCTTCTTCCAAACTTAAGTGTTTCAGAAATCGCTATCTACAAGATAATAGGTACTTCCAGGACACTGTAGTTTATAGGGGATGTCAGCTTATACGCATGCAAACCATACTTTTTGTATAGCTACGTCAAGTTTGCTAAGCCCCGAATTTATACGGATCAAATAGGTTCGATGCGTGATATGAAAAGTTCCCGTTTCTATCGGATTTCAGTTCAATCTAATCTCATAAAGGGACGCCGCATCCGCGCCGAGACACAATATTTCACTTTTTATGATGTAGGTGGTATCCAGAGCCGTAAAAAATATAGAGAAAGAAAGTGCTGTGGCGTTTTTATGATGCCTTTAATAGTGCTCTTAATAATGAAAAACTTTGAAGAGACATGTTTCGTGCATTTTTACAACACGGTCCGAGCGTGGATTTTCCTGCCACGCTCAGTAAATTGAGTTAGACGCTGAAAAGTTTAAAAGCGATTAAATTATACCAGGAATAGGAAAAAAAATGGTTTATGAAATACTAGTACTGGCCCGCGACTTCGTCCGCGCCTACTCTCGTTTTCAACTTCCATGATACGAGAGTGCTATATAATAATAAGTTGTACCTCTTAACGAAACAAATTATTTTATTAAATATTTTTGTTTCGTGTCAATTTGACGCGGAAGTTACCACGATCAAATTTTTAACGATATGATACAGAGAAAGAATATAATGGAAAAATAAACCATGTCTGAAGCCCACAAGAGAAGGCGATGATGGTTTATTTTTCCATTATACCTATTTGTTCTCTGTATCATGACGTTTATAATGCTCGTTCCTCACGCGCATGCGTACCACCGCCCCTTGACATTTTAATAGAATATTATAAAATGTCCCAGTCCAGGCCGTATCTTAACCCAAGCAATCTTGACGCATCGAGGGACTGGAACTTTACAAAGGCTGATTACTACCTACTTTACAAAAAGCTTAGATATTGCGATTGGTCTCTTGTTTATCAAGCCACAGATGTAGATAGTGCCGTGGAAGCTTTTTATAATAACCTCTATAGTGTATTTGATGTTTGCATGCCTAAGAAAATACGGTCGCATAAGAAACTAAGATGCTATCCGGTATGGTATACGCCTAAAATCATCAAACCAATTCCCCAAAAAGCCACTCGGCACCGCTTCTGGAAGTCAATGGGAGAAAAATTCGGGGGAATTCTATAATTTGTTTAGTCAGGTTAGGACGCATATAAAAGAACTCATAACCGAAGCATATATTGATCACACTATGTAGGTTTGTGGAACAGAACATAAATGCTAACCCCCGGCACTCCGTCTCCTGACAGGAGCCATAACTGGTCATGCACTATTAAACAAACACCTTTTCACTTTAGGTATTACAGACGGTCCTCTCTGCAGAGCCTGCATGGAAGAGGAAGAGACAGCCGTCCACGTCATTCTGACGTGCCCAGGGGTACCTACGAATAGATTAACACAGCGCGTTATCAGTATCGTCCGCACGGTAGGAGCACGACCGGCTAGGCGGCCGGTAGGGGTGGCAGAATACCGGGCAAAGCACCTCGGAACACCGGGGTCACTACCGGAGGCCGTCGGCAACATAATGGGTCTCCTAGGCTGGTGGAACTGGGTTGGCACGAATAACAGTAGTGCCAAAAACCCATACGCAAAATAGGCGCTATTATGACGTCGAGTTGCGGAAACCCACCCGCGTACACCTTAACCTATATAACCCCCGGGATTTTGGAATCATGTAAATAGTTTAAGGTGTACAGGTGGCTTCGAAGCTACCGTGGCATTCGGGGGAGAACATAAGGGTGCGAATGATGCATTAGCATTTGCAATTTTTATCCAGTGTATTTTTACCAGATATTCCGTTACTAGATTCGGATTTAGCTATGTAGAAAGACAATTCCCAGTCCCCCACCCGAATTGAAGTTAGTGAAATATCTTTGGAGGACGTAACGGCTGCAATTAATAAACTTAAGCCTAGAAGTGCCGTTTGGTCCTGATAACGTACCTCCTTATATCATATCCTCCTTTTACATCACTCGCTCGTACATCCTATCCATCACATATGTACCCTCATTTCATCTCATTCTAATTCCTACTCAGTGGAAACTGTCACGTGTAAAACCTATACCGGAGTCCAAAGACCGCCCTGTTGCTATTCTCTCTTGTTTATCCAAAATCATTGAATCTATCTTACATCACAAAATTTCTTTAAATTACTTTTCAATTTATCAAAATGCAATAGTATGACCTTTTCCCGTGCTCGCTCTCCTCTGCACAATATTTATGAAGATATTTGCGTAATATTTGATGATAAACTCACTTTTAACGAGAACATCCAATCGCTAGCAAAGGAATCATATAAAAGAATGGGTTTTTTCCATCCGCAACGCGAAAGACTTCCGTGATCCTAAAGTAATGCAGTTACTGTATACAGCATTGGTTAGAAGTAAGATAGAAACATCCAAAAATAATTTGGAACCCTCATGTAAAATCTTACATCCTTCTGTTGGAAAAAGTAAAAGGCGATTTTCGCGTTCTTTACAAGAAAAAATACGGGTTCTATCCCTTTCTGTGTCCTACCAAGTACTTACTCGGAATGTTAGGTTTCAACTCCCTAAAGGTTTGGCGCAAATGGCGCAATATCGAACTTTTGACCACTGCTTGTCGTATTCTGAAAGGTGAGTCCGATTGCTCCGACTTGATCACAAGAATATGCTTTCTGTTCGTTCCTGACAAGTACCTCCGTGGCAGCTGCCACCGCCTCCTGGCGGAAGGCGGCTCGCACGGCAGGCAGCGCACGGCAGCGCACGAGCACTCACCAGTTGTCAACGCGCAGGCGCTACTTAACAAAGTAATTCTGTATGTACTGGATTGCGATTTCTTTGCCTACAAGTGTAGTAAACTTCTCCCTATTATTGAAAGATTCAGTGAAATTCATTTAAAAAACAATTTTTTTTCTGTGTAAAATTTATTTATTAAGTACCTAACAAAGGTGTTAAAACAAGAAAAACATAATATATCTTAAAGTAAAATACGAAACACTAAATTAGAAACTGATTTTTAAACATATTTTTTTACTATACTACAACTTGTTTCTTATTGTGTATAAAATAAAATAAAATAATAATCATTCGTTCGAGCCTCCCTATGAGCGTCAGCCACGTACTTATTCCATCCCGCTAGAAGTCCACCACTCCTGCACTTACCCCCTCCAGATCTACTGTATTATGTATGTTAAATTAGTATAAGTTTACCAGCGCCTTGGCATATGCTGTAATGCTGTTAAATTGTAGGTAAATCTAAATAAATAAATAAATAAATCAGCCTATATACCGTCCCACTGCTGGGCACAGGCCTCCTCTCATGGATGAGAGGGAACGGGCAGTAGTCCCCACGCTGAATAAAATAAATAAATAATATGTTGTGTAACAAGGTGCAAAAGGTCGTTAATAGTCAAAAATGTTATTAGACCAAGGTCCAA
Organism: Epinotia bilunana; assembly: GCA_947049275.1. NCBI lineage: Eukaryota > Metazoa > Arthropoda > Insecta > Lepidoptera > Tortricidae > Epinotia > Epinotia bilunana. Next base: position 15,048,462 of record OX346257.1, read on the forward strand.
TTATGTAAATAAGAATAGGTCTATGGTCTCCCTCGCCTATCGTAGAAGGGGGTCATCGGGGTTGCGAGTGTTCCATGTGGCGGGGGCCGGGGGACTCGCAAACCTCAGGGAAGGTAATAATTACACGTTTTTAGCTCTTATCTTATCTTATCTAGATGAGGGCCCTTTCTGATGCACTTCGACCCGGCGGGATCTTTTGTGCATTTGCCCTCTCCTTTATGCCTACTCCCAAGCTCGCTCCGTCATTTCCACAAAGCTGATGATGCAGCTAGGGCTTGCAATATCCGCCCAGTTTTTTAATATTCGGATAATTGAATTCTTCAATATTTATTATCCGAATATTCGGATATTTGAATAATTTCGGATAATTTTGGCATGTTATAAAATAAAACAAAATTAGCGTATTTAAAGGTGTGTAATGCATAAAATCAACAAATCAAGTAACAAAAAACCTGAAAATTAAAAATACAACATGCTTTTATATTCATGATATGAGTTGTCATTATCGCACCAGTCGATGTTCGGTCGGTTCAGAGTAGGTAGGTAATACCAATAATTATTTTAGTGACAGGTAGAAAATCCGCCTTATCTGCCAGTGTTTTTGTTGCTCATTTAAATACCTAATAATAGTAACATTAGTAACAATTCGTGTCTGCTAGATTTAATCAATATATTATGTAATTTATGTAAGTTGGTATTCAGGTACTTATTTAATAAAATATAATACTTAATATGGAACATTTGTCTAAACACCTTATTTGGGCAATACAGATGGACATAAAACGTCATTAGTCATTAGTGTTTTTTCTCGTATTTTTTTTGAATTTTTCCTGCTTATAAATGATTTTATTAGTGTTTTCTAAATATCCGTTTATTCGGATAATTCGCGGCTTAGTATTCAGATAGTTTTGAATATTATTTTCGGCGGATATTCGGATAATTGAATATTCGGATTATTCGGATTGCAAACCCTAGATGCAGCTCAGCGGGAGCACCTTGAATTCCTTTGGTTGCGGATAGTCGCTACCAAACAGGCTTGTACGTGTTAGGCGACAACAAACATTGGTTTAGCTTAACTCGGATTCTGCCCTCCTATAGATGAGTCCCTTGTGCATTTCTCTAAAGTAATCTGTATCATTTCATAAAGCAAGATTCCGAAACCTGATGCTCAATCATCTGTACTCATGAGACATATCCTCAATCTCATTAAGAAATATAATACTGTCCTTCCTTCTTCCAAACTTAAGTGTTTCAGAAATCGCTATCTACAAGATAATAGGTACTTCCAGGACACTGTAGTTTATAGGGGATGTCAGCTTATACGCATGCAAACCATACTTTTTGTATAGCTACGTCAAGTTTGCTAAGCCCCGAATTTATACGGATCAAATAGGTTCGATGCGTGATATGAAAAGTTCCCGTTTCTATCGGATTTCAGTTCAATCTAATCTCATAAAGGGACGCCGCATCCGCGCCGAGACACAATATTTCACTTTTTATGATGTAGGTGGTATCCAGAGCCGTAAAAAATATAGAGAAAGAAAGTGCTGTGGCGTTTTTATGATGCCTTTAATAGTGCTCTTAATAATGAAAAACTTTGAAGAGACATGTTTCGTGGATTTTCCTGCCACGCTCAGTAAATTAAGTTAGACGCTGAAAGGTTTAAAAGCGATTAAATTATACCAGGAATAGGAAAAAAAATGGTTTATGAAATACTAGTACTGGCCCGCGACTTCGTCCGCGCCTACTCTCGTTTTCAACTTCCATGATACGAGAGTGCTATATAATAATAAGTTGTACCTCTTAACGAAACAAATTATTTTATTAAATATTTTTGTTTCGTGTCAATTTGACGCGGAAGTTACCACGATCAAATTTTTAACGATATGATACAGAGAACGAATATAATGGAAAAATAAACCATGTCTGAAGCCCACAAGAGAAGGCGATGATGGTTTATTTTTCCATTATACCTATTTGTTCTCTGTATCATGACGTTTATAATGCTCGTTCCTCACGCGCATGCGTACCACCGCCCCTTGACATTTTAATAGAATATTATAAAATGTCCCAGTCCAGGCCGTATCTTAACCCAAGCAATCTTGACGCATCGAGGGACTGGAACTTTACAAAGCCTGATTACTACCTACTTTACAAAAAGCTTAGATATTGCGATTGGTCTCTTGTTTATCAAGCCACAGATGTAGATAGTGCCGTGGAAGCTTTTTATAATAACCTCTATAGTGTATTTGATGTTTGCATGCCTAAGAAAATACGGTCGCATAAGAAACTAAGATGCTATCCGGTATGGTATACGCCTAAAATCATCAAACCAATTCCCCAAAAAGCCACTCAGCACCGCTTCTGGAAGTCAATGGGAGAAAAATTCGGGGGAATTCTATAATTTGTTTAGTCAGGTTAGGACGCATATAAAAGAACTCATAATCGAAGCATATATTGATCACACTATGTAGGTTTGTGGAACAGAACATAAATGCTAACCCCCGGCACTCCGTCTCCTGACAGGAGCCATAACTGGTCATGCACTATTAAACAAACACCTTTTCACTTTAGGTATTACAGACGGTCCTCTCTGCAGAGCCTGCATGGAAGAGGAAGAGACAGCCGTCCACGTCATTCTGACGTGCCCAGGGGTACCTACGAATAGATTAACACAGCGCGTTATCAGTATCGTCCGCACGGTAGGAGCACGACCGGCTAGGCGGCCGGTAGGGGTGGCAGAATACCGGGCAAAGCACCTCGGAACACCGGGGTCACTACCGGAGGCCGTCGGCAACATAAAGGGTCTCCTAGGCTGGTGGAACTGGGTTGGCACGAATAACAGTAGTGCCAAAAACCCATACGCAAAATAGGCGCTATTATGACGTCGAGTTGCGGAAACCCACCCGCGTACACCTTAACCTATATAACCCCCGGGATTTTGGAATCATGTAAATAGTTTAAGGTGTACAGGTGGCTTCGAAGCTACCGTGGCATTCGGGGGAGAACATAAGGGTGCGAATGATGCATTAGCATTTGCAATTTTTATCCAGTGTATTTTTACCAGATATTCCGTTACTAGATTCGGATTTAGCTATGTAGAAAGACAATTCCCAGTCCGCCACCCGAATTGAAGTTAGTGAAATATCTTTGGAGGACGTAACGGCTGCAATTAATAAACTTAAGCCTAGAAGTGCCGTTTGGTCCTGATAACGTACCTCCTTATATCATATCCTCCTTTTACATCACTCGCTCGTACATCCTATCCATCACATATGTACCCTCATTTCATCTCATTCTAATTCCTACTCAGTGGAAACTGTCACGTGTAAAACCTATACCGGAGTCCAAAGACCGCCCTGTTGCTATTCTCTCTTGTTTATCCAAAATCATTGAATCTATCTTACATCACAAAATTTCTTTAAATTACTTTTCAATTTATCAAAATGCAATAGTATGACCTTTTCCCGTGCTCGCTCTCCTCTGCACAATACTTATGAAGATATTTGCGTAATATTTGATGATAAACTCACTTTTAACGAGAACATCCAATCGCTAGCAAAGGAATCATATAAAAGAATGGGTTTTTTCCATCCGCAACGCGAAAGACTTCCGTGATCCTAAAGTAATGCAGTTACTGTATACAGCATTGGTTAGAAGTAAGATAAAAACATCCAAAAATAATTTGGAACCCTCATGTAAAATCTTACATCCTTCTGTTGGAAAAAGTAAAAGGCGATTTTCGCGTTCTTTACAAGAAAAAATACGGGTTCTATCCCTTTCTGTGTCCTACCAAGTACTTACTCGGAATGTTAGGTTTCAACTCCCTAAAGGTTTGGCGCAAATGGCGCAATATCGAACTTTTGACCACTGCTTGTCGTATTCTGAAAGGTGAGTCCGATTGCTCCGACTTGATCACAAGAATATGCTCTCTGTTCGTTCCTGACAAGTACCTCCGTGGCAGCTGCCACCGCCTCCTGGCGGAAGGCGGCTCGCACGGCAGCGCACGGCAGCCCACGAGCACTCACCAGTTGTCAACGCGCGTATTTATTAAGTACCTAACAAAGGTGTTAAAACAAGAAAAACATAATATATCTTAAAGTAAAAAACGAAACACTAAATTAGAAACTGATTTTTAAATATATTTTTTTACTATACTACAACTTGTTTCTTATTGTGTATAAAATAAAATAAAATAATAATCATTCGTTCGAGCCTCCCTATGAGCGTCAGCCACGTACTTATTCCATCCCGCTAGAAGTCCACCACTCCTGCACTTACCCCCTCCAGATCTACTGTATTATATATGTTAAATTAGTATAAGTTTACCAGCGCCTTGGCATATGCTGTAATGCTGTTAAATTGTAGGTAAATCTAAATAAATAAATAAATAAATCAGCCTATATACCGTCCCACTGCTGGGCACAGGCCTCCTCTCATGGATGAGAGGGAACGGGCAGTAGTCCCCACGCTAAATAAAATAAATAAATAATATGTTGTGTAACAAGGTGCAAAAGGTCGTTAATAGTCAAAAATGTTATTAGACCAAGGTCCAATTATGTAAATAAGAATAGGTCTATGGTCTCCCTCGCCTATCGTAGAAGGGGGTCATCGGGGTTGCGAGTGTTCCATGTGGCGGGGGCCGGGGGACTCGCCTAAAAACCTCAGGGAAGGTAATAATTACACGTTTTTAGCTCTTATCTTATCTTATCTAGATGAGGGCCCTTTCGGATGCACTTCGACCCGGCGGGATCTTTTGTGCATTTGCCCTCTCCTTTATGCCTACTCCCAAGCTCGCTCCATCATTTCCACAAAGCTGATGATGCAGCTAGGGCTTGCAATATCCGCCCAGTTTTTTAATATTCGGATAATTCAATTATTTATTTATTTATTCTTCAATATTTATTATCCGAATATTCGGATATTTGAATAATTTCGGATAATTTTGGCATGTTATAAAATAAAACAAAATTAGCGTATTTAAAGGTGTGTAATGCATAAAATCAACAAGTCAAGTAACAAAAAACCTGAAAATTAAAAATACAACATGCTTTTATATTCATGATATGAGTTGTCATTATCGCACCAGTCGATGTTCGGTCGGTTCAGAAAATCCGCCTTATCTGCCAGTGTTTTTGTTGCTCATTTAAATACCTAATAATAGTAACATTAGTAACAATTCGTGTCTGCTAGATTTAATCAATATATTATGTAATTTATGTAAGTTGGTATTCAGGTACTTATTTAATAAAATATAATACTTAATATGGAACATTTGTCTAAACACCTTATTTGGGCAATACAGATGGACATAAAACGTCATTAGTCATTAGTGTTTTTTCTCGTATTTTTTTAGATTTTTTCCTGCTTATAAATGATTTTATTAGTGTTTTCTAAATATCCGTTTATTCGGATAATTCGCGGCTTAGTATTCAGATAATTTTGAATATTATTTTCGGCGGATATTCGGATAATTGAATATTCGGATTATTCGGATTGCAAACCCTAGATGCAGCTCAGCGGGAGCACCTTGAATTCCTTTGGTTGCGGATAGTCGCTACCAAAGTAACTCATTCTTTATCTGGCAAGGGCATGACATTCACACAGTAAGTGGTCCATGGTCTCGTCCTCCTCGCCACACATTCTACAGTCTAAACTGTCCGACAGTCCCATCTTGGCCAAGAGATCCTTGACCCCGAAGTGACCTGTGAACACCCCAGATATGATTCTGAGTAGCAACTCTGAGTAGGAAGCATCCTACTGGATTTCCAGAGCTTGTTAGTCCAGCCCGAGTCCACTCCTTCTAGAGCTTAGAGTGCCTTAAGCCCGCCTCATTCCTCCACTCGTGTTGGTGTTTGGTTTTGGCGTAGGCTTTAAAGGCCGAAGTTATGGTTCTCTGCGAGAGTCCCACAAATAGTTCTGGACCTACAAAGTGATTTGTAGACTCCCCTCTTGCAAGCTCATCCGCTCTTTCGTTGCCGATGTAGCCCTCGTGTCCCGGTATCCAAACTAGTTGCACCTTATTGTGCTTTCCAAGCTTGTTCAGTCCTGGACGCCATTATAGACTAGTCTAGAATCCACTTTCGGCGCCGTAAGCGCTTTAAGGGCTGATTGACTGTCGCTGAGGATATAGATGGTCTGCCCTCTGGTTTCCCTGTCCATATTTTCCTGTGCACAGGCAATTATGGCGTATGTCTCCGCCTGGAAGACGGTTGCTAAACTACCCATGCTTACACTACTATTGTAGTCAATCGCTTAAATGCCTGCTCCCGTACCGGATCCCATTTTAGATCCGTCCGTGTACCATATACTGTCTTCGACACCAGACCTCGGCCCATTCGGCCCTGGATGGAACTTTTGTTGTATATAGTTCCTGTGGAATACAGACTTGGGTAGCATTTTGTCACATCCCATGTTTGTTATTCTGTCTAAGAAACCGTCAGTCTCCATGTTTGTGTGCTTAGTCTTTGGCTTGCTGTCGCTCCACAGTCCAAGAGTTCTTAGTCTGTAGAGCGATTTGCGCGCCTCTGACTTAATCACCATGTGAAGTGGCGGTAAGTCCAGTAGGACTTCTAGGGCCGCTGTAGACGTGGTTCGAAACGCCCCTGTTATAGCCATGCATGCCGATCTCTGTACCTTCGTCAGGGCATCTCTGCATGTGCTCGTTTTTAGTTCTAGGACGGGCCAAATATAAATAAAAGAGGCGCGATGGCTCCAGTGCGTTCAGTACCTACATACGAGATCCTGGAGTCCTGCGCATATAGCGGCCGTCATGGAGTTTTTAACCGACTTCATTAGTGCATAGAAATGCCACATAATCCAATCATTCTTCAATAGCAGGGTACCTGGATTGTAGGTTTTCTCCAGAAAAAACAAAAAAACCGGCCATGAGCGTGTCGGGCCACGCTCAGTGTAGGGTTCCGTAGTTTTCCGTCCGTCACAGTAAGTGTCCCCACTTAAGCGTTAAACAAGCAATACTTAGCGAACAATACAAGCAATATACTTTGCGAACAATTTTGTTATTAGACAACGAACGACCATAGACAACTAAGACAATTCGAGCACGACAAATTTTCGACCTAATGTATGGGCGCACCTGCTTCGACCCCATTAAATCAGGAAAAATCTTAACACCGCCATTTACGATATGAGCGTTCCGCGTACAGCGACATCTATCGGCAAATTAAGTAAACTTTTGCGCGCGAGCTTAAAGTATGGAAGATGATTTTTATGGGATAATTCTTTATTGCGTGTACCGATTTTCACCATTTTTACTTTATTTGAAAGCACGTCATTTAATTGTGATTTGGTAGAAATTACAGGTGCAATAAACCTGCTTATACAGTTAAATTACAAACTTAATTCAGAAATTATTTTGTAATTTTTTTCAAAAACTATTCAACTTATCAAGTTCAAAATAATTTTCCTAGAAAGTTTTTATAAAGTTCTACTTTTGAGATTTTTTCATATTTTTAAAAGTTAGAGGGGGGGGGGGGGGGGACACATTTTTTTACATCCGGAGCGATTATCACCGAAAATATTAACATTATCAAAAAATGATTTTAGCAAATTCCTATTCATTTTTAAATACCTGTCCAACAATATATCACACGTTAGGGTTGAAATGAAAAAAAACACTCCCCACGTTACGTATAGGGGAGGTACCCTAATAAAATAAAATAAATCACTTTTATTTTACCACTTTGTCGGCGTGATTGATATACATATTAGTACCAAATTTCAGCTTTCTAGTGCTAACGGTTACTGAGATTATCCGCGGACGGACGGACAGACAAAGCGAAACTATAAGGGTTCCTAGTCTACTACGGAACCCTAAACAGGACCAATTTCTTTTTCTGCGTAACGATTAAGTACACCTAACGACTAGTAAAATTATGCCGAGTAAAAGCCGTATAAAAAATGGACGAGCTGTCAACGTTTGGTTTGTAATCTCTTTTTATTGGAAGAGAAGATGAAAATACATACTGAGCCGAATCCAGCTAACTTTATTTGACATTTTATTTTTTAAACATGGTCAGACAAAAAGTATACTATGTCCGTCCCCGGGATTAAAACATTTCCATACCAATCTCAACCAGTTCAGCGGCGTTTTAAGCGTGAAAAGGTAACAGACAGACAGACGGACAGACAGGGTTACTTACGTATTTATAATATTAGTATGGAAATAAGGATTATAGTATTTTGGACCTCACAATAGACGTCATAAAACCTCGCAGATCTTTTTCCACGGGTCACACGTTCCTACAATCTGTGACTTCTTCATATTGTTGCGCCTACTTGTACAAGATAATAATAACATTTAACCCATTCATAACCAATGACTCGCATAAGAGCCATGCCTCTAAGTTCGATTTCCACTACAGAGCGGAAAAATAATGCTACGCGCTACGGCGCACGCAGCGTTGCATGGCCTCCAATGGAATATAATAATCCAACCTCCAATGGAATATAATAATCCAACCTCCAATGGAATAACTCCGTTGCTAGGCAGCAAGCGATAGGACTGGATTCAACATTACAATAAATTACACCCATGACATTGCAAAACCACCCAGCCAAGACCGTGGAAAACAGTTATATTCTTAAAAAAAACGATACATGATTTACAATCCGGCTCAAAAAATGTGTAACAAAGCTTATTTATAGAATAGTGTACTTTACGCGAAAGGCATACCGATGTCTGTTTGAAAACGGTCTGCAGAATAATGTTTGCAAAGTTCTTGTTGGAGACGAAGCCCGCAATCTGTCGGGCAATAAGTCATGACTGTCAATACAACGACAGAATATAAAACATTAGTTCCCCGGGGCGAGCTCTCATATTTCAAGACGAACCCACCGTGCATTTTGAGCCGCAGCTAGTGAGATTGATTAAAGTGTCGACCTTCAGCAATTCTAGTGACCGCTCCGCGGGTTGAGTTCGGGCATGTTTCTATCCCAAACGTGTCGGCTTGTGGCCGAGGGTAGCTCCAAACGATGATTACTAACTTGTTCTGTTGCTATCTAAACGTGTACAAAACGGGTTGTTATTTTATTAGATAGGTTTAAGTGGTTAAGTATTGTAAAATAGCAGTGGTAACGCCAAGCAACTAATATTAAGGAATGGTATTCGCTCCCGTGATCTGTATTTCCTGACAATTTCGATCTAGGTCCCTTCAAAACAAGAGTGAATAGGCAATTACTGAACCAGTGAGCTTCATCTCTGGCTGCTCGTCGCTTACCATCAGATGAGACTAGGGGGTCTATCACTATAAAAATAAGTTTCTGTCAAAAAAATATTTTTTGGTAATAAGCTTTTATTGCCGACTGTACTTTTCTGTATGGTTGGTATGCCATCATCAACTCATTGAGACGAATAACGAGACCAAACTCAACGGGGTTACGTCGGTTAAGTACTGAATTCCCATGGCTACCTTCTGTCTCAGCTCGATGGTACTACATACGTAGTATTGAATTCTCATCCAAACAAACTACCAAAAACCTTTACACAAAATGTCAGCTCAATGGGCTGAAGATATCTGCTTCAAAATTGAGTTGCAAGATTCCACCCTAACAAACATATGTAGTTACATAGTTAGGATACATTACATACGTTAATAGAAAGCTATTATGTAATTTGAACTATATCTGCATTCAATATAAAGATGTTCTCAACGTACAAAATAAACTGATATTAAAACAAAGTGTGAATGTGAATAAAGAACAAATTTCAAGGGAATTTGCTAGGTATGTCAAAGTTTCATAACCACATCATAATATTACGAAGCGGAGAAGCCAAAAATAATTGCCAATCTTCAGTATTAAAACACAGGTCAGCCAAACGTTAGAAAATAATACGAATAAAAGGCATGTTACGTAGTAACAGCGGACGTACTGCACGCATTAAATCCGTATGCGCAACCCTGCGCGCTATTCGAGGCAATAGGACGGCAATAATGTGCTGCTGTTATTATTTACGAGAGAAAAAGTGTAACCAGCGTTGATACAAAGCGAGGCGGTGGCGAGGTTAATGAGAATGGCCGTCATTTCGCATCCGCCTCATGGGCTGAGGTGGAGCGTGTAATAAAGTTTTACGCCACGACCCTTATTACGGCTCGCAGTTCCCACGGCTCAGGCTCACCCGTTAGTCTCCGCCGGACAGGAAGATTAACAACGGGTAAACAGATTTACTTGTACACAGATTCCCAACATTCTAATTAACTTTGCTTTCCTCAATTTCAAACGATAGTTTCTATATTTTGAGGACGTAAAGTTCCTTTTAATGAATTATGATTATTGGTCAATACATTCCTTGTGTTCGTTCAAAACTCCGTCTCGCTCAACTGGAACGTGTTTTCCCATTAAAGGCCTCCACCCACCGAATGCGTGTCGTGCGCGGCGCGTGTCGGGCGCGGTTGGAGCGGTATATTCACACCGCCGCGTCAGCGATGCGTTAGCAACGCGTGTGCAGCGCGGGCCCGCGCGTCATCTCTCTCACTACCAACATATTTAAGGCCGTGTATTGGAAATTTCGCGTGCTTTGAAACGCCGTTCTGACTAGATTAAGAAACAATAAGGTCTGATTTTCAGATATATGATCCTTGACTATATGATTGTTTATCTGATTTTATCGATACATGATCTTCACCTCGATAGAAAAAAAATCCAAAGTTGGGTCTGTATTTTCCTTTTTTTACTCAGCGTACTCAAACGATACATTATTTTACGACACAATCAAGTTAATACTACCTATAGTATTTTATCTCATCTAAAATCTCACTTTATGAAATTTAAATAAAACTTCGCTAAGTTAGGTATTTATCGAAATTTGTCCAAAAAAGCCATTCCCGAAGAGTATTACATCTCTTTTCCTCGTGTGCGGAAGGCATCAGCGTGTCTCTGTCTAGGGCGCGTGTTAGACTCAAACCAAGGCATCCCCTTAATATGTATCTCACTTTCTATCACACTCAGCAGCGCGACAGCAGCGCGGGCCCGCGCGGGCCCACGCGACGCGCACGACACGCGGCCGCGCTGCCGAGTTGTAACTTTAGCGCCGCGGGCCCGCGTTCGGACCGCGTTCGATGTTTGAAGTGTAGTTTCAATGCTTTACAACTTGCGCGGGCCCGCGCAGCACACGCGCCGCGCACGACACGCATTCGGTGGGTGGAGGCCTTTAAGTATCGTTGGATGCAGAGGGAAAAGCAAGTTTTTGTTGAAAACTTAGAAATGAAATCAGTTTCAAATTCATGACCAAACTTCTGGCAACCATATAAAGTTAAGTTGGTCCAGTAAAATAAGACTAGAAACGTAAAAAGCTCGAATAACCTCTTGCTTTGATGGTGCTCATTTAATTTGTTGAAAGGATTTGTAACTGCTCGCAAGGTGAGTCAGCGAATGCGATTTCTTTGTACCGATCAAACAATTAGCTTTTAATTCTAACGGAAAAGGTAACAAGACAACAGCAATCAATGCTAGTCCACGGCAGGCAGGCTGCCAAGAGGATGCCGGTTCATTAGGTCTTGCAACTAAAGAGTTGCTCGGACCCAGGCTGACGCAGCGGCCTGCCTCGTTACCCTAATGACAGCGATTTCGTTCCGCCTTACTTTTAGTTCCTCGGAACAGTTTACTGTACCCGTCGCTAATGGCCTAATGCTTCGGTTTGTACTACGTTTATTTTGTTACTTAATCGCTCCTATCTAGCGATAGTAATGGACCGTTTAGCTCCGACTCCCAGCGGGTGCCGGCGACTCGAGAGGAAGGTTGTTCTATTAATTCATACCGTCTTATCCAAAGGATGGTATTCATTAAAAGTATGGGTATTAGTTAATAAACCACGACAAGTGCTTAAGCTAAAACTATTGAAGGAAACTGACAGTAAGATTTAGTACTTAATAACGATTTTTTTTCAACACTCATTTATATCGACTAGAAAAGATATAAAAATGCAGAAAGACCTATGAAACTATGACAACTAATTTACAATATGAACCTGGTCAGGCCTCAATTTAGTTAATTTTAATTGTGAATTAAAATGGCAAGTTGTATTAGGTAATTAATTACACTCATTAACTTTGACCCACCTTAACAAATGGATGTGAAAAAGGTATATAATATGATGGCTAACGGACGGTCGGTCGGACCAGGTTATTTGGCACAGGGTGATTGCCTCTCGCAAGGCTTCCTATTCGGAGGTAATGAACGCTCGACGCCGAGAACAATTTCCTTACTTTTATTTGCTGTCTGCTGTAATCTTGGGGTCACTCATGATTTTGTCCGAGATCTTTCGTTATTTTAGTACACGTCGTTACTCCTGTAAAGCCTTGGGTTTACCTTTTCTATCCGGTTGCGCACCTATATAAGAAAACCCGCTATTTCCTCACTATGATTTATCTCTCGGCCTCTGAGATGGGTCACACTTATAAATGTATTCGTTTAAGGTGTTCATTCTTAGAAATGGAAGAGGACTTTGCTGTTGACTAGCCTGAAAACCAAATATATTTGTCACGGTAATTAGATACTACTAGTAATCTATAAGTACTCAGATTATAAAGACGAAAAGTCGGTGAAATTGTGGCTTAGTAAGTTTGTATGTACCTAATGGGCAATATCCAGGATCACTTATCCGACTACAAAAACTCTTTCACTAACGTGTAGGATGGACTTTCTCGATGGTTGTAGGGTATATTTTATCCTGCGGGTTTGCCTTGGTTTCTTTAAAATATGCGGGCGAAGCCGCGCGGTAACTAGTCTCAAAACAATATCAGCTTTAAACTACACTTATAAAGGCATTTCAAGTAGCTTTTCTCTCTTAACCGAGATTCTATAATATATAATAATAATACCTAACTTGATAAGCATAAAACGGATTTTGTACGAGTTTCCAACTATAAATAGCTTAATTTCCGGGGAAAGTATCAGTATTGTCACTTATAAATGGGTTGTTTGAATGAGTGCATCCGCATAAACCGCGGCAAGCGGCGGTTTGTTGTTATATTCCGAACAAAATATTAAATCACATTATAGTTAGTAACCCCCCGTTCCCACTATGTCGTCTGTCGGGACGATTTTTTATCGTGTGGCGTCGCCTCATACAAATTGGTGTCCGACAAGTGTGAACAGCTTCATATAAAATGTTCTGCCACTGCGACACACGATAAAAAATCGTCCCGACAGACAACATAGTCGAAGTTCGGGTATTTCCATCTCTATCGCACTTACATTACTCGAGTGACAGGGATGCATGAATACGAACTTCGACATTCGATTTTCGTGGTAGCGCCGCAGGGCTTAGTCACCTTCAGAGGGGTAACCACGTAACGTTTCCAACGCGCGTTACGACAGTTTAATATAAAATTTGACAGTTAGATCTACCTAACGTACTTACAGTGCGTTACGTGATCGACCTGCAGGTCATGTAGTAATGCTGTTTACCTTAGGGGTAAACACGTAACGATTCGAACGACCGTCAGGACAATTCATAGCTGTCGTTTTCCTATACATAAAGTGACATTTAATCTACCTGACGCACATTCAATGCGTTACGTAATCAACCAGCAGGTCATGTCACAGTAGACTAAGCTTTAGCTAAAAACTTTTAGAATTAAAACATCCTAAACTAAACCAATTGTTATGTATACCTAGTTGGGTAGGCAGAATAGTGTGAATCACTTTGAAATACATAAATGTTAATAAGTTTTTTTTAGTAAGTTAAACAGTTAATTTTTCATTCTTTAAAAGTATTCTTGAGTGTGCTTACTTAGTAGTACATACCTACCAAGTTACATTAGAAATATTTGGGGTATCTTATTATACATAACCTAGTCACGAACTAAGCAAGCCTTCTACAAATGTTGTATCAAACTCCAAAACAATTTTTGCAGCCTAGGCCAAACAGAGCTATAACCACGAACATTGAAATTCGAAGTTCGGGTATCTCCATCTCTATCGCACTAACATGACTCGTGTGACAGGGATGCATGGATAGGAACTTGGAGTTTCGATTTTCGTGGTAGCGCTGCTGAAACTTGTCAGCGGTCGTGCGTTTGTCTCTAACTGTCGAGGAATACTTAATTCAATAGAGGTTCAGCAAAGCTAACGTCCATATGTTATGGTGTTTTCGGAACATAAGGCCGGCCATATGCTTATTTGCCACTGTCGTGTTATAAAAAAAGATTCTTCCGTCGCAACAATCGCTGGCCACCTGAACACGACGCTCCCCCCAAAAGCATTCAGGAGAGGACAAGAAAAGTTAAAATAACCCAAATTAAGGAGCGCAATAAAGAGACCCTTCGGAGAGCCTTGTGGGAGCAATTCATGAAAATGCTAGTCGAACGTTCCAGTAAAGACGTTCGAAACAGCATAAAGGGTTGAATAAACAGGTAGGCTTCGGTCGCGCCTTTCTTTTACTCCGCACTGAGAATTTTGCAAGTTAAAGAGAACATCCACAATAAAGATATTATGGCTTTGTGCCGCCACCAACCTCGGTTTAATCGGTTTTCCTACTCTCGCAAATAGAGAAAATTGCCATCCATTCGTTGTGGAACAAATAAAATGGTAAGCTTGACTTGCGATTTACACTAGAACACTATTTCAACACGGCAAATGTTTTTGTATAGTTATATTTTAAGTTAGCTTACTCGAATAAATAAAAAACATAATGAGATAACTAGCCAAATATGTAAATAATACACACAATTAATTCAACTCACACGATAAAGGCGAATCCTATACAGTGGTGCATTACCGTAAACATTTTAGTGATACAAGTTCATAAAACTATTCAGCCGTAATAAATATCTGTCTAAATCATGTTCTCCCACAGAGACAGCCCAACTGGGAGCAATCTCAGTTAGAACGACCGAAAAATATAACGTACATTTACAAATACTTGCCCCCTCAAAATAACGTATTAGGGAGCGCCGAGTATGACATAAATAGTGGCGGTGTGGAAGTCAGTTGACTATATAAAAATAAGGTTGTGAGGGATATTACGGCGGCGGCAGGGCGCCGGCGCCGGGGCTCTCGCCCTTGCTCTCGCAGTTCGCGGGCAGACCCGCTGGCGCCCACCGTGTCGCCGGCCGTCAGCGCCGCTCCGCCCCGCGACACGACAACACGACACTCGCCCGCCGACCGCCGACCGACGCGGCGCGACTGTACAGTGCACGGCCCAGAACTGTTTTCTGCGGCAGGTGACCGCCGGCATGACTGACTCCTGTCGAACAGCGGTTGCGCCTACCTGAAGTGTTTGTGCCGAGTGAAAACAACATGTTTCAAACGAGTAGAACATATGACTTCAGTGTTGTTGTGAACCACGATTGTATATCTCCGTTAAATCAACCGAATCTCGTTTTTAATCCAGCATAGACTGGAAGCGGATGAAAATGGCTTTATCTTCGATAAAGTATTTACTTTTTGTATTTTTATCGTTTTGGCAAGTCAGCAATCTAGCGTCGACGTGTCCAGAAAAATGTACATGCCATAACAATATAGCATTATCTCAAAAATGCACATACAACGTTGCATTCAAAGATAATACGAATGTGTATCACGTGTCGGTGTGTTGTGGAGACGAAGCGCAAACATGGAGGCAGGAGTTCGCAAACAAAACGCTATCAGAAGTGTCGATTCGCTATTGCAATGCGTGTGGCAGCGCTGACCTCGATTCGCCGTCCCTCGACACGTACTCACTAGCCATCGCAAACAACAACCTTTCCGAAATAGCAATCAACGTCAAGATACAAAACTTAAGACAGATCGACCTATCTGTCAATAGACTAAAATCTATTACCAAAGGCATGTTTAATAGTTTTTCGAATCTTCAGAAACTAATTTTAAGTAGAAATGAAATAATCAGCATATTTCCAGGAAGTTTTAACGGACTATCAAAATTAGAATTGCTGGACTTATCAGAAAATAACTTAACAATATTAGCAAACGTTTTCACTCCACTTAAAAACCTACAGAATCTAAATTTAAGTAGAAACAACATAGAGTTTATTCACGAGAACTACTTTAACAATTGGTTGTTGCAACATTTGGACGTGTCGCACAACAATTTGAAGAAGATGGCTCCAGGCGCCTTACAGTTGCTGCCGAACCTCGCGCGATTGCTGCTGACTGATAATCCGCATTTAGGAATCACGCAACTAGACAGGCAGCTGCTAGTGGGCACGGGACGCCGGCTGCAGCAGATTGATGCGTCGCGCACCGGCCTCTACCAGGTGCCCGAGGCCTTCACGCACTCCGTGCGCTTCCTATCGCTGGTCGGCAACAAGATATCGGCCGTCAGGTGCGGCGATCTCGACAGCTACCCGCTGCTGCAATCTCTCGACTTCTCTGATAACAAAATTGTTTCTGTGGAGGAGGACTCCTTGGGTAGATTAGAAATGCTCTTATTTTTAAATATTAATAAGAACATTTTAATTACAGTACCCAAATCTCTACCCGATGAATTAAAATATTTATCTATTAACAACAATTTGATAAAAAACTTATCCAGGCATGACTTTAAGAACTTACCCAATTTGCGAATATTGTTATTACAAAACAATCAAATACGATACATACAGGACCACGTGTTCGACGATCTGCTGTCGCTTGAGATGCTGGATTTGTCGAGTAATCCGATACAAAGTCTGTCATCGAACACGTTCGATGGGCCGCTGTCGCTTCGCGACTTGAGGTTGTGTTACCTGAACGTATCGGTGCCGGCGCAGGACGGGTCGTTCCCGGTGCCGGCGCCGGAGAGCGTGCAGATGCTGCACCTGCAGGCCAGCCCGGGCCTGGCACGCCAGTTGCTGGCTGACTCCGCCGCGCTGGCCGCCTTCTCACATCTACAGTACCTCGACCTGAGAATGAATAATCTCACGGAAATCAGAAGCGACTTGCTATTTTATCTCGTTCAGTTAAAAACTTTAAGATTACACGGCAACAGTCTCAATTGTAGCGCCAAGATGTGGCTTAAAGATTGGATGAATTGGAATCAGTCTACATCAAACGGCGAGAGCTGCTATTATTCTACTTCAGAAGCCAAGGAGGATATAGTAAAATACAATTGTACGTTCCCAGAAACGTTCACTATAAGTGAAAGCTTACCGCCGGTGAATTTATACAGCACTGAAATGATAAATAAATTATTGAGGTACTATGGGTATCTCAATAATAAAACCGAGAAAAGTTCCGAGTACACTAATCGTGACAGGAATAAACATAACTCTCTTAGCTACGAATACGAGTCAAAATTGAACAAGACTATTGCCAAATATACGAAATATGCAAATAGCTCCATCTCTGAGGAAAATAAAGAAACGAGAAAGATAAAAAATACATTGAAATTTCCATATTTGGACTATTTAAACGAAACGAAAGCTATTAAGTCTCGAGAAGCTTCAAAGATTCTAGAACAAAACAAACTTTTACACGATCAATTGAATATAGATCAAAGGTTTTTAGATCCAGAGCCTAATTTATCTCCGACATCGCGAGACTCGAAAAAAGGAAATGAAGATGACATTCCAGAAATTTGGCAAAATAATAAATCTGGCAAGCGCTTGAATACACCAGTGGAAGCTAAAAAACGTTTAAAAATGAACTTAGTGAAAAATGAATCTCACCCAGCGACCCTTTTAAATGTAACTCACAATGAAATAGGGCTCGCCGTCGTCGACGGCAATCAGACTGCGGATGTGAACGAAAAATCACAGTTTTCGCCGTACCAGTCGCCTCACACAAACTATGCGCAATACATGGGCACAGTCGCTGTGTCTGTATTGATAGTTATGTCTTTGATCCTTTGGGTCAGTTTTCGTCTGAGATATAGGAGAAGGCGAATGCCGATCGTGGAGGTGGATGCTGAGGACCAAATAGAGGTGTCGAATATATCTGGCGGGGTGCTGTGGTGACACCTGCGCGCAGCCGACCCCACACCCTTCGAATACGACTCGCTTCTGACGTAGCACCAGTGTGAGTATCTATAGTGTTTATTCCATTTACACTTTGACCGCCGCAGACGGTTCGATTTCACCGTGCATTTACTTACGCATCTCGGCATTTGGCGATAGCGATATGTGCGTACCTAATGCTGGAGGCAGTTGATGTTCATTCACAGCGAGTAATAATCTGCAATGGTGTTTGTGGCGGGGCGGGTAGAGGGTTTAGTTAGAGGAACTTATTTTTATTACCTATACTTATATACCTACTCAACGCATATAACTTTGTGCAATTGAATACATACATTACTACATTAGATTCTCGCAGACCGATCAATTCAATTTAAAAGGTCAATGGATAATTATAACTTGTTAGTTTTATAATTAATTTTTATACCCTTTAACAATTTCGTTATTTGGTTTTCTGAAAACACAAAACGGCATAATATCTATAATATTTCGGGAAGCAGAAACGTAAAGAGGAACAATAGGTTGTTGTTTCGGCATTAGGTACGTTTAACGCAGGGAGCATGCGAGGGCTGTAGATAACGCCTTCTTTGTTTCAGTTCGGAGCGGTCGGCTGCACGCAGTATGGGAGCTGTTATGTGATATAATTGGACGTACATATTTTTCTATGAAATAAGTACAAATAGTTGGAAGGGCAGCGATGCTTATACTTGTTTTGGTCTAAAATGTAAATAAACCGTTTTGTTAATGAATTAAAACATAGAGATACTTATTTTTATGTAAAGTCGTAGCAGTGATCATTAACATTTGTTTGAGTATAGATACCTAGGTAAATAAGTGTACCTATGACGTTTAAATACCTATATTTTGTAAGAAATACGTATTAATAATGAATGTTGCTGTAAAACATTTACATAGAGCAGATCTCGTCTTCCTTGTTAACCCTTTCATTGTAATAAATAATATTAAGCTACCTTGTAAACGATCATGCCCTGGCTAATGTAGTGCCAAAAACTTATTCGTAATCGTACATTTGCTATACTTATTGTTGTCAACATCCTTTTTTTAAAAAATAATTTAAACTTACGTAATATCAAAAGCTCTCAATTGCCAACTGAACTGTGCGTTCAACAGGTTATCAAATAAGGCCCGGGTTTATAAAGAGGCGTTAGACCAAATGTCAAATTTTAGTAACTCAATATTTTTTTTGTCATTACCTACCGACATAAGGTCTAACTGATCTCTATAAAACCGAGGGTTAGTGGCTCCGTGGATGATTGAAAATTCTGATTTTGAATTGAAATTACTTTTTTTTGTATAAATTCCAGATATTCTTCCAAATTGTTCGAAATGACATTGTGCGATGAGCCAACTGTGTGGTCGTACTCCTACCAATGCCGTTGGTTACATGCATTGGTATGTTGAGGTACGCCCGGGCCCATTTGTGGTATTTGCAATTCGATTTTCTATTGAGCAAACTTTATGTTTGTAATGGGGTAACTATTTGGGATTTTGCTTGAAGTTTCAAAGTAGCAAAACTACAAAATGGATAGCTAGTAGTTACATAGGTATATTTGGCTCGATAAAAATGGAATTGCAATTATCACAAATTGATCTGCCAAAAGGCCTTTGCTTTATAAATTTAAATACAATAAAATTGTTATTACGTATATAGTTAAATAACATATATGCAATACGCGGCTATTTTCAATTTACATACATTTATTTAAAGATTACCGTGACGGATTTGTTAGATCGGTTTCCTAATTCGCTACCATAATATAGTGAGGAATATAAATTTTAAGAATGGGAAATTATGCGATTTTCAAAGTAGGTAGTTTATAATTTTATATATTTTTATAATTTATAAAATTATTAATTTATAATTTATTAATATTAAAAAAGTATTCTAATTCTGTCTTATGAGTTCGCTGGTTTAATGAGAAAAATTAAGTGATTAAACTCAGTGGGATACAATTTTGTTCTTGATACTTCGAGTATTTACGCAACCATGTTTGGAAGGTAATTATTAGTGTGGTGTTTATACGTTCCTTTTCTCGCTAAAATTACTTCGTAAGTCCTAAGAGGTAACTGCGTAACTTCTCGAACGAACGTAAGGATAACTTAACTGCCTTTTCCTCTACAATAAATGACATTTAGATCTACCTGACGTACGAATGAAACGTATACTTATATACCTACTCAACGCATATAACTGCAATCGGCCAGCTGGAATAAACCACAGTTTAAGAGGACAAAATGCTTACGATCAGGGGGCCGATTTTTGACTTTCGAGCGCTCGAAAATAAAATAAAAGTAAATGCTATTGTAGTGTCATAATCACAGGCACTTACTTACTACCGATAGAATTGAATACGAGTGGTCGATACCGCACATTTTCAAATTTTCTATCGTCATTTCAAAATAGCGTTTCATAATTTTTGTCAGTTTTCGAGTGAAAGAGTCGAGCGCTCGAAAGTCAAAAATCGGTCCCCAGTTATAGTTTCGAGGCCAGCAGGTCGATTTTATAACGTTTTGTACATATACGTCAGGTAGATCTGAATGTCATCGTTTGTATGGAAAAATTATACTTAAATTGTCCTAACGTACTTTCGAGAAGTTAAGTAATTACCCCTCTACTGGTCGATTGTGTAATGCTTTGTACGTATGTCAGGTAGATCTGAATGTATTATTTTGTATGGGAAAATGACAGTGGATTTTTCCTAACGCTCGTTCGAAAAGTAGCTCATAACATAAGCAAGGCTGGTTCTGATTTTTGTCATTGAATAACATAGCTTGTATTTAGTTTAGACAAAGTAATGATATGCAAATAATGAAATGGTTCAATAGAATTTTTACATATTCACCCCATAATACAAATGAAATAGTTCATCTCTTAACACTATGAAACTAAGGTTGTAACTCGATATTTAAAGTTTGAAGGCAATCATGTGTAGATATAGATATATGTTTTTACGTAAAGTTGTAGTTTATGATGTACAAACAGATAGCTAAAGATTTACGAAATAAATAGAATCACATTTAACAGTCTTTTGTCATCAATGCCCTGTCTTTGAACCTTCCCTTACTAGCAAGTGCGTAAGTGCGAGCGGGACAAATGCTTTATGTCCAACATAAACGCGCATGCCTAGCTACATGCCCGTAAAATATGTATATGAGTAGTTACTCATCTTTCACTCAGTCACAGAAGCCCAACCGGAATGCAACCAGCGACCACCCGGGACGTGGCGATTACATAAGTCTTAGTCTCTCTTCTGGCGGTGTCATTGTCAAGTTGAACTGTATTACGTGTCTAATAACGTGATATGGTGGTTGTTATATTATTATGAATGAGCACTATATTCTTTGATGACGGCCATGACACAAACTGGGATTTCAGTCTATTGTCTTTTATTGATGTGATATTAGGTCTTAAATGTGATGGTTGAGGTTATATTGACATAGTTTTAGTACATTAATATCTTCACCTTAACATAGCTATTTGTGAGATTACGATGTTTTTGTTTCCAATGGTGTCAGTTAAATGCCCCAAAGAAATGAAGAGGGACATAAATCTAAATGCTTGTCTTAAGAATTTATAAAGAGAATTTGGTGTTCACGACAGAAGAAAAGAAGTGAGCGTACGTAATGATTTTTCAATATTTGTATTGACAGGGAAAATAAGGGGCCGCGTGGCGCTACTCGTGCCTCCGGGCGCTTCAATTGAATTCAAACACACATTTTTTATAACAACGAACCCAGTCAGACGAAATGTGTTTATTTCACTTCCCCGCGATTACGGGATCCTTTGCTTTGAATAAATTTGACAATCATACACGTTTTGATGACTACTACACGGACAACGGACGGATGACTAAGTTTAGATAGTAAGTATAATTGTGTGACGATTATAACCGATTCAAAGGCGCTTGAATATTCCCCATCCATCAACGATCGGAAGTTACGTCCATCCGGAAGTGATTGCATGGGAAGTCATACACTGTTTTATAAGGTGACAGCTTTCGAGGTTATTTAAAGTTAACCTCAGAGTGGTTCTCTATCCTTTGAAGTGTGTGTATTTGTCACGTCAAATTCACATTTTAAAATTAGACTTAATACCAGGCAAAGAGAAATAAGAGTAGGACTGATGAACAAGTTATATAGGCCATCATGCAAGAAGTACATCTATAGGAGAAACATTTATAACATGTGTATTGAAATATAAAACCGTATACCAAATGACATAAGATTAAGACAAGGACCTATTTTTAAGCATAAATTGACGGACTGGTTATTGGACAATTGTTATTATTTAGTGTAAAGGAGTTCTTTGATAGCAATAGGATATTATGATTATTATTTTGACATTGTTTTATATTGTGTAGTGAAATTTTGACTTTTCGTAAGTGATTATTTATGCACCTACTCGTAATACATTTGCATGACTGCATGTGGGCTGAGTACACTGTGCTGTGAAATCTTATTGACATCTGTATTATATACCTACCTACTGCATTCTGGCAAATAAATGATATTGATTGATTGATCAGTCGACACAAAACCATCAGTTGACAAACATTTCATTTGACAAACGCATAATTGTATAAATGATCATTAGACAAATAAACGTTTCGTAAATATTTTATTTTACAAATATATTGAATAAAATAAATATTAGGAAAATAATTTGTTACACAAACGAAGTATATGATTTTGCCATTTGAGAAAACATCGGTAATAAATGATGTTGATAAAAAAACGTCACTAAGTATATAAATGTAAATACTAATTCAGAAATTCCAAAAATTCTTATTCCATATAAGTACAATACCATGCGAGACAAGTGAAATACTTCGGTAAGTAGGTACCTACTTAGATTTCGTTTCTAGCACTCGCCGGCCACTGCCGCGGCACGCTCGTTGGCTGCGGTCGCTTTGGCTTGTGTGCTGTTTGGCATCATACAAACCTAAGCTAACGTACTTAGACCTACCTACGTAGTTTTTATAACCGGAAATATTGTCATATATTTAACAAACACCTTTCTTTTTTTTAATGAAATTTTATACATATTACATTTCCTCAAATATCCTAATAAAATAACTACTGAAACAGAAAAAACCGGAATGTACAGTATTTATCGTGCTGAAATGAAGAGTTTGTCTAGTAGTTTTATCAAATGATGTCGGATAAAAATTTGTGAAATTAATATTATATAAAATAATGAATTTATGAAATAAAATATTGTCAAACGTTTTTTTTCAAATCATAGGTTACCGAAACTATAATATATGGACAATATGAAGTCTCTACGCTACGGAGACGCAGATTCTGATAAGTATTACCTACAGTATTTAAGTTATTATTACCTACCGTTTCAATTGTAATCTACACTGCAACTGTCAACGATATTATTCTCGCAAGCGAACAATTTTAATTAAATGCTTTTATCGAACCTAGGATTAAGCAGGGTTGGTAATTAAACCCCGCCAGGATTAATGACCTTTGTCTACAGGTATACACTTTGATTTATGAAGTCTCGTGTTTTGTTGCTTAATACTTATTAATAGACACTACATTTTAATTAAATTACCCCTGGATTTACCGTGAAATTATTGTATTTAAGAAGTATACTTTTGGAAACGGCTCTGTTTAACCTATTTACCTAACAAGGTTCTATTTACTGGCGCGTGCTTGAACAAATGTTGACTCCTGGCTCTCGCCACCGGCCCCGCTTCTGCTTTAATTTAATCCCGCATAAGCTCTCAGCTCACTATTTTTCTCGATTACTAATTATAAACACAATAGTCAAATTAGCAACAGGGGCAAGCTCAGGGTCGGTATAAGTGGATATGGCTCATTGAATTAACAAATAAATTTAGTCGAAATCGGTGAATAGGGTAGGTAGGTATCACTGTCGGGAGAGCCCCAATATCAATATTTAAGCAGGGCACAGACTCGCGCTCCCAGGCTGTTTGTCTTGTGCACCGCGACTCATAATGGCTGAAGGGCTGTTTACATTTCACTATGGAATAGGAATAACCTTGTTAACATTGTCGTGCCCTCGCCTCGCGATCACCTGCTTTACGTGCCCAGGATCCGAGCGACGGTTTTATAAATGGGTAACTTACTGGATTCATTTTCTTTGTCAATCTGTCTAAAATGACTCAGTGTTTCTCTCGAATATACAGAATGAATAATTAAATTGGTTGTTATCAATAAAACAAATTTCTATTAGCAATGTCGACGCGGTACACATTTCACTTTCTGAGTATGTTTTATGTGAAATTTATCTTCATGTAATCAACAGATATAATCTTAACGCTTGGCACGAAGTTAAAAACAAATTTATCTTGGAGTTAGCTATTAATTAGGTATGAATAGTGTTGTGATTAGCTTGTATCTTGGGATCACAAAGTGTCGTTTGACAGTTAATCATTCTTTAATCAAAAGCTGATAATGTGATGACGAAGACCTTAGAATAAGGTAGGTTTCAGAAATTTCCTAATTACACGTGTACTCAAAATATAACCTAATCAGCGTCGCGGTGCGTGTTTCGTGGCTCGTTACGTAACTTCAAGTTGGCTGAAGACCTGTTAGAGCAACATGATGTAGGTATGGTTTTTTATGTAATTTTGATAGTGGTGCCCACCTACTATGGAGATAACATAATTATTTAGACAAACTTTTCTGTATTTTAAAGTTGTCAAATTAAATATTTATTGTCCATAAATCATAATTCAAGTAAGTGCTTATATGTAAGTAAGTGGTTATTTAATATATTCATATATGTATATGGCCGTGCCGTAGATATAGTGCGAACCTAGCTTAATTTATGTAAAATTATCCGTATTACACTATGCGGGATTTATTTATTTTATTTTGTAATATTATTTAATCTCTAAATAAATAGTATTATCATTAAAGTGTAGTACCATTTATTTAGTTTATTTGCTCTTGATGATATTCTGATATTCTCACAATATTATATATCATTACGTACCTACTTACTTACTAAATAGGAAAGTGAATCCAGGCAACTGCTGGAAGAGCATTTGGGGCAGCTGCCACGACGCGACGAGGGTAATCGATCCGAGAGCCTCGTCAAATGCGGATTACACACAAGCGTACTCCGATCTGCATGAATATCAATCCGCACTTAAGATGACCCTTTTAAGCAGCCATATTTGGAAGATGGACGTAAAGTCCTATGTTCGTGAAGGCCGCTAAAACAGTACAGTCAAGTGTAAAAATATGGGTGCATACAACTTACTCATAAATTAGTCCCATAACTCTTATCTCAACGGATTAAAGTTTTGGTACTTATTTATGAGAATGATGCTATCGATACATATTTTTGCACTTGACTGTACATTGTAATACAAGTGAGGTATGTTGATAATTACATCAGAGGCGGAATTGTTCACGCGAGCCGCAGGTGAGCGTGATAAGAGAGCCGAGGATGTAATTATCAAAGCTCACGCGTTTCATACGACGATTTTCAACACGATTTTCAACACATTTTGCGAGGAAATAAACCTTTTCACAAGATGACAATTTTATAGGCCTGCCAAGTTATTTTCCTTTCAACACATTTGCTCGTAACGTACCTCTTATTATGTCGCTTTTAGGCTCATACTCCTGGGTATTAAACACGCGTGTTTTATAACATTACGACACTCGTGTGTTATGGTTATATCCCGATAGGCCTGCGCAAACCGGCGGAGCGCAACGCAGATCACCTAGGAGGATTTACTCCGCGCAGCGCACACCGACGAGGGAAAATCCCCCGCGATACCGCGAGCGCCCGCCAGCGCACCTGGTAGCACTTCTGCGCATACCGGGGGATGCCGCGGCATGCCGCCGCAGTATCGTCGGCGCTCTTCAACGCCGCGGGGAGAGGATACCGCCACGGTCAGCGGCGGCATGCGCCGGGCCTTCAAAGGGAAGGTGCGGGGTGAAGGGGGTAGCACAAGCGGGGGCGCGCTTTGCATTCCATTCAGACCAGTCGTGCCGCCGCATTTTGTGTTTGGTGAATATATTCGCGCGTGTTATTTTTTCAATATGGACGAAACCAAAGAAGAAAAATTGATATTAACACTAAATCCCAGTCCGCCATCACGAAACCTTCGACTCGAACGACTCGTACAAAAACAAGTTTTCAACTGTTTGTCGCTAGTGGAACGGAATGTACAATCACTGATCATGGCATGCCGTGGGATGCCGTGGGATGCCGCGGCATTGCGGAGGCGCTTACGGTATCAAAATTCGTGTTCTCACCCGTCGTCCGCCGAGTTGCGTCAAGCCTTTCCCTCCCGCAGCTCCGCTACCCCGGCGCACTCGGGAAGCCTCGGCGCATAGCGGGGAATGCCGCGGCATGCCGCCGCCTACCGCCGCGGTATCCTGTAACATGCTCCTCGATGCCGCAGAGTAGAAATCCCCCGTGATGTTCCGAGGTCGGTCTCAGAGCATTCAAAATACCTTAATGTAATCAAAATAGAAAAGAATATACATTGATAAATTTAAAGTGATCTGCGTTGCGCTCCGCCGGTTTGCGCAGGCCTTTAGTCACGTTGGCACCTTGCAGTAAGATGTATGCATGAACACGTTGCATTCTTAAATTAACCGGGTTGTACAGAATGTACAGTTTTTTTTTAATCTCGGCAAATGGTTACTCGACTGGTGGTTACTCGACTAAACCAATTAACCTTTTTGTTAATTAATTGACTTTTTCTTTTTGGATATGATACATGTTTTTACTCACATAACAGGTTTTTACTCACATAATATTGTACATCGCCAAGAATTTCCAGTGGCTTCCATTCTATTTATCACTTTTCTAGTCACCACGAGTCAACATTTTTGATAATTACCAAACACGCATTAACAATGTTCACAAATATTTGTGAAATAACCTATAATGTGTGACTGTCCTGGTCACGGCACCCAAAATGTGACGATCCCGTCATCAAAATGTCTATGACCTATATTACCTATTCTGAACTTAACCTAAAGCCTAGCTGAAAGGGTAGCCTACCTGTAGATGTAGCTAAAGGTAAATAATTAAACAAGTAATGAGGGGAAACAAATCATTATTCATTGGTCATTAAACATTGAACGTAGTATTTTATGTTGAAGCTAAAGAAACTTTGATTATTTGATCCAATGAAATCCAGCTAGATCTCATAGGATATTCGCTTTGGTTCCTAGACAATACTAACCCAATAACAAAGCGAATAAAACAATAGGGTTAGTCCCGGCCGAATATATTAGTAACTTTGATAATTTAAGACCCTAATCTAAGTCGAACTATCCTAAGCTACAGAAACTTTTGTTATTTATCCCAACAAATTCAAGCTAGAATTCATTAAGGAATCCACTTTGTCTCCTAGGAATGCTAGTCCAAAAGCAAAGCGGATCAAACGAAAATGGCTAGCTCCGTACCTACTAATGATGAACACACTTTAATTAGAACCGTAAATTAGACTTGAAGATATTATCCCTGGAACCTATTCTAAAGTATCCTAACTGAACCTGCCGATAGAATAAAGTCGTGGCTTGCTCTGAAGTGGTGGCCAAAACGCGATCGTGTATCTAGTGGAAGGACCCGTCGCTGTGTGAGAGTAGAGACCCAGGTGCTTTTCGAAAGGTGAGAAGAGGTGACGTACTATGGAAAGAAAATTACACGTTAATAAAATCATACAATAAATTCGTTTACATACCTACAACCTTAACTTACATTACTACTTCGGAACAATAAGTTCATAAAACTTATTGTCAAAATATCCAAATAAAAATATATATTTAACGCTAGACTTTTGTCGCTTCTATTGGGAAGTTTCGTACAACGGTGGGCGTCCTAAACCACTACGAATCTGATGATGATGAAGATTTTGAATGATGATGTTGAAATACTGAAATAAATAATAGTTGACTTCCGCTTCGTCCTAGATATTACTAAGGCGGTAGTGTGATAGGTCCAACGAACGATCCCAGCCTTAATTGCAGGACCCAAAGGCACCTTTATAGTCGAAAGATTGATAGATATACGACAATGCACAATATAACCTGACAACTGGCAATTAACCACCATCTCGCTCACACCATTATAATTAAAGATTCCATCCCATAATTCCTGGGTAAAAACGTAAAACTAGAACCGTTTCTATTCAACTTTCATAAAATGTAGTATTCAGATATTAACGGGACGCTGTCTACCCACAATAACTAATATACTCCCGGGCGGAAACATGTTAACTCATCTTAAACAATTACCTAGCAAAAGGAGTATTGTATAAGGTAGCCCAATAATAATAATATAATAATATTTCACACTCTTGGGTGCTAATAACGCATCAGTGATACTAGACCGAGATACTCAATCACGATTATTTACTAACCAGATTTACACCGATTTACTGCAGCATCTCGCGAATCATACGTAAATTAATTGCTAAATCCAGGAACTAACCGTACTAAAATAACTAAATCCTAATATATTAGGATATTACGGCACCAATCGTACACAATACACTAGATAAGCTAAATAAAATATCTCTTAATAGTAAGAAAACTGCGTACTAATCCCGCACTCTTGAATGTCGGTAGATACAAAGTTACAACACCGATCCACACTTGAAATACACACGTGGCAATCCGTAATTTATGCAATCAAACAACAATCATTGCTAATGATTAGATATGATAATGTTGGAAATAGACACAGGCTAACCACACATTCTGGTAGATTAAAGTAAAGTTAAATTAAAATCCTACCAGGGATTGGGCTCGCTGAATCCACCCAATTTACCAAATCAGCCGAAGGTGTTGCTCGAAGGGAGGCCTCGAAGCTCCGCAACCCGCAGGAAGACTCTGCCTGAAGATCTGCCTGGCCCGTCGCTGCCTCGAAGGGAGATGAAGTTTCGCCCCGCGTCCCGTGTGAAGAGATGTGTTGCTTTGTCCGTGTCCCGTGAAAAGTGAACGCTTCCCCGTCGCACCGCCTTAAAAACCCTCGCCGACACCAGAACCACTGTAACATGGACTCCCAACCGATAAAAGTCCTTATGATCATTGCTATAGCGTATCTAAACGCATGCGCCCCCCCCCCCCCCCTACGACGTCGTCGCCATCATACATATTTCTCGCTATTCTGCGGGTACTGTTGGCGCCACTATGTCGGCCCCACGCCATACAAGTCGAAACCAGTCGAAACACAATTTCTAGTTCCCGCTGTATGATGATATTCAATGCCTAGGTTACCATCTACTACCATTTCAAACTACACGTTACTTTACATAAAAGATATATGTAAAGAATTATATTTGCTTTATTGCACAGATTAAAAGTATTCAATGGAAACAATAGACCTCGACCTATTCAATCCCAAAATATGTGGATCCTACAAATGTTTGTTTTAACGTATTATTTTAAATCATTATTAATGACAACTCTAAGAATATTTCTATAATTTAACAACATTCATTAAAAAGCCTTTTTAAAGCATCGTAATTAAATAGCAAAGTCCCAACGAAAACGCCTACCATTTAAATCGAGCAATTCCTACTCTAAAATCGAGGCAGGTGTTCAGAACCGTCTCATTCTGCCCCATGATAATGCACAGCGAGAAATCTAAGATTTCAAACGAAGCATTATCACAATATTAGTATACCACTTAACAGTTGACAAGGAATTGCGACCTCTCTGTGAACCCCTGTATTTCACAAAAAACATATAATCCTTAACCTGCTGTCCTCACATGGCATTGAAACAAAATAACTAAAACTAATTGAAGACCGAATCCATTCGCTGTGTTAATTACTTAACTCCCCAGTAGAAAACCGATAAAATTCAACCCCTTAACTTGGAAAGTTTCAATTTGTTGATATATCAATCCCTCCAACAAGTGCATATTAAGATGTGATGTGTGTTTAACCATTACGTTTTTTGACAGTGATTTAGCAAAAAAACTATATACAATCATTCTATATATTACCTCAAACCTCCGAAATCCTTCAGGCATTCGTTGATTCAAGTTAGACCACATATCTCGGTCGATAATATGCAAAACCTTCCCACTTAACAAGAAAACGTCTCTCCAGGCCGCCTCTACCCGCCAAGAGTACCAGGTTGTGAGTCCGATAGACATACGTAATCCGATGTTACAATATCACCCTGTGCCCCCAAATTTCCTTCAGGCTCTATTGTTGACCCAGGTTAGACCACATATCTCGGTCGATGATACCGCAAAACCTCCCCCAACGAATAGAAGGTCTCTGGTTTACGTTAATAATCACATAATCAAACAATTTCATGGAGAATGTTTCAACTTGACTGAGATATCCGACTTCAGACCGCTTTCATACAGATGGCAAAATGTCCAAACTACTGGGTACTTTGGGTTACCCCTTGAATGCCCTGACAGCACTATCAAAACATCTTTTTTGACAATGATAAGGATAATACCGCCAAAACACCAAGCAAAAAGAAAACTATAACAATTATGTCGATCGCGTTTTGCAAACTATGCCCAACATGGCCCTGTTGCATACAGTCAAATTCGTAGTGCAATTTGTGATCCCGATGTACCGTGACATCCTTGGGGAATCCGACTACATGCGTCAACACCTGTCTAGCAATGCTAAAAAATGTTATATCTACTCTATTATACGTTGGATACTACTTTATAGACAAAAATCGCAACACTCTGCCATCGCGCATAAATAACAGCCTTACTAAAATTATATTAAAATAAACAAGGTTTATTGAACCTTTCACATAGTTGCAACTATGACTTGCAAATGAATTAGGAATAAAGAAATAACAGCCCAGATAGCCTAAAATATTTCCATTATCAGAAATATAAATCATTTCAAAATGACTGTTCGTTGACAAATCATCCTGAAGAAATTGGTGTCGGAAATACCTTTTTCAAGAGGAGATGTGTTGGAAGATGATAAGCTTAGCTTCTTGTGGAGTATAATGTCACGACGGTCAGTCACAGAATGGACTTTGTCATAAAAATTGACTGTAACCTAACCAACTATAACCGTGGAGACACTGGTGTAAATATTTTTGGAGAGACCAAATACCAACAAACCTAGATTGTACCTTGAATCTCGACCAACTGGTAGACGTCCATTCTTATCTCACATAATCCCTTGCAAGACTGTCTCTTATGTCGACTCATACATCTCTTTCATACCTGTATACACTAATCATACTTTCACAAACAGATTATTTTAACTCAAATATCTTTCGCTCAACTTAGACCAATTAGTCGAACTCGACAGTACAATCACATTAAAATTAATGCTTTTCCCAAGTTATTACACTAAGTCAGTCGACATGTATATTTTAAGTACATTATATGTAATCAAAATTATACATTTTGCAAAAATACGATACGAAGCAAGATAAAAAAAATAGTACGATTGCAAAATATATTTTACTCTTCTTTACATACGAAAATTTTGATGTTTTACTATCACGATTTCCATATTATGCAAAAAAACAACTTCTTATTTCTTTATTAACAGAAACAAGTTCACCGATAAATCTGGCTCGTACAACCCTACACACACAGTGAACCGACCCGGCCTTCATCCGCTTGTAAATTATAAAAAGGCAGCAAGCCAAACTTACATTACCCTCTTATCCTAACCTGCAAATATTTAAACTTAAACCACGCCCCTTTTAAGAATTTCCCAATAGTCTAACTCTGCCCCCCACTATTTAAACTTAAATGACTTTAACGCCATATTATTTTCTGTAACACCACCTATCCAGTAAATACCAAAATCCGTACAATATAACAATTCATTAAATATTAACTATCTACAAGTATACTCGTACTTCGAAATCTATGAAGTTCTAATACCTACTAAGATTTACCGATTTACGTAGGGTCCTAACCACTAGACGATCACGGCCATCCCGATAATATATATATACCTACATGCCCAACAATTGATACTCATAAAATGATGGAAATGCTACTTGATTTCCAGCAACTGCCAATATATCGTCGTAACGACGTCGCCCTTAACTCAAATTTGAACTTCAAGTTGAAAACCTACGACCACAAATTAGTCGAATCCGATATAAAGACCATCTTTTCCCAATAAGTCGGTTCCGCCATCTTGAATATCTATATTGACCCAAAATACGAAACCTACTTACAACAACGTACTTTTACCCATGCACAAGTTGACTATTTAACCCCGTTATACTTAGCGTAGTACGAAAACCAATTTTCTTAACACTCGCTTATAACCCGAATTAATAGGTGATAAAACAAAGATATTTACTGAATTTCCTATTACTACTTATTAGTAGTAATAGGAAGTACCTATTGGTTGCTACCATACCTACTTCCCTACTGACAAACAAAACCCGCGCGCGTCGAACTTCGTTACCGTATAAGTCCGGATGGCCTATAATATTAATAACCATACTATCTACATAACCATAAGAAAATGTCGCACAAAATCTACAGTATCCATACATACATACATACATTAACCTTACCCTTATAGCATTTATACCATTTATGTTACAGGTTATGAGTACCTAAAATCATAACGTAAAACTGGTCCCGTTTTTCCATTGTTATATAGTACCACTGGCCTATAGCACCCTCCTACATTGGCGCAAAATGAAGTTATTATACTATACTACTATATGGTAACCTCCCTAAATAGAACTAAATCATCAAGTTACTGCAGTAATTAACTTTTTGATTGTGACAAGACGAAAGATATTGTTTATGTCGTAAAATTGGCAGCTACGCGGTCATGAACAGAGTAGATTATCCTGTACCTTTTCTTCGCTATGCGCTAATGCGGCTCACCCAGTCGATCACCTGTCACGAAACTAGACCTTCTACCTACTCTTGGTTACTACGCCTCGCGGTGTTAAAATATGTTTGTGCGTGAACATTAAAACAAGTTACAAAATAGGGCGGTATTCCAGTACAAATACTATTCTATCTTATATCTAGTGCCTCGGCGGTGAGCTGTAGAATACACGAACAAGTCTTTTGACGTTCTAGAATCTACATCATTAAAGCATCTAAAATCTGTTACGATTTAAAAAAAAACGCGACTTGCAGAGGAGAACTGACAGACAGACATCCGAACTCATTATATAATCTTCGGCTAAGCCAAATCGGAAAACTTCGTTCGCTTCGCTCGCTTGTTCAATTCAGTCGGACGGACGGACGGATACACGATATACAATATAATCTTTGGCTAGGCCAAGTCGGAAAACTTCGTTCGCTTCGCTCGCTTGTTCAATTCAGTCGGACGGACGGACGGATACACGATATACAATATAATCTTTGGCTAATCCAAGTTGGAAAACTTTGTTCGCTTCGCTCGCTTGTTTAATTCAGTCGGACGGACCGACGGATGATACACGATATACAATATAATCTTAGGCTAAGCCAAGTCGGAAAACTTCGTTCGCTTCGCTCGCTTGTTCAATTACTCTTCGTAAGTATTATAAATCCTACAAGCACTAAACTAAAACTAAAGTACCTAAATCACACCGTCACAAAATGTTCATGGAACCAACTTCTTAAAATTATCTGCAAAACAGCTTTTACCACAATGGTGGCAAACAACCCATCGGCCTGCCTAGCTCACCATTCACTAACTCTTTCATCCTGAAGCCAATTTAATTTCCTACAACCTACAATATTTCATTTACCTTCGTACAAACGATAACCTGTTGAATAAATATTGTTTACACGTTCTCGGAAAAAGCTTTAACGATTTCGATGAAATCTGCAATACAGCGGTCTTCGCGACCGAAAAATCGATTTAACCAAGTCTCATTATGTCAGCTCAACCAACCCATTTTTACAACCTATTCTTTTATAAATTCGCTGCTACTTAAAGTAGATAACTAACAATCGTAAATTGACCGTGTCAAATCTTAGATAACTACCGGTATTTACATCTGCCCTACAGAGCCGTATGGAAATAATAGTACGTACACCCCATGTTTAAAACCATTGATGTGAAATTTGGTCTAAAATGCGGAAATGCAACGCAAATAGGTACCTAAACTGGAACCCGGAGTGGCGTGATCTTCATACTCCTCACCTAGACACTACCTAGGACTAAATTCCAATACATTACAATAGGTACGCAATAAACCCTTTCATTCATAATTATTGCACTAAAATTGCAAGAAAATGGCGAATACTTACACAACCACTATAATCAGTTATTAATCACTATAATCACTTTCCCCAAGCACTGCTAAATACCATCCCTACTTGAAATTATTTGAGTCGGCCGGATTACGTCAAAATTTCCCATTCAAAAGCAACTCTCAAGTCACAAGATTCAAAATCCCATAACAATTTTATAATAGCCGGCCACATTAAATAATTCTATCATACCTAGTTACCTATAAACTTCAAAATTACGAGTATAAATAACGAACACACATACATACTTATCTACTACCACCTGTATCTAATCAAAATCATCATGTAATTCCACGTTCAAACTTTGACCCCTAAACTCCCGCGTTTCGAATGCGAAAATCTTCCTTCTCTTTCTCTCTCCCTCAACTGACTATTAGGCGCCGAAGACGACCGAACCGAAGGCCATGAACGAAGACGACCGAACCGAAGGCCGATTCGCCATTTTGAAGATTTATGCGACTAAATTAAATAGTTACATTTTACTATCATTCAACTTCTATAAAAAGCATCTTAAATTTATCACGATTTCCCCCAGTTTATTATGATACGTTGCGCGCGAACTGTCTGCTAGAATTGGGCTTTTAAATGAAGTTATTTCGATGTTCCTTGACTATTCAACTACCTGTTAGTGTTTAAAACAGTGATAGAGTGATACACTATACCTAGTGAGAATTATGTGTGTGAAATAAGTGATATTTTCATACCTACATAAAAGGATTGCATTTTGGATTGGGAATTGGAAGCGAATATACGATTCGGCACCGATAAACAGGTATTGTCCCTCAACGATGACTTCCTTGACACTATTTCTAGCTTTAAATAACCTATAGGTATCTAACAATAGAAACTTCTTGCGCCGTTACAAGTTATACAACTTACACGTTACATTATGACGTAAAACCCTGCGATACCTTCCGATATCTATAACCTACCATATCTATACGACTCGTAGTTTTACCTAATTGACTTGCTCTCTAACTAGACGTTCGCGGCCTAACCAAATCTACACTAAATCCATAAATGCCTTAAAGTGCATTGACCCTGATGAAATAGGTACTTACCTACTTACTTACTAAATAGATATTTAACCTAATTATACTAGCACTACCTCATTGTATGTTGTACCAAAACACAAACAACGATTATTACGAACCCGATGTATGTGTAACTACTTCTCAGCTAGTTAATGTCTGGCTAAATAATATCTATATTCTACTATCAGTCCCTATAACTCGAATCTAGAAATAGGTACTAGTTTTCTCAAAACCCCGCAATGCCGTTTCATAACGACTATTTAGGTATTTCTCAACCAAAATCTCATTCAAAACAAACAAATACACACCGAAACTTACTTTTACAATAATGTGTTGATATTAAGAAAACAAATAAACAACCTAATACAAAAATATGTACCTATACTTGAATTTAAACGGAAATGTGACGTGAAAATACCTAAATGTAAGTTTTACTAAGACCTTAAATTATGAGAAAATCGATATATTTGTACGCTAATAATAAAATTAGAGTGAAAGACTTCCTAATTTCATAGAAATGAATAACTATTTAATCCCTATTATGTAGACGAATCTTACTGAAATTACTTCAATTTGATTCAACTTATCTCAGCATTCCAAAATCTAGCAAATCGTACAATGCTACGAAAGCTACCTCCTTTTCATTCACTTAAGAACCACATACCTAGCATGATAGACCAACCTCTAGGTTAGTTTGTCTGATCTACCTAAACATCTAACTATAAAACCACTTCTAGTTTATTTTCACATAAAATTACGAATCATAGCAATGTTGCAAAGACCTAATAGCAAGTTTTAGTTCTAAATAGATTCTAGATAATGTTTCTTAAAGATTGAAGATATTTAACTACTAACTACCAAGAATAAAACTGAACCTTAACGAATAGGTTGTCGATCTCTGATGCAAATGGTAAAGCTTTGCGTTACAAAATTAAATAAGTGATTTCAATAAATGATAAGCGTAGCTAAGTAAATAAAGGACGCATAAATAATTAAATATTAGCTATATGCAACATAGATAGTTATTAAAGTATTCAAGTACCTACCTAAAATGTAAATAAAGTGTATACCTAAACATTATCGCGAACACGCGATAATGCACGCGGCGCGACGGCGCGAGAGGCCACAGTCCCCCACACGGCAAGTATAGACTATCTGCCCCCCAACCTCATACATTTGGCGTAGGCACTAATTTTATCTAACCCTTTACGCAATTACACACGTGGTCACCGCTAAGCGAGTGAAACACGTCCTTCCCCGGCACAGAAGAACCCGATCTCCCCCCAATTCTACAAGCTTTACGTTGGAACTAATTTTGCCTTTATAAGACTAACAACCCCGGCTTTTATACCCAAATCAATGACGATCCTATGCATAGGTAATTATAACGAGAAGTAGTTCGACAATTACAAAGCATAACCGTTTCACTACCTTTTGCGTAAAAACAATACAAACAAAATATCCCTGAAAACAATAACATTAGCAACAAAAGCAAAATCACACATATCCTCTCACCTTTCTACCCATTTAGCGGTAACAAAATGTGGGTCTAGTGACCCACTACAACACAAGCTGCAATAAAACAATTAGTTACCCTCACACAGCACGGGTGACGGTAAAAATAAACATTAACCCTAGCACAGAGCAAGCCACAATTAAAAGATGAATTGAACCCTAAATTCACTGATCCTACTGTCACGGCTTCAGAAGGTGACAGCTCCTGGTCACGGCCATCTAAATGTGACTGTCCTGGTCACGGCACCCAAAATGTGACGATCCCGTCATCAAAATGTCTATGACCTATATTACCTATTCTGAACTTAACCTAAAGCCTAGCTGAAAGGGTAGCCTACCTGTAGGTGTAGTTAAAGGTAAATAATTAAACAAGTAATGAGGGGAAACAAATCATTATTTATTGGTCATTAAACATTGAACGTAGTATTTTATGTTGAAGCTAAAGAAACTTTGATTATTTGATCCAATGAAATCCAGCTAGATCTCATAGGATATTCGCTTTGGTTCCTAGACAATACTAACCCAATAACAAAGCGAATAAAACAATAGGGTTAGTCCCGGCCGAATATATTAGTAACTTTGATAATTTAAGACCCTAATCTAAGTCGAACTATCCTAAGCTACAGAAACTTTTGTTATTTATCCCAACAAATTCAAGCTAGAATTCATTAAGGAATCCACTTTGTCTCCTAGGAATGCTAGTCCAAAAGCAAAGCGGATCAAACGAAAATGGCTAGCTCCGTACCTACTAATGATGAACACACTTTAATTAGAACCGTAAATTAGACTTGAAGATATTATCCCTGGAACCTATTCTAAAGTATCCTAACTGAACCTGCCGATAGAATAAAGTCGTGGCTTGCTCTGAAGTGGTGGCCAAAACGCGATCGTGTATCTAGTGGAAGGACCCGTCGCTGTGTGAGAGTAGAGACCCAGGTGCTTTTCGAAAGGTGAGAAGAGGTGACGTACTATGGAAAGAAAATTACACGTTAATAAAATCATACAATAAATTCGTTTACATACCTACAACCTTAACTTACATTACTACTTCGGAACAATAAGTTCATAAAACTTATTGTCAAAATATCCAAATAAAAATATATATTTAACGCTAGACTTTTGTCGCTTCTATTGGGAAGTTTCGTACAACGGTGGGCGTCCTAAACCACTACGAATCTGATGATGATGAAGATTTTGAATGATGATGTTGAAATACTGAAATAAATAATAGTTGACTTCCGCTTCGTCCTAGATATTACTAAGGCGGTAGTGTGATAGGTCCAACGAACGATCCCAGCCTTAATTGCAGGACCCAAAGGCACCTTTATAGTCGAAAGATTGATAGATATACGACAATGCACAATATAACCTGACAACTGGCAATTAACCACCATCTCGCTCACACCATTATAATTAAAGATTCCATCCCATAATTCCTGGGTAAAAACGTAAAACTAGAACCGTTTCTATTCAACTTTCATAAAATGTAGTATTCAGATATTAACGGGACGCTGTCTACCCACAATAACTAATATACTCCCGGGCGGAAACATGTTAACTCATCTTAAACAATTACCTAGCAAAAGGAGTATTGTATAAGGTAGCCCAATAATAATAATATAATAATATTTCACACTCTTGGGTGCTAATAACGCATCAGTGATACTAGACCGAGATACTCAATCACGATTATTTACTAACCAGATTTACACCGATTTACTGCAGCATCTCGCGAATCATACGTAAATTAATTGCTAAATCCAGGAACTAACCGTACTAAAATAACTAAATCCTAATATATTAGGATATTACGGCACCAATCGTACACAATACACTAGATAAGCTAAATAAAATATCTCTTAATAGTAAGAAAACTGCGTACTAATCCCGCACTCTTGAATGTCGGTAGATACAAAGTTACAACACCGATCCACACTTGAAATACACACGTGGCAATCCGTAATTTATGCAATCAAACAACAATCATTGCTAATGATTAGATATGATAATGTTGGAAATAGACACAGGCTAACCACACATTCTGGTAGATTAAAGTAAAGTTAAATTAAAATCCTACCAGGGATTGGGCTCGCTGAATCCACCCAATTTACCAAATCAGCCGAAGGTGTTGCTCGAAGGGAGGCCTCGAAGCTCCGCAACCCGCAGGAAGACTCTGCCTGAAGATCTGCCTGGCCCGTCGCTGCCTCGAAGGGAGATGAAGTTTCGCCCCGCGTCCCGTGTGAAGAGATGTGTTGCTTTGTCCGTGTCCCGTGAAAAGTGAACGCTTCCCCGTCGCACCGCCTTAAAAACCCTCGCCGACACCAGAACCACTGTAACATGGACTCCCAACCGATAAAAGTCCTTATGATCATTGCTATAGCGTATCTAAACGCATGCGCCCCCCCCCCCCCCCTACGACGTCGTCGCCATCATACATATTTCTCGCTATTCTGCGGGTACTGTTGGCGCCACTATGTCGGCCCCACGCCATACAAGTCGAAACCAGTCGAAACACAATTTCTAGTTCCCGCTGTATGATGATATTCAATGCCTAGGTTACCATCTACTACCATTTCAAACTACACGTTACTTTACATAAAAGATATATGTAAAGAATTATATTTGCTTTATTGCACAGATTAAAAGTATTCAATGGAAACAATAGACCTCGACCTATTCAATCCCAAAATATGTGGATCCTACAAATGTTTGTTTTAACGTATTATTTTAAATCATTATTAATGACAACTCTAAGAATATTTCTATAATTTAACAACATTCATTAAAAAGCCTTTTTAAAGCATCGTAATTAAATAGCAAAGTCCCAACGAAAACGCCTACCATTTAAATCGAGCAATTCCTACTCTAAAATCGAGGCAGGTGTTCAGAACCGTCTCAAATGACGCGCAACAGAGTTTTTTCATGAAGTTTGCGCACTGTGCGCGCATGTGTTAAGCCAGACTTAGATAATAAATAATAATAAATAAATATAAGGGGACAATCTTACACAAATCGACCTTGGTCCATAGTAAGCTCAGTAAGGCTTGTGTTATGGGTACTAGACGACGATATATATAATAGATATAAATACTTAAATACATAGAAAACATCCATGACTCAGAAACAAATATTTATGCTCATCACACAAATATTTGCCCTTACCGGGATTCGAACCCAGGACCTTCAGCTTCGTAGGCAGCGCGTCACTACCCACTAGGCTAACCGGTCGTCAATAAAACGATGAAATCTCTAAACAGCCAATACAAAATAAAATGTTATCAAAGGCGAATAGTTTTACTTAATTAAACGTTTCTATATCATATCCAAAAAGAAATAGTCAATTAATTAACAAAAATGATTTAATTTGTTTAGTCGAGTATGAAGCCATTTGCCGAGAATTAAAAAAAAACTGTGCATTCTGTAAAACCCGGTTAATTTAAGAATGCACCGTGTTCATGCATACATCTTGCTGCAAGGTGCAAGCAAACGTGATTTAATCGGGATATAACCATAACACACGATTGTTGTAATGTTATAAAACACGCGTGTTTAATACCCAGAATTATGAGCCTAATAATATAAGAGTTACGAGCCAAAGTGTTGAAAACTACATTTCAGCATTAAGGATAAAAAGTTATGAAAACTGTTTCGAGGTATAATATTTTAAACGTATACTTAACGTTAATTTTAAAGAACTAACGTTTGTACAGGGTTTTTTTAACTTTAATTCTATACTCATGCATAAGCAATAGACAAGCTGACCCATAAACTTCACTACGTTTAGTTTACTCTTACAACAGCGTAGGTCAGTTGCTGATAAATCTGACACAACATAAATGCGCTTCGGCTGCCCTTTGCTCGCTGAATAATTCATTGTCCTTAAATATAGAATAGTCTTTTTTTGTAAGATGTTTTCTCTTGTTGTGGTACAATAAAGAGTATTCATTTATTTATAGTTGCGATTCATTCGGTTTTTGTGAATGTTTTACCGACTCCGTTTTGACAACTTCACAGGTTACGTTGCTAGCTTTTTACTTAGTTACCTGCGATGAGTCGTAGGTAAATGAGTTCTTATTTAACAAAAAGCAGATAAGTTATGCAATAAACCCATGTTGTATCAGTGAAAGGCTGTAAAAAAGCCTAGCTTCGACTTTCAGTCTAAGCAGCGAGCGGCGCGTCAAGCAGGGCGACAGCAGCAGCGGGCAGGGGCTAGGCGGCGCCGCGACCATGCCACGACTCTGCACAAGGGAATGTCATTGGGTTGGGTGATGACTTTGCTGAAAGTAGTCCTTCTGTACCTCGAAGCTTGTATTTTGTGTGTAAACTGATATGACGGGTCATAATATATGTATCTACAAAGTTTTTCTTATATAATAAGTCAGGTTCCTGTGTACATGTTTTATAACCATCAACCATGTATACCTACAATTTTATGAAAATACAGATTAAAATGTATCAATTTAAGAAAAAAACTATTACGTCCATGGACGTAATAGAGGTTATTGTACCCCCAATATGCAATATGCACGCGTGTTATGAAACCCTTAACGAGCAAATGAGATAAAAAATATGAAGTTAAAGGCACCTATTATCAATTTAGCACGGGATTACCGAATGCCGATGTATTTATTTAGTTGGGATACACGAGTGAAACAATTTTAATTAGAAACAGGGATTTAACCAATTATTCGTATCGAGAGAATGAGATAATCCCACCGCAAAGTAGGTACTTACACGCTGTTAGGGGTCATTACCCAGCCTAACCTAATACAATAGTCGGTTGGCAGATATCGTCCACGTGTTTTGCAGGCACTTACCTACAGTTTTCGAGTGGCGATCACGTACCGGAGGGCGCAACGTGAGTAGATCCTTGGCCTGATGATCTGGTAAAGGTCGCGGGAGTCCGCTGAGTACCGGTTGCGCAGGACCGGTCACGTTGACACTCTTTAGGCTCCCCCAAAGAGTGCCAATGTGACCGGTCTTTATCGGTTGACGTCTTATATGATGGTGATGATTGATGATGATCTACTGTTATGTGTAGTTTCAATATTCGGTTTTGGTATATTGTTAGCTATCGCTAATGAAAATTAATAGAATGAATGACGATATTTTACTTATTTATTACGTATTTTTTATAGTTTAGCTGCTGTTAATATTTTGAAAAATTATGGGTACTGGTAATTATTTTTCATCCACACGCATATACCTGATACGAAACATATATTTATTTCCAAGGGTCATTGGTTATGTCATATATTATACACGTATATAAATAAGTATAAATATAAATAAAGTAATACTGTAATAAAAAAGACCGGGTGTGCCGGCAGAAATGAAAACTTGAATATTTTGACATTTCGAATCGATGAGTACCGTAGCGGCAGAAGTAAACTATTTCACTTGCAAATAAGCGCGTGAGAACTTATTGTTTGTCGGCCGAACGGGTAAACGCCGCGGATTGCATCGCTCGAATGGCGCAGCCAGTCTCGTACTACGGCATCGGTCCCCCCCCCGCCCCCTAGCATCGTCCCGAATCTCTCACCATCTTACAGTCACGTGACCTCCTACGCTCCTACACCTGTGGCGAGTTTAACAATTTTTCCCCATCCCAAAAAGTGCACATTAGCGCCGCTAAAGAAGTTTTCACTTCAAAAATTCTGTCAAAAATACGCAAGCAAAAAACGACTTTATAGTTAGAGCACGAACTAGTTTTTTGCTCGCGTTCGACCTCTTACTGTTTCAGAAAGAGTAAACAAGCGTGATACCAAAATTGCATGTGTAGTGTAGCTGTATGTTTATTGGACTTCCACATTTTTATATTTACACTTCTGTTTGCAAATAAATAAATAAAAAAATATCAAAAAAACTAAGCGGCAAAGTCAAATTATGTATAATAACGAAATCGCACAATTAGGGTGAATACCCACCAAAGATGCGTTAAGATGCGTTTCCATAATTATATTTGTTTCGCAAATGTGTGGTGGATATTCACCCATAAGTAACATTACAGTATACAGTTATCTGCTCGGTTATTGTGTAACTTTTCAACTGTCGTGACATTGATATGTCCTAACGATGTTCTAAAAGTTAAGCGATTACCCCTCCTTATTTATGGACCAGCTGTTCGCAAAGGGAGCAGAGTGCGCTCCGCGTCCAGTATAATAACGCGTTCAGGGCGCTGTTGATGCCGGTATGTTCGCGCACGCGCGCGTGGATGGTTTCCCGGCCATCATGCGTGCGCGATGCACAGCCTCGTTTGGGCGCCTGCGTGACGGCCGCAAAAGCCTCCTGGCCGTTATAGCTGACAGGCTGGACAGTCAGCTTCTCTTGCATTGGACTAGCGTACACTCGATAGTGACCCGTACACGTGAGTGACCTGGTTTTTGGCATGTCAGAACTAAGACTAGCAATTAAGTACCTATAGATATAATTTTAACATTTATGGACCCGTGCTTGTCTGAAATAAAGGTTTTTAAATTATTTTTTAGAAAAATATTAAACAAACTGTGTTTTGGCACTTTCTTACGAACACAAATATTCAATTGACAGATACAGACAAACGAATTTAATGGCATTTTAGCTAAAATAGGTTTGTTGGATGTTACGGCCATTGGTGTCCCTAAGGCACTGGTCCCACCGCCGGCTAGTAAGCTGGAAAAGTTGGGCGAGTAGCATTACATTGCGGATCTGTAAAGGTCGATTGATCACACTGTGCCTGGTCAGCACGCAATGAACCGTTACTCGCCCAACTTTTCTAGCTTACTAGCCGGCGGTGGGACCAGTGCCTAATTCACCTGTGCATATAATCCGAACAATTCAAGTTGTAATTGAAACCAAGATTCTTATGGAACGACTGTGTATTATTAAAAATTTGTGCATTATAGCCGTAGGTGTGGTGTTGCGACCGTAACGTGGAGGAGCCCTGAATAATTCATCCCGCTCTAGCTGTCACGGGCAGGCCTGCTTCTAGCAAGTTCGCTGCTGTACTGT
The DNA here is from genome assembly GCA_947049275.1 of Epinotia bilunana. Lineage (NCBI taxonomy): Eukaryota > Metazoa > Arthropoda > Insecta > Lepidoptera > Tortricidae > Epinotia > Epinotia bilunana. The sequence continues at coordinate 15,092,105 of OX346257.1, forward strand.
ATAATGAGCCCAAGATTCGGGCTCACCTGTAGTTTGTGATCTAACTATAAAAATATGATGGACTTTTTCGGTTAAGGAGTTTTCTACATGTTTCTTGAAGTGTTGGAGTGGATAATAAGAATATTATGCCAAGAACCCTATACAGTTAAATTCATTTATGTACAAACTTTCTCGGACACTGCCACAGACATAGATTGTAAAAAAATATTATCAAACCGCCATTACAATGGATGTTGGGAATCGGAGAGGGATCTGCCGGGACGCCTTTCTTCAATTAAAAGGACTCAATTCATCTTGGAACTTGGTATATTCAAAATAAATACGAATTATTGTACAGCGTTACATGTTGTTCGGTTTGTAGGTTAGGTTAGGCTTTTCTCTACTAACGCGCCTTTTCAAACGCGCGTTAGTTGGAAAAAGCTGTTATTTTTACAGTTGACATGCGCTCGTTCGAAAACTTTAGCGATTACTTTCCTGACAGGTATAGTGCCGGTTTATCACGGTTCTAAATAATAAAATCACGCTGAAAAGTCTAGCCCGACAGCATTTTTCCTGCAATAGAGCGCCCTTTTCCTAGCAAGTACTTAGAATCGAAGTAGGTCAAATACCTAGTATAAATCAACACAAAGGCTAATTCAACGTAGTACATACGATGAACGTTGTTTAAATATATAAATATTTAACGGTCGTTGAATACCAAATCCAGTATAATCCATTGATTTTGTAAATTCCAACTGCTGGCTATCGATTAAAGGCTTAGGTGTATCAACAATTTCACTGCCATTGGCTCCAACAACGTCAATGGACAATTCACATACTCTACAACTACATGAACTCAGTACGTTTAGTCAGTAACTTTTTATGAAATATCTGTTAGTGTGTAGGAGAATAGGAATAAGTGACGTCACATTTTTCTATAGCCTAACAGCATTTTTTTGATCTATGAAAAAAAATCTATCTGAAAAAACTTTTAAATTGACAAAATATTTGAAAGCGTGTTTTCGTGGGTTCAGTTGATATACGAATAGTTTATCTATACTGTTATCAACCACCTAATTGTGGAAATATGCAGTAGCCCTTAATGCAACCATGGGATAACCGGATAACTATATGTAGCGTAAACACGCTACGAACGCGCACCTGGCACAAAGTGCTAAGCTACGCGTGCTACGTCACGGTCGTAGCGATTGCGTTGCTTGACAAGCAAAGTGAACTCAGTCAAGAGGGGCACATTCCGGAACGCGTTACGAGATGACGTATATGCTATATACTCGTATATTTGGTTTGGTACGGTTTCGCTTACGCACTACGGTATTTTCTAGCGCAGGCAAGCTAGCGAGCTCCATTGCGCTGCACACCGTAGTGCTAAAGCGTGCTTGTCCTTAACACTTTTACTGCCAGGAACCCGCCTAGCAGGCGTCTCCGCCGTGGCCACTTTCTGCTTCTTAGCGGCGAGCTTCGAGGGTAGCGCGTAACGATTGTTATCATAGAAAGTGTTAAAAACGGGTGCGCCAAAGTTCATATAAAATTTGATTATTGGATTTCCGAAAAAAAATCTCATACAATTTTATCTCATAATGATCACTATTCATAATTATTTGTGTTAATAGCTATCGTAACTCCGAATTGTATGTATTCATAATGTTATTCAACATAAGTATCTCTGTTACTACTATCTATGTTTGTATACTTTTATATCGTAACGATTTTTAGCAACATAGTTTAATATCATATTTATTTCTATACATACTAGTAGTTATTCCAAAATTTTGTATTAATAAAGAACAACCACTATCCAATGCCAAGATAGTGGTCTATAAGTTCAAGTAGGCAGTAGAACAAGGACACAGTGGTTATTTTTTTTATAAAAGAGCGGAAAAACTTACTTACTGATATTAGGACTAACAAAATGAAGATATCATTGCAGTTTCCTTCATAATGGACATATATATGTCCATTATGAAGGAAACTGTTATGAAAAATTAAATTATGACTAGATCCGTTCTTAGTAATGACATTATGAATAAACATTTTATGAAAACTGTTCGTTATGAGTTCCGATGATAGTTACAGAAATTTAGGAACATAAAAGGTAGGAAGAAAAAAAAAATGAAGTGATGATTATGATTACAAAGCGGTATTACTAGAAAAAATCGACACATCAAGTTTATATGAGCCAATATGGACCCGTTAAAAACATTCAGCGCCAATCATGATACATATGCGTCAGACTGGCGCTTTTTGCGATATATTGACATTAACACTTTCACTGCCGGCAACCCGCGTAGCGGGTGCCTAACGACGAAGTCGCTTTCCGCTACATACGGGAAAACCACGGGATCACCTACGAGCGTAGCAATACTTGGCAGTGAATGTGTTAAGCTGCTACGGACTACGGCGTAGCGCTACTAGTGTAGCGTGGCGGTGAATGAGTTAAGTATAGGGCAACCCCTACATTCCCTTATTCTAACATAAGCACAGTCATATTACCCTTGCCTTTCCCTAACGGGCTTAAAATCCAATTTCAATATTTGCATCGGCAATCCGCACAGTCGCCAAGTGTTTTTAATTGAAATGACGCGAAGTAGGAAGTGAGCAGTAGGTATATCTGACTCGACGTATTGGGTATGATATTGGTATGACATTGGTAGCCTGCATATTCTCTGTGGGCTAGCTCAAGTCACTTTGAGACACCGACGACTTAATAGCAAGTTATGATCTTAGCTTTTAGGACATCTCGCTCAAGTGCTGTCTTTTTTTGTAAAGAGCCAGATAGATGTCCTTTTAAAAACTGTGTTTGCTAGCGCTGACGACGCTCATGATGACGTACGTACGTGCAGTACCTATGCTGAGACGCTAGGCATGGCGCGGGTGGAATGGAGTGTGGGTGGCCAGTACGGTTAGCACAAAATGGCGCGCGAGCTCTCTCGCGGCTATATAGGCTATCTGTCTCTTTCCTATAAGGAGAGATAATACTTAGAAATAGACGGGTAGTCTATCTCACCGCGAGAGAGCTCACGCGCTGTCTTGTGCTAACCATGCAGGTAAATATCTAATTAACAGAGGTCGGCGGGGGTGAGCTAGTTTTACATCATTAATGTCATGTAATTGTGTCTTGTAGATATTAATATGGATAAGGGTATCCATAAATAAATATATTAAATAAGACAAAATGATTTAACATAAAATGAAAATGCATTACAAAACGAGTAAAATTAACGTTTTTTTATTTATTGTAAAATTTCTGTGCTATTGTAATTTTTTTTTTTTTAATTTTCAATTCTTAATGAGTTTCTCCTTGAGTTCAATATCCATTTATAGATAGAAAATGATCTTTCTACATCCATTGAAGTGGGTGGAGTGAAATTGTGCATTAAAATGTCCACGACTGTTGCTTCCGAAAGTTTTTCGGCATACTCCATAAAAAAATCTAAGTCTGGGTTTCTAGAGATGACGTCTTCTAATTACTGACTGACAGAAGCAGATGAACACCAGTTTATAACAGCTCTCACTTGATCTGGAGTTAAAAATGCATCTACAATAGACGGTTTGATGGCGACGTAAAGCTCGTAGCAGAAAGCCAGCCTAAATAGAATCATTTCATCATTTTGCGTAATGTACGCTAAGTTTAAGTTGGTCTATAGATTTCTTTATGTTAGTTTATTTCTATATGTGAGAACCTGTAATTGGCTATATGGTTTTATTATTTTGTCTATAAATATGTTGCGCTCTTGGTTTTCCATGTATCAATAAATAAATAAATTTCATTAGTTAATAATTACGCATTTACCATTGCATGACAAGGTATGTCCATGTTATGCAAAAACTGAAAACAGCTCACCCCGCCGACCTCTGCTAATAAATGAATAAAATCACGTTTGTATTCCCAAAAGGCAGGATGCACATGCAATATAATTTATAGTGCCACTTCTAGCAATTGTAAGTTAGTTTGTAAAACAAATGCATGGGAAACAAAATGTCATTGCAATATTATTTCAAAACGTCTAGTCAAATGGACCCCCAGAATGAAGAATCGTTGAATAATTCAGACGTTGAAGGAACATCGCTTCGCGGCACTTGAAACATTGCACAAGTCTCGCGAGATTTGAACCGTCCATTACTTATAGGAGAGGTTCAATAGTGGTAGTTACTATATTTATTTGTCTTTTGTGTCACTCTTTGGTACATTATGCGTGACCGTGACGAATATGTGCATATTATAGAATGCACATATTCGTCACGGTTACGCAATGGTCCCTTCATAGAATTTCTATGAAGGGTTCATTCTGTATTAGTGAAAAGGCTTCAATTGATTCCCATCGGCTTGCCTAATCTAAGAAATTTGTGACAAACGACATACAAAATCCTTGGGTATGCCTTTTTTGTAGGAACTACGTCATCTAGCTCCCCCGGCACGATACAATAACTTTCAAATTGATAAAGCTATTTTGGGCTCTGGTTTAGGCCATGCATTTCTGTCTGTTAGATAGTCCTCACCCTGTAATAAGCCTTTGACATCAATGTTTTTTTCGAGTAATTTTTTAAGAGCTGGAAAGGGTAGAGACAAAATTTCATTAAATATGTAATTTGTTATAAAAATGGATACATTGACCCGAAAAAGTCTATGAACACGAAACTTTTTGGTTGGTATATTATTTTTATTTCGTGTATTAAAATTATGGATATCAGAATTTTTACAAAATGAATCTATGTTCTTAATGACAAACAATATTTTCATAAATGTATTGGGACGCTACAGTTAAAATGCTAATTTCTTTAAAGAGTTCTCTCACGGATTCTCTCGCTCTCAGGTTATATATAGAACGAATGGCTCTTATTTGTAATACGAAGATGGTCTGGTCTATATGTCAGCTGCTTAACCCCAAACCAAAATAGCGGACGACATAATACTATGAAAATAACTATGATAAACTAGGCGAGCTGTTTCAAAACTGGTCAGTTGTCTAACTTTTCTAATAGCATATACGGCTGAACTTAGTTTACGCGCCAACGGCTATATGGGCACTCCATTGTAGAATGTTATACCCAAGAATATTATTTTGTCTACTATTTCTAAACACTCATCATTTACAAATATTCTAGTTTCCACCGGTCTAACATTAGGCAAAGGAAATCTAACACATTTAGTTTTCTTGGTTCCACGCGGACGAACTCGCGGACGAAAGCGTTATTAATAATTTATAAAGGAAAAATATTTAAAAGCTAATAACCTGGTAAAATAAGTAAAGGCGTCAGGGCCTCCGAAGATGCGAATATTAAAGATGAAGAAATTAATGATTGCGGTCGGTTAAAGATTTTATTTTTTAAGAGCCCTATTAGGGGCGCAAAGGCAATCCGGCAGTTTTAGGGTTGCCTATTACTCTGGATTGGGTTTCATAAAATCAGGGTTTAGGTATTTCGTTGCGTGATTTATTTGCTTGAGCTGCAGTTACTTTTCATTCTAAACTACGCCGCAACAAAATTGAATTCTCAATTCAATCATCAATGAAAAACATGAAGATGCGGGGTTTACTGTCGAAGTATCGCGATGGACCCTGATCGAACCTACCATGATTTTTTTACTTGGCATTTTGTAACAATGCCCCACTTATTTGCTTATGAAGGAAGCTATTTGCTGGGGCAAAATTTGACTTTACTACAGGCCATATAGCTAAACTGCGGACCTTATTAGACGTTTCCTTAAAAAACTAGGTGTAATTTTCCGAAGCACATGTATGATCAGATTGACTTGAAGCCTATTTGCAGAGACATGAGATTAATAAATGATTAATTGGCTTCAAATTATGCCTAGATGCGACATAAAGGATTGACCGCACTGAATTTCAAAATACACTGATATCACGGTTACTCTGTATCTTACGCATCACGATTTAAATTGAAGTAACGTAAATAATTTAAGCTCCGTAAAATCCTGAAATGGACTTGCGTGTATTTATTATGAGGATTTTACGTATGATGCAACTCTACGTAAACTGGGCGTCAGCGTATTTTCATCGTTGATCTTTAAAACTTTCTCGATATCAAGATAAAGATCATTAGCACGTAGGTGCATCCCTACACAGAACCCGGAGGAGAGCGGGTCGAGTTTAACGAAGCTTGCATTTCCTCTGTGCAACAATTAAACGGCGTGTTTAAACTGAAGTGCTGGCAATTTCGAAGTCATTTTTCGAAAAAAGGCTCGTAGGTTTGGGGCAATAGTTACTTGTTATTCGGAGGCTATTACTGTTTATTGTAAGTCTAGCAATATTAATTTACGTAAATATCAAAGTGGAATAAATATATAAAAGCAAACACAAATCTCGGAACAAATTCTATTCTCAGGTTAGGTCTTCATTTCAGTTTGGCCAAAACGGGCCTTAGTAATTGTTCCTATTTTACGTTTGCAAATAATGCAAGTATCGCCAGATAAACTGACAGAAAAACCTTCCTGTCAGACAAAGATGCAATTGTAAAATAACTTGACTTTGACTCGTGCAATGAATAGAGATATTTTATTTTCACTACCACAAGTAATGTCCTATAGTAGTTTATGCAACTGATCCATAATGAGAGGCCTTAAAATACGAGTGTGGTTTTATGAAACGAGCGTCAGCGAGTTTCGTAATAGGATCACACGAGTGTTTTAAGGCCTAATTATGTACAGTTGTATACACTACTTTATCTACACACATATATATCATAAGTACTCTAAGATGGGTTCACAATTCTACTTTCGTAAACAGCAAAACACCAACAAAAAAATGTCAACAGCAATGGCGGCAATTCGATCCTCCGTCAAGACGAATGGTTTTTTTAAATCATAGACAAACGAATGAAGTCCTTATACTCATGTCACTCGAGATCAAATGACGTGCGTAAATATTAAAAAACAAACTGAATTGACGTTTCGTATCGATAAAGTACAGATTTTACCTACTACAGACAAGAAAATTCTCATAGTAAAATAGGTTGTTATAATGCTGGTCATTTCCTACGGTTTCTGGACGCATTTTAGAGCTCTAATGATATGTGCGTAGATAATAGTTATTTCCGATACAAGTGCCAAAAATAGGAAATTCGCAACGAGTGGTGATAAATTAAAAAACGACCGAAGGGAGTGTTTTAAATCGACACGAGTTGCGAATTACCTATTCGCACGTGTTACTTTACTGTACACATGGCTCTTTAAAGTTTTGACATATGCACGAAAAGTGCTCTTTTCTGCACTAGTACTGTAAAGTATATTTTCACCCACGTTTGAAATAGATCACTAATACGTGCATCCCTGCAGAACCACGCGGGAAATCGTTGTGAGGCAGTAACGAGCTTCCAGTTACAATTTAACGAAGCTTGCATTTCCACTCTGCTACAATTAAACAATGCGTTAAAAATTGGAAAGCTACAATTGAAAGGCACGGTTTTGTAATTGCAAATAGCACATATTATAAACGTCTGGAGACCTCAGTGAGGTAAATAAATAATTAAATTATACGCGATTAAGTCCCGTTTAGTATAAATAATGTCCTTATCCGTATGTGGTTCCAGTTTACAAAACAAACGAAATACAGCAAAAACAAGTTTTGTATGAAAAAAATAAATTCGCTGTATTTTTTTACTATGGTATCTGAAGCTACATAAACACTAATTACAGACATACGAGTAGGTATACCTCATGTCATTGTATATGCAAAGTTTCGTTACAATCCAACACACAGTTTTACAATGAGAGCGTAACTACGTTTTTATGGAGAATCGAGCTTACTGCGGACTCTATCTTGTTTGATCTTTTGATTATAAGGTTTAATAATATAACACACTATTTATAACATTTTAAATAGTATAGGAATAAAAAAGAATGCAAACGGCATATTAATACCTACTTACTGAAACAATATTTATATTTTTAATTTATCTAGCATAACCCGGTTTTTTTAATATATTAATCTTAATGTATTTCACACTGTTTGGCCGACAGCTTCACTTTTTCTATGTTAGCAAACTACGCGACCATTCTCATGGCGGGTATTATTAAAACACCATAAACTTAAACGGCCGTGTTGACTGAATTTAAAGCACTTCACTTTTTCACTCTTCAATTCACAGTTAAATATCATAGAGCAAATTACAACCTTATTTTCTGTGCTTCTGTTAGCAACGACGAACTGGGCCTTCGCTTGTGTGGAATTATAATAGTTTAAAATAATCAACATAACATCATTATATTCTTTCTCTCTGTATCGTTTAACTTCTAAATGTTACAAAACAATATTGTTTTTCCAAAAATATCATTATTTTGGTTAAATTGACAACGCTAAAAGAAGAACACTAAAAATGCTGGTGTTATTATCCTACTAATATTATAAATGCGAAAGTTTAGATGTTTGGATGATTGTTACTTAATCACGCTTAAACGGCTGAACCGATTTGAATGAAATTTTGCACGAAGATAGTTTATAGCCTGAATTAAAATATAGGATAGTTTTTATCCCGGGTCCACGCGGAAGCAGTCGCGGGCGGAAGCTAGTATCATATAATTAAATAAAAGAGAGAAAACAAAAACTAACGTTGCGGCTATTTCCGACTTACGTAGATAGATTGCATGAATACAAGTGGGTTCTCATCTTTTTGCAAAATGACAATTGCGTCAATCAATTTTTTCCTTCCATTATTCACTGGTACTGCAGGATAGTATTTTGCATGTAGATTTTTATTCTTTTTCATATGGGTAAACTAACGTTATATGCATAGCAATGTAGATTCGGTGACAAATGTGTAATTTAATTAGCTATCATCAGTTATAGCTACTTATATATATTACATTTGAATTGTCTTTTTTACAGGAACATTTTAACTGCCTATAGAGCATGATAGCTTTTCTTCTAAATATATTTTCAGCAAGCACATAACAATGATCACTAAAACACTTGCCCCCTTTGAAGGCCCGGGTGGGTAACAGAAACACGGCACTGGGCAGGGAGAATGTGCCCAAGCTCGCGTTTCCTCTGTGTGGCGGTAGAACTGTGCGTGAGCAATATTTTTCTGCTACATGCATGGACATAATGTTTTTACGTTCGTGATAACCGCTCGGAAAACTTCCAGCGACGTTTCCGACGCTTATTGTGATTCTAAATTGAAATATGGACGCCAGCAATGGATTTTATTACAGTATTAACTGTTGTTTGTTTCTTCCCGAACGTGGGCCCATCGAATAGTGTGATAATTTTGCGTTAAAACTAAATCCTTAAACACTCCATAGTTGAAAATGATCTTAGTAGAAAACGTTGGAAAATAGATAAAATGCCGATAAAACTAGTTTGTTTTTATCTGTTATTTTGACGCTTTGTGCTTGTTGGACTTAACATGCGGGTCGGGCGGTATCTCTATCTCTTTCGCACAGTAGCGCGGCGTCTCTGTCGCACAGTAGCGCGGGCCCGCGCCACTGTGTGATAGAGATAGTAAGAGAGATATTAAATGAAAGAAAGAAGAAAGAAAGAAAGAAATATATTTATTTGGTGTAATATCATGTTACATGTGTGTCTTACAATTGGAATTCACCAAAATGGATGCCACTCAGCGTAGGCTGAAAATGCGTTGGTAGTGAGAGAGATACCTCCCGACCCGCGCCGCGCACGACCCGCGCCGCGCCCGACCCGAGCCGCTCCCGCCCCGCGCCGCGCACGGTCCGCGCCGCGCTTGAAAATGATCTTAGTAGAAAACGTTGAAAAATAGATAAAATGCCGATAAAACTAGTTTGTTTTTATCTGTTATTTTGACGCTTTGTGCTTGTTGGACTTAACATTTAACACATGATTGTTAAGTTTTATGAACAGTATATCCTCTTAGCTGGTGTGACCTTGCACTTTTTGACTATGCGCTGAAACTTGGCACAGTTGATCCTTAGGTGGTCTTGAGTGGATTCTGACCGGGAGCCATCGAGAGCTACCCGGCATTTAAGGCCTCCACACACCGAACGCGGATCGTGCGCGGCGCGGGTCGGGCGGTATCTCTATCTCTTTCGCACAGTAGCGCGGCGTCTCTGTCGCACAGTAGCGCGGGCCCGCGCCACTGTGTGATAGAGATAGTAAGAGAGATATTAAATGAAAGAAAGAAGAAAGAAATAAAGAAATATATTTATTTGGTGTAATATCATGTTACATGTGTGTCTTACAATTGGAATTAACCAAAATGGATGCCACTCAGCGTAGGCTAAAAATGCGTTGGTAGTGAGAGAGATACCTCCCGACCCGCGCCGCGCCCGACCCGAGCCGCTCCCGCCCCGCGCCGCGCACGGCCCGCGCCGCGCACGACCCGCGCCGCGCACGACCCGCGCCGCGCACGACCCGCGCCTCGCACGACCCGCGCCGCGCACGACCCGCGCCGCGCACGACCCGCGCCGCGCACGACCCGCGCCGCGCACGACCCGCGCCTCGCACGACCCGCGCCGCGCACGACCCGCGCCGCGCACGACCCGCGTTCGGTATGTGGAGGCCTTTAGCGGGGGAGGGAGGGAATGTTTGCCTCCGCCGCGCTTCATTTAAAGCCATATTTATATAAAACCATGCATACTAGCGTACGTGATATATCACTTTCGGATAAAATAAGGACGGGGAATCTATTTTTGAAACAAATATAATGCATTTTAGAACAAAAAAGTTAATAAAGTAGAAAAATCTGAAAACCTAAACACGTATTTTTGTATATTTACCATTTTTTCAAAACTAGATAATTTATCTTAAAATAAAAATAACAGATATAAAGCTACGTTTTGTTTTTAGATATATATAGTTATATGTTAGTGGAAAGGGAACGTAGGGTGCTCGCAGTCAGGAGCAATATCTTGATCCGTAGGTTTGCAAGGTGTACTGATGACGTAAAGATCACACTTTTTAAGGCGTTTTGTCAATCATTTTATACCTGCAGCCTATGGTTCAACTACGTTCAAAAAACTTTCGGCGCCCTACGCGTCCGCGTTTTGATGTAATTATATGTAATTTTAATTTTAATTCTATGGATCTTGGTCTGAATATAAAGTAGTAATAATAATAATATATAAATACGAGGGTGATAAAAAATAGTATATAGCGTAGGGCAGGGTGATCTTAAGCATGGTTGTCCGTGAAGTAAGGATTAGCACTGTTTTAAACCCACAAAAGGTGCATTTGGGTCATGTTTTGGATCTTTTAGTATTTACAATGATATCCAAATTTATTAGTGGCAGTATTCTCTTGCGAGGCGATTTTGTGAATGAGCATTAATCGATTGTGAAATTGTACTTTTATGTTTTTTGCACATTGTGCAAGGTTTTCAACAGAGGGGTAAGTTACTGAATGGCTACTCTAGTTATGTTATGTATGCTCTAAGCAACTGGCCCTTGGTAGAACTGACATTAACGGCATGAATTAAGTTTGGGGTTCACAGATATATTAAATGACGTTTTCTGGTAGGATAAAATTTGTGTATTCGAGTAGATACAGGTATTATCCGATGCATAATTCAAGGAAAATCTCCGCTGTGAATGTTATCCTAAACGTGATTATATATTATGTTACGGCAAGCACTCATCAGGAGGGCCACCGGCAGAGCTTGATTCAGACGAACATACCGATTTATTATCCGCTTATCCCTATGAAGTGGAAGCTCATATCCTCTTCGGAAAACCTTATTTATTTTCTTTGCCAATTCTCATCCCATTGTTATCTAATTTTATTGACTTATTGTTCCTCTTATTTATGATTCGGTGAATTGTGTTACGACCAGACAATAGTAAAAGGTCCTATCTTACTTAATTGTCTTCATAAATCAGATTTCTTTTGCTATACAATGTTATTTACTGTTAAATTGCTTGTTTATTCGCCATTTACCTATGTCAATTATTTTTGAAGTGAAAACTTCTTTAGCGGCGCTGAGCACTTTTTGGGATGGGGAAAAATTGTTAAACTCGCGACAGATTTTTGTGACGTGAGATGCGTAGGAGGTCACGTGACCGTAGGATGGTGAGAGATTCGGGACGGGGGGGGGGGGGGACGGGGGGGGGGAAAGATGGGTTTGACTGGGGGCACATAGTTGTAATTTGTACTTTATTGTTAACAGTATAAGGTCGTAACACATTTTCCGTAAATGCAAATTCCATTTTGTTTTATCAAACTTTTATATGTTGCTGTTAGCCGATTCGACTTAAAGAGATAAAGCTTTGAAAAATATTTGGCAATGGCAAAAACAAATTGGTATTTTATTTCTTCGTCTCCTTCATCAATTTTGCTGAGTTAAGTTGAACTATAGCGTACTATTAATAAGGTTGTTATTAGATATATTTTGGCATGCAAGGGTTTTTTTTTTGCGAAATAAAAATTATTCAAGTTTTCACTTCTGCTGCCACACCCGGAGTGCAAGCCGGTCTTTTTTTTACTACGAAGAAATCGTCAAACGCGTTTAAAACGAGAACCTAAAAGTTCGTAAGAGTCCCAGCGAAACCAATTCGAGTATAATATAATGCTGTGTTTTTAACAAACACACGACTTCTCACGGATGCGTTCAGTTCCAGACCTTCGAGAGTCGTAACTTTCTATGACGTCATTTGCCATTTTGGGATAATATTGTATAAGATGTTTTCTGCAGTGTATGTAAATAGATACTAAAAATATAAAGATGGTTATTAGTCCTTGATCATAATTTAAAACAATTTAAATAAGTAAAGGTACCGGGAAAATATGGCCACAACGAAAGACCAGCGCTGGCTCGCCAGCATTACGCTGTTGTGGCCATTTCGTGACAAATATGAATATCTGAATGTCTCCACTATGTAATGTTTTTTTATTGTCTCGAATAAATACTTTCCTTCTTTCTTTATTTTTCTTATCTGTGGTCGATGTCAGAGGAAGATTAGATGGCGCCAAATCTCTTCTGTTATTGTGTGCGTTTATTTCACTCAATCTTGAGAGATTGTTGTCAAATCAAAAACAAAATCATAAAAATCAATATAATAATGCTTTCAGGGTGTTGGGGCTGAGGAAGCAGTGCAGTGCGTCAGGAATGTTTGTGATGAACAGAGTGTGGAATAGCCCAGCAGCCTCCTGAAAGCCAAGCAAGAGAAACGGGACAATACTATTTTGATTTTTATTTGAACGAATGTGAAGAAGAAACCTGGTACTTGCACTCAACTTGGGCCTGCCAGCGAGTCGACGAAGCCCTGATGCACGGGGCTTCTATTTCCTAAAAAAAACAAGAAATTAAATAGATGTACATATATAATATGTACGATTATTGGCGTAATGATTTCGGATGGTTATTAGTTATGAGTTACAATAGTTAGTAGTGAAAGAATCATCTTTCATAATGGTTTCAATAACTAAATATTTATATCTTTGGTAATCATATCTTGAGGTAAAATTGTATGAGAAATATCTATGGCGTTACAATAATAGGACTTAAATAATTATGTAGTCAAAAGCGCACGCATACTTTATATTTAATAATCAGTGTTTTCACTAAATTTGGTAAATTTTTGCTCTAATATCCGCTGAAACACATATTTCCGAGCAAACACTTTTTGCCAGAGATACAAGGAATAAAAATGGTAAATCAAATTTAAGAAATAAGAGGTCGTCGTGTCGGGCCACGCGCAGTGTAGGGTTCCGTAGTTGCCTGTCTGTCTTAGTTACATCGACACGTGCGCTCCAACTAAATAGTGCGGTTGCATCGGCCGAACGTGTACGAAAGTTGGCCTTTCTAAGTACATTTTAAGTTGGTCGACTATTTCATTTCATTTCATATCATTTATTCTTTGATAAAACGTAGTTTTACAGTTAAATTTTTGTCAAGATCTTAAATAACATTTATACCTAATATTACTCGGCAACTAGTTATGCCTACTGAGCGTGATAGTTTTCCTTTTAAATTTATTATATGTACTACTGCCACGAATTTTTTCACATCCCTAGTAGTAGCCTTTTAGGGGGGCACATATGACTCGGACAAAAAGTAGGGCTTTAAAACCGAGTATCTCGCAAACGAATCACTGAGATGAAAAATGGTTTTAAGAAACCCATAATTTTTAATCCAACGATTTTCTAGTAGTAAGGGTTACTGAGCTAAGCCGAAGACGGACAGACAGACGGACATGGCGACTCCGTCGCGGGCAGAAGCTAGTTGTCCCATATACTTACTTAATTGTAAAAGATTGAACTTGACAGCATTGACAGCCGACTACGAAAACAGTAGGGCTGGATACGTATGAATACTCGTATTACGGCAGCTCACGAAGATGTTAACATAGTCCAATTAATGCATGCTTTGTTTTGTTTCTTTTTTCTGTCACTGAGCGCTGCGTTCGTCCAACCCACACCACGCACTTCGCACACAGCGAATATAAATAATAATAGTTAAATGCAGTTATCTAGAATCACATTGATAAGAGTTGCGAAGATTGTATAAAAATATAAGTGTGTGAAGAATAACGCCTTTGATAAAAGTTGGCTGCGTGGAATTCATAATGTGCAGAATCGCGAATAGGAAGAAACGAGATTGTAAAGAAATAATGACTTTGAAGCATAACGCCTGTGATAAAATTCAGCTGCGTGGAATTAATATTGTGTAGAATCGCGAATAGGAAGAAACAAGATTGTGAAGAATAACGCATATAATAAAATTCAGCTGTGTCGAATTCATATTGTGCATAATCGCGAATAGGAAGAAACAAGATCGTGAAGAAATAATGACTGTGAAGAATAACGCATGTGATAAAAGTCAGCTGTGTGGAATTCATATTGTGCACAATCGCGAATAGGAAGAAACAAGATTGTAAAGACTTAATGACTGTGCAGAATAACGCATGTGATAAAAGTCAGCTGTGTGGAATTCATATTGTGCAGAATCGCTAATAGGAAGAAACAATAATGGCATAAACATCGGATTATCCGTTAATTTGGGATGTCATTAGGGAGGCCTTTGCCCGGCAGTGGGACCCATCAGGCTCTAAATAATAACTGTTCGACGTATCCGTACAATATCCGTCGTCGCCAAGTGCACCGTTTGAATTGAAATGTACTTCACTCTTTACGAAAGTGTCCTCCAAAAACACTTCACACAGTTCTTCCGACACTCAATATTCATCCACCCAGAAAGCTTTTATTCTTCATAGATGTTACAATTGTTGTGAAATATGGTACAATTTTCATAAACGTAGATTTATTAATTTCTGTTAGATTATAATATAGTAAGCAGTTTACAAAGCTTAACCATTTCATCATATCAGCCGAAAGACGTCCACTGCTGGACATAGGCCTCCCCCAAACAGTGCCAAAGTGACCGGTCCTGCGCCACCCGCATCCAGCGGACTCCAGCAACCTTTACCAGGTCATCAGTCCAGTCCACCTTGCGGGGGGCCTACCCACCTGGCGCCTTCCGGTTCGTGGTCGCTACTCGAGAACCTTTCCGCCCCAACGTCCATCGGTTCTACGTGCTATGTGCCCCGCCCACTGCCACTTAAGTTTAGCGATTCGGAGGGCTATATCGGTTACCTTGGTTCTGCTGCGATCACGCAGAGAAACTCCCAACATAGCCCTTTGGGTGACTTTGAGCCTTTTTATGAGGCCCTTAGTAAGCGACCACGTTTCAGTGCCATATGTCATCACTGGCAACACACTGGTCAAAGACTCTCGTCTTGAGACACTGCGGAATATTGGACGGAAAGATGTGCCGTAGCTTCCCGAACGCTGCCCAGCCGAGTCGGATTCGACGATTGACCTCTTTCTCGAAGCTTAATAGCTTAATAGCTAATAACAAAGCCAGTGATAGATGTCCACCAAGATACAGTACATGAAAAAAGAACGTAAACAAGAGTGATTTAAATTTGTATATTATATAGGTAAATACGTAAAAAATCTTGCACGTCATGTTTTCACTTTTACAAGTAGTATCTATTTGAAACTTTGCAAGCATGTATGATGTGGATAATAATACAACACTTAATTGGGTACCGTCAAGTTTATGTGATTTTGTAGCCAGTGGAACTCAACTCACTCTCGGAACTCTTCTTTGGCTACTAGTGTACCTAACTAATTTACTAATATTAATAAATCAACATGACTACTATTCTTCATACCATACTATGTATTCGCAATGCAATGTTCAATGAAAGGGTCTATTGTTGTAGGTGTACCCATATTTAAAAGCGGTGATAAACATAATATAAAAAACTATCGAGGCATATGCAAATTGTCAGTACCTACTTCCAAAATTGTTGGAAAAAACGATACAGGGTGTACCAATAATGGGGTGTGAACCGATCAAGGGCATATTCGGTAGCGCATTGCTATTCCAAATATGCATTTGTTTTTTTTTTGGTTTAATCTTGTTTTTATTGATATTTTTGTTTATATTTACATTACAGACTTTGTTTTTGATGATATTGCTTGTGTATGTCAACATTCGCCCGCAAGGCGTGAAGGGCGGGAGGGTTTATTTCATTTTGAACCGCCGCGCGTACAGTTGTGTTATGAAAAATAATGTGTTGTGTATTTTTTTTTCGTACGGAGGTGACGGCTTTTACGTTTTTGCTGTCATACACAAGCAATGTAAACAAAAATAAATACCTTCATGAAAACAAACCAAATTTTAAATGTAATACAAACCAAAAAATAAAAAAATGCATTTTTGGAATCGCAATACGCTACCGAACCTAACAGCTATACTAATATACGCTATATCCAACAGTAAGACCTGTGTTAATAATCCAACAGCATGGCTTTATAAACAAACGATCGACTGAGTCTAATCTTGTGTGAGATATTTGACTTTGACCTTAGCACTATGGAGTATGGACGGGAACTATCAGGTGCATGCCGTCTACACCGATTATTCAAAGGCGTTCGATAAAATTACCATAAAGTAAACAAAACATTCCGGCAAAATACTTCACAAGTCCAAGCTGTCATCTCTATCGGTAGCCAGTGCGATCAGCGGCTAAAATCTATAGAGGTTTTAAACCGCTGTCGTCACCACAGATGTGTTTCTGCAATAAAACAAAGTAAAATAAATATGTAAACGCAAGTTGCACATTACAGTTAAGATTTACATCCTTTTTAGGGTGCCGAAGTCAACAAGGAACCTTTATAGTTTCGCCATGTCCAGGGCCGTCCGTCCGTCCATGGGTATATAAATCAAACACGCCGACAAAACAGAAGAATAAAATCTTGAAAATATTTTTTTTGGGGTGCCTCCTCTACACCTAAAGTGGGGATGTAATTTTTTTTAACTCGTTAAACCCATAGTGTGGGGTATCGTTGGATAGCTTGTTCAAACATATAATGGGTTTCTTAAAACGATTTTCGAAATTAGTGATTCGTTTGCGAGACATTGGGCTTTAAAGCCCAAACTTTGTGCACAGTAGTTCTTTAAAATTCATTTTTCAGGGCTTTTTCTACAAACATATGAAAAAGTATGAGTTTTATACAACTCTACAGCGTGAGACGAATTTAATGACATATAATTTATCAAAATCGGACCATAACAGGTCTGTAGACCTGATACGTACAAAAATCGGCTTCGCGTAATATATTAGATATGCAGATGAAACTACGTTCTGATCCCCATAACATAACACTTTATGCTAAATGCCGGCTAAATGGCTGCGGGAATGTGAAAAAAAAATCGTGGCAGTTGCGCATATAATGAATTTAAAAGGAAAACTATCACGGCTGAGTAGGCATAACTAGTTCCCGTGTAACAGTCGACCAACTTAAAATGTACTTAGAAAGGCCAACTTGCGTACAAATTCGGCCGACGCAACCATTTATTTAGTTGGCGCGCGCGTATCGATGTAACTAAAAAAGACAGGCATCGTGTTGTCCAATTCTTTTTTCTATAATTGTTCTTTCCACTACATTTCTGGAGCAAAGGAGCTATGTAATAATTTTTAGTGCAAAATTACTTGTTAATCTTTTTGATATATTAAGTGTTTACATGGAAAACATGCATCGAAATAAATTGTAAAAGTAAGTGTAATGTGGAACACAATCAAACATATGTGACAACTATCATATCCTAACAAATAATCAATACTAATCTGTAAATAGGTAATGAAACCGCGTCCAGCTCTTCGATCATCCGATACATAACAATAACGTATATACCTGTTCGTCTAAAAATCGACGGAAATGAAAGGGGTATATAGGTATTATGGGTTCGTCAGTCCCTTTGATGTGCGCAAGCAGAGATAAAACGGCGTTATTATAAGAATCGAAGGGCGAAAGTTGCAAGATTACCCGCCCTCTCTCTTCCTGTGTTAGGCTTATTTCATGTCATTGCCAATGCTGAAAGAAAAAAGTTAAAACGGAAACTTTTATCTACTTGACGGCGGGATCTAAGGTAATTGCTTTTGATGCCAGAAATAAAAGTTACCAAATTTCTATTGAGTACGAACATAAGAGCTTTAAACGGCTCTGATGACGGGTCGATTTTTTTATTGTTCTTGAGACTTAAAACACTTACTGATGGTAGGTCATACCAAAACGTGACAAATGAGTAACTTTGAGTACATGTGTTGTGTACTTACACTATTTAGTACTTACTAAATGTAAATATGACTGAAAGTTATTCTCAGGATAAGTCGGAACGCCGTAATTCCTTTCACAACAATAACATTGTTCACCAACGGAGGCGGCCAAATCACACTGTGTTGAAACATTAAAGCAAAGACATAGATAAGCGTTTTAAGCAAAAACGTTTTAGGTACCTATATCTTTCTGAATATTAAAATAAAATCTTATCTCATACTAGTCAAGTAATCCCTAACTGCATGGCCTAATGTAAGTAGACTATTGATATACTTGTTTTCATAATTTTTATTGATATTTTGCGTTATTAAAACAGTAGCAAAACTGTTTAGTTCTATGCATACCTTCTCACCTTTTTCGTTTTTGCTCAATGCAAGAATATTGTTTACATCCTATTTGCACTTTATTTTATTGTGGTTAAACCGGACCCCACTTCTTGTTCGAGTGCAAGATTAGCAGACAAACGCACTTCCCAAGTTAAATCAGTTAAGATTGGCTTTAAAAGTAATTACACAAATTAGTGTAATGAATGACATGTAGGTAGCAGGTCCGCTGGCTGGGTCTGCCTCGTTATCTGGCCCGTTATTAGCGCGTGGTGAGTTTACGGCCAACATTACTACCCTCGTAATTTCACGTCCCTTTAACTCAACGACAGAACTTGTTGATGTCTTTTGTCCAACTTGCGTAACTTCCCGGAGATAAGGAAGATGCTTGAATATTCTTTTTGACGTATGAATAGATTTTTTCGGCAAATTGTTTTATGCGTTACGAAATTGGAGGTCGGTAGACTCGGGAGAGAGTTAATATGTCAATTTATCAAGCATATTTTTCTTACGCTTACCGATGCAACTCACGACGTTTGTACGTTTTACAGAATGTTTTTTTATGATACAAGATGCGGTGTGTGTCGTTGCTTGTAAAACCTACCTATTAGACAAATCAAATATATGATTAAAACACAACCCAGGGCATATGTAAGCGTTAGGTAGTAATAGAAAATGCCCTAAATTACGGTTTGCTTCAATAATTATGTAACCATAAGCAAAAAATAATGATGTAACCAACAAATCATAACCAAATTTTTAGTTTAATAGTTTTAAACAAAACAATGAAACGAGTTAGGTTCGCATCGTATCCTAAATACCCTAAACATATTTAAACAACACCAAAACAACAAATTCAGCTACAGCACAATGTATATTCTTTTGTATTTTAATTACATTAAGGTATAAATTTGAATATACATTGATAAATTTTAAGTGATCTGCGCTACGCTCCACCGGTTTGTGCAGGCCTTTATTTAGTTAATAGGCACTAAAAGTTTGCACACTAACAAAATTGTATCGTTACAAAGGCGGTTTCTGATAATGAGTGTGAATTAAATCTTAACGATATTAGCTAAGGCTCATTTAATACAACTTTGGCTCTGTTTTGACTTGTTTGGATTTGTAATATGTTTGGACATGTTGCTGTGAACGCAACGAATCCTCAGATCAATAAAGGGTCGGCAACGAGCTTGTTATTCTTCTTTTATTCGCAAGCGTCTATAGACTACGGTGCCTGCTTACAGGCAGATATGATTGTTTGCCACCATCGCTAAAAATGAACCGTGTAAATTTTAATATTCTATATCCTGATCGTACTGGTTATATGTCCAATTCCTTCTCCGTCCAAGTAGCTCGCCTATGACAGGCAATCTAATTTCGGCAATCTCCAAATAGGCTTGTCTTCAAAAAGTCCTTGATAAATTTATTTTCTGGCAGAACTAAATTCATAATTCATAATTCATTTATTTTGCATAAAACATGGTACATAAAGATGGTCAGTATACAAACAGTTCAAACACACATTTCACCAGTAGCTGGCATGCAAAACGAAAACAGTTCAACAATAAGAGTAATGATCATATACTTACAATAATTATGTACAATTCAGAATAATAATAATGTCAAGAAATTAATAATTCAGATAATATGTCACTGCTTAACCTATACGTATAAAATAAAAATAAACATGTCAAGATTTATAATATTCAAAATAATCATTGACGCTGTAAAAACATTCCTGTATCAATCATTTTTTTAGTCTACATTTAAATAAAGTAAGTGGTAATTCTTTAATGTCATCATGCAATCTATACTAATTGACATACAATATGCATTATTGCCATACAATTTGGTTCTTTTATGCGGGATAGCCAGTCGATCAGGGTATCTGGTGTTAAATTTACAGAAGTCTCTTTTTTTATTAAATAAGTTTGGATTAAATTTTACAAATAAACAAACTTCATAAATGTATATGCACGGTACAGTCAATAGTTTTAAGTCTCTAAATAGTGGCTTACAAGATGTCAGCATATTTACATTACATAAAGCTCTTACACATTTAAAAATCATCTATCTGATTTGTTAGTTTCATCTATATTCTTATGTATGTGTATGTATGTATTAATAGGTATTGTTATATTATATTATATTATATTGTATTGTATTACACTTTAATATATCCGTCTCATCTTATGACCTGTTAAAGATTTTTTGTTTAAAGGCCTCCACACACCGAACGCGGGTCGTGCGCGGCGCGGGTCGGGCGGTATCTCTATCTCTTTCGCACAGTAGCGCGGCGTCTCTATCGCACAGTAACGCGGGCCCGCGGCCGACCCGCGCCACTGTGTGATAGAGATAGTGAGACAGATATTATATGCGTTGGTAGTGAGAGAGATACCTACCGCCCGCGCCCGCGCCGCGCACAACCCGCGTTCGGTGTGTGGAGGCCTTAAATAAAGTTGCACTCATATTTTATCTGCTTTGCCTTAAGGTTGACTGGTAGATAATGCTTTATAGCATTAAGTCCGCCTTTTGTACCATTAGATTAAATAAATAAATAAAATATTTAGCTACACTAAAAACAGGGTTCGTAGATATAAGCGCACTTATTATATCATGTCTCTCCTCTCCTCTATTTGCATGGTTAATCGATCGATCGTCAACGCCGTTCAGTTATCAATTTGGTAAAGATTTTCATGATGATTGGTCCCAGTCAGGTAATAGTACATATGGGGTCCAATAAACTACTTTTCACACCATTGCGCGGAAATATGGCGAAACATGGTCAGAATTGAGGAGTTGGATTCGATCAATCAGCGGCGCTACCACGAACTTCGAAAGTCGAAGTTCGTAATACATGCATCCCTGTCACTCTAGTAAGGGAGTGCGATAGAGATGGAAATACCCAAACTTCGACTTTCGAAGTTCGTGGTAGCGCCGCTGTGTAGCCTGCGCGTTCCCCAGCGCGGGAGGGCGCCGGCCGCGCTGTTGTATTTACATTTACCTATATTTTTTTATTACAATTTAACTTTTTTTTTATACAACGTCGGTGACAAACAAGCATACAGCCCGCCTGATGGTAACCGGACACCGCAGCCTATAGACGCGTGCAACTCCAAAGGAGTAACATGGACGTTGCCGACCCTTGATATGTTTGAGGATTCGCCGTGTTGACAGCTAAAGGAACAAATTCCCTCGCTCTCAACACAACGCATCCTCGGGATTTAGATTTATACTTATATAACTATTTGCAAGTTCCGCGCAGTAGGCGTGAAAAGTCAATGCAATAGATGGACTCGTATTCTTCGAGGTCCTTCGGCTCGGACCTCGAGTCGAACTCATTCATCGATTTATTTCCTGCTTTCTAGCGTCTACAACAATATACTATTCTTGTTCTCATATTGTTTATTTTCAGGTTTTTGTGACTGAGTAGGTATAGTTGAAATTTTCTAAACTAAGCTCATGAATGGCCATTGTACTGAGCTCATGAATGCCTTTGTTTGCGGTCCGAACAAAAGCTATTCATGACGCGCGCGTACCAAATTTGCAAAAAAAAGTTAGCGCCACATAAAATGTTCATGGCATAATGAACTCTATCGTCTTATTCAATAGATTCAAAATGAACTAAAACATAACAAAAACCCGCTTTTAGCGAGCCAGGTACAAGGCGCTATAGTAATTTGGAATCTATTGTAAAAGTAGATTAGAGTTCATTATTCAAAGAACATTTTATGTGGCGCTAATTTTTTTTTAAATTTGGTACGCGCGCGTCTTGAATAGCCTTTGTTCGGACCACAAACAAAGGCATGCATGAGCTCAGTACAATGGCCATTCATGAGCTTAGTTTAGAAAATTTCAACTATACAGTCAGCAGCAGAGAAACATGCCCCCCACCCTGCATAGAAATTTGGTATGCAGGGGGGTATGTTTCTCTGCGGCTGACTGTACTTGTCGTCATTTACATTTTTATGTCGCTCAGCTACCTGACAATGTAGTTAAGTTATTGTCGGACACTAGATAGCATGCAGTGTATCGTAAAACTACGTTAAGTCAGCTCACGACAGTGCTAAACTAAAATTTTCACACTTTTCTAAGGATTGCTATCAATGTAACTACAGTTACACTCCAAAATCACTGTTATGCAAATATTATGACAATTCTTGTGAACTAAGTTTTTAGGATCATAAAATTTGTTAGTACAGGCGTTATTGGATAGCTAAGGAAAATAAGAAGGCTTTTAGCCCTTAATCAGTTGTGTGCCATTTTTCAGCTTCACATAGGCCAACATGCAGGATATTACAATTATGATAGTACGAGTATCTGGTCACAATTCAAAGGAAAGAATCTAGAAGTCCTGTTGCAAAGTTTTGCAAACTAATCCAATTAGGTGAGGGCATTGTGGACCTGATGCTTATAGGGCTGTCACAAATAGTTGTTTTCGGGAAAGTTCCTCGCGTCTTCTATGCGCTCCCTACTCCCTAGTCAGGACGGTTATCGAAAGTATGATTCAATATCGATTATCATAAAACTTACACAAAACAGCTTAAACTACTGGCCAAAGCTTGCTAATTTGGTAGGTTAAGAGGTGCATTTTGTTATCAATTTTGACATAGCTGGACGGTATAAGACGTTTAAAATGTTGCTACTGGAAATTAGATTTTGCAATTAATGATGTAACAGTTATTTCGTTGCATGATTATTACTAGGATTTGTCCCTAGGCCTGCTGGCTGTGGGATAAATCAGATGATGTGATTATCACTAGACTCATATTTCGGAACAGTTTTGTAAAACAAACACGTTTAAACGAGGCAACCCTTGATCGAACCGGCTTAATCCAATCAAAGAGGCAACCCTACCGGTCCTTGCGGTTAGCTTTTAATATTACGACATTAATTTTATTGGTAGAAAAACCACTACTTCTTTTCTCCTAATTAACATGACTGTTTTAGAACAATTGACACCGTATTGCTATACTAAATCTTATACCACTGCACCACTTCATGATGGATGTCATCAAAAGACGCGCTGTCCGATGAAACCACGATAAAATACGACCAATCAAAATAAACTTAATCTGTGATTAAACATCAAAATTTTATGGACCTTGCTGGTCGAATATATGCAAAAAAGTAGGGACCACTTGGTAGATTTATCTGGTATGCATACCTCTATGACCTGAGGGGTAATCACATAGCATTCCTTAAGCGCGTTAGGACAAGCCAACTGTCATGTTAGGAAGATCTAAATGTAAAATTTTATATGGAAACTAGCTGTTGCCCGCGACTTCGCGTAGAACTTGTTACCGTCTTAGAAAAATGATTGCTATTAAATGATTGTAGGCGGAACCTTAATTATCGCTGCCCTTAACACAGTTCTACCATCTTAAGGGATAATTTCCGAGATAAAAACTATCCTATATCCTCAAATTATTGTCTCAAATTATCTGTACAGAAAATTTCATCTAAATCCGTTCAGGGATTAAGCGTAAAAGGTAACAGTGCGATGAGTTCATTAGTTTAGATTGAAAACTCTGTTTTTACACATACAAATTTCTTAAAAATCATCAACAGACGTTTCAGCTTACATTGTATATTTTTCATAATGTATTAAAGAAAGCTACATTACTGAAAATAGTTTTGAAAGCAAACGTAATCTAATGCTAAAAGACGTAGAACTTACCGTCTCCATCCGCCGTCCCCATGTAACGGTGTTAGAAAGTAATATTATTCTGATTAACCAAAAAAAATTGTAAAATTAACAACATTATCCGTACCTACTTACTACTACTACTTACCTACCTTTCGGTTCTGGGAGCATCACAGTTCTAACCTCACCTACATTTCTGGTAGCTGCTCGGTTCTGTAACTAACTTTTAACTCTTTTTTTTTTGACGCAGATGAAATGCATTTACGCATTCCCCGGGGCCCAGGGTAGCCCATTGTGGGGGTCATGTGGGACTCACCCCTCCATAAGGGAAGGGAATACCCACTAAAACCTCTGCGGCGTTACCCTCTCTGCCGTTTAGGGGGGCACCATGGGATCGCTAGTGCATTCTACCACGATGCCCCCGGCTAATACCGGGGGCATCCTCGTGCCAAAGGAGAGAAGGGTTGGTAACGCTCCAACCCCTCCCTCAGACGTGGAGCGCCTAAAGGCGCGGGTCCCCAATCCGCGGCCCTACTGGGGAATCAGGCGATTTATATATTGCCGCCGTCTTCTTCCCCTCCGTCTGCGCCGAAGCGGGTGCGCATCGGGTCTTACTTCGCGCTCCCGCTCCGCTTCCTCTTTGCGTTACTCTTTCACAGAAATCAGTCATAGCTTTCCAGGATCTCTCATTCCGCAGCATGCAGGCCACTACGCTGCGCAGCGAGAGATCTACTGTTTCTAAGACCCCGCTCAGTTCGCGGCGCTCCAAGGTCCAGCAAGGGCACTCTTTGAGAGTGTGCAGGGCAGTGTCGTCATCATTCCCGCAATGGTGACAGGCCGGGGTCGGCTCTCTCCCTATTTTATGCAGGTAATGACCGAAGCAACCGTGTCCGGTCATTACCTGCACTAACCTGTAGTGCAGACTCCCGCTTCTCCAGTCAAGCCAGCTGTCGAAGGACGGGAGGAGCGCCTTTATGGTATAAGTCCCATAGGGGGAATCCTCCAGCTGGCTTTTCCATCGGTCCCTCTATCTTCTTGCCGTCATCCGCCGCCTTGCTTTCACCTCTTGTGGGGCCAGGCGCTCCTCAGTTATCCTGGCCGCCACCCGCTGCCTATGTCTCTCCGCCAGCAGTAGAGCATCTGTCTCCCACGGCAGGGTTCTCGCGAGAGCGCACGCTGCCGCGTGTCCCACCGTCCTGTAGCCCCTTATCGCCCTCTGGGCTATCACATGTTGAGGTCTCCTTAGCAGGGCCCTCGTCCTCTCTGAGAGCCTTTCCGCCCATATCGGCGCCCCGTACAGTGCCTTGCTCCGGATAACATTGGCAAAGAGGCGGCGACATGGAGCCCCAGGGCCACCCACATTTGGCAGCAAGCGGCCCAGCGCCATTGCCGTGCCAACTAATCGGGGAGTCAAAGTTGCGAAGTGCTCCCTAAAGTCCCACCTGCGGCCCAGAATCAGTCCTAGGTATTTAATGTGGGCTTTGACCTGGACCGCTTCACCCCCTACAGGGATTACGTCGCTGACATGCGGCCGCCAGCCCCTTCCACCGAAGACCACCGCCTCCGTCTTAGAGAGTGCCACTTTGAGGCCTAAGAGGCTAATGCGGCTGACGGTGAGCTCGGTCGCCACCGCTTGCCCTTCTCAGGGTCTCTCTATATTCTTTCCCCCTCACGGCCACCATAGTGTCGTCCGCGTATGGTGACCATGCAGGGGAGTTGGGCCCCTCTAATGGCCCAATCAAAGCCCATGTTCCAAAGCAGGGGCCCCAGCACAGACCCCTGTGGAACACCGCATTCCATCTTGCGTCCGAGTCGCCTGCCTCCCATTTCCTAGAGCACCACCCTTCCGGTTAGGTAGTGCTCCACGATTTTACGTATGTAAGTAGGCACTCCGTGGTATCGGAGTGCCTCCTTAATGACCTCGTATGGGAGGGAGCCGAAAGCGTTGGCAATGATCGGATCCCCACTAACTTCCAAAAACTACAGACTGTAACCCGTAGGCGCAACCTCCTGTACGTACCTCCGCGACGCCTAGCAAAGTCTCGGAAATCCTTACACATAGTAGGCATAAAACTTTACAATGCTCAAGACGAACAGTTAAAATCTACTTCGGACTCGATGTTCGAGAAAAAACTTAAACAGATATTGTTAGACATGGCGTGCTACAGTGTTGACGAATTCGTTCAGTGCTACAAGTCACTGACCCATCTACAACATTGTTGAATTTATTATGTAATGTAAATTTGTATAATGTTACCTAACAAGAATGTATACCTAATAATAATGTATAGTATAGAATAGGAATAAGAAAAACTGACATGTAAAAAATTCTATTTTTATCAATAAATGATCTATCTATCTATCTATCTATCTAATGTCCAACGATACTGCTATAGCTCCCTCCCCTTTTCAGGAAAAGGGGAGGGAGCTATATCAGTATCGTAGTAGCAGTAATTTAGCGACCTAGCGGCAGGCCGCTAGGTCGCTAAATTCTTTTAGCGTTCCCACTGCATCAATTGTGGATCTCCCCACTCGGAACCCGAATTGTATTCCGCTAATGTTCGGGCCCGTGTCTTCCAGGTGCTTGATTATGCGTCTCGCGAGGGTTCGTTCCAGCATCTTTCCCACTTCATCAAGAAGCACAATAGGGCAGTACCCCGACGGAGAGTCTGCTGGACGACCCTCCTTCCGCAGCAAGCACAGTCTGCCCTCCTTCCAGCATTGGGGGAATCTTCCTTCTTTGAGGCAATCATCAAAGATGCCCCGAAGTTGGACCCCAAGGTCCATTGCCAAGGGGATGACTTTCCCGGGTACACCGTCTGGACCTGGGGCCTTCCTGCTGGACCCCAAGTGAGTGACTGCTCCCATGGTCGTGGTTCTAACTTAACCTAACCTACTTTTCTGCTAGCAGTCGGATTATGTATGACCTATACATACTTTCAACCCTTTTTAACCTCCGTAGAGGATGAATTTAAGAAACGCTGTAATTAGTTTCTTAGTTTTTAACCCGTTCAGATCCCTTACTTTAAAATTGTCTTGTTCCCCGTATAAACATCCAACTCCTTTTAGCCCATTTAGGAGATGAATGTGTCCTCCTTATAATAATAATAATATAATATAAATTCTTTATTCAGATAACTGAGATCCAAGTTGTTAGTATTACATCCTTATATGTCTATTATTAGTAGGTACACAAATTACATATTTTAAATCTAGACTCTAATTAAACTACGCTGTACAGTGTCCCCTTACCATTAATTGGTATAGAATCAATTTAAAACAGTCTAAAACAGAAGCTACAAATCCCTTACTTTAAAAATGTTTTGCTCTCCATACAAACTTTGAACCCCCTTTAACCCCCATAGGGAATGAATTTCAAAAAACTCTGAAATCAGTTTTGTGTAGTTTAAAAGACTACAAAACTGATACATACAGGCTAAGACCGAAGTTAAAAAACTCTTACTATAACATTTTCTTGGTTTCCATATAATAGACCTTGAATCCCGTTTTAACCCCTTAGGGGTGGAATTTTTCCAAAACGCTGAATGAACTTTTATTTATTCTGATAAGAAATCTTTATACAACGCCATATTCTCCAGCTTAAAAATGAGTGTTTCTCATCCAAAGCTTGCACCCCTTTTTAACCCTCTTAGGGATATAATTTTCTAAAACGATGGAAGTAATTGTTTATATTATAACTAGCTTCCGCCCGCGACTTCGCCCGCTTGGACCCGGGATAAAAACTATCCTATATTTTAATCCAGGCTATAAACTATCTTCGTGCAAAATTTCATTCAAATCGGTTCAGCCGTTTAAGCGTGATTGAGTAACAAACATCAAAACATCCAAACATCCAAACATCTGAACTTTCGCATTTATAATATTAGTAGGATAAGTAATCTTTCTACAAAGTTTCAATTCTCTAGCTCAAAAAAGTGTTTCCCATACAAACCTTGCAACCCTTTTTAACCCTCTTGGGGGTGGATGTTTCCAAAACGATTAAAGTTCTTTTTTGTATTCAAATACGTAATCTGGCTACAAAGTTGCAAGTTTCTAGCTCAAACGGAAAAGTTTCCGTCATACAAATTTTGCACCCCTATTTTAACCCCCTTAGGGATGTTTTTTTCTAAAACGCTAATATTTATTTTTTGTATTCATAATTAATCTTTTTACAAAGTTTCAAGTTTCCAGCTGAAAAAATAAAGTTCCCTTCATACAAACTTTGCACCCCTACTTAATCCCCTTAGGGGTGGACTTTTTTAAAACGCAGAAATAACTTTTTGTATTCTAATAAGTAATCTTTCTACAAAGTTTCAAGTCTCTAGCTAAGAAAATGAAGTTTTCCCCATACAAACATTGCACCCCTATATAACCCCCTTAGGGGTGAAATTTTCTGAAACGCTGAAAGTTCTTTTCGTGTTTTTTAATAAGTAATCATTCTACAAAGTTTCAAGACTAGCTCAAAAAAAAAGTTTCCCCCATACAAACATTGCACCCCTATTTAACCCCCTTAGGGGTGGAATTTTCTGAAACGCTGAAAGTACTTTCGTGTTTTTAATAACTAATCTTTCTACAAAGTTTCTAGTCTCTAGCTCAAAAAATAAAGTTCCCTCCATACAAACCTTGTACCCCTTTTTAACCCCCTTAGGGGTGAAAATTGCTGCAAAACAGAAATCACTTTTTTGTATTCTAATAAGTAATTTTTCTAAAATGTTTCAAGTCTAGTTCTAAAAATAATGTTTTCCCCATAAAAACATATTTACATATATTTATCAATTTTCTAGTCCCAGTAGTTTCGGCTGTGCGATGATGAATCAGTCAGGAAGTCTTCTTTTATATACACCGTGGGCTGTTTAAACCCGACCGATTTCAACCACATATTCCTGACGAGATTTCAAGTAAAAAATGTTATATGAACATATGTCCAATTACGAGTTTATATTTTTTTAATTTTTGAAACAAAGTAAATCAATTAGGCATCGCAGTTCACTGTGAACGAATCTTTACTTTGGTCACAAAAATAATTTTAGACATTGACGTTATTGACATTATTTAAGTTCAATTTACCGGCCAGTTCTATTATCGTAATGTACTATGTAGGTATAATAGGTTGCACTCTAGTGATAATTGATAAAATGCAGAATCTAAACATAAGTCTAGTTTAGCGATAAACGTGTATGTGATAAAGAAAAGATAATAATTTGATACATAATACGAGTACTAACTACACTGGCACTCAGCGGTAAATGGCGTGTTCGTTATACGTAAAATTACATTCCGTAATAAAACCTTTCTGTAATTGAACACCAAACTTAGGAACAAGATACTGGCCAATAATGATTTTTGTGATTCTGCGTAGAAAAAATTAAGTGCAAATAATTACGTCACATTCTTAGGGTGCGTTATACTTGAGATTATTCAATTTGTTAAATACTTAAAATTGCGATTTTCTAAAAAACTATGCATTTTCGGACTACATGTTGTACGACTTTTTTTACTCTATTTTAGCTAAGGAACCTATGGTTAAAATCGGTCGGGCTTAAACAGCCCACGGTGTATATAGATAGAATATAGATGACGTTCGAAACGTTAGGTGATTACCCCTCAGCTGAAGTATTCCGATTCATGAAAATAACTACAAACAGATTTAACAAACATTTTCGTTTATGGTCTTTAATCAATACTCCAAAATTAATAACACCCAAGCAAAAACATTAAGCTTTCACAATTTATAGGCGTTATTTTAATAAATGACCTGTTATACATTTTTATTTACCTTGTCAGTGAGGACAAGTCACAACGCCCATATTCTCTAAGGAAATGATGTGTAAAATCTTATAGCTATAGTTGTGTTTCCTGCGGGTCGATCACGTAACGCATTGTAAGTAGTAATGTCATTTTTATATAGAAAAATGACAGTTGGATAGTCCTAACGCACTTTCGAAACGTTATGCTGAAGTATTCCGATTCATGAAAATAAATAGAAACAGATTTAACAAAATGCCCAACTTTGTACTTCGTTCTTTTGAAACATGAATACCTGATGTTCATCAGATCATCAGTCCTTTCATCCTTTCCAATAATATTTGCATAGCTCGGAGAAAAAAAAGAAAATTCAAAACATTTCAACATAGATTAAATCGGTAATGCTTTATTTTCCTGTTCGAAATAAAAAAAAAAGATTTATGTATAATGTTATTCTGATAAGTAATCCTATTGAAACTCGTCCCTTTAGCATCAAAAGAGTCTAAACATTCAATTTTCCCCCCGAATAATTGCGCCTGTTATCTCTGTCTAATCGATTGTCAATAACAACAAAGCCGGAGATGGATCCATGGAGCTCTGGTAAGCCCGCGTTAATTAGATTAGTTGCCAAGTTGCTGATACCTGACCGAGATGTTCAGTTGCGGGTAACTTTGTCAAACTACCGTCCTATCACCATAACTTTGGAACATGCAAAAACAGTTTTGCACGTAGCAATCATCGATTTATTCGGTCTCGAGCGCCCATCATGCGATTAGTGATTGGAGTATCCATAGGCCTATATAAAAACAACGCTTACAGTCGCGATAAAATCTGAGAAACGTTATGTCGAGTGTTCTGTTCAACCATCTAAACACGGTAACCACTTTCATTATCACCTTACCATATTGGACACTCATACAAACATATTTACCGTGGCTTACCTAATTGAATGATGTACAAAAGTTCCCACGTACAAAGTTGTGCAGTTGTTAGCAGTTACAGCAGTTCATACTGGCCGCTGCCGGCCTGAAGTTGGTTCCTTGGGGATACGAAACAAAAGCAGTGTTTGTGCTGCAAAGATCAAACTCCATGTCTTTTTAGGTACCTACGTCGTATAGCAAATAATTTACGTTAATTAAAGCCAAGTTGAGGTGAGCGTAAGGGTAGGAAAGAACAGGTAAACAAGAGAATTCTATTCGATTATACTTACAGTCGCTAATACCCGCGGGTGCACTTGAGACTTACAAAGGATTTAAAATAAAGTTATTATGGAGTTGCTTTATTTGTTCCTCATATTATTTTGCCTTTCATTACACTCAGCAAATACAAAACGTGATATAAGTGTTTGGTACTTAAGTACTGTAATTATATGTATACCCAAGTTTCGATTAAACTCGTGCAAGAAATTGGTAAATACAGTTCATAACAAGTAACACAGTGTTTTAATAAGTTGTTTAAAAATAAATGTGATCCATTTGCTAAATAGATTTGGGTTAGTCGCCTAAATTAGAGGCGAAGATGTAATTTCAGACAAGAGGTCGGCGAAAGTGAGTATTTGAAAAGTTCGGGGCGTGTTGTCTGTTCGGAGTGGAGGTGTCAAGCGTCGGCCTGCCAAGACACCGACAACTTCGCTAAGTTTGCTCTTGCCTGCCCTCACGGCACCTCGGAATTTTAAGCAGGTGCCAGGTGAACGAGTTTATTCCGACCCATTCAAATATTTAGCAAATAACTCGCAAAGATTTCTTATTACAAAGTTTTATAATCACAATTTACTCGCAATCTCTTCTTTATCCCGACAGTATATTGTCTGGATTACGCAGGCGGGAGCCCAGCTGCTGGAGGTGCTGAAAACACGCATTGAGGTGAATATTTTGCGCTCGCGGTGGCCTTACAAAATCGTTTCATTATAATATTAGGAATTTGTCGGGAATTTTAATCATTAAAGCAAAATACGTCGTTATGAAAGTATTTTGTTTCCTCCCAACATGAAGTAAGGGTGTAGCTTGGACCTTGGTTAAGCATACAAGTTAAGATGCCGGAACAGAGATTAAAGTATTTACATATATTTATCCAATAGATCAACGCGTAAAGTAATTTTTGCCAGTCCGGCAAAAGGTTACGTTTGTTTTTGTTTGCCTTCAGAGAAGTTAATTTGCGAATGAGGCAGGTACAGGCCTCAATTTACGGGAAAATAAATGCAAAAAGGGGTGTTTGTTTGTCGCAGGACGCGAGCCAAACAGCAGCGTTAAGTAACGCGGTATCTGTAGGGAAATGCGTTGCGATAGCATCGAAGCGCGTTGCCAAATTACACCCTAGCTGCGTTTTACAATAACCACAGGGTGGCGGCCGCGGCATGTACTTACCGTGTGTCGCGACGCGGGATTACTCTCTCTACCACCGTCTTTGGATTACTTTTGTTAATAATCTTAATACACCTTCAATTTTCAATGTCGATAAATGGTACAATCATTGCGGTTTAGGAGTTTGATTATTATACACGTATCAAAAAAAACTGCCGGAACCATACAGCATTTAGACATGATTTAGTGGCAGCTAATTTGAAGTATTGTCGTATTTAATTACTTACGTACTTTCAAACTCTGTCTCATGAAAATAGCAAGTGCAACAAAAGCGCATGTAAGCTGCGGCTGCAGGCAGCAATAAAGATAAGATAGTTTATATAAATCTTCATTATATTAAACCCCAGCCGTTCTCATATTTTCAAATGGGACGTTTTAACGCTCCCACCGCTCGCGGTAAGCGGGTGCAACACATTTTCCGAATAATAGTGTGAAGGAAAAAATGTAGAAAGTAAAAGAATACTAAATATCGGAGAGGAAAAAGGGCTGAGATAAATGGAGCCGTAAAACATTATTCGTACTGTAAATATGAAATCTTTAATTTATATTATCTTTACCTTGCTTCGAGACATCAGAATCGTCTGGTAAATAAATGTTCACGTAATGAATGTTAGCCATTTTCGTATTCAGTTTACTTAAGTATTTCTGATAAAATATATAAATAATAAATTGTATTTGCCAACGAAACATTTTTTTACAAGCTTTTATTTTAATTGCTACGACGTTGCATGAAGTAAAATTTATTTATTCATACACTTCATGTAATGTAGTTAGAATAGCAAATGGGTTAGTGCAGGATAGAAAGTCGTTGATTTTAATCGGTTTATAACGGAAAACTACATGTATTTTTGCTTGTACTTAGCAGATCTTGGGTTTTACAGGAAAATTACCTAGTTTAAATTAGTTGAAAAATTAGTTATAATATAATAAAGTGGAGTTATAAAAATAGCAATTAAGTTGATAAAGGGCTGGTGCTAAATGTCGTATATTAAGGCTGGGTTCTTGACGTCTGGCGGACGAGATTGTTTTAATTCGGCCAACTTCCCCGTTTCTGCGGGCTAGCCTTTTAACTTGCTAATCAGCTTATCCCGCCGCATGGATTTGTGTACGGAACGGAAATTTAAATCTTCTCTTCGTGACACTGTCCTAATTAATACACGGCGATGGAAGTTCTACCATTGTAGCTGTTCTGGTCACGAACTGTTTGGCGGTACCCTTTGTCAGGAGGTTAAATTATTTCTAAACTTTAAATTTTCCTAAAAGGGGAATGATGAATGAAATAAATGTATTGTTTAAGTACTTAATAGGTTTATCTTCGTATTCATTATCGTATGTGTGATAAGTCTGTTCAAAGGGGATTTACCTCGGCGTGGGCCGAACATTGTTTTGAAGGCAACAAAAATCCGGTAAAAATGGTCTAAGAGCTAGCTGGCATATTACTTGAGTAGGCACGTTTTACAAGTAGCACATTTAACGGAGAGCTGCACACACTTCGGCTCTGAATGGAGTCGTGTTATTGAGCCACAAAGTGCTTCTGCATCGCGTTTGAAAGGCGTCAAACTTAAGCAGGCGCGAACTAAAAATATCTAGTTTCTACATATATACACAAAACACCACTTTTCAGTTCACGATGAATGCAGGCACGCAATTAAGTTACGCGTAAAAAGAGGAGAGGATGGAAACGTGTTACAGATCCGTCCGGCGGATCTTCCGATTGGTTGTACGTCGATTGGGATCAATTTGCCTTTGAAAAACGTTTTTGGGAGAGCTATGCATGCTTTATTTTTAAAGCCTAGGCCCGTATAGATATGGTTGCTGCGTGTGTGCGATTAGAGTGTTAATGCCCCAGCTCATATGCTTATGGAGGATGGGGTATTTACTAAGTCAAAGACTGCGGTAACTTTAAAATCTAAACTAAACATCGAAAAAACCTTAGATTGGTTTGATAAGCAACATCTCAAGTCCATGAAGGACTTAATAATTTTCACGGTTTTTGAACAAATGAGCGAAGCGAACAAAGTTTTACGTTTCAGCTTGTGCAATAATGCTTTCGTATGCTGCTCTCCTCTATAGGTCGCATTTCTCAACACTCTCGTGAAATTTTGTGAGCTGGTTCATATTTATATATTTTTCAGTCGATTCAGCGATTGAAAAGTGAAAGAACACTTTCTCTTTTGTTGTTTTTTTCCATGATGGCGTTTGTATACATTCACCTTTATACATTTTTGATCTGAGAAAATGCAAACGTTTGTCATTAAATGTTAGGGAAGGACTTAGCCCTCTCTGCAAGGTGTGATCATTGGAAATGGTGCGCTTGAGTGGCTACTACTTACTACTTGGATATATGTATGTGTGTAGTTGATTTCACTCGATATCCTAATGAAAAACTGTACTCTGAGATATATTTGACGAACTAAATATTAATTACATACGTTATATCCCTATAAAGTATGTAATTAATATTTAACTAGGGTGCTTCGTTCGTTTTCGATACATATGTTTTCAAATGATTCGTTTTGTATGATTACAAAACGGGAATTCATATATAGGTATTATTTAATGGCTATTCTATGAAGGTAACTACGAGTATAAAGCTGATGTAATTGGACTAAATAACAAAATAATCAAATCAAAACTGTTTTGTGATTTGAGCAATGTACTTTTATTTTAATCGTATGGCATATATTATTTCGCCTTTAGAGTTTGTCACTTTAGCACCACCCACAATGTACTAGTAGTGCAAAAGAACGTTTGTAAAATGCACCGGGAATAAATGCCCTTAATTATATTATTTTAGCTAAATTGGATACATTTATATAGGATGATTATTCCGAGATATATTCTACTTAAAAAAGTCCTTGACCCGTGAATTTTAAATCGAATGAGCCTTTAGCGTTGCACGGTGAATGTAAATCAAGTGAATGAATGAACTAAATTGGACAGTGTACCCATTCAATGCAGTTGGTGCATGGTAAGCACAATGCTTCCTACTGAATTCATCCACTATTGAATCAGTATTCGATTGTCCCCAAAGTTCAACTTTTTTAACATAAATTTCAGGATTCGGGTGTAGTTATTGTGCATGTTTTTACAATGGCGTAAAACTTACAAAGTGCAGGTGAATAACTGATTATTTTGTCGTGTTTTCGTTTATTTTTATGCTTTGGTTTTGTGAAAATATTTGTTTGGTCTGATTTTTAGTGACAAACGGCGGGTGCGACCGAGAGCTTATGTCATCTATATGACAGTGTGGCCAGAAAAGGGGCTCAGACTGGGGTGTGTCAAAACCGTATCAATTTAAGTTCATACCGACCCTCTTCCATTGTGCACATGCAACCATGCTTTGTTAGAGGCAAATAAAGAGAAAACCCATTAGAATTCATATCTCAAAGCGTGCTGAAAGGAGCAGTCGTAAAACCATCCTCTTTATATTCACAGGGAGGCACAGGTTAAGCGGCATATAGACTAAATGAACTGGTGGCTTTAGCAAGCTCGTTTTATTCTCAACCCTTTACTCGTAAAACCCACCTTCTTACAAACAGAGACAGTTTAGTTTTAAATCCTCTTAGAATGGTGATGAGAGCTGGTGAGAGGTTGTACGGCAGTGGAC
Organism: Epinotia bilunana; assembly: GCA_947049275.1. Lineage (NCBI taxonomy): Eukaryota > Metazoa > Arthropoda > Insecta > Lepidoptera > Tortricidae > Epinotia > Epinotia bilunana. The sequence goes on from OX346257.1 coordinate 15,128,344, forward strand.
CGCTGACGGCCATCGCAGTTATGCTAACAATATCTATGCGACGTGGAACTACGTTTTGCCCCGCTGACGACAGCTGCCACATTCCGCTTAAAGAGCCGTCTGCCACATTTGTTACCGGTTTTAAATAATTTGAAATGTTTTAGTTTAATCAAGAGATTTCATTTAAAAGTATATCCACGCTGTTGCTGGTTTATTTTGAATATTTATTGGGTGAATTACCACTTTAAATTTGCAATAGCTCTTATCTTTTGGACGCCGATTTTGACCAAACCATTTTTGCTAATAATGAGAGACGGTATTTGGCCGTGCAAGAAACAAATGTAGTTAATTCGACATTCGACGCTATTTGAAGTTCTTGTTATCATTTAGACATTAACTATTGTTTCTTTTGCCGGGGGTGCACGGTTTTATAAATTCAGGGCAGAATATTAATAAAATATATTTATCATGCTGTAGGAATATTTATGATGATGTAATAAATAATTTTCATTACTTCTATTACTATTATTACTACTACATTCAGGAAATTTGACAATTTGAAAGTAAAGTGCCAAATCTTCCCGAATTTTCCTCAATAATTATTAGTACATTACATATAGGAATAATCCTATTGTATTCAAGGTAGTAATATGATCAGTATTCTACTTCTATTATGCAACATCGTATCCCATCAAGTGGCAGGGTAACAAAGGAAAATCCTGCGGTTGTTCTGTACTGAGCCCATTGGAAACGGGTCCGACGATAATGGTGGGTAAATCCCCCTAATGCGCTTGACCCGGCCGTAATGTCTTTACGCCTCAAAATTTCGACGAATAGGTAGCAATAACTTCGTTATATTAAAATCATTCCCCACAATATTGGATCATTGAATGGAGACTTTGTTTATCTACGTTGTGTCGTTAAAGCTGTGGACAACTTTTGCAAACAGGGGGCTGAATTTGAAACCTTCTTTGGAAACACTTCCGATTTCCATTAGGTAGCGACGTTGTACGCTGGAATCACATTGTCAAGCTTTGATCCCAGATTTTGAGAGCTTGTTGGGTTTGAAATGACATCGAGTTTTGTGTGATCGTTGCGTAAGCGTATGCTAATTATTCTCCATGTTCAATCCGATTCTTAGTGTGTTCTTAGACAGCAGCGCCATAATTTATTGTACAAAATAAACATAGTAAACAATTAACAAAAAGATAAGTTATGTACAAAGGCGAACTTATCCCTTTGAGAGATCTCTTCCAGTGAACCTTTGAGTAGATGAGAGTAGAAACGAGAAGTAGACAAACGCAACATGTACAACAAAGTACATCGCAGTACGCAAGTACAACGCGAACGCCTCGGTTCCTAAGCTGCAGTTTGGAAACCCACAATACTATACCTATTTTGAAGTACCATATTTTTGGAAAACATATTTATTTATTTATTTATTTATTGAGATAGATATGCCGAGAGCCTCTCTTAACTATATTATTACGATACCGAGTGGCATCAAATATAGCCGCAGCTCGTTTCACTTGATCTCATGGCAATCGTGTTCTATATGGACGCTACGTCATTGATTAAAAAATATATATTTAAAATTTAAAATAAAAAAAAAAACAATGATAATTACTTAATTATTAATCTCAAATAAAAGATTTTTTAAGTTAAGGAGTTGCGAGACTAAGCTAGCATTATTCTAATAATACGTTGTTGTTCTAGTTTCTCTTATATAACAATTTATTTCTTTAACTAATATAATTTTATGGACTTTCTGAGACTTTTGGCTTTCTTATTACTAAGTTCGAGCAGTAACTGTTTGGGGAATTTATTACATATACGTGGAAGGATACATGACCAGGCTTAGGTTACCTCTTATGTTCATCACTGAATTATTCTTACTTAGACTTGACGACTTTTTATTAGTTGACTTTTAGTCTAGCTGTAAATGCATAAAGTCGCGTATTAAAATATTCTGTGCATATTCCTTGACCTAATTCACGCGGGACCTAGTCTTCAGGGAGAACTCGTCTGGCATACTCATAATCTTCTTTTTGTACTTGGTAAGAACTTTGCAGGGAAACGATAATTATTGTATTCCCAAACTAGACAACATTGGTTCATATAATGTACCACCTACTCAGTTCATAATTGATTCTAGGCATGAAATTCGTGTACGCAAACCTACTTGATTGGCCTGTTATTTAGATCTGAATTTGGTTCATAACCTCGGCATTATAATCCCACTTTAATTGGTTTCGTGCGCTTTTTGTGTCATAATTGCCATTCGTAACTGGGTTCTGTAATCTATGAAGGTTGCATTGCTAAGTCTCTCGAAGTGTTTCAGATTCAGTAAGTACCCTTCCAGCGCGCAAAACACGTAGAATTGCGATTGGCATACGAAAGTGATGAATCAGACCCTAATGTACAAAAGAAAAAGTTTATTTGTTAAGAATTCGAGCCTTCTGATTCAAGTTTAAACGCGTCAATTATTAACGAAGTCGTAACCCACGGACGAACGTGACAAATATGCGAGGCGGTGGAGTCGTAAATGTTTTTTTTTACTGTGAGCCGGTGCAGCTCAGGTTGTAATTCGTAGCCCCGCCGGGTGTCCGTTACATGGCCGCTCCCGGCGGACGTCCACGGAATATTAAGTCGGGATGGGATAAAAATGGCGACGGCCCTGGCTCAGGTGACAGTAGAATTTGACGTCGGTAATTTGACGCCTTTATCCGGGTCAGCTTTCCAACAAATAGCGGATAGGCGCCCAATGAGCGTCAAGGGGAAAATTTGGCATGTTTTGCATGCCGGCCTTGTGGCATGGTGGCCAATGTTCTGGAATAAATTGGTATACTAACTCTAAGCTCCTGGAATTACTGCCCTAGTTCTGTTTGCGTCTTGTTCTCTCTTCGTATCAAGTACCTACGTCTTGATGTCTACTGGTTTCGTGAGCCTTTTCGTAACTTTGTTGATCACGTAGTTAAATTTTGCTTTGACGCTCATTATGCGAAAGATATAAAGACAGCCTGTAGATATTTATTATGTCCAAGAAAACGAATAAAATAATCATTCTAAAGATCTTTCACGAAGATTGAAATTATAAGTAGTGTAATAGAATAATTATTAAAGGAACGTCCATTACTTTGTGTGATCAATTACCCATCTCAGAATTCAATTAGTCGGCTAACTCCGGGGAGCATCAATAAAAATATTTTCCACTGGCGATAAATTCATAAGAAGACAGCGATTTTATGAATGAACGAGGAAAGGAAGCAATAAAAGTAATTACGGAAGACCGAGTGAAACTTGGCCGCAGTCTCGCATTAGGCGGACTTAGTGCCTGCTGCGCGGAAAACTTGTGCCAATTAATGTAAGGGACTGTATCGGAGGGGCCGCCGAGCTACAAGGGCCATGGATGTGACATTCGTAATTACATTGTGACAGCTCATCCAACAACGCAATGGGATAAATTTACATTTTCACGATTCCTGCTTTATTTTCTTGCATCACATTCCTACGAGTCATACGTAAGCGACAATGTTGTGCTTTGAATAATCATTCCTATTTTGTTACCACTGGGGACAACCCTTTGGTCCCCAGTGGTTACAAATGAGAATGAACATTCCAAGTTTAACAACTTGGAATGTTTAAGTTGTTACCGCCCATTTTGACCAAGAAAATGGTTAAACATAAAAAAATCATAATCATCATCATCAACATCATATCAGGCGAAACATGTACAGTGGTGGACATAGGCCTCCCCCAAAGAGTGCCACAATGCACAGTCCCGATAGAATGTGATCAAATGCAATTGTGTGGAATTGATATGGTGCAGAATTGCAAACAGGAAGGAGCGGGATTGTGTAAAAATACCCATGTAGAAAAACGAATGTGATATAATTTAGTAGTGCAGAATAAATATGGTGTTATAAATTATAGGAAGAACCGGGATTGTGTAAAAATAATGACTGTGAAATATAAAGAATTGTGATCAAATTCAACTAAACAAACACAACTGTGTGGCATTCATTATTCGGCAGAATTTCGAATATACAAAGAAACAATAATGGCATAAACTAAGAATAATCCTGGTAAGTATCCTGTATATTAGTAAATTTGTATTTTTATTTGTTTGTAAGTATTATTGTCATGATACTTTAATAATTGTAATAAAACAACATTTTCATACTAATCCATAGTGTGCTGTTTGTACGGGGACATAATTCATTGCCATAAATCAAATTGTAAAATACTGTATTTTGTCTGTGATCTTACATAGACATACGGTTCCATAGCAACACTTGTAACTTACAACCTGACTATTAATGTCCGCAATAAAATTTACTCTGATTTTAGACTTGACTAGGTTCGATTTCCGGCCATACGAAGCTTTTTTTAAAGCTTAAAAAGCGGTTTTGTTTTTTTATAAAATCAGCCTCTTGAGGTTCTTAGTAGAACACATTTTCGTATTTCTAATAGTTTATAGGCTGTAGGTATCCGAAAGAGTGACTCTTTGTCCACGCTATCACACTTCCTTGTGCTGTGCGTACTCCCATTTTGTCTCCATTAACTGCTTTAATATGAAAATCTGGTGGACAGTGCTACGGTTTCGGCGGAATCCACATCGGTAGTCTCAGAGAATATCTTCTGCATACGGTTTTAGACGTTTGAGAAGGACGTTGGCAGGCACCTTATAAGTTGAAGAGAGTAGCGTGATACCTCTGTACTTAGAGCACTTTTTCTTGAAGCCCTTCTTATGAATAGGACACCACATCAAAATTCCACTCCGTTGGTTGTTGCTCCTTGTCCCAGATGTTACTGATCACTTATAAATTCGTTACTTACAGCCCTCAAAATACCTGAAAAGTTAGTCAAAATGGTTAGAGTCGCCAAGTAAGAAAGCAGACTGACGGTCAGCGGTCAGGGGGGTTCATTATCCGAAGAGTTCGATGCATTATTTCGATCCTATTTAAGTTAATACTCGAACACGTTATCGGAAATGTTTTGATGTATGACGGCGGAGTGGAATTAAATGACTGACACAAAATGGTGTGATATGCCGATGATCTGGCCCTTCTAGGAGTGTGAGGATGACGTTTGAGTGACGGCGAAAACTCTGGATGAGGAAGGAAAGAAAGTAGGTCTCAGAATCAGCCTAGATAAGATAGAGTATATGCACATGCGAAGATACAGGGGGTTGGGGTCTAGCAGAAACAGACTCAATGTGGATGAAACTACGTATAAAGGCGTAGCAAAACATTAGTACCTTGCATGCACAGTGACGGAGACCAACCAAAAGCAGGAAGAAATAGACACCCGAACGCAGAACGTCCTAAGATTCTCGGCGGCTCTCCACAGAGTATTAGTTTCCAAACTTATCAGCAGAAGAACAAAGTCTACAAGATGATTATAAAACCGGTCCGTATGGATGAGAAGTTGACACTAACCTTGAAGGAGGAGAACAAGCTTTTAGTGGCAGAGAGGAATATCATAAGGAAGATTCTGGGACCTATAAAACGAGAAAATGGTAGTGTGAGAGTGAGGAAGAATAAGGAAGTGAAGGCACTGGTTGCCGAGCCCAAAATCATCGGGTACTGCAAATCTGCTCGACTACGCTGGCTCGGCCACCTCGAGAGAATGGGGGAGGATCGGGCAGCCAACAGTGTCCCTGGGCCACGCAAATGGTCGACGTCCAGTCGGTCGATCTAGGTATCGCTGGATAGATGAAGTCCAGAAAGACCTGTGCCAGCTTCAAACTGCCGATCATGATTGGCGACAAGCTATCCAGGACAGAGCACAGTGGCGTGTCAGTGTCGGAGATCAAGATCCACTTCGGGTCGCTGAGCCAGCGTACTAAGTAATTTTGAATAATACAACCTGTATAATAAATGTTTTATTCAGAAACTATGTCTTTGTTGTCTCTTGGCTTATGGTACAAAATAACAACAGGGAAAGTTTATCAAACTAAATTGAATACGTCTTCTTTTATTTATTTTCGTACATTCTCGTCTCATTGCTTGTCATCTTAATGAAGTGAATGAAGTTTTTATATTTAATACTTATATTTTGGTGGAGAGGTGCTATTCCAACCAGATCAACTCACAACAAAAGTTGGTTCTTAGGGTTTATAATACATAAGCGATGTGTCACGACACATATATGTCAAATATATGTAACAACAGCATCGCACATCTCTCGTGGATTTACCCTTAACATTGATTCTTTGTCAGTTCATTTTCAAAGTCAAGTACCGCTTTTTTTACTTGCGAACCAGGTACCCAGTCACCGGGGGATGACAGGGTTATGTGGTGTTTCTATCCACTAAAAACTCCACGGTGCCCTGCATCTGCGCTCTCATGCAGGGGACTCCAGGATCTCATGCTGAACGCACTGGAGCCCCCCTCGCGCCTCGCCACATTTGGCTCGTCCTAGGGCAAAGAGATGTTGTCACCTTCCCTGGGGTTGGGAGTGCGTGTGCCCCAGCCCCCGCCAGAACACTGCTACCCCGATGACCCCCTCTAGTCAAGTACCTAGTGATTTAATTTTTTTTAACCTTTAGCTGGAGACGTGTTTGAGTAACACTCACGACGTGGTGACGTCTGACAGACGATGAGAGTTTTATCAAAGCTTCTAAACAAGTCGGGTAATTAATAATTATATTACAAGGGAATGAAAATAGAATTTAAAAAAAAAACTGAAATATTAAACCACGCCACCAATATTTTTTGAATTATAAGGTTACTTTTTTCTCGTGCAAAAATCTAGGACTTATTTAAAAAAATATATGAAGATATCAAATAAACAAAATACCTTTTGATTATAAGATGCTTGAACATAGGTAATAGGCAAACTTAAAACATAAAAAAAGCGGTGTCCGATCACGCACAATGTTGGGTTCCTTACGTACTACTAGCTAACCCACATTAGGAATCACTATCCTATACCGTAAGTTTAAAAAGTCTTACCTTCATAAGAAACTTACGGCACTTGCCTTAAAATATATATATTTTTGCTTTGGATTACGAAACTACGTAGCGGATAACGAATTACACCTATAACTTACGGGTACTAATAATATGTTAAGAGCCTCTAGATTCTCTAGGTTCTTGTTATTGCTCAAACTTAAAAGACGACCTCACGTCAGGAAGACACCATAAACACCAACACCGAGAGGTGACGTCCAGGAGACGTGCATAACTTTTTGTATAAACGCCGTGGTCTGTGAGACGTCGATCTCGCCGCGGTTGAGGTCTTAGCTGTGGCTAGAGGACCCCAAAAATGGAAGCTAGCGGAAAGGATAGCGACAGAAGCCACGCATACGCAAACATATTTTCAAAATAAAAATGATGTCGTCTGTGAGATGTACATGGGTACATTTTGAGCCGTCCCACATTAGAATATTCCGTCCACGAAATAAAACTTATAATATTCCTCGAATGTTGCCAGTCTAGAACTTTTAGGTTTTCATTTCTTAGACAACTCATGCATAATGAATTGAAAAAGGTTCATATTTAGAATCTCATTCATTTAACTTTTCGTAAATTGAGTTTTATATAGCCTGAATTGGCCGTTCGACCCACAAGTTGCATTAAGTACACAATGAAGCGCTGAAATGTATTATGCATTCCATGAAAGTAATTCCAATCGTCGCAAATGCATTTTTTTATATAGGTATATAATATGAGCAGCAAATCTGTAAAAAGTAAGTCAGGTACACAGAACTATATCTTGATAATTTCTGTGGTCAGGTATATATCGAGGGGTGCGTGGTCAAACCCGATAAGTCGAGTTAACAGCTGTCAGAAATTTCAGTTTTATTGCATTTACATGTAGTTCTTTTTTCAAAACTCCATTATGCCGACTTATCGGGTTTGACCACGCAACCCTCGATATGTCACAGGGGTACACTACATAAATACGAAAAACTAAATTCCGATTGTCGAAATCACGAATTTCATAATACCGATTTTCATAATTCCGAATGTTTTAAAACTCCTAATATAAGTATTTCGATTCTTCATAAATCCGATTTTTATAAATCCGAAATTTCAAAAGGTCTATCGGTTACAATTCCGATTATCTAAATTCCGAATTTCAATACCCCGAATAATAAGAAGTCCGACTGAATAATAATCCGAAATATCGAAAATACGATTTCCGATTATTAAAATACCGATTTTCAAAAATCCAAATATCATTACACCGACCAATTATAAATTCGACTAATCAAAAATCCGAAAAATCTTAATGACGAATGAACGAACGGCATTATATGGTATAATGCTCATGTTATATACAAGTTATATCTCATAACTATCAAGTAGAATAATATTTTATTATCAAAAGAAAATGTAGCAAACACAACGGCTTGCGAATTGTACTATGTAAGTATATATTAGGGAGTAAAAAAGTGTTCGGTTCTGGCGCTTCGCCGGCGGCTGCCGACTGGCTCGCTTCGCTCGCTCGGCTCGCGCGCTGTAGGGTCGCAGTTCAACCTAACACTCCTCCTCGCTTCGCTCGTCGTCGTACCTACACCGACCTGCCTTAGAGTCTACCGATAAATATTATGCTAACTGTGCATTAGAAGAAATTAGCGTTATATCATTTGTTCATTATAGGAAATATGCATTATATTTAAAGTATGTTATATTAAATGTTACTACATCAAATGATCATTATATAAAATGACAATTATATCGTATGTAAATATATTAAGTGTTGTTATATGACTCAAGAATTATATGAAAAGAGTGTTATTGCGACTAATATTATTTCAAAAAAAATTATAGGCATTGTTACGCACCCGTTTCTGCCACATTAACATTCGGCGAAAACAGAATATGCCAAGTCTGTTATGCGAAAAACGTTTTGGACAGTCAAAGTTATGCCAAATAGAGGGAACCCTTTCAAAAATCCGAATGTCATAATTCCGTAGAATTAAAATTCCGATTATTGAAAACACGAAGTTCATTATCCCGAATATCAGATTTCCGAATTAGCAATGAAATTTCGGAAAATTGATAATCGGAATACTGTTTTTCGGGCCAATGACACTTCGCGCTTTTGATTGCTCGGAGTTATAAAAATCGGAAAAACAAACTATCGAAATTTTGTAATTCGGTAAATTAAAATTCGTGTTTTTTAGTAACCGAAATTTTAAGTCTTAGGAATTATGAAATTCGGAGTTTTGAAAATCGGAATTAGTAAATTCGGAATAAAATATTTCGGAGTATTTGGGTGTTCCCATGTCACAGGCATATTGTATAATCCGCCGTTTTACATAACAGCCAGCTGTTTTACAAAACAGCGCTGTTTTGTAATACGGCGGGTTGACGATCAGACGGATTGAATACCGCTAAATGAAAATCCGCTGGAATGTCTTCGGCGGATTGCCGCTGTATTGTCATACAGCTAGCTGTAATGTAATAAGGCGGATTGCCGTTATTATATATTGTAGAATGTATCGTAATGACAATCCCGTTAATATTGTGTTGGATTCCGCTGAGCACTCTGGTGTTAGTCAAAAATGGCTATGGATTCTGATCCATAGCCATTTTTGACGTTTAAATTTGCATTATAACCTCTGAAACTCGCCGACGCCATTGTTGTTGTTATGTCAGTATTAAAATGGGAATTAAGAAATTCCAAAACGGTGCCGAATGACCCGCTGCATTACATTACCGCTAGTCGTATTGAAGAACGATTAGCGCCGAACTAATTCCAGCGGATTTTCTTCAGCGGTATTCAATTCGCCTGATCGTCGACCCGCCGTATTACAAAACAGCGCTGTTATGTAAAATGGTGGATAATACTATTCAACTGCGACATATATATGTTTGTATGAATCGTACGAAATTTGGAGTTTTATACTACGGAAGTGGAAGCATGGATTGTTTTGTCAAAGCATGACAATTGCCAAGACTTGGCTCCAGTCCAAGAAGATATCTCCACATCATTCGAGCCGACTTTGGCCACAGTAGAAAGCACTTCACACGGAAACTTCCACCAGTCAATTACTTGAAAAGGCACGGTTTTTTTATTATGACCTGTATAGATATGGTAATGTTTCGTTGTAGATAGTAATTATTTGCAACATGTAATCATTCCGAGTGGACGACGATGTGCAAACGTTGTTGCATGCTGTGCCTTGTCAGTGATTTTGGAAAACTGTACGGTATTAGAAGATTAATTATTAAAACGTATTTTTAACCACTTTGACATATTCTCATGCCGCATTAAATAAGCACCTTATTTTTAATCAAGACCGAAGCGACGCTCACTTATTTATGTCGTAAAATTCAACTTTTCAAATAAAAGACAACCCAAACGTTATCCAGCCGAAGTTTTTCGGAAGCATTTCGTAAATTTCGTTAAGTACTACACGAGAGGCCTTCATCGTTTCGGATCAGCGATAATCCCATTACATTTCCAGTTTCGGCAATTTGAGTGCCCTGCTCTATGGCAATAAAAAGTTATTATTGAAACGCAGGTGAGTGCCGAGTTCCCCCGGGCCTTAACTTAGGTACCTTCAATCTTTATGGGCGACGAGGAATTTGTGTATCTGCATAATCTTAGCGTCCTACCGGGAGAACACGATGCGCAGCATTCAAGTTTTTTATGGCAGATCAAGGGTCTCTGCAACAGATGTTATATTTCAAGAAAACATATTTTTGCCCCGTCTTCATACCTTGAGTACATAATAGATACAGAATACACGCAATCATCGATTATTCAATAACTAAACTAAGGCATGTCCCTAATCTTGACAAATATCGTAATTCATCATTTATAGTCCGAGACAAGCACGGCTTTATTGCTCATAAAAGCCTTCTCTTGTCGCCGTATCACAGGATATCACGAGCATTAAATTATAGGTAAGTAAATATACCTACGGCTGTTTCTCGATTAAGGTTTAACTTGGAATACGTGACTTACATTTCATATATTATGTAGCGACCGCGGAACTTGAATAAATAATTTTAATAGCGAATATCTTAGCAGGTGTAATTTTTCATTCCAGTCTAATAGAAGGCATGTAGGCGCTGCAACCAATTTTATTTTCGATTCCCTTTGCTTGCACTGACAATAAACATCGATTTGAAATCAACAGTCAACAAGCGACATTCGGCCTGCTGTGAAGTTATAGCGATCTTGCTAGATAAATACTGTCCGTGTCCACCCACTGCTTGATTTATAGAATTTGTCCTGATATTAGCTTGCCAACAAAACAAGCAACTGAGAATATTCCCTAAGTATAATAAATTTTCCGATTTGAGAAGTAGTTCGAAGGAAGTTTTTGTTAAGATTGAGATCTAGCTTTACATCCTGCGTGCACCGGAACGCTACGTCGATGGTAAGTTGACTGTTTTGTTTCAGGAATTTCCTTCGTGAAGAGGGTATTTTTAGATGCTTAAGTTCATATTTTGAGGTTGAAATATATCAGTTTTAGATAAGTTTAGACTAATAACCCCAAGGATGATTATTTCTCAGATTGACGGAAATATTCCAATAATAATAATAAAATCTTACGCTGTGTTCCAAAAGTAATATAACAGGAAAATCACAAACAATTTGCTATAAATAAAGAGTAAATTTATTAATTATCTCGAGTAAAGTGAACCGACGCAATCTGAGCTAACTCACTCAATGTTTTTCATAAGGAAAATATTCACAGCGACGAAAAACTTTATCTGCAACTTTTTCTTTCTTCCCTTATTAGCTTCCGCTCTTAACTAAGACTACTCTTTTTCCATTTAATTTCGCTTTATAATTCGTTTTCGGTATGGTTCCGAGTTTCCCTGTTTAAATAACGAGTACTCAGCTTTTAAGTTCCAGGCCAAACTACTTTTCCGGCTGGGTTAGAGGGTGTACTACACTTGACGTATTACGTAATTACCCGTAATTATAGCGAGTTTTGTAAATTACAAGATGAAGAAAATTCTTAGTGGTTGAGCGCGGGGAGAATTACGAAATAATAAACATGGCGTGGTTTGAAGAGGGCCCACATCCGCGCGTGTCTGCGGCTGTAAACAAAGTTAATGGAAACTTGTATGTCACCAAATTCGACAAAGAGAAATTAAATGTGAATTGAAAACAAGTCACTTGTACCACCCTGCGACCTCAAGGGAGCAGAGTTTGATAACATTGTAAGCTGAGCTAGAAGAATACGGGACTGTAATCAACTCTTATTCTAAGTTTGTTGGTTCTTCCGGACTGCTTGTGAAAATTTGTAAGTAGGCTTAATTGTTTCCTTGCGTAATAACAATTTATTTTCAATATGATGATGAAAGTGGTTATTGTTTGACACACAATGTTAATTGAAAAGCTTACTAAGCTTAAGTGTATGTTATAATGTAATTGAACATAAAGAGGTTGACCTAATAAGAGAGTAACATTTTTCAAGCAAGAGACGCAGTGAAGATAACGAGGAGTCGGCATCGGCACGGTGCGCCATAATTTTTATTTTATAACTCTTGTTAGGACGGTTGTTCATTTCGTTAGCGAATAGTGCAATGAACAGGTTTTACGACTACATAGTTACTTTATTACTGGGTCCATCATAGAAAATAGATTTGATAACTTTTACATCTTCTTCGAATCTAGGAAGAGGCGAATGAATAAACTAAGAAGGCACTATTTTACCAAACAAATGTGCGGAGAAAATTTGCATTTTATGCTATGCTGCTATGCTAAAAATGTTTAACATCTAATAAATTGGCAAAGAAAGATGAAAATTAAACTTTGACCTATTTACATAGGCTGAGGAAATAAAATGTGATCGATGCGTCTGTACCGTCATGTCGTGAAAAACGAAATGGCGAGTCATGAATCGTTTGATCTCCCAAGTCTGCAATATCGGATTATGATTATTGAGTATCAATCAGAAAATTTAATTTTCTCTAGAGCCAACGATTTCAGCACCAACATGTTGGATTCTGCAGGGATTTGCGAAATGTGAACTTACCATAATGTGAGCTGTCTAGATTTTGTGTATCGATCATAGATAATAACTTTTATTTTCATAAACCTGAGTGTTGCCACTCTTACATACTAAGTATTCAGTCACACATCTTCCTTTTTCTTTTACAAAAAAATAGTTTTCACATCACTAGTTATAGGTTATTACTGACTACGGTTACATCTCTAGTTGACGTTACTTATGAGTGACACTGACACTGTGACACTGACACATAAATAAAACTAACCTCAAAAAGTAATAAACACGTAATAAACAAGTTGTTTTTAACTAATTAACAAATGCACGTAAAAATGGGGTATCAAACTGTTACGTATCAATTATAAGGACTGATCTACAAACAATTCCAGTTTGAGAGGAGTTAAGCGAGGTGTAAATGTATAACGGGCTAATCAACATTTGATAATTGTGTTTTTCTTTAAACAATAAAGATTTTTAAATGAAATAATTGTGTTACTTACTTCCTAACTAATTATAAATTGTCCTTGTTCACGTTTAGCTTACGAATATGAGCACAAATACAGTAGGTACACGACACTATCACTGTTTTTCTTTGATCTTAAATTAAGATGTTAAAATAATAAAGTTCACATTTAACAGTCTTTGCACAAACACTTTTTTAGGCTTCACATGCCGTCCAGATCTGGTAGTGATGGTTTCCTTTTCTGGTGAAGTGTCCAGGCTTGTGGATGATGATGATTCAGGGGTAATAAAAGGGGTTGATGGTGGTGATTCTTCATTAGTTTCAAGGCTGGACTCATGTGTGGGAGAGCTTAATGTGATTTCTTCTGTCGGTGTACTAGGTCTCATTTCAGGTGATGATAACATTGGATGTTGGTCTTCCGTTGGTGGAGAGTGGTTCACAGTCTCTGTTTGATCTGAGGTTGTCTTTGTCATTAATGGTTGACAGCATTCTTCTGGAATAATATATATGATGGGCTCTAGGCTTGGTGAAAATGACGGGTATGGTGAAGGTGGTGTGAGAGTGAGGGTAGAGGGGCTTTGTGAATTTGCATCAATAGCCTGATCGGGTAGCTCAATGATTGCTTTTCTATTCTTTCTCATTTCTCTTCCTTTTTCTGTCAAAATATTGTAGCTTCGAGGTTCTTCTCTTTTCCCAGTGACTGTGCCATATATTTGTTCATTTGGTAGAAATACTCTTTTTCCAGTTTCCAATTCAGGTAGTTCTTTGGCTCTGTGTCTCTTGTCATAGTTTTCTTTAGCTTTTTCTCTTCTTTTTACCAACTGTTCTCTCAAGTGTTCTATATTTTGTACTTTTGGCTTCAGTGCTGAAGATGTTATTGGTATATTTGTGTTCAGAAGTCTTGACATAGCAATTTGTGATGGAGAGAGTCCTAGTTTATTGGGTGTTGTTCTATAATGTAATAGTCCGAGTAGGGGATCTTCTGGATTTCTATCAAATATTGTCTTGATTATCTTTACACCTATCTCGGCAGCTCCATTGCTCTGGGGGAAATGGGGGCTTGAAATGATATGTGTAAATTCCCAGTCTGTTGCAAATTGTTTGAACTGTTTTGATGCAAATTGAGGGCCACCATCTGATCTTAAGATGTGGGGTATACCATGTCTGGCCATAATGCATTTTAGGTGTTTGATTATTGCCATAGAAGTGGTAGATGTCAGTGATACTACTTCAGGGTAGTTTGACAGTATATCCCTTACGACAAGATATTCTTTTCCTTTGTAAGTACATAGATCAGCAGCTATTACTTCAAATGGGTTTTGAGGTATTTCTCCAGATATGAGAGGTTCAGGCCTTTGTGTAGTCTGTTTAGCGCAGAATTCACATTTTTTTGACCATAGGGTGATGTCATGCTCCCATGCAGGCCACCATACTGCATGTTTGGCTCGCAGTTGGCTCTTGACAGTTGTAACATGTCCAGTGTGAAGCTTTTCAATTGTGGTTTGTCTCAGTTTTGTAGGTATATATACTTTCAATCCACATGTAATTAATTCATTAGTCAGGATAAGGTCTTCTTTGTGTTTCCAAAATGGTTTTATTTCTTCTTCAATGCTTTTATAGCTGGGCCATCCATTCATTATATAGGTGTATAGTTTCTTGCATATCTCATCTTCTTGTTGGGCCTCTTTTATTTTTCTGAGACGCTCATCAGAGAAAGGTATTTCTTTACGAATGCTGAGGAATGTTGATTCGTCAAGCTTATCACTTCTATCAAGAATATCTCTGTCTTCTTCTTCAGTTGGAAGTGGAGCTCTAGATAACATATCAGCTGTGTACATGTATTTTCCAGGGACATGCTCTATTTTATAGTTGAATGGGGTCATTCTCATCCTGAATCGTTGAAGTCTTGTAGGCAAATCTGCAATAGGTTTTGATCCTAATATAGCGAGTAATGGTTTGTGGTCTGATCGCAAGCTGAACATTGGTAAACCTTGGAGGTAGAGTTTAAAGCGTTCACATGCCATAGTTGCTGCGCATGCTTCCTTTTCTATCATTGCATACCTCTGTTGAGTGGGTGTGAATGCAGATGACCAGAAGTGAACTGGTTTCCAAATATCTCCATGTTTTTGTTCAATTACGGCGCCCATTCCATACTGTGATGCGTCTGCTGAGACTCTGGTTTGTAAGTTTGGGTCATAATGTGCTAGCTGAGGAGCTGAAGTTAATAACTTTTTGATTTCTTGAAATGCAGTAGTGTGTTCAGCATTCCATTCCCTTGAAGAATCTTTTTTTAGTAGATCACGGAGAGGTTTTGTCACATCTGCTATGTTTGGTAGGAATCTGAGATGTTGATTTACTGCTCCCATGAAGCTTCTTAGTCCGGTAAGATCCTTGGGTATTGGTAGGTTATTAATAGCCTTAATTTTATCATGAAGAGGTTGTACTCCATTGCTTGTTATTTTATAGCCTAGGAATATGCATTTGTTTGTTCTGAAGATACATTTCTTCTTATTTAGGGTTACTCCTCCTTTCTGTAAGGCTTTGAGTACTTGTCTGAGGTTCTCATCATGTTCTTGTATGGTTTTTCCATGAACTAACGTATCATCAACATGATTTATGCAACCTTTAATGCCTGCTAGTATTGTTGCCATTTTCCGTTGAAAAATCTCACTTGACGAGTTCATTCCCATCGGCATTCTATTAAATCTATATCTTCCAAAGGGGCTGATGAAAGTAGTTAAGTCTTTTGAATTCTCAGTAAGTTCGACTTGGAAATAGCTCTTTACAGCATCAATTTTTGAAAAATATCTGGATCCGGCAAGTTGTGCTAAGCATTCTTCTACTGTTGGCAATGGATGATATTCTCTCATGACGCTTTTGTTAAGTTCGGTGTAGTCGACTGTGACACGCACACTTGTAGTGTCATTTTTGTCTGGGACAGGTACCATCGGAGCGCACCATTCAGTTGGGTGTGTGACAGGTTCAATCACTTTCATGTCTTGAAGATTCTGCAGTGCTTTTTCTACTTTTGGTCTTATTGGTATAGAAATATGCCTTGGAGTAGTTACTGCATATGGTTTGGAATTCTCTTTCAATTTTATGTTGTATCTTCCTTCCATGACACCTAATCCTGTGAATAAGTCTGGGAATTCATCTTCAGGCAATATCTTGTTGGAGATTTGCATAATTTCAGTCTTTGCATGCCATTGTACAATACTGAAAGTGTCACACTCGGTTAATCCTAGTAAAGGTGTGTGTTGGTCTTGCAGCACATAGATGTCTGTGACCATGGTTTGGTTTTGCCATGTCAGATTAACATTGCGGCATATACCTCTTGAAGGCAATATCACTCCACAGGGCCCTAGTAGTTTCTCCTTAACTTCTGTTGGCTTAGGTAATTTTAGCTTGATTCTCAGTTCAGGGCTTATAACCGTTTCCGATGCACCAGTGTCAATTTTGAATTTGACTTTTTGGCCATTTACTAATATTGTAGCATATTTAGGTTTGGAGCGGACTAATTGAGGTGCTAAATTTACGGATTCAATGATTTTCTTAGAGTTTTCTATGCTTCCAAAGAAAAATTCCTCTTCTTCTTCTGTCACCTCATTAACAGTTTTGTGTTCCTTCTTGTTTTCTTTCTTTTTCTTACAGACAACTAGCCAGTGCCCTTTTAGTCCACACCCTTTACAAATTGAGTCAGTAGCTTCGCAATTTGCAAATTTGTGTTTTGGAGTACGCCCGCACTTTCTGCAGCAATCTGAAATTCCAACTTGTTTTATAGGTTTCTTTGCACTCATTCTTTTGTTTACATAATGTACTTCTGGGGCTTGTACTTGATTGGGATGGAGTGTGGCCATGTTAGCCTCCACGACTTCGGCGTGTCGAACTCTGTTGATGACCGTTTCAAGCTTGGGCTCTTCTTCCAGGTTTTGGAGTGCCTTCGAGAGTTCCGCGTCCCTCATGCCTGCGACGATTCTATCACGTATGAGTTCGTCCTCGAGAGTTCCGAACTCACATTTTTTTGCAAGGTTATGCAAGTCTGTAATGAAATCGTCTATGCACTCGTTTTCATTTTGTACGCGTTGATTGAATCTCGCTCTACTATACATTTTGGTTTTTCGTGCTGTGTAGTATGATTCGAATTTTCCTTTGACTATCTCGTATGATTTCATGTCGCTTTCGCTCAGTTTCATCGATGCGATGACGTTGTTGGCCTGGCCACCCATGATGTACAGCAACGAATTTACTTGTGTTTCGCTCGGTAGCATCTTCAAACGTGTGGTTTCTCGGTATTGTTCGAATCGAGTAATCCAGTTTTGCCAGTCGATCGCTTTGAAGCTGAATTGTTGAGGCGGCGGTGCGGTCATGCCGGGCAGGAAGGTCATAGCTTGAGCACCTAATGATGTCGTTGCGGCAGGTTGAGACGCAAGTTGTGTCTGCAGCTGCTGTATTAGCAACATTTGGGCATCTATTTGCTTCTTCAGCTCTTCCATGCTGGTTTTTTATAAGGATTTTTCACATTGAAAAAAATTCACCGTTGTCACCATGTGTATCGATCATAGATAATAACTTTTATTTTCATAAACCTGAGTGTTGCCACTCTTACATACTAAGTATTCAGTCACACAGATTTAAATGGGGCACTAATTCCCTTGAGCGACGATTCTCGTCGTTTTGATAATTCGATCTCGTTGGGCAGAGATTATTCGACAGACGGGGGTATTATGTAAAATGCCGCAGTAGTGAGTTGCATAAGCTGCAAACCTATGAACAGGCATGCATTCTTTCTTAATATTTAATTCAAGACACTGGTTTTTAAAAATACATGTATTTATTGGTTTGTAAAAACAGTAACAGTCTTCAAAAATTGTTAACGCAATTTAAGGTGCATGCACTTTCAGTCCTCCTTTAACCATAGGTGGACCTCTTAATTCAGTCCTCGCATGCGTGGCACGCGGGTGCGGGGGACCGCACGACGATAACGGGTAGCGGGCGACGCGCAGGAGGCGGAGCCCGAAGCCCGCACGCCGCCCGCGCCTCGTCATCGTCGTACCCTCGCACCCGCGCGCCGCGCAGGCGAGGATTGAGTTACGCGGTCTACCTATAGTTAAATGAGGCCCTCTTACATAGGTGAGCAAATGTCAGCAAACACATCTCAAACGCTAATTACTAAATGTGTTAAGAGCAGTGCACTAAAACTAAACTAATATAAATATCAGTAAAAATAGTAACAATCTTCAAAAGCCCTTACCAAAATATTAATGTAAGTTGCATGCACGTTGACGAATTTAAGAAGGCCCTCCAGCGCAGATGAGCAAACACGTCCCAAACGCTAATTAATGTGTTAAGAGGAGTGCACTCAAATGAGAATTTTGCAGAACGCTCTCCGTTATAGTCTACTTACTGCCTTGCGGTACGAGTTCAAATAAAACGGAATGAAATTGCATTCGCGTTGCCGCCCTCGCCGTAACTGCGTACTTCATGCAGTAGTATTGCCACAGTTACGGGCAATGAGGGCAATACTTGTCCGTGCTTGCAGTTTATTATAAATGAGATCACATACTAGAGGCCTATTTCACTAAATGTAACAAATTTGAATTGGTGTTGTATTTAACGTACGTGCTCGTTCAGAAACGTTAGACTTAGCTTGAGTTGAAGATTGCGCGCTACTATTGCAAAACTGATCTAATTGAGTAGGTTAAGTCGAACACACTCTAGAGGCGTGTTGGCAAAATTAGTTGCAAAAAGCCGTACGGTTGTCGCCAGCACTGTAGTTTCGTTTACTCTTTAGGCAATTCACTTAAAATCGCATTGAATACTGGAAGAATATTAGGTATTATATGAGGGATAACTATGAATTAAGTAATCTCGCGACCCAGGACACATGTGAAACTGTAAAAAAACCTCAGAGAGGTTTTTAAATAAGTTAATTATACAAGATAAATTACCGTTGAGTAAAAATAATGAGAAGAGATTTTTAATTTACGGGATGCACTGGATTTTTCAAAGGCCAGCTCAAACTAGTAAATGTGATAATGTAAGTATCTGATGGTGGACTTGGGCGGCGTGGTGACAAGGGACGAGTCGAAGTAATACACCAGTATAGGTTTAAGTAAAGACACTTTAATATGCTTTAATCAACCGTGTAGCCTATTTTATACATACAAGTTATCGCTGATACAAGCAATATGCGTTTATGTGGCAGTAAACTATTGTGTTACTGCTAAACACTAAATGTGGCCCCAATGGGCTTAATTTATTGTATTGTAATATAGCAATCTATATTACAATACAATAAATTTTGGGATACATGTAACTTGACTTTATTTTATATTTTGGTGTTACTGATGCTTCAAATCTCTTCTACCTATAGAAAAAAATACAAATCCTTTTGTACATTTTTACCTCAGTCACCTCAAACAATTCATAATCAATCTGTAAAAGATTACTTTACACGAGTCTAACGCGATATAATCAAGGCACTCCTTAAACTAGATACAAATTTGCGCTGCGACATACACAATTGAGACTATGTCGGTTCCTAATTATATCGTCTAACATAATAGTTTAATACAGAATAATTGTAACAGAAAGAATGAAAAAAAAAACATTTTTGTCCACAGTAGGTAATAATCTCACAATTTGTCTATCAAACCGTTTAAGATTGACAACAAAATGATTGAAATTTATTTGGTACATAATAGTGCTTTGTAGTAGGTGCTTAATCAAATCAGACTCAATTTTACTAACAACTCAACTTGACACAACCTTGTCAATGAATTTAATCCAGTAAGATCTGAGTTCGAGCACTCTGAATACTAAACTTCCAAGTTGGACGTTTAATGGTTAAGCTTTTGTATGTGTTTAGATTCGCAGATGGAGCAGTGGCAGAGACGTACGTTGGTAATTAGGCGCTCCTTTGTTCAATCGGACAGTTGAATAGTATTGGCCGGGAACTTCGTATGTATAAGTAGGACGTCTTTTTCAACTGGACAAGAATGGTTCGTTTATCCAATTAACCATATTGTATTCATGGTTTCATATTTGTATCGCGCACCCGATCTGCCGCATTAGCCTGGCCGCCTGTGGTACAGTCAGCATCAAAAGTAGCTACGCAAACGAAGACGTCAATAGTTTTTATTAAAAGGGAATAAGAACTTTTGATGTCTTCGATTGCGCTTTTACTTTTGATACTGACCTGCAGGTACATACCTACAAATGTAAATTTGATTTCTAATTTTATAATGCCCCTGTGCAGTCGCGGGAATCGAATGGACTCCATGGAATAGAATGAAAAAATAGTAGTGCTACATATTAGTAATCTAGTAGGTACTTTCGGTACTACACCGACGCTACGTGGCGCTGCCGACGTCGCTGCACTTTGGAGGCAGATCCTCTTTCCCGGGTTCTTGGCCCCGAGTGACACTAACACTTATTATAAATTTACGAGGCTTATCGGTAAAGTTTTTTTTGACATTGATAATCGCTCGCATTGCCTATTTTGCCAAAGGTCTCCTACTCTCCTTTACCTTAATCTACATAAACAATATATGTATAAAAGAAGACTTCCTGACTGATGATCAACGCACAGCCGAAACTACTGGTACTAGAAACTTGAAATTTACACCAGAAGTTCCTTTTATAATGTAGGCAAGGGATAAGTCGGGATTTTTGGAAACTCTATCCCGGTTAAATAGGGGTGCAAAGTTGGTATGGGGGAAACTTTTTTGAGCTAGAGTCTTAAAACTCTGTAGAAAGATTACTCATTAGAGTATGAATAAAGAAATTTCAGCGTTTTTGAAAATGCCACTTAAAAGGGGGTTAAAAGGGGGTGCAAAGTTTGTATGGGTTTCTTTTTAATTTTAACTAGAGATAACTTTGTAGAAAGGTTACTTATTAGAATATAAATAAAGTACTTTTTGGAATATTCCGCTCCTAAGGGGGTGAATAATATGTGCTATTCCAGCCCTATGCCAGGTTTGTATGGGGGAAACTTTTTTTGAGCTAGACTTAAAAGTTTGTAGAAAGATTACTTATTAGAGTGCAAATAAAGTAAATCCGCGTTTTTTAAAAAAAAAACATTCCCTAAAGGGTTTAAAATGGGGTTAAAATTGTGTATAGAAACTTGGAGAGCAAACAAAATTAAAGTAAGAGATTTGTAACTTGGGTTTTAGCCTGTTTGTTAAAAGACTACAAAACTTATTTCAAAGTTTTAATTATGATTAAAAGGAGGTTCAAAGTTTATATCGAGAGCAAAATTTTTAAAGTGAGAGATATGTAAGATGGTTTGTTAAAAAACAACAAAACTGATTTCAGCGTCTTTTTATTCATTTCCTAACGTTCAAAGGGGGCTCGAAGTTGTCAGCGTCAGCGTTTTTTTGAAATTCATCGCCTAAGGGGGTTAAAAGGGAGCTGAAAGTTTATATTGAGAGCCAGATATATTTTAAAGTGAGACAAAAAATTACAACGTTTTCTTTAATTCATCCTCTAAGGAAAAGGGGTTGGAAGTATGTATGGGGAGCAAGTAATTTTTGAAGTATCTAAGGGATTCTTCGGTCCTATTTCGTAAGCCATTATTTAGTCAAAAATATATAATCCAACTGCTACCAGAAAAGTAGGTTAGGTTAATTTAGAACTGCGACCTTTGCAAATTCTAATTCTAATTATTCATTGCCAAAAAGAACATATAATATAACGTTTAACATAAGTACAAAGAAATAACTTAAACAATGCCTTTAGAATTAAAACTTAAAATACTAAATTGCGTTATGTTGGGCAATGGGTGCTCGTCTTAGCATTTGCAAGGCTTGAAGGCGTTTTCAGACGAGTCCCTTCGATAGGGTTGGTCGTAACACTACGTCTGTCTATGCAACGAATCCTAATACTTAATATAAAATTGGTACCTAACTATTGCCCTACAATCATATTATAATGTCCCCCGGCGAAGTTTTCCTTTCTAAGAAGTTTATTTTGGCTAATTCATATAATTTATTCTCTAACACCGTTCAATGGGCACTGGGGTTGGAGATGGAACATTCTACGTCTCTTGGTATGAAATAATTTTGCTTTCAATGACCGTGAGTAAGACTACTGAACGGATTTAGGCAAACATTTCCAATAATGTAGCTTAGTAGACATCAAAAAAATTATTTTCCTTAAATACCTACATGAAAAAAATAACAATTTAAGCATGAACGTCAGTTGATGATACTTTAATTAATGCTAATAATTACACGGTTCAACTCACGTATTAAATGACACTACGGGCGACATGATTCCAACTCTTCGGTCATAGTAGAAAGTGGAAAGTACGTTATCTTCATACAAACGCACCGCGCGCGGCTTGTATGTGTGCGCCATAATATCTATGCGTCGCCGCACGCACACTCAAACAAAATCTCGACCCGTTTCTCAGTGCGCCAGTCGGGGCTAACACCGCACAAAGTTCGCGCGTCACCGCTAAATTGATGAAAAATGAGTGATTATCACAGGAGAACATGCTGTGTGTTTCAGTGTCTGAATAATTCATCAATTCCAGAGTTGTCTCTGTTCAGATTACCTACTGAACAGGAAAGTTAAGCAGGTCACTTATTCTAGCTTAAGTATAAGGGCTCGTCCAGTAATCATATGATCATAAATTTGTCCTAATTTTGACCACCCCCCCTCCCCCTTTGGTGATATTTGTTGTTGAGGTAGTTTCTTCTGTGGCTGGGAGTTGTTATTCAAACAAGATTTGAAGTTGTAATTAACATTTATTTCCAATTTCGAGCTTCTTATATACAAATACGAGATGCATAAAAACATAACACAGGGTAGTTTGGAATGAGGTGATTTAGGTTTACCCTACACAAAAATATCACTCGCGTATGTATATGTATAGGTATGCTGCCACAGTGCTCCTCCTAAAGCGAAGCGTACTACTGGCTTTATTATTCTCCCTGAGCGAGTGATCTTCACTGAGTTTGCGCCGGTGCTTGTTGATGTTGATAACTCGTCATTGATGACGTAAGCGGGCTTAAGGCGGTCGATCGACACATTTACTTGTCGGCCGGGCAGTTGTAACTTGAATACTTTACCGTCTCGGCTTAAAACTGGATACGGACCTTCATATGGTGGTTTCAGTGATTTATGTCCCATGTCGATTCGTAGGAAAACATTCTGGCATGTTTGTAAGTTCTTGTGCACGAAAACATTTCTATTTCCGCGTGGATATTCCGCTGCTTAGTACTCGCTTATCGTGCGGCGTAGCTTATCAACATAGCTATGGTCCATTGAATGATCGCAGCCTTGGTTAGTCGCGTCGAAGAAGTCTCCAGGTAGCCTGATGCTATAGCAGTATGTTAGTTGCGCTGCGTTGACTCCTGTATCGCTTCTCGTGGCCGCTCGAAGTCCCAGTAGTACAGTAGGTAAAATGTCGAGCCATTTGTTGTTTTGTTTAGCGAGGCTTGCCGTGATAGCTGTTTTCATTGTTCGATGCCATCTTTCCAGAAGACCGTTACACTGAGGATGGTACGGTGTAGTTCTGTTTTTTTCAACGCCCAAAAGTTTCATAAGCGACGAAAACAGCTGACTCTCGATCTGTCGCCCTTGGTCGGTTGTAATGGTGGACGGACAGCCGAATCTCGTAATCCAACATTCGTAGATTTTCTTTGCCACGACTTCCGCTGTTATGTTATGCAGTGGTATAGCTTCTGGCCATCGAGTCTTCCTGTCGATGATAGTGAGTAGGTATTGATGACCTTGATGCGATGGCGGCAGGGGCCCCACGATATCTACGTGGACATTTTTCATACGCTCAGCAGGTTGAAATGCTCCACACTCGCTGCTTGTGTGGCGATGTATTTTTGACTGCTGGCATGGTACACAGGCTTTTGCCCACGCCCGGATGGCTGAGATTATGCACGCCGTTGAAAGCTATGCGTCGAAAGTTAGCTGGAAGATACGGCCTTACGCTCGGAGTTGAGGTCTCGCAGTATATTTGGCGGTCAGTGCTTGGCAGTGCGATCTTCTTAAATTGCAAATTATTTTGCCTAATGAGTTGCGATATGTCGCTGTCCTTTTCTTGTGCCGCTGATAACTGCTCGTAGTCGATAGTTGAAGGGCAGGTTATTGCTTCAATCCGTGACAGGGAGTCCGCGACCAAATTGTCCTTGCCGCTTATGTGACGTATGTCATCGGTAAACTCACTGATAAATAGAAGCTGACGAGTTCGTCGTGGCGTTTCGTTATTCGATTTAGTCTTCTTTAGTGCGAATGTGAGAGGCTTGTGGTCAGTGAAAATAATCAATGGGCGGCCTTCAAACATTCTTCTGAAGTATTTTACTGCCATGTAAATTGATAGAAGCTCCCGGTCATATGTGGAGTACTTCTGCTGGGCGCTGGAGAACTTCTTTGAAAAATAGCCCAGCGGCTGCCATTTGTTATCGACGTATTGTTGTAGTACGGCGCCAGTACAGGAGTCCGAGGCGTCGCACATACACGCCAGCGGCGCGTCGTGTGTTGGATGTGCTGACATAACTGCGTCACGCAAACTGATTATACATCTCTCGAATGCGTTATTAGCTTCTTCGGTCCATATTACTCGGGTTTTGTCTTTTTTCTTGCTATTGTGAAGATAGGCGTTCAATGGCATCTGAATGGCTGCAGCGTTTGGAATGGGGTCTCTGTAGAAATTCACGATTCCGAGAAATGTACGTAGCTCTTCAATGGTAGCTGGCTTAGGAAAATTTGCGATAGCTGTGACCTTGTCTTCGGGCGGCTTGATGCCTTGTTGTGACACCGTATATCCCAAAAACTTGACTTCTGCCAAACCGAATACGCATTTTGAGGGGTTAATTGTTATCCCATAGTCGTTCAATCTGCCCAGGACTGTGCGTAGATGTTCAGTATGTTCAGCTTCATCTCGGGAACTAACAATGACGTCATCGATGAATGGGTAACAAAAATCGAGCCCTTGGAGTACTTGATGAATGAAGCGTTGGAATGTCTGGCCCGCATTCCGTAAGCCTGGGCACATGCGTGGAAATTCGAACAAGCCGAAGGGAGTCACGATCGCCGTCTTTTCGATATGTTCCCCGAGTACAGGTAGCTGCTGATACGCTCTATTGAGGTCAAGCGTGGAGAAAATCTTCTTTTCCTTCAACTGATAAGTGAAGTCTTTGAGTCGAGGTACGGGGTAGCGATCTGGTATCGTAACCGCATTTAATCTACGGTAGTCTCCGCAAACTCTTAAATCGCCGTTCTTCTTGGGTACGACGTGCAGTGGACTGGCCCAAGGGCTTTTGCTTGGCCGGCATAAGCCTTGCTCCATCATAACTTCGAATTCTTTCTTCACAGCTGCGTAGCGGTGCGGTGGATATGGCCGCGCCTTACAATGTAACGGCGGGCCAGTCGTCTCAATGTGATGTTCCACGGAATGCTTCAGTGTCTCTTTTATTGATCATCAATAGTTCGTATGGTGGCCTCCTGGTACTTGCAAACCGGAGTTCGGACAGATAAGCTCGTTTGTTTGTTGATCAGGGTTCGTCCGGCGACATCCACAAATATTTTATGATGATTCAAAAAATCTGCGCCGATGATGGGTTTTGATACTGCGGCGATTATAAACTTCCAGCGAAACGGTCGTCGTAGATTTAAATCCAGCTCCATTGTTTTCTCTCCGTATGTTGGTATGGCTGTATTGTTCGCTGCGTACAATTTGAACGTTGTCGGTTGCATTTGTACGCCTCTTCTTTTAGGTATAACGGAAATATTCGCTCCCGTGTCAATAAGGAACGAAAGCTTGGATTTCTTGTCGGTGATAAATAGACGGTGTGACTTCTCGAGTGCGCTGGATCCCGTCTCGTCCAACGCTGGCTTTAGTTTCTCGAAGAAGAAGTAGAGGGCTGCTGCATAAATGTACATGGTTGACTACATTTGTATGCATCTTGACCGAATTTCTGGTGGAAATAGCAGAGTGACGAATTGGTCGGGGTTACGCTTCGGTGTGAGCGAAAGCCGCGCCTTTGCGACTGGGAACGGGTTCTAAATCTCTGCCCGCTGCTAGGATCGCGGCGCCCGCGCCAGTTGCGCTGCGGCGAGCGACCGCGCTGGTTGTGTGCCTGCGCTGCGACCAGTTGCGTTATCGCTTCCGTTAATTTGTCTATTTTGTCTTCCAATATGCGATGCTTTGAAGCTGACGACGATGTAGGTGGCGACGAATACGGCTGACCGATGGAAAAACTTCTTGCTGTGGTACAGGTACTTTTGGTGTATGTGTATTCTGCTTCGTACCGCGTTTGTTGTTCCATCATTTTATCCGCCATTAATGCTATTTCTTGTAAGCTCGCCTTCTCGCTGAGTGCTAATACAGAACTGACGTTGTTAGGGAGCTGCATTAACCACTTGCTGCGGAATGTTTCTTCGGACAGATGCTCGCCGCATAACATTTTCATTCTTCTTAATAACTGTGACGTTTTTAAATCGCCTAGTTCTATTCCGGCTAAAACGCGCTGCACGTTCCGCTGCTCCGATTCTTCATAAACGTCTAATAATCGCTGCTTAATAACTTGATATTTATTGCTTGTTGGCGGCCGAATTAAAACATCGTAGATCTCGTCGATGTCTTGACGTTCCAGCTGTCCCAGAACTAGCTCGTACATGGCTTGATCTCCTTTCTTCTGAGACATCATTATGGCTTCAAAGTGTGTAAACCATGCTCGTAGTTTGTCGCGCCAGATAAGGAATGCGAGGAATGCGCAGACCGACTGATACGCCAGATACTTCTTGCTGTTCATGCTGCCCCACTGGAATAACCGTAGGTGCAACATTGTGGCTGGATTCTGAAGTTGTCTCTGTAGGCTGCTGTTTTCCGTCTACCATGTTGATACTTGTCGATAAATTTCGCCAGGCGTCCGTCGCCGGGGTCACCACTGTTAAGGTAGTTTCTTCTGTGGCTGGGAGTTGTTATTCAAACAAGATTTGAAGTTGTAATTAACATTTATTTCCAATTTCGAGCTTCTTATATACAAATACGAGATGCATAAAAAACATAACACAGGGTAGTTTGAAATGAGGTGATTTAGGTTTACCCTACACAAAAATATCACTCGCGTATGTATATGTATAGGTATGCTGCCACATTTGTTATTATAACGCTACCCCCTCCCCCCATTCAAGATCACGTGTATTTTGGGACTAAGTATGTATTAAGTTAGTTAATTAAAAAAACGCACAGTGAGCCACGATGTGGGGTCAACGCAGGTCAAGGCCATGCGCGCCGATGCAAGGTTTTATTATTTTGTTGTTGTTGTTGTACATGTTTTAAAGTTGGTACAATGAATAAATGTTATTTGGATAAACACGTTCAGAGCGGATTATTTTGATATGAGAAAATTATTGATTACTTTCGTTATTTTTTGACAGACAGACGAAGTAGGCAGGCCTACTTTCCCACTATAATGTATTAGGTACTTTTGATCTGTCAATTGATATGCCGCTATTGCTTTGTTTACGTTTAGTCATGCCGATTTCTCAATATTGTAGGTAGGTATAGTAACTAAGTACTTACAGTTATAAAATTGTAATTTAAAATAATTGACGAAATTGACCTCACAAACCCTGAACCCAGACAACACAAGTAAAAAATAAACTTCCCGGCCCTTGCCAGTTTCTAGGCACTCAATTAAAATTTAGCTAAAAGTGACAACCCTGAGACAGGTAAGTACGGTAAGTAATTATATCGCGGATTGGGCCGGAGATAGCCTACTTGTCCACTCTTTCTACTATGCTTCGGTAGTTGTTCGTCAGGATGAGTGTTTAGTGTGTGTGAGTTGAACCGTGTTATTATTAGCATTATTTCAACATGTCTCACGAAAACTTACATTATTTTTATTTGTAAAAACGGATCTTTGAATTTAGATTAGGCAATTTAAACTTTCATCGCACTGATATTGTATGCCCCTTAACGGATTTAGATGAAATTTGGCGTAAAGATATAGGATAGATTTTGCCTCGGAAATCACCCATTAAGATATTAGAAATTTGTTTGGGACAGCGATAATTAAGCTTGCGACTAAAATAATTTAATAGCAATCATTTCAAGTCCCGGGCAACAGCTAGTATATATATATATATAAACTTAAAAATGGGTCTATATCGGATGGCATAATTTTTCATTGTTCGAGTTTCGTGTCGCATCGCATAACAATTTTTCGTCTACAGACGTTTGTCCTAATAATTGTCGTATATAATATTGTTTCCCCGAAATCGTTACGCATAATATCTATTGTCCTAATTATAGATGTCCAAATTATTTATTGTGTAGTTCTTTTGCGGTGCATTCATTTTTGACACCGTACCTCTACCTATTTTAGTACTTAAATATTTTAGGCAGGCGGACATGTTTTATGCCATATAATAATAGGCGTAATAAGTTTTAGCCAATTAGAATTTCGAGTATTTAGTATTAGGAGCAGAAATAATTACAACAATCAACAATTTATGCGAAAAAAAGATTATGCTAAATGTAAAGTATGCTATTCAAAGTTGTGCCAAAAGTCTTCGGCCAAACACATACACATACACACACACGTTGTAAAGCACACCGTCCGAAGATGCGGCGCAGTGTGACATCCACCTAACACATCTTTGACGGTGGGACGCAGAACAGCGGCGGAATACCCTTCGGTTTCCTATACCTACCCTCCGGTTTTCGTTTTTCATTTTTCAAGGATTGTTTGAGGATGGAGGAGTTTGTGACGTCACCTGCATAATATATTTCCCTACAAATTCCATACTAAAATAGTTTTAACTGATTGATACGTTTCATAAAGAATAGGTACAACACACATACATATGTGTGTTGTACTCCCGTGATTGTATGTGCGACTGATTGGATTATCAGCCAAACAACAACAGTTCAGTTCTTTTTAGTTACTAACAGTTATTATTGTAAAGTAAATAGTCCCATAAAAAATATTCTATGTAAAAACAAGAGGCCAAGTATCGAAACTGTTCCATAGATAGGGTTCTTCCTTCCGATAGATAGGATTTCGTAGGTTGCTGTTATCTCAGGCATTGTTATTAATCTTTATTTGCTAGCTAAATAGAATTCTATCTACATAGAAAACTGGAAATTAAAACTTCGAAATTGCAAAATATTTTAGGTTTCCCTTGATTTACTTTTACACTAAACACTAATAGTATGCTTAATTTGAAGCTTCTATGTCTGCTAGAAGTGCCTTAGAGTTTTGATGATCGGTCAGTGAGTGAGTGATAAAATTAAGAAACTTTGACTAGTTATAATTCTTAAACTACTGATTCAAATTGAATGAAATTTGAAATATACCGTGTTTATACAATGCCTGATTGTTAACTGAAAATGCAGGCTTCTAGTTTTATCCACAATGAATAGGGGAGTCGAAAATGGCCTGAACTGCTTCGAGAAAAGGATGGTACGGCCGTGCCGCTGTTTTGCTCGACATGGTGGAGGCATTGCCGTACCCCCAGATAGAACCAACCGACCAATTTTCAATTTACAAGATAGTGGCTGGTTAAAAATACATTTAAACCGAGAAGGATTTCCAAAAATTACATAGCAATTATAATAATCTAAAAATACCATTCCATGTGCAATTGAGTGCGCACTAAAAAAAAAACATTAGTCACACATAGCATTAGAACACAAACCTTGCTGCTTCGTAGAAGCACAGTCCAATAACGTGAATTTATCTGAGACAGGAACTATAAAGCTTTTTGCGGCCTAGTTTCGGTGCTATTTAGGTGGTTGGTGCCGCTCTTCCGGAATGAGAAATAATGCAAAATTGCTGCCGTAAGTTGACCCAGTACCCATATATACGAATTGTGTTAGGCATTACACATTCCAATTAGCAATATTTCACAAACAAAATTGTTTACTACATGGTTGCTAATGACCTGAAAATTATGGATAGTCTCCATGTGAAGAAACGCTTTTGTGTAAAAATGAGGACTGTAAAAAACGAATGTGGTGAATTTCTGTTGTAAATACTTGCGAATGTTCAGAAAGTTTTTGTAAGTATACGCCTAGAGTAATACTCGTACCCATACAATTTAGATATGCATCAGTAGTAGCAGTATACATAGGTACACTGTTTGCTGCTAACTAATGCTTGAGTTCGAAGCTAGGATGAGGATAAATACAGGCAATAGGCTTGCGGTACCGTAACACAATACGCAGTTGTTTGCATATGACAGTGTTTATTATCTTGCGGCAAGAGGTGGCGTACTATAATATAATAATGCTACCGATCCTAGCAACTAGAATATGTGTTTGCTGTAGATATGTATATGTGCATATTGATGTAAAGAAAAACGTTATTTCACTTATTTCACCATGATTATTTTACAACACTAAAGACACGTACAGTCTTCAATTATAATTATTACTAATAAGTTTAAAATTACTTTTAAGTCTAAAATAAAGTCATTGGATATCATCATTGAAAAGGTAACACGTTTTATAGATCTAAATGTAAAATTGTATATGGATAAATGACAGTTGAATCGACCTAACGCGCGTTCAAAACATTACGTGATTACCAGTGACCGTAACTTTTGTAGCATTTTTGGCGCAGCGTAGTGTTGTTAACAGAATTGGTATAAATAATTTAAATCCTAATGGTTAATTAGCTTTAATGACGTTAATTAACAATTTCGATTGATATTGTCTATACCAATTCCGTTAACAACACTACGCTGCACCAAAAATGCTACAAAAGCTACGATCACTGGTGATTACCCCTCAGGAATATGTGTCATCATCATTAAAGTTCGGCAGTTTAAAAGCCGGCACAAAATAGTGTATACTTACTAATATTATAAAGAAGAAAAGTCTGTGAGATTGCATTGCCTAGTTATATTAAATTAGCGACGTAGCTCGCCTCGTAAATTCAAGCACATAGAGCTAACGAGGCATGTAAAACTGTTACGAGTAGATACCTTAATAACGTTTTGTAATAAAGGGAGACTCTTTTACATCCCTTGTGGCCTTGAGCTAACAGTGCGATATGAGAAAGGGGGCTTTATTTTAACATGTATCTCAGTCCGATTCCCCTTAAGCCAAACAATATCTGCGCGCGGTGCAAGTGCCCAACAATGCAACGGCCAACCACAAAGCCCGCCAAGATAATGGATATTGCTTTTCTTGCGAGTTTCAAAGCAGCCTACTTCGAACCTCTTATAATCCGCTTACAGCTTCTCGCAAGTACGTTATTGTGCTTTAGTGGAAACATTTCCCCGGGACTGAAAATTTGTGCCTCCAGTTACTTACGACTTTGTGATCCGGCTTTGTAGCAAATAGCCCCAATATCCTAATGTACGCTGCACACTGGACCAGGTTCTCGGGAATTATCCATTAAAAAAAGCTGCTCTTACTATATTTTGTTCAACCTTTGTAGCTAAATATAAACATATCCATTTTGATTCATTAATATTTATATGTGTGTGTTTCCCTATATGAATTGGCGTTATTTGTAGGTGGTACTTATACATCTATATAATATACACATATATTGTGCATATATTTATGAAGCCACTATAGTAGCAACTACTTTATAAGCAACGTTCGCTGCATGTATGTTTGCAATAAACTCAAGAACTACTGGACCGACTTTAAGTTTCCGTTTCCGACTTGACTAAAATGTATTTAAGGCAAGCCTATAGCTGTAGTTATATACTTTACTCTTTCATAACTTTTTGTTCCGGGTTGCCCATGACATTTACATTATGATATTCGAGGGTGGTCACTAGTTTCCTAAATAAAATAGATTTAATGAAATTGGCTCTCAGATACCCGCACGCCTTAAAGCAGCAGGGTTACCTACGTTCTGTTATGTTACGTTTAAATAATGTGCATGAGTGTTCACCAACTTAAGCAGGTTTGCTTGTAAATGCATGGCATGTGTGTGCTTAAGGTGCGGTGTTTAGAACTCATGTCTTAGTGACGCTAGGAGCAAACCAGTTCTAACATAGAATAAGTATATGTAGGATAACTTTCAGTGTATACATACCACTAGATGGTAAAAGTTAGTAGGACCTAGGTACCTACGTTTGGCTGGTCGCAACATTTAAAGGAACCTTTTATGAGCACTTGCACAATTTCGGTACACGGTTACCTTAGATCTCAAAATTTGGAAATTAATGTGATTCTGTTTAAATAAAGGTTACTAAAACGTGAGTAAACGTGGGACTGGTTTTATTAAAGAAACTGTTACAAAGAGAAATTTAAGTGAATGTTTTACCTAGCCACTGATTACATGATTACGTATACCTATTACGACATTGGGCACCTCCATGTATTTAATCAATATTTTTATTTTGTTCCAAATATGAATAAAACTGCCACAGGTACGGATTTTAAATACTTTACTAAAGTAACATTATAGTTTTATGCATAGGAAATGAGTTCGACTTTAGGTCACTTCCGCATTAGACGGCGTGGAGTCGGTGTAGAAGCAGTAAGCTGTCAGTGTCAAGTCAACACGTACAGATTCTCTACTGCGCGCCTACATTTCAATAAATTCCTGATGGGCTCGGGGTGCGCAGAAACGTGCCGCCCCATTTCTGCACAATGTAATACTTGTGCTCAAATAAATATAATACTGACAGTATAATTACCAACAAGAAAGGGTCCGCCCTATAAGTAAGTTCTTGGTAAAGTGCAAAATAAAGCGTACAGATTCCGCCCCGCATAATGCGGATGCGGCTTTAGGGAAACTTATTTAAAACGTGAGAGTTTTAACATTCAAGTTGCCTATATCTCATGTAATTTGCACCCTAGAGTCGAACAATACGAGGTAATGTAACATCAACAGCGGCATCGTCCTGACCTTGCTTTAAAATTAGTTATTATTATTAAATATCAAAAACATTTTTCTTTAACGGATTTTTTTATATAGGTACCTACTCACGGACTGGAAACTCTTAAGAATTATGAAATGTAGATAAAGGCATTTTCCAAAGCAATAAAAATACTTACAGATCATTATATAACTCATGTACAAAATTTTCCCATTTCCACTGTTCATGGGGTATCTTATCTTATCTTATCTTATCCAGATGAGGGCGCTTTCGGATACACTTCGACCAAGTGGGATCTTTTGTGCATTTGCCCTCTCCTTTATGCCTACTCCCAAACTCGCTCCATCATTTCCACAAAACGGATGATGCAGCTCAGCGGAAGCACCATGAATACCTTTGATTGCGGATAGCCGTTACCAAAAGTAATTCATTATTTGTCTGGCAAGGGCATGACATTCACACAATAAAGTGTTCCATAGTCTCATCCTCCTCACCACACATTCTACAGTCTAAATTATCCGATAGTCCCATCTTGGCCAAGAGATCCTTGACCCCGAAGTGACCTGTGAACACCCCAGATATGATTCTGAGTTGCTTCCTACTGGATTTCCTTAAGCCCGCTTCGTTCCTCCACTCGTGTCGTGTTGATGTTTGGTTTTGGCGTAGGCAATTATGGTTCCCTGCGAGTCCCACAAATGGTTCTGGACCTACAAAGTGATTTGTAGACCCCCTTCTTGCAAGCTCATCCTCTTTCGTTGCCGATGTAGCCCTCGTGCCCTGGTATCCAAACTAGTTGCACCTTATTCCCATTTCTCCCATTTCTGATCCGTCCGTATACCTATACTGTCTTCGATACCCACCTTGGCGCCTTGTCACCTTGGTGGTTCTAGACCTTCGGCCCATTCAGCCCTTGATGAAACTTTTGTTTTGTAGTTCCTATGGAATACATACTTGGGTAGCATTTTGTCGCATCCCATGTTTTGTTATTCTGTCTAAGAAACCGTCAGTCTCCATGTTTGTGTGCTTAGTCTTTGGCGTGCTGTCGCTCTACAGTACACCAGTTCTTAATGGGGTACCTACCTACTAATAACAATCTGAATCTCAGTAATACAACATACCTATATAACAACAACATACCTATGCTACAACTACTAGTAACTACATATTTGGGATTAATATGCTTTCTAAAAAAAAATAGGGTAAAAGAGAAAAGATCGATCTTGAACACCATCAGCACTAGAAGGGGGAAAATGATTGGTCATTTGATACGGCACGACAACTTCTTTAAAACCATAATGGAAGGAAAGATAGAAGGAAGGAGAGGAATACGAAAATTAGTGTTAACTTTAAGCCTCCAGCCGAGCCAAGAATATATGACGTGACGTGAAAGCCTTGAATAACTCCAACAACCGCCTCATGTTTATTGCGAAAAGGATTAAAAGGATATTCTGTTCTCTTACTACATTAACTGCGCCCGCGGATAAACAACACCTCACTCTCTTAATGCGCCATTCCGGGCGCCCAAGACATTGTAAGTATCAGGAAAAGCACTTTTAACACAATTTAAATAGACACTGCCGCTTTGTTGACTTATATTTAACGTGGTTTTAATTAAACGCAATGTCTGTTCATTTAAGATTGAAGTAATTGCAAGTCGCTGGGTAGAAATATTATAAATATTATACTTTACAATGCTCGTAAGCGTTACCGACTCTGGAGTTTTATTAAAATCATAAATCCCGTGTCAAATGCACCCGCTGTGTGCCTGCCAGGACTGAATAAAAGCTGTATAATTTTGTATTTCATGTAAATCACTTTCTTACAGATAGAGCGAACGAAGCCGAAATAGACCTATGCATCTGTTACCAAAGCTCCATGAGTTTAGTTATTGGAAATATAAAAAAGTCTCTCTTAGTTCGACTTCACATAAAACTCAATGGGGCAGTCAAATAAGTATATATGTACTCCCTTGCAGTTACTTTAATAAACATTTGTAAAGCCCGACAAGCCGCTATTTGGCCCTGAGATAGTGTCGCTGTCTCGTGTACGTGGCTAGGGTCAAATAGAAGCTTGTCGGGCTATAAGTAAATATTTGAAAGAACATGGCATTCGGTCTATTAAAGCGATTTACAATGATAACAATTACAGCAATATAGTATATTAGAATTAATTACGAGCTACAATTAGATTCTTAATAATAAACTGCAAAAGTAGTTTTATAGGTAGGTAGATATTTTATTATATGTAAAATATGTACCCGTAGTAAAATTACTAAGATATGAATAAGTTGGACTATCTATAATATTATTATGTTTAAAAATGTATAGGTACCTACCTTCTTACTTTTAGGCTTTTAAGCACCTCCAATTAATTATTTTTGTACATACTCGTAGAACAATATAACACCAACAGAGATAGTAGTAGTTGGCAATCTAGTCCAAATTTGGTCCCAAGCGACATCAAGACAGATTATAGTCCCGCCCAAAGCCCGTGGCAGTTCGATGAAAGTGCCGCCTGCATTCTACCATGAGACTAATAAATTAAACCGACCAATAGCCTAGTTTATTGATGCAGGGTAAACAACTGATTTTAGGCCACTATTTTTAGGAGGCTCGAGTCAAATTAATCGACAAATAAAAATATTTGATGATGGTGGTTCTGTGGGGAACGAAAATTCTAACTCGTATAAATAAACGTACGAAGACTTTCCGAATTAATAAATATTGAGGGAAAATCTTACACAAATCCCAAACTAAGCAATGCTTGTACAATGCATATTAGACGAAGATATACGATCATACTTACATGGATAAATAAATAGTTAAATACATCGAAGACTCAGGAATTCTTGCTCGTCACACAAATAAATGCCCTTACCGGGATTCGAACCTGGGACCTCCAGCTTTGTGGGCAGGGTCACTACCAACTAGGCCAAAGTGGTCGTCAAATTACGAATAGTATACTTTTCATAATCTTATCGGATTCGGATAAAATTAATAGTGTAACGCTCCAAAATTAATAGTGTAACGACCCAAAATTGCGAGTGTGACAGATCTTATATAGGTCGGCATTTTATTTATACCTAATCTGGGGGCACGGCAGTGCCCCCGCCAAGTCGAGCGCGAAGCAAACACTGCCGTACCATCCTTTACTGGAACCATTTCTCCGCATTTTCAGGCCCCTGTTTGAGAACCTCTGGATAAGACCAGAACGCAGAAATTTTCGTCATCCAGAAAGCTATAATCACATACTTAAAATCCAAAATTTCAAGTCTGTAGGTCATTTATTTCCGAAGTTAAGCGAAAGCAAAGTTTCGCATTTATGACACTCACTCACTCACTCACTCATAATCATCAAAATACAACTAGTACTTCCCATAAACTCAGAGAGCTGAAATTTGGTACAGAGTTAGGGTTTAATGGCCACATAAAGGGAAAACTATAAAAACTAGGATAATCGAAGATTGGGGTACCTGGTGACCCTGATTAGAAAACATAAGAGCCCAACCAAACTATTACAGATATACTCGTATCTATACCGCCTTTACAAAAAATATTCAACTTGGTGCGCCGCTTCATTTGATGTCAAAAATCGAAGGTCTGAAGTATCTGATGTGATGAAGAACCCTCAGCTGGTCTCAGCTGTATTAGAGATATGGTAATGCCCCCTTCTACTATTGGTACATAAAAAAATCGATTGTCATTGCAAAAATCCAGCGTAGTTTGACACATCTTCTAATTTAAATTTAATCTGGGGGCATGGCCGTGCCCCCGCCAAGTCGAGCAAAATAGCGGCACGGCCGTACCATCCTTTTCTCGAAGCAGTCAGGCCATTTTCGACCCCCCTATAACTTCGTTGTGGATAAAACTAGAAGCCTGCATTTTCTTTAACCAAGCACGCATTGTATAAACACGATATATTTCAAATTTCATTCAATTTGAACCAACGGTTTATGATTTATAACTAGTCAAAGTTTCTTAATTTTGTCACTCACTGACTGACTCACCGATCATCAAAAGTCTAAGACACTTCTAGCAGACATAGAAGCTTCAAATTTAGAATACAATTAGTGTTTAGTGTATAAATCAAGGGGACGCTAAAAAAAATTGCATTTAAGTCCAGTTTTCTAGATACACCGACTGCATAAATAGCTTTGTAATCCCATATAAACATATTTGATTACAAAGTTATATTTGCAGTAAATGGGACAAAAAAATCAAGAATGGGATATTGACACAATAACCTACAAAAAGAAGTGAGATCCCATAAAAAACATTCCATGTAAAAAAGAGGCCAAGTCTCGAAACTCTTCCACCGCAAAAAGTTGTGAGATAAATATTTGGTAGTACCAAGTCTCAGGCATTCTTATTAATCTTTATTTGCTAGCTAAATAAAATTTTGTGATGTGGAATGTTTTTTTATCGGTATGTATGAAAGATTGGTATTTAAACATACATAATATTCCCTGTGGTAGAAGTTAGGTCGTTTTTTTGTAACCAAATTGTAGCGGAAAGAGCCAAATATGTAATAAGTTTTTTTTTTATTTATTAAGTGTATCAAATAATTTTGGGCGTCCGTTAACTTATTTTTATTTCATTTTTAATGTATACTACTACTTGTTATAATTGTTCCTGCTACTCTATTCACCCAGTATGTTAGCCAGAACAATGTTAATGATTGCGAATACGACTCTGCACGGCTATCACAAGACGGCGCGCGAGCTCTCGATTTTTCCCGCACTATCCGTCTCTCTCATATTAGAAAACTAAGAAAGAGAGGTACTTATAGAATATAGCGAGAAAAATCGCGAGAGCTCGCGCGATTTGTTGTGATAGCCGTGCTGATTTCAC
Source organism: Epinotia bilunana (assembly GCA_947049275.1). Classification (NCBI taxonomy): domain Eukaryota; kingdom Metazoa; phylum Arthropoda; class Insecta; order Lepidoptera; family Tortricidae; genus Epinotia; species Epinotia bilunana. The sequence continues at coordinate 15,166,385 of OX346257.1, forward strand.
CTTTACCTCTCTTTAAAAGTTATATTTTGGAGTACAGTCGAATATAAAAAAACGGAGACGTCTTTCCGTACTTGACCAATTGACGAATGAAAACATTCAAAGTCAAACCGTGTAACGTAATTAGGTCGATCACGTAACGCATTGTACGCGCGTCAGGTAGATGAAAATTTCACCTTTATACAGTACGATTACTGTTAGTTAAGACCTGACAGATGGATTGCCTTCATTTAATTTTCAACTTTAATCTTATACAAATAAAATAGTTATTACTAAATCGGTAGATGTGGGTAACAGTATTCTGAAAAATGCTTTATCTATATGAAATTAAAGTTGAAAATTAAATGAAGGCAATCCATCTGTCAGGTCTTAACTAACAGTAATCGTACTGTACAGAAATGTGACAGTTAAATTGTCCTAATGCGCGTTCAAAACGTTACGTGATTACCCCTCTGCAGGTCGATCACGTAACGCATTGTACGCGCATCAGGTAGATCAAAATGTCACTTTTTTGTATAGGATAATGATACTTAAATTATCCTAACGGTCGTTCGAAAGACAACGTGTTTATGCCTCTTAATTAAAGCTAAACTGCTAATTTCTGGTGTTTTACTAAATAGAATAGACGGTTTCAATTATTCGCGTTATTCGATGTGTATCTCTGTGGCATGTTCAAACAGTTAAATATGACGTATCGTAATAGGATCATTAGCGGTCAATATTCAACAAACAAGGATGAACAATTCCACCGTAAATGCTTAATTTACGCGTTTTCCAGCTGAATTTAAATAATGCTTTTTACTATAGGACAGATTTACGAACGACGAGAACCCATTACGAAATATACGGTGGCATATTATTTATACGTTGTGCTCTGCTACCAGTTATTAGTACCACTTGCATAATATGTAACTTACATTATATTACGTCGCTACGAGTAGCACACGAACACCGTTCGGTGAAAATATGAATAGCAACCCTAATATATATACTCTCTTCTCTTCTTATTTAAGAGCTAAGCTCTTGTCGGTGTAGCTCAAAGTAGGCCCTCCATCTATTCCGATCCCAAGCAACTGGCGTAACCTCTTTGAAATCTCGATACGACCCAACATTAACTCTCTTTTTGAGTTGCTCTATGTAGTTTAGGTCATCCTCTTCCTCGCTTCCCCTCTGTCTGTATATATATACCCCTCTATCTACCTGTATTTATATACCTATACATATACTAACCTTCTATAATTATACCTACTGAAAAAAAAAAGAGATGAAAAGTGATGGTAATTTTGTGGGGAGTTGCAGCTTTTTATGTATGGGGCAATCTCCAGAACCATATATCGGATTTCAAAAAATATTTCACTTGTGAATAGAATTTTCTTTAACTTGCGGATTATATGTGATCCCGCTGCCTTGCCTGGGGGGGGTTAAAGGTACCTTTTTTCAGATTTTCGTACATATCTCGAATATCTGTAGGAATAGCGTTATAATGGACACGGAGTTATTTGATGATCGATATGTCGTTTGGAGGCGTGACCGTGATTATCTTTTAACTGGTCAAAATCGTGGAGGTGGCGTTATCATAGCTACTCGCAGGGAGCTAGCGGTCATACCGCAACCTACCTACCAATCATCAGCTGAAGACCTGTGGGTGACCTTGACTATTAAGAGCTGCCATAATACATCGATTAACCTGCACCTTTGTGTTTTATACTTATGTAAACAAGGTAATGGTAATACCTTCTCACAGCAATTATCTAACTTTCTTGGTAGCCTGGGCGAAGCTGTTTTACGTGGTTGTGATGACAAGTTTTTAATAATAGGCGACTTTAATATGAGCAATATTATATGGACACATCAGTATTCTATTTTGGTTCCCTCGAACTATAAAACTAACGATGAGTGCAGTTTAATTGATGAGTTAAACACATTAAACTTAACCCAATACAATGATGTTCTAAACCACTACGGTAAGTTGTTGGACCTTGTCCTGTCAAATGATGTAGTGCATGTTGGCGAGTGTTTGGACCCTTTAGTACCGATTGATCCCTACCACAAAGCTATATTAATCTCGATTCAATTTGCACAAATAAATAGTTTGAAACCTGCTTCTCGTATTAAATACTGTTATAATAAAGGTGACTATAATTCGATTAGTAATGAGCTGACCTTGGTTAATTGGGAGAATGAATTCTCGCGACGTTCATTAGAGGAGTCTGTTAGCTTTTTTTATTCCATATTTAAAAAATTGCGACTTAAATATATCCCTAGTAAAATATGTCACACTGATAGTTTTCCGAAGTGGTACTCGCCGGCTCTAAAAAAAGCTGTCAAAGAGAAATTTAAATATTTAAAGAAATTTCGTATATACGGCAATATATCTGATTCAAACTCTTATAATATTCTAAGGGACAGGGTCAAAAAACTGGAACAGTCATGCTTTAAAACATATATTCGTAGCCTTGAAAACAATATCGTTAAAGACCCGAAGCAGTTTTGGTCCTACATCAAGTCACGCTCTGTATCACATGGTTGTACCGAGTTGTCTGAAGTATGATGAAAGATTGGTCAATTCAGCCGCTGATATATGTGAGGCTTTCTCTAGCTATTTCTATACAACTTTTTCTGCGCCTAGTACTGAGCTAGCGATGCCGGTCAACCCTACAGCTAGTTCAATTACGCATATATGTAATATACAAGTTAACTCGGATGTTCTCATAAACTTACTGTTAAAACTAGATCCGTCCAAAACAGCTGGACCTGATGATATGCCGGCTCAATTTTTGATTAATTGCGCGAAAACTATTGTGGTACCAATATCGCTACTGTTTAAGCGCTCTTTTGCTGAATGTCATGTCCCTTCGATTTGGAAATCAGCCTACATTACACCCGTCCATAAGAAAGGCCCAAAAACGGAAGTAACTAATTATAGGCCAATTTCAAAACTTTGCATACTTGCTAAAGTACTTGAAAAAGTAGTTCATGCTCAATTATATGCGGCAATTAAGAACTATTTTAGTCCTTTCCAGCATGGTTTCCTGCGTTGTAAGTCTACCGTTTTGAATCTAATACTCCTTAACGATTATGTAACTAAAGCCATGTGCGAAGGTAGCCAAGTGGATGTAGTGTACACTGACTACAGTAAGGCGTTCGATAGAATTGACCATAAACTGCTAATTCTTAAATTAAACAACATAGGTATTCATGGTGATCTATTGCGATGGTTCGCATCTTATATCGATAACAGGTCGCAAGCTGTTGTCATTAACAACTATATGTCTGGTTGGGTAACTGTTCCCAGTGGCGTCCCGCAAGGATCGTTGCTGGGGCCATTGCTCTTCAATGTATTTGTTAATGACATCAGTGATTGTTTCCACTCTTCCAAATTGCTATGTTTTGCTGACGACATGAAATTTTTTATTAAAGTGAATTCATTAGATGACTCTGCCCTTCTACAAGATGACCTTACGCGTCTTGTCGCATATTGTCAGACCAATAAATTAGACCTTAATGTATCTAAATGCTTTACTTTAACCTTCACAAGACAACGTAGTATAATCCCGACCATCTACAAGCTTAATGATCATGTGCTCAAAACTGTGTCATGCATGAGGGACCTGGGAGTCACCCATGATTCTAAGCTTTTATTATTATATATATTATATATATAACCGCAGTGAAAAATAATTACCCCCACTTTTTAATGACCCCAATATTGTTAACGACCATTTCTTAAATTTACCAGGTATTGATTTCGTCCCAATTAGTAGCTTGACTCATTATGAGTTCGACCGTTTTAGTTCATCTTCTTTTACATTAAAGCCCGTCACTGAATCGCAAGTTCAAAAAATTATTCAATCTTTAAAGTCGAATGCGCAAGGTATAGATAAACTTTCTAAGGACATGCTACAGCTAACTTTACCTCGTACTCTTGGAGTTATAACAGCTATTATTAACAGGTCTATCACATCAAATTGCTTTCCTGAACTGTGGAAAATCGCCCTAGTGCGGCCCATTCCTAAGGTTTCGAATCCAGTTCATGTGAAGGACCTTCGACCCATCAGTATACTGCCTTGCTTATCGAAAGTGCTAGAGAAAGTGGTTTGCCTCCAAATGACCGATTATCTAGAGTTCAATAATATTTTACCCGTTAATCAGTCGGGGTTCCGCCAACACCACAGCACCACCACGGCCCTACTCGACGTTACTGACAACATACTAGCTGCACAGGATAAAGGTCAGGCTACGTTACTTGCACTACTCGATTTCTCCCGCGCATTCGATACAATTAATATCCCTCTACTTCTGTCCAAGCTAACTTATTATGGTTTTGACACTAACTCTGTGAGATGGTTTGATAGCTACCTCAGTAACCGCAGGCAGTTGGTGGAACTCCGTACTGATAACGGTAAGAGTAATTCCTCAGACATGTCCCTCGTCCCTAGAGGCGTGCCTCAGGGATCAATATTAGGTCCTATTCTATTTATTATATACATTGCCGACATAACTGCAGTTATTAAGAATAGCCAGTACCATTTGTATGCCGATGACCTTCAGCTTTATACTTCGTGCCGGGCTCAAGATGCGTGTTTACAAGCTAGCAAATTGAATGAGGATCTTAATAGCATAAATAATTGGTCACACACAAACTCCCTAGTATTAAACCCTAACAAGTCGAAATACTTAATATTAGGCTCGAAGACCCAAATAGAAACGGTTGAAAAACTAAATATCGATTTACATATTAACAAAGATCCAGTCGAGCGTGTGCGCGAGGCTCGTAATCTTGGAATTGTTATGGACGGCGAGCTGCGCTTTGAACAACACCTGCTTGATACTGTGCGCAACTGTTTTTTTAGGCTTAAAGTACTGTACAAAATTCGCGACTTTCTTAATGTCGAACTTAGGATACAGCTTTGCGATACACTTGTCCTATCAAAATTAAATTATGGTGACATTGTGTACGCGCCGCGTCTGTTGTCGCGAACGCAGAGACTAATCCAGCGAGTGCAAAACGCTTGTGCGCGTTTCTGTTTCCATATCCCGCCGCGCACGCACGTTACGCCATTCCTGAATCAAAATCGTATCTTGAGAATGTCCATACGTCAAAAACTACACTTAGCCACACTGATGTTTGGCATAGTTAATAAACAGGTTCCCTCATACCTTTACAATAAGTTCACGTGGTTTCGTAACTCTAGGTCCTCGGGAGTCAGGTCAACGAGATTCCTTCAGCTTGTTTGTCCAAGGCCGCACACGGCAGCATTTCGAGGCAGCTTCCGCTACGCAGCAACCAAGTGCTGGAACATCATTCCTCCTCCTCTCCGTGCCTTAAAGTCCCTTCATAGCTTTAAATTGAAACTCCGGATACATCTTTTTAATCTACAAATTGGTCGGTAATTACTTGTTATTTATAAAATAAAATAAAATAAAATAAGAAATGAATCTGTGGGTAGATAGGTACTTACTTTTACTGCTTACACAAGTACAGTCCGACTGTTGCAGTATGCTGCTTACTTATCTTATTGCTGCATAACACATAGCTATTATTATTATTTTATTTGTATAAGATTATGTTCATTGTGATAGTAGTTTTACGCTTAGTTATTACCACTTTTTTATTTGATGTTTTTTATTACGTACATAGTAAATTACATATTTCAGTGTTGCATGCAAATAAATTCTAATGTTACCCGCTAGTTTTAAGTTCACTTTTGTAATTTTTAGGCATACAGTGCCCAAAAATTATAAAATTGTTTGTTTAGTTTAGTCCTAGTTTTATTTATGTTTGGGGCTCTCACTGAAAACCAGCGTCACGGCCCCGTGACAACATGCTGAGTGAGGCTCCCGTTTAGCACCGTAATATAAGGTTAACTTTTTGATTGCATTTCTTTTTTCCGTGTTTTTTGTGCTAAATAAATAAATTCTTATTCTTATTTTTATTCTTATTCTTATTCTTATTCTTATTCGAAACTCATGTTGATAATATGGTAGCTAGTGCTACTAAGGCATTAGGATTTATTATGCGTAGTTCCTTACATTTTACCCAAATTAAAACTATTAAAGTTCTTTATTGCACATATGTCCGAAGCAAACTTGAATATGCGTCTCAAATCTGGAACCCCTCTTACAATATCTACATTAACAGGTTGGAACGTATACAGAAAAAATTTATAAAATACCTCTGCTTTAAGCTAAAAACCCCTTACAATTCGTCTAATTATGAAAATATTTGTAAAAAACATCACCTCATTCCATTGCATAAACGTCGTCAAATTGCAGATATTATTTATATACTTAGTATCTTAAATGGTAACATTGATTATCCGGAATTACTAGCTAAGCTCTCCTTCAATACTCCATCTAGGTCTAAAAGATACTTCCCTCCCCTCTCAATTCAATTTACATCACGTAATTATAGAAAAAATAGCTTTTTATTGCGAGCTGGTAAAAGCCTTAATGAACTAACGAAGGAGCGGGATATTGACATTTTCAATAGCAACATCACCACTATAAGACGGATTTTAACAGACGAGTTTTTTAAGTGAGCGAGTCGCATGCGCGACATCATATTTATTACTGTAACGGTTGACTCAGATCACTTAATAAATAATTCATTTTCTTTTTTTCTTTCTTACATATGTATTCATTGTATGCTTGTGGGTAACACGTTGTAACTAGTGATAACCACCAATTGTATGTTAACCTGTTGCTACTGGTGGGAACCTTTAATTGGCTTTCTGTTACTTAAGTTATATAACTAGCTTATATTATTATTTTGAATTGTTAGCTGTTGGTTCTCAGAATAATAAATAAATAATAAATAAATAAATAAATAAATAAATAATAACTTCAGACAAAAGATTCTACATAAAAATTCCTACAAAATTGGTGATCATTATTTTTACTCTACGATCAATACTTTGGGAGTACAGGGTGTTAAAGTAAACAAAGAGAAAAATAGTCGATTTAAGAAAACGTCGTTTTTTCTCGTAGTTGTTTGTCATAACTAGTTTCTCCTTAAAATTTCCTACAATATTGGTCATATTTATTTTTACTCTACGATCGATACTTTAGGAGCTACAGGATGTTTAAGTTAAAATAATAGTCGATTTAAGAAAACGTCGTTTAATAAATATAATAGTTATTACTAAATCGGTAGATGTGGGTAACAGTATTCTGAAAAATGCTTTATTTGTATGAAATTAAAGTTGAAAATTAAATGAAGGCAATCCATCTGTCAGGTCTTAACTAACAGTAATCGTACTGTAGTTGTTCATCATAATTCTTTTTTTTTTAGGATAAGCAAGCTTAGTCACCTGATTATCGAACATACAATTCCCATGGCGATCCCTTGAGAATTTCTTAACAAAACAAACAAATAAAGCAGCAAAACTACTGATTTCTCACTGACATAGTTGTTCTCCGGGAAAGAGTGCAATTACGTCCTGGTGATGTATGGAACAAGTGCAGGGTCTCTTCGTGTCACTCCCAGAAAAATCTGACATTTCAAGATTTGCCTCGGGGTAAAAAGTTGGAGTACAGCCTGGCTGAACGGTCAGACCTAGGTCAAGGGTGCTCGACCAAATGTCATAGGATACCGAGTGCAGTTTTTGATGACCAAAAAAAAATTTAAAAAAGCGATACGTCAAGCAAATTAAACATCATGGGTAAAAACATTAGAATAATCAATATTAATATTATAAATGCGATAGTGTGTCTGTCTTTCACTCACGCTGAAACGGCTTCATTTGGATTTGGATGAAATTTGGTATATAGAGATAGTTTGAGTCCTGGGAAAGGACATAGGATAGTTTTTATCCCAGAATTCATCCCCTAAGGGAATGAAAGGTGTTGAAAGTTGGTATGAAGCTACGATATTAACGAGTTCCACGCGGACGGAGTCGCGGGCAGAAGCTAGTTTAATTATACATCTAAATACTGTTCTATTCATTTCATATCCCGGTGCGACGGATGCAGTCTATTTGGAAATATTACAATAAATATCAAAAATCATATTATTTCTTAGTGTATGTCGTTTCAATCGTTTGACTGCTTTCACCTTTGTTTGAGCGTGTTAGTGTTGTTTTTGTATTCATACGTATTGTGACGATCCCGTCATCAAAATATGACGATCCTACCTAATGTCTATGATCTATATTACCTATTCTGAACTTAACCTAAAGCCTAGCTGAAATGGTAACCTACCTGTAGGTGTAGCTAAAGGTAAATAATTAAACAAGTAATGAGGGGAAACAAATCATTATTTATTGGTTATTAAACATTGAACGTAGTATTTTATGTTGAAGCTAAAGAAACTTTGATTATTTGATCCAATGAAATCCAGCTAGATCTCATAGGATATTCGCTTTGGTTCCTAGACAATACTAACCCAATAACAAAGCGAATAAAACAATAGGGTTAGTCCCGGCCGAATATATTAGTAACTTTGATAATTTAAGACCCTAATCTAAGTCGAACTATCCTAAGCTACAGAAACTTTTGTTATTTATCCCAACAAAGGCAAGCTAGAATTCATTGGGGAATCCACTTTGTCTCCTAGGAATGCTAGTCCAAAAGCAAAGCGGATTAAACGAAAATGGCTAGCTCCGTACCTACTAAAGACGAAAACACTTTAACTAAACCATAAAGTAGACTTGAAGAATGTTCTCTGGAACCTAGTCTAAAGTATCCTAACTAAACCTGCCGATAGCATAAAGTCGTGGCTTGCTCTGAAGTGGTGGCCAAGATGTGATCGCAAATCTAGCGGAAGAACCCGACGCTGTGTGATGGTAGTCCCAGGTGCTTTTCGACAAGGTGAGAGGGAGACGCACTATGAGAGAAAAGTTTACACATTAATAAAATCATACCATAAATTTATTTTCATACCTACAGCTTAACTTACTTGCTTCTTCAAACCAACGAAATACATAACTTATTAAATAAATTATTTGACTAAATATGATATATATAAATAAAATTCACATCGTTAGATTTTTGTAACTCCTTCGAAGAAGTTCGTTCAATGATGTACATCTTAAAATATTAAGATTTTGATGATGATGATGATTTTGAATGATGACGTTGGGATACAGAATGAAATGCTTAATAGTGGAATAATGTTTTGACCTAATTATTGCGTATTGCTTATACTACAAATAATTTTCTAATATTCACATTCGAGTGATTAATAATGAAGATTAAATTGAAGATTAAATTAAATCGCCTAAAATTTACAGAATGATTTTTACTATAGAGATATTTCAAAGGTTGTAGTGTGACTAGACTAGCGAACAATCCCAGCTTTGCAGGACCCAAAGGCACCTTTATAGTCGAGAAATTGATAGATATACGACGATGCGCAGTTGAGCCTGACAACCGGCAATTAACCGCCATTCCAATCACACCATATTTATTGAAAATTCCATAACAAAAATTCCTCGGTACGTATGTTAACTTGAACTACTGATATTTAACTTTCATAAATACTAATGAAAAGTATGCATCCTTTGTAAAATCGATAACAAATCTTCTGTAACAGAAGGATCAATCTAAAACTAGACAAACAGACAAACGGAAAGAAACCTCAATTAGCAAGATCGAGATCCCTTGACCCCTCGCCCTTGTCAATGCATTCCATGTAGGGTTCGTCAAAAGTAGTTCACGTCTCTCCTGATTGGGAACCTCTTATCGAGCGGACCACCTATGTCAGGGTCATAAACAGTGCACTTGCAGCTATGGGTGGCTTACTTAGGGAGACTCAAACACGAATGCTTACACACAAAATTGTATCGACTTTACTCAGAAACCACACTACTAATACCCCATGACACCGACTACCCTTAATTTCTTACATATTTTCGTACAGGGACAAGTTGGCTCGCAACATTTCTATTAATCGTTTGTTACCTAAAAGGAAGCCGCTCGGTCTTAACCCATTATCTAACAAAAGTAGTTCCGTATAACATAGCCCAATAATACCATCCTAATAATATACCTCACACATGAGATACTTTAATGCATCAGTGGCGCTTACTAACCAACTTACACTAATTTACTGAAACACCCCGCGAAACTTAATTATAAAAACACTTTAGAATAACTGAATTCTATATGATAAAATAGTACGGCACCAATCGAACGTAATATACTAAAATAGCTTAGATATGGCAGTTTTCTTAATAGTAAACCCCTTCATATTACTAATAATTACTCGCTGACAAGGATGCTTAAACCATAACCATTAAATATGCATCGCTTAGGAATAAAACTGCACTCTTAAATGGCGGTAGTTACAAAGTTACAACACCGCTACACATTTAAAGCACACGCGTGGGTATATACTTTATACTGCCAACCGAAGTCGTATGCTAATAGAAAGATATGATAATGTTGGAAATAGATACAGGCAATACACTCACTGATAAGTTAAAATAAAGTTAAATTAAAATCCTACCAGGAATTGAGCTCGCTGGGTCCTCCCAATTTACCACTACAGCTGAAGATGCTGCTCGACGGTAGGCCTCGCAGCTCCGCCATACACTCCTAGCCTCTGCCTGAAGATCTGCCACTGGCCCCGTCGCTGCCTCGTAGTCGTCGGAGAGAAGTCAAGTGTCGCCCCGCGGGTCCGTGAAAAGAGAGCGCTCCTCCGCGCTCAACGCCTTAAATACCTTCGTCGACACCAGCACCACTGTAACATGGACTCCCAACCGATAAAAGTCCTTATGATCATTGCTATAGCGTATCTAAACGCATGCGCCCCCCCCTACGACGTCGTCGCCATCATACATATTTCTTGCTATTCTGCGGGTACTCTTGGCGCCACTATGTCTGTCCCACGACACACAAGTCGAAACCTGTCGAAACACAATTTCTAGCTCCCGCTGTATGTTGATATTCAATACCAAAATTAACCTCAAACATTACAAAATAATTGAGTTATAAACCCTAAAATCTCAAGGAAAATTTACCACACAACAGCCAAAGCCACCTCGTAATTCCATTGGAATACATTTAAATTCACCCTAAGGTTGATTTCTGAGTTCAAACAATGTTTATTTCAGATTCCTCCTAATTTCATCTAAACCTGCGTTAATTTATAAACAATAGCTAATTATCAACGAACCTGGCATTGAGCTAGGTAACTAACTAACGACAAACTTCATATAATGGAAACATAGATCAACTTTATATCCTATCCTTAGTCGAAGGAACATAATGTTTTCATCTATTGTAAAATATAATTAACACAAAATACAGTTAAAACAAGGCCTACTTAATGGTGTAAATCCCTCAGATATTCAAGATATCCTTAATTTATAGCGTTTTCCTAGACTAACCTATTTTGAAAGTGCAAAATAATAATAATTCATATCCTAACAATTTACATTTTCTATTATCTCAACCCACATCGTTACTTTACATAAAAACAAATATTATAAAGAATTATATTTGCTCTATTTTAGTGATAACTAGCATTTACTAGAACCAATTGATCTTGACCTAAACAATCCAAATATATGGAACCCACAGGTGTACCTTTTTACTACGTATTATTCTAAATCATTAAATTCCAATTTTAACATTACTCCCATAATATAACAACTTCCGTTAAGCCTTCAACAAAGGCCTAATGACAAACGGCTACTTCTTTAAAACGAGCAATTTCTACTCTAAAATTAAGGCAGGCGCTCAGAACTGTCTCAGTATGTGGGTCTATGATTTTGTTTGTTTATATGTATATGACACTTCTTTATATACTTATTATTTTCTAATAAGTAGGTACTCAATTTTTGTTAGCCTAATCACATTGGTTTTCTTTTACACCTCTTCCACTAGGTACCCAAAGGTTATTTAGAAGAGATTGCTCATTAGCGATTAGATCGACTATCGGCAAACTTTGTACAGCGAAAGGTCCATGGGTTGTTTTTTGGACGAGCGAGCGAAGCGAATGTACTTCTCGGTTTCAGCTTCCAGCTGTTCTCTACAGGTTGCATTAGGGGTATAGGTAAATAAAATAATAAATAATGTCCTATTTTCTCGAAAAAGGATTAAAAATGTAGTCAAATGGAGAAAGAATCAACGCAAAAGGTTAAATAATCACGAAGTTATGTGTCCAAAGTTTTAAGTCCTTTTTCGCAAAACGCAACTTCATATGAAACGATGACACTAGAAGATTGTGACGTCACTAGAAGACGGCAACGTGCCGTACCCATCGTGTTCGGCGCCGCCGTCGGCGTGGCCCCCCGGCAGCATCCCGTAACGTGACGTGACACACTGTTTGCGTTTTCTCTCTCTAACAAGCAATATTAAAACGGTTGTAGCTTCGTAATTCTTTGAGATATCTGAATGGGATTTTTCGTCACTAGGCATATTTTTTTGCCTTCTTTCTTTTGGAGTAATAATAATTTTCGAGTCTACACCCCTTTTCTCAAGCGTTTCTCGTGAAAGTGATGATTACACAATAGATTTTATGACGATTCATTTTTTTTATAAAAAAAATTCGCGTGTTTTACAAGGGACACAGAGCCAATAATATTATTCTAGTGAATAAAAAAGAATATGATTTGGGATGTATTGTAAAATCACACAAATTTCCAATTCACACCCTTAATAATAAATGTACGTAGGTAAACTGACGGATGCTTCAGTTTGGAATATTTGCTAATTAGTTAAGTTTCTCTTTGACGTCGCACTGCTACTTTACTAACGCAATGGGAATAAGCTCTTAATAATAATTACCGTCGTTAGCAAACTCCAGAGACGCGATCCTGAATGTGTGCTACATAGTGGAAAATACTAGGTAAACTCTGCCTTTAACTTATCTCCTTTACATTGAAATTATTAAACTTGACTTTATGTGTGTACTCGTAGAGTAGTTGGTTAAAATAATAAATCACATTAAAAGCTCTAGTACGACATTGTTTTTTCGTACACGTAAGTAAATATATTCGTGCAGAATGTTTAGAAATTATATTTAACATACACAGGAGTTAGAGAATAATATATAGTGATTATTTTCCCAGAGTAGTATTAGTAGTATATCCCAATAAAAACTAGTGGCTGAGCTGTAACCCTAACAATAGGCATTAAAAATAAGGCAATTTTGAATGTTTCACTATAATCGGTTGAAAAAAGCGACCTGTAGAGGAGAACATTCCCCCAGCTGAAGCAGAGGACTTCGCTCGCTCCGCTAGCTCGTGTAGGCAGGTAACAATGGTGTTGGTGTTCAATATTTCATGCAATATTGATCAAATCAAATCAAATCTTTATTTTACATAAAAATGTGGTACAAAAGCTGGTATAAAATGATATCATGGTCACACACATTCCACCAGAAACTGGCATGCAAAATGAACATAAAAATGACATAATTTCAATTACGAGTACATTACTAAAATTTCATAATTACAATTATATTACTAATATCATAATTCACATATCATAATTACAATACAAATCTAATTATGAAAAAAATGTCAAGTTCAATGTTTAAAATAATCAAAATATTCTCCTAATGAGTAAAAACATTCTTATACGAGCCAGTTCTTAAGTTTACGCTTAAATAATGTAATAGGCAAAACTTTGATGTCATCATGCAAACGATTAAAAATATCAATGGACTTACAGTATGCGTTATTGCTATACAATTGTGTCTTACGAACAGGACCAACGAGACGGTTTGGATATCTTGTACGAAAGTTGCATGTATCTTTATAGGTTTTGAAAAGTTCCGGGTGAGCCTTGACAAATAAACAAACTTAATATATATAAATACTTGGCACAGTCAATAAATTCAGATGTCTAAATAGCGGCCTACAAGATATTAACACGTCTACGTTACAGATCGCTTGTTTCTGCGCGTTTTGCATGGCTTGAATTTCCCCAGAGGAGGACGCCGTATTTGAGCTGACGTAACCATGATAAGCCTGTATTGCGGTCTGCTTGGAGCTAATCTTAGCTAGTTTCCATAGAGCATAAGCAAACGAGTTAATTTTATTGCATAATTTTTTAATATGCCCATCCCAAAAACACATCATCTAAGCAAATACCTAAAAATATTGCCTGACTTGATTCCGTTATCCCCTGATCTGCGAAAGTTACAGTCAGTTGTTGCTTTTTGCCATTTCTATTCACAAACTGGATAAATGTGGTTTTATCTATATTTACTTTGAGATTGTTCCTATGCAACCATTTTATTACATCAGCGATTGTGTTATTTATGTCATTGTTATACGTTTTGACATTACAACATGGTATGACGACCGTAAGGTCGTCCGCAGAGTATACAATCAAAATGTATCGATCGTTTATTATATTAAATGTCAATTTACATTTGCTCATTAAATACAGGCAAACGATGCTCGCCGACGGGTTGTGGCTCTCGGAAATTATTCGGAAAGCGGCTGTTTGAAGGCCATGATCTCAATCAGCATATTTGATGGTGATAAGCTGGCTTACCGGGAGACCTTTAAATTTCGATTAAAGGTCAATTTTTATTGCGTCGAGCGATATTTTTTTCTGATGTGATTGGATGAATGGTTTCATTAAAATGTTAGAGGCGCTATTCAAACTTCAAATGATACGATTCTGGGATGTCATTGGTCTTCTTTCTTGTCTCTTAAAACCAGAGAAAAAGAATCGCGAAACCAGCGATATCTGTCATTAAGACAAGTAGAATACCGTCCCTCCGCTGACACGTCAAACGCTTACTGTTCCACTGATTATGGTTATGAATAACGCATTTAATAAAATCATATTCCATCCAGCTATGAATCTCTAACTAGCTAAGTCTTTTGAACATCTTGTCAGGCCCTGTCGGACTAGATTCTGCAGCCCAGGAGGATTATTCCCGACCGCCAGCTTAATCACTCGGCGACGAAATTTCAATCAGCACTCATCTCTACGTCCAGCGATAAACAGGTAGGTGATTTTTATGTCGTGATTGTGAGTTCTGTTTGGACGTGAAAATGTTTACGAGTTCCGATTGTACTTCAAGAATTTAGGAATAGCTACCAAAGAAGTAGAGTAAACGAAATAGGTGTCGGTTTTGAATGGCAGCATCGCTTTTATTAATTAACCGATACCTATTTTTGACTAGAATGAGAAAATAGTTTGATTGTTATAACAGCGCATTATATTACATCAAAACTCTATAAAAAGCCCATAAATTACTCAAAAGCTTGAGGTAACATGACCTGCTGTGATCATATTTTGTTTAATTAACTTCAAAAATATAATCATGGTGGTATTTTTTTCGAATTCAACTCAAATGACGGCTCACCATCCTCCTGGGCTTGTCCATATATTAACGTCATCGTTTTTTGCAGCCCCCTATCGCTGTCCCCGGTTGTGCCCTAAACGAGTCCGGGGTCCGCTTTGATACCTATGAAATGACGCCTAAATGCCTAAAAAAGATATACAAACAAGACAAGAAAATCATTTAAAAAATATCCATATCGTTATTTATTATTTATTAAGTTGCCAGTTCTTGCGGCCGAGATATATAAAGAATGTATTTTCATTGTAATAACTTGGCTTTTAAAATTATGTAGGTACTACATTAGAAGGTTTTTCGTCGTGTGGTGTCGGGTTAGAATTTCACCACCCCCTTACTTCCCGTAGGTGTTGTGAAAGTCAACAAGGGTTGAAGTGTGTTGTGGGCGATGGGCTAGCAACCTATGACTACGATTATCACATATTGCCGATTTTTGGTAGCCTAAAAAGAGTTTCTGGAACATAAGTTTCTCTTGGGGTATAAAGGCGTGTATCTATGTAGGGACACGTATGTATGTCAGTGTCCAAGTGGTAAAAGTTGACTTCAACAAATAAGCAAAGCTTATTAATTTTCGATGTATTCATTTGCTACTAAAGTGCTATATAGATAACACTGTTCCCGGTCACGGCGATTCCCGGTCATTGTTTGTGCATCTATACGTACTTGCGTAGATAACAGGTACATGTCAATCTTCTGCGAGGGGCCTGAACATCTCGACTGGGCAATTTAATATCTGATCAAGGCAGATGTAATGTAATAACTCCGTAAATTTATATGAAGGAATAGTGCAATTTACTGAACGTAAATAAGTTGCGAGGGGGACTAAAACGCAATTGTTAGGGATAAATATTTATTTATGTTCTTTGGTATGGTTGAGATAGATTTGTGTTTTGAAAGGAATAGTCATAGTCATTTCATAGTCATAGTCATTTATTTAAAACACATTCTGATTACATAGTTACCAGGGGTCCCCACTCTAGGCTACGCCTGTATCGTGGACAACCAGTTAATTATTAAACATCAGAAATAAGTTACCTTAACTATATTTATTACATTCGGAGGAGTAAGAAAAATTATTACTTCTTAAAAACTAACTTAAATATCAAAAATAGCTTTAGTCTCAGCATAGTCTAATGAATGAAGAAATTTAAAAATAAGGGTTTTAGCTTCATTTATAATGCAGCTCGTTAGGTTACAGTATTTCAGTAAGGTGTTATAGATTGCTACCCTAATGTAATCACCAAAACGTTTACCAAAGCTGGAAAGAACTCTAGGAACTGGTAACCTAAAGGCGCGTTTTTTAAGTAGTGCGTCATAGCAAGTCATAGATTTAGAGGTTTTGTGTATAAATAAGGAAATTTTAAAGATATAAAGTTGACGTACGGTTAAAACATGTGATTCGGCATACAAGGTCGCAGTTGAGCAGAGATAACTAGCACAATTTTAAATATAGAATATTACAGTGACAAAACACGGATCAAAATCATACATAAATCAATGTATGAGACAATGAATAGATACATAAGCGACGATCTTTTTAAATTAAAACCCGACATTTTATGTTAGGCACTATGCCGGTATAATATACCTTTGTCTTATTAATTGAGATAATAGCGATGGAATAATCTGTCCTTCTACAGCGAACGTGGTGGCAGGAAGGGCCCCGCCCCGGCTCACTAGCCCACACAAATCGGATATGAACGGGATTATGAGCCCAGCCAATTCAAAGTTTCACAACTTCGTTACTCGCACCACTGAAGTTCTTAGGTGAAGTTGAAACTATGTTTACTAAAAGATTTACAGTCCCGCAGACATTAAAAGATAGATCATCAAAGCTTAACACAATACACGCGCGCCAAGTTTGACGTGTCAGGTCGAGCAGAATACCAGATATATTCTAATTCTATGTGTTTCGTAAAATAGATCCCCAGGCTTAATGCCTGGATGCAAACATTAAATAAGATAAATTCTTGAGTGAAGTACCTAATAGTGTGGCGTTTAAGTAATGTAGACACTCCTGGGGGCCTAGACAAGGTTACAATCGACAAGAGCTAACGCCAATAGAAAACTAATAAAATGTATGGGAATGACATATGTTAACGAAAAGTGTTTCGTTGGCATCTCTCATTCCCCTACATTTTATTATTTACCATTGGCCTTAGCGCTTGTCGATTGTAACCTTGTCTACGGCCCCTGTTATAGATACGAGTTTTAAACTTCCATAAGCAATAAATATAATACATACGTATAAGGTAAAGACAAAGCTACAAAATCGTTGACATTGAATGTTAACGCTTTCAGTGCCAGGGACCCCTGGTCAGGTGGTGGCCTTCCTCTACATAGCGGGAAAACAATTGTATCCCATAAAAATAATTCCATGTAAAAAAGAGGCCAAGTCTCGAAACTCCACTACCGTAAAAAGTTGTGAGATATTTCGTAGAGCCAAGTCTCAGGTATTCTTATCAATCTTTATTTGCTTGCTAAATAAAATTCTGTAACTTGGCAATCACTCAACATTCCTGTATTTATGGATTTCTGCATACCTAAATCTATGTAGTATTGTGTGTCTATGTAACTTCGTTGTGGACAACGAAGTTATAGGGGGGTCGAAAATGGCCTGAACTGCTTCGAGAAAAGGATGGTACGGCCGTGCCCCCAGATCAACTACGAGTATGATCGTTGCGTTGACACTGAAAGTGTGTAAAGCTACGTTTGCTATGGTTATGTCGTAAAGTCGATTCAACTAGAGGTATTTATTCAAATTGGAATTGGTTCAATTGAAATGTAACAGGGGAAACTTAGGGTAGGTTTTGCAAATGTGCGACTTGATTATTTATTAGACGTTCAAAGACCTCCGAAGGTCTCTTGCTCCGATCAATAATTACTGTCATACACAACAATCGGGATCAGCGGCTTCGAATGTAAACGCAGAGAAGTGATCTAAATCACTTTTTTAAGTGGTTTTAGTAGGGTCATGATTCCAATTGCCTTAATGACAGAAGGGAACGTCCCTAGGATATCGCTTTTCTTCATGCCTCATTAGTTGCTGTTATTGTTTTAGCGCATTACAGGCATAGTGCGGTCATCAGCCACCATACAAGCACGGCGGCTTTCCGCGGAGTCTGAGTTGGCCCGTAGAAGTATGGAGCGAGAGCAAGATTTGATGATTATATACAGGGGACGTCGCATTTTGAATCTCGAATGAGGAATCCCAAATTACTTGGAACTCTATCATACGAAAATCCGCCTTCTACAATGTTTTCATACATCTTTGACGGTCAAGTGTTACAGAGATAAATGTACGATTCAGGACTATTAACATCGTTTTGCGGATGACCGACGACAGTAATTGCCGCGGTGGCGCGATTTATGGCTGCTGCCTGTAATTGAGTCGCCTCACTAGTTTACTGTCTTTGCGATACGGCGCACGCTTAGCCATTGTCACATCGTTGTATGACACACCCGGCTTGGTGTTTAACCAGAGACAAGTCAATTATAAACACTGCCAATGTCGCGTTCCTTTAAAATAATGAGCCAGCTGTAGCTAAGTAGTTTTACTAATTGCCACATTTACTCGTATCATTTCCAAAGAAGATATCACACTCTACAAGGATGTTTTTTGGGATACAAAGCATCTTATATTTTATTCTAAGTTATATAATGACGTTAACAGCACTGTAAACAATTATTATCTGCCAATCACAGCCGATCGCATTCTACTTTCCATTACCACCTGCGATCTAAAAGTGGCGTGTAATAACAAGGTTAGAGTCCCCGAATCCAGCTATGGTATTCATAAATTGTTTCAACTCAACGCATCGCCAACACCTAGTATATCTTAATGCCGAAATTCATGCTAACGCGTAAACGGAGGTCTGACTTACATTGGTTCGTCTGAGGTAAGATGAAGGGTTGTGAATAACAGCCAGAGGATGTTCACATTCGGCGGGGGTAATCCTCATTCGTTTCATCTCGGGGGACGTGATCCAGGCGGCGCATCATTGCCGCAATACACCCTTATTTGTCCAACATTGTTACGAGTAGGTACGGCATTTCCCGGTACATTGCTTTGATAATTTTCAATGCTCTACAAGCTGCAGGTCATTTTTTGTTAGTTTTAGACGCAGGACACACGAGGCGTTTTGGCATGCAATACGGCGTTGCGCGCTCGCGTAATTTGAAACTTTACTGCGAGGAAGGATGTCACAGTAAATCAGTAAGCTCGAACATTGCATACCATGATGTATGTAGAACTCGGGATCTCTTTACACGGCGTTACCTTTCTCCCGCGCGTACGCGTAGAGGAGCGGCGCCGTGTGAAAAGATCGCGCGTTCTACATACATCGTTGCAGTAAATTTTCGAAACACGCGAACATCAAAGACCGCGTTGCGCTTTGCGTGCGCCCTTATGCGCGCGCATCCCACAGACCACCTTGTCCACTCGGTCCGCGCGACGCCTTTATACGTCCGCTTCCAGCTGGTCGATCACGTAACGCATTGTACTTATGTTAGGTAGATGTAAATGTCAAATTTAATATGGAAAAATGCCAGTTGGTTTGTCCTAACGCGCGTTCGGAACGTTACGTGATTACCTCTCAGGTGCGCGTGGCTAACGTGGTTGAAATAGCGCGTGAAACACATTGTAGTGGGAATACGATGCAAAAGTGATGAACTAAGTCAAGCCACTGTACAACGTTGATCCAAAAGCGAAAGCAGGAAATCGTTAATCATATTAATATTATTTTGAACGCGATTAATGTCTATGATACTGTCCGTCAAACCGTTTTAACATTTGATTAGGTATGGAATCCTTACACTCCTACGAAAAGCCCATCCATCAGAAGTTCTATGTATTTACTACGACGCTTCGAACATAGTATATAGTCTAGTCTTATTAAAAGTAATACGTATTCCATCTTAGTTATTAAGTACTAAAACTTTTAATACAAACAATTAGAAGTTTACGAAACTATCTACCTAGTAAATTAAGTTACAATCAAGAAAAGCGCTTCGCCGGCCGCAAACCCTTTAACAGTTATTTTATAAAAGGAAATTTTCTTACAAAATAGTCGGCTCGGAAAATAAGAGAGTAAAGTAATAGTGTCCCAGGCAAAGTTGAGAACTTTTACCAGCTGGCTATCTCGCGTCTTATCGGCTCGTTCATGTTCAGCCACGTATTACTTTATCTATGTACATTTTAATGGTTATTATGTTCAATCACCTTATATTGCCTTTTGCCTTTTAATTACCTTTTGTTGGATAACCCTCTGTACTCTGTTCACGAGTTCATGGAAATATTTTTTTAAGTAATTATATTGCCTTTTGCCTTTTAATTACCTTTTGTTGGATAACCCTCTGTACTCTGTTCACGAGTTCATGGAAATATTTTTTTAAGTAATTATATTGCCTTTTGCCTTTTAATTACCTTTTGTTGGATAACCCTCTGTACTCTGTTCACGAGTTCATGGAAATATTTTTTAAGTAATTATTTTGCCTTTTAATTACCTTTTGTTGGATAACCCTCTGTACTCTGTTCACGAGTTCATGGAAATATTTTTTTAAGTAATTATTTGATTTATTGATACCTAATTCTGATACTATTTCTTGTGTAACATTTATATTGTATACTACTCAAAAGAAAATAAGGGCCACTTACATATTTCTGTTTTTGAGTAAATTTTTTGATGTAAACTAATTAATAAGTGACTAATTAATGATGTCCGGCCTCCTTCAGTATCCAACCTCTTTAATGCTGGTGTTTAAGTCTTACAGCTGGCCAGAAATTGAAGCAAATAAAAAAACGAGTTTCAGGTCAAATTCCTTTCAGATGGAATCACAATTTTATTCTTTTTACATCTTTTGTTAATAATGCCACGTCAACGAAGGCATATGGATACCATTACTGCCACCAGAGCCGTTACATTGATTGCTGAAGGTCATTCACAGCGGTCTGTAGCTTTTTCGTTGGGTTTCTCTCGCCGAGTCATCCAAAATGTGTGGGATCGGTTCCAAGAGACTGGCAGTGTTGCAAGAAGGCCTGGATCGGGCAGGGTGCAGCGACTACGGCACAAGAGGATCGCTACATCCGATTGAGTGCCCGTCGAGAGCGCTCTGTGACGGCACGTAAGTTACAAAATCGCCTACGGTTGACAACGGGGACTCGTGTTAGTGACCAAACGATACGTAATCGACTGCATGAAGACCAGCAAAGGTCCAGACGCCGAGTAGTACGAATTCCTTTATCTAGGGTTCAACGTGGAAATCGTTTAAGTTTTTGCCGCGAACATTCAGATTGGAGCATGAATCAATGGGGTATGGTGCTCTTCACAGATGAGTGTAAAGTGAAGCTTTGTAGTGATGATCGGCGGATTAGAGTATGGAGACGACAGGGTGAGAGATTTTCCGATGTCTGCATCAAGGAAATTGACCGCTTTGGAGGTCCTAGTGTGATGATGGTTTGGGCTGGGATTAGCTTATAAGGCAAAACTGAGCTGGTTTTCTTAAATCAAGGCACCGTAACTGCACAACGGTACATCGATGAAGTCATCAGGCCTCATGGGATTCCATTCTCACAGAGCACTCTCTGTGAGAATGGAATCATCCAGTACAGTCTGAGTGGCCCGAGGTGTGTGTGGGGAATGGAGTCATCCAGTACAGTCTGAGTGGCCCAGTGGGGCCAGGGTTCTGGTTAATGCATGACAATGCCCGCCCACACACACCTCGGGCCACTCAGACTGTACTGGATGACTCCCATATTCGTGTCCTACCATGGCCAGCGTATAGTCCGGATTTAAATCCAATAGAGCATATGTGGGACCAATTAAAACGAAGGGTTAGGGAGCATGAGCAAGAGGTTCACAACCAGCAACAGCTTATGGATGCTCTGAAACGTGCGTGGGAAGAGATACCTGATGAAAACATCAGAAACTTAATCGAGAGTATGCATTCAAGGCTCCAGGAGTGTGAAAATAGGAGAGGAGGACACACCCGTTACTAAAACATTAAAAAAACAGCTTGTGTCAGTTTTTTTTTTGTTTTGCAAAGAGTTTCTGTTTAGTTTTTGCTGTTGACAATGGACTAATTTCATGTTAATTGAAATAAGTGAAACAATTGACTACACAATTAAATGGTTATTAGCATAAGTTAAAAGAAAAGCCTTGTTACATGTTATTTTAATAAATATACATTACTGTTTACTATATTTTTTACGTAGCGATCAAAATACTTAGTGGCCCCTATTTTCTTTTGAGTAGTATATTTCTACTGTGAAATCGTAATACGTAAATTGAAATTGTTTATTTTTGTTTAAAATTAATTATCCACTAGTTGTTAAATGACAAGCCGTAATCGGAAATACTATTTCCACTTTCTGTATTGACATTTTGAATATTATTTAATTTTTATTTCTTACCTATTATTCATTATTGACGATCGTGATAAGGAGTCTTATAATTTTGACATTGTATGCGAATCTATATTGTAATTTTTATCTCGAAATAAATAAATCTAATCTAATCTAATCTATTAAACTAGCTACCCGCGTATTAACAGAACGCAAGCAAAGCCCCAAGATATACTTAACAATGAGAATAATATATACCCCCGGGACAGAAAACAACGGCCTCTACAGACACACATATACGCAATGGTAAAGTAACACCCCTTGTTTGGGTTACTAAGTACATTGCTTCTACGGCGGTAAAACAAACAATGTCTCAGATCGCAGGTATTTGTCGCCCGAGCCGAAACCACATACTCAAGTCTACAATCCCTTGAAACTGTTAAAAAAATACGTTAAATACGGCCGCAAGAAACGTATAATATTTCGAAGGGAATAAAAATGTATAGAGTACTATCCGTTAACCTCGAACAATGTAATTTGGCGATGACTTGCCAAATTACATTGTGTGTTACAAATGTCTTATAATATAACTACAACTTAGAAAAGTTGAAAAACCCCCGACATTTTAATTTCAAAGTCCAATATCACAAAAATGGCTAAACAGATTTTCATGAAAAATAGCTAAGAACGTTTGGGATCACATCAGCTTTCGAATAAAAAAAAAACCGCATTCTAATCGGTCCATCCGTTTGGGAGCTACAATACCACAGACAGATACACAGATAAACAGACACACAGACGCGTTAAACTTATAACATAACTCTCTTTGCGTCGGGGGTTAACAAGTACAGGGTATAAAAAACAGGGTCTTTATGCAAGGAACGGGGATCCAAATTTTGAAGTGAGTTAACCGTGTCATAAGGGATATCCTATGACAGGGCTTCAGTGGCACAAGCTTAAACAGATTTTGAAATATATTTTATGATGTACTTTGCGATTTATGACGAAAATTGAAAAAGAAAAACCTTTTCCCTCTTTTATATGCATAGGTACCTAATAACTTTGGTGTATGTAGTACCTAGCAGTTTGCAAGCTAGCACTCTTACCTACTTAGTCCTTTTTAGGGTTCCGTGCCTCAAAAGGAAAAACGGAACCCTTATAGGATCACTTTGTTGTCCGTCCGCCCGTCCGTCTGTCAAGACCCTTTTTCTCAGGAACGCGTGGAGGTATCAAGCTAAAATTTATATCAAATACTCTGGTCTACTGTTCCTTGGAGCTGTGAAAAAATCAAACTTCTAAGCCAATGCAATCAAAAGATACAGCCGTTTATGCCGCAAATTTCCGAAAATTTTCGAAACTCGCAAGGGAATCAAAACCTACAGGGTACTTCCAGTGAACTCTGAATCTTGAAATTTGTTACTTATATACCTACAGGTTTGTACGGAACCCTCGGTGCGCGAGTCCGACTCGCATTTGGCCGGTTTTTTTATTTATTAAACACAATCCAAGTCAAGTGTCTTGTTCCTAACTAATTTAGGTATGAACTGTTAGTATAACCAAAATTTCACTCAAAATATCAATTTAAGTAACTATAGGTTTGGAAACTTAATTTCGGGAAAAGCTCGGAAAAAAGCTGGGGAAGATTCTTGAACTATTTATAATATGTACTGAACCCTCGGTGGGCGAGTCTGACTTATATATATCTTTTTTTATATCTTTTGATAACTGTTATGATTTCGTCACCTTTCATCCGTTTTCGGCTTGGTTGACTTTTGGGACACGTTGTATATAAGCCTAAGTAAATCGTATAAAGATTGCATTTGGCCTTTCATTGAGGCGCACTCCACTTAATAATATCTGAAAGTTATTACGTTAACCCCCGTTCATTGATGGCAATAATAGGTAAGAGCTCCAAACAAACTTATTATTATGTTTAAGGTATGAGTTTCTGGTTTCGTATATGATGTAGATACACGATAAACAAGAATGCGTAAACGGCGTGTTGAGTAATGGCGCAGACGCTCGAACCATTCACAGTTGATTAAGCGAGCCTTTGAAGTTACACGGGTGACAAGATGATTAATTACTGTTTATGACAACTAACTGAACGTGAAATTTGGGATGATACAAATTATTTCTACTCGCACACGCAGACGTATTTCGAATTCCATCTAAATACAGTTGAAACGTTTTAAATTTGTTTCCTTCCGTGCGAACTCATCGTGTCGATGAACTTGTAAAGTCCAATGATGGATGACGTCCAAATTCCGCTAAATACGAGTTTACTAACTGGAGATAGACGAGGCTGCGTGGCGATTCTGAGTTGCACCATTTATCAAACTAACTCCATGAGAAGGTTATGTTACATCCGGTCCGATAAATCTTTATACGGTTCGATAAATTTCAAGGTTATGTTGATACTTGTCCAAAAATTATCATCACCCTCCTAGCGTTATCCCGGTTGTACTCTAAGCTCGGACCAAAGTCAAAGCGGGCCCTGAGCCAGGGGGCCGCTTTGACACCTAATCCCAAGATTTGGCATGCTACCCTAGCATCATAGATACTTGTCCAAAAACCATCATCACCCTCCTAGCGTTATCCCGGTTGTACCCTAAGCTCGGACCAAAGTCAAAGCGGGCCCTGAGCCAGGGGGTCGCTTTGACACCTAATCCCAAGTTGTGGCATGCTTCCTATAGGCTGACAGGTAAGGACTTCGGTGAGTAAAACAGCGATTTTTGGTAGCTTGTGCTTAAGGAGCGAGTACACGTGCTTTGGTTGGCGGTCAAAGGGTCACTGTCTGAGACAATGCTAGGCGACGCACACATAGACTCGCGCCCGTACACGAGCGTTTATTCACACATTTACATTTCGTTACAAACACGGCAGTAGCGGGTTAACAGACCAGGTAAGTACCTACATCTATAATTATTTATTTATTATATTTTCTGTTTCAGGTGGAAGCCAGGTGTCGTCGTGTACTTTACACTACCCTCATAGATACTTGTCCAAAAATATAATGACCATGCCTAACTAAATACATCAAATACGGTCAATCTATTATGTGTAGCCTTTCTAATCCCTTATATAAGATACAAAACCCCATAAAATCTCGCGAATCGATTGTGACTATGAGACTTTATAAGTACTTTCTTGTTGAAAGCAAATTCTCGGTTCGAATGAAACGTCATATTGTCGTCGCATTACAGCTGGAAGAAGGTGCGTGGAGTACAATGAAAGGCCCCACATATGTAGTTATAACATGTACATATATATTTTGTTCAATAACGGGCACGAGAGGTTTGAAACCGTCCGGTTCCGATGCCAGTCACGTGCGTATTATTGGCAGCTAGGAATCAGGGAGGCTCGCGTCAACTTGACTATAGCCACCGGCTTAGAATAGCGCACCTGCCCGCTGTGTACACATGAGGCGACGAGTCTCCAACTTATACTACGAAATGAATTTGAATGGAGTCCCAAATGACCGTAAATAAAAATATCTTAGTAACAGGAAGGTGCTGAAGGCTCTGAGATTGAATAGCGGATCTCTCCGTGGATATTTAAAAGCGGAAACATTTATTTTTATTTCGATTATTAAATTTGCTTGCTGCGGTTGATCAGCTCAGTTTGCAAGACGACAGAAAACTAAACTAAATGAAGTCTAGTTTGAACAGGAAACACATAAAACGTGCAAATACACAACACGCTTCCTGCTTATCGAATGCGCTTTAGAGCATATAAAGTATTTATGGAAGGTAAAAACATCCTGCTCTCATTCAAAAAGTTGCGCAATTCCGGAATAACGCACGAATTCTGGAAATATTTCATTAAACGTCTAAATCGGTTAACTCGTTTAGTAGTTGAAGTGGGACAGAAACTCGCATAGAAACATGAACCCGCATAAATACAGCACTCTTTTGCAGAAAAGGAAGTGTTCATAATAAAAGGGTGAAATTCAACAAGTCTTAAATTTTGCTAATTTTGGTGGGATTTTTTATTTTCATGATATAGTTACCAAAAATATGTTTTTAGAGCGTCATTAGTCATAATTAAATGAGTATCAAAACGGCCTTCCATTCCAATGAGTAGTTTTTGAGATAATGTCAATTTATTTATTTCATGGCCACCAACATTGCATGTTGGCACCAAAATTAGATAATGAATCCACCTGAATTGCATATTTACACCTAAATTAGTTTTTTTTCAATCTACTCCTTCCATCCAGTAATGAAAACAAAATAAAAGTGAGCCGAACCCACCTTACTTTATATAAGTAGGTATGACATTTTATTTTCTAGACAGGGTGGTAAACTTAGTTCCTGAGATATTTATATCGTTATTGGCTCCATGCCACAGATGGAACTGCTGGACGGGGTCTTTTTGCTATGCCTGGGTTAGGTTAATTTATTTTGTAATTAATTTATAACTTATTGTTTCTTCGTTTATTTTATTTATTTTGTTATGTTTTTACGAGATCTATATATATATGTATGTATATATATATGTATAACAAAGAACACGGGCGATATAGCCTACAGCCATACAGAAAGTCCATTCTATGAACAAGTGGAAGATTTTTTTAAATTTAATAAGTGGTTCTGGATATTACCAATTACTTACAAACTAACAAACTTACAAAGCTACAATCTTACCAACTTTTCCTTTTTATCTTAATATTAGTATAGATAATCATCATAGGTATATATAATATATAAATGGCTATTAAAATTTAATTGAAATTAATATCACCTCATTTTTCAGGTAAAATCCGTGCCTCTTCTGCCGGTTTGGTCGCGAATTCGAGTTCGAAGTTCGAGTTAATAATCAGTTTAAACAGAAATGGATCACTATGGGTATCAAAACCGCTAGTTTAATGAAGAGAGTGTTAAAAAATGTAGATAAATCATTCTGCCATCCTTCAATCTTAGCTTACCGCGATAGATATGTTACCTTATTCAGGAAAGTTATCAGACATGCAAAGAGGCTTGCGACACAAGAAGAAATATGTAAAACTGGCGGATCAAGTAGGGGGATTTGGAATGTTGTTAATAGGCATAGAAATAAACACATAGGACTTGACCAGAATAAGCTAGTACTGAAAACAGAGAGTAGATATATAAGTAATTTTCAAGATGTTGTAGAAATATTATCTGATCGTTTTGATCACAGTAAGACTCGTAGTAGAGGTAATTTGCAATCAGCGGTTCATTGTCTGGAGCATAACAACCATGCTCACTACAATGATATGATTTGGTGGCCGGTTTCATCATCTGAAGTAGTCAAAACCGTGCAAGCAATGGAAAATAAAAAATCCCATGGACACGATGAGATGCCAATATTAGTTTTTAAACAGACTATTGATTTGCTTTCAGAACCGTTAGCTTACTTTTACAATCAATGTTACGACCTAGGTACTTTCCCTGATCAATTGAAATTAGCCAAAGTAGTGCCGGTGTTCAAAAAAGGAGTTAAAACAGACCCAAAAAATTACCGACCAATATCTCTTCTTCCAGTATTGTCAAAGATTTTCGAGAAACTCATAAAAACCCGTCTTTTAAATCATCTGCAATATAATGCAATAATTAACCCAAGGCAATTTGGTTTCCAGAAGAATATTGGTACTATTGATGCAATAAACTGTCTGGTTGATGATATTATCTTAAAAATTCATTCAAAGAAGAGAGTAGCGGGCTTATTTGTCGATCTTAGTTCTGCATTTGATACCGTGGACCATGATATCCTCCTCCGAAAACTTAATTTCTATGGAATTAAGGGTAAAGCCTACGGTCTCTTGCGTAATTACCTCCAGAACCGCTACCAATATGTAGAGATCAAAGATAATAACCTAGGTCGTGAAAGATCGATAAAGTCTGGTTTAGTTAAGGTAGAAAGAGGTATACCGCAAGGGTCTATCTTAGGCCCTGTTCTATTTATTATATTTACAAATGATCTTATCACCTATATTACTAATGTGTTACCTAATTGTAATTTGGTAATGTTTGCTGATGACACTAATGCTGTAATTCATGCTGATAATATATTAGAACTAAATCAAGTAGTAAATATAGCTCTTTCATCTTTTTGCGAATGGTTTACTTGTAACAATCTGAGTCTAAACGAGGGCAAAACTCAAATAATGCTGTTTAAACAAAACGCTAAGAAAACAGACAGTCTCCATGTAACTGTGAACGGTACCTGCATAGGCATGGTCGATAATGTAAAATTCCTCGGTATACGTCTAGACTCAAAGCTAAATTGGATTCAGGAGCTAGACGCTATTGAGAACTCAGTCAACTCAGCCTGCTATGCCTTAAGAAGTCTTAGGGACGAAATTGGCATAGAACAATTAAAAGTTGTGTATTATGCCTTAATCGAGTCCAAACTGCGCTACAGCATCATGTTTTGGGGTAATAGCTTTAAATATAATATTAGTAGAGCTCTTATCGCACAAAAAAGAGCCATAAGAATAATGTTTAGAATCCCGCAATGGGTGTCTTGCAGAGAATACTTTCAGACATTAAGGATTCTGACGGTGCCTAGTTTATACGTTCTTATATTGCTCACTGAATTTGTTAAACATAAAAAAAGGTTTGAATCATATGAAGAACAAGAGATTCGTGTACAAACGCGCACCAGAAATATTAAAACAAATTTTTGCCCGATGACTACTATAGAGAAGCAATGTACTAGGAACCAGACTGTCAAGTTGTTTAATAAACTTCCTGTAGAGCTAAAAGGCATCGTAAAATATAATAATTTTAAGGAAAAATTAAAGCAATTTTTGTTAAGAGGGTGCTTTTATAGTGTTGACGAAATATTTGATAGAGAGTAAGTAGAATGTGTAGTTATTAGATATTAGATATTAGATATTATATTGTTAGCTGTAAGAAATTCAAACACAATCTTGTATTGTTTACTGAATAAATATGTCTATGTCTATGTCTATGTCTATGTCTAATTACTCCAAAACTACTCAACCGATTTTAATGCGGTTTTTATTAGCGTGTAGTATTTATTAACTCTGGTAACAATCGTGTTATATATTTTTATTATATATATTATTTTTTTCTATTTTATTTCAGGATGAGCAGGTAGCTAGTCGTAAAACATATATATATATATATATTTTTAATATACAGGTATATATTTTATGATTAGATCATCTTATTTAATATATTTTTTATATAAAATATTAAAAAAAAAATCGTAAGAGCTACTTATACACTAATAACCGATTCGCCCTGTGGTAGACACGATTGCGGTACATAAACTTGACATACACGGTGCCCGTGAGCATTGCGAGAGATTTTAACAGGATATTTCTGACCATATTTTAAGTTAAAAATGTTAATTAACGTCTGCTTAATTCGGCTCGGTTTTAGAGATATTTCCATTTTTGTGTAAAAAAGTTGTAATGAAATCTCCAGTATGAAACACCTTTACGATTGCGACGTTGCGAGACTTAACCAACTAATAACTTGACTGTAAAACTCAAATCCAGTTCTGTCACTATGAGTGTTTAGCATGACATTGTTTACGTGTCAAGTATCAACAGAATTATCGGCGTATTATTTTTAATAAATAAAAATGAAGAAGGAATCCAAGATTTAAAGTCAATCTAAACATACCCAATTCAAATAAACCGGAAGACCTGTTGCTAAGAATAGTGATAGTTTTTTTTGCAAATAATTTTGTGGAATAAAATAAATATTGATTATTTTACGTGTTACGTGTTGAGAGCGTTCACTGATGCCGGGGGCAAGGAGCGACTGAGTGTTTGTGCACTGTCCTGTCCACCCAATGTTTGTTTCAGCTTTCCAGATGATATTGTAGAAGACGCTGCTGTGAGATATGACTCGGAGTGGGAGAACTACTAGTAAATCGATCTCGTTCTATTGTGCACATAATTATTGGACCAATAAACGTCATTTATAACTAATTATGTATCTTTTGTTACTATTTGAACAGTCTAAAGTTAATATTAACTCTTAACAAGACTCCATTCATATTAGAACAGGCTGTTACACCATGAATGGCCAGCAAACCGCAAAGTTAACGACTCCCTGTATCCAAAGTATGTAAGGGGTCAATTGACCTTAGACCCTCGGTTCTAGACACATCCCTCCATAGATGAAGATTAAAGTAAAGTACCTAGAAGTAATTGGTCCAATAATTACGAGATTATACGTCCGTACATAAATAAAATATTCAGTATTTTTATTTTTCATTTATTACACATGAAACTCAAATTTAACAGCCTTTCTATTAATAACACATTTTTATTATTTCACTATGAACACAGAACGAGTTAGTGAAAATACACTAACTCCAATATACTTTTTATTAAAGCCATAGTGGTTGAGTTAACGCCGTCTGCAGCATTGAATACTCAAGCAAGGCACACTGGTGTTACTCGTACCATAAGATGCACCATGGATCACTCTACAAAAGATTTCCTTCAGCGGCCGGTCGCCTCATTGAACTGGCCCCCACTTGTTTATTATTGAGAATTTGATTGGTGATACTTTAGAATAATTTAAACATGCTTAGTCCGACTGTTAGTTTTAGATTACAGAAAATGAAAAACAACAATATCAATGACACATGAAAGTCATTAATGTCATTATGAAGGAGCAATGCAGTAGGAAATTTTCAAGTGGCCAGTTATTTATCGTAACTATTTAAATTTAAGTATTTATTTACGCAATGATTTGAATGACCTCTTGGAAGACATCGATTTGGAAACTAGACAGTCTATGTGGTACCAACATGATGGAGCATCTCCACACTATGGTCTGATTGTTAGGAACCACCTAGACCGAGAGTTTCCAAATCGATGGATTGGTAGAGCATCTGCAGCAATCCGATGGTCACCGAGGTCCCCGGATCTTACACCATTGGATTTTTATCTTTGGGGTACTCTAAAAAATATGGTGTATTCGAAACCTATTCGCTCCCGAGAACGAAAGAATTATGGAAGCGGCTCAGCAATTAAAATACAGGCCTGCCCCACTTACCGACCACATACGTAGACGGTTAAATTTATGTCGAGAAAAGGATGGATCCCAGTTTGGAAATTTTCTAAATTAACTATTGAAATGATTGAAGATTTGTTTGTTTATTTTTCAACTTGTGTTTTAAGCCAAAAGGAGCTTGTGTTTTAAGCATAAAGAAGTACGAAACGAACTATTTTTATTTTATTACATTCAAAGTGAGGCACCTAACTGTAGAATTCATCATCATCCCATGATGACATACGGTACCGAGATTGGGGTGGGTGATTATTCGAACATTTTGAACGCCGCCTCATTCATCTGTCACCATTTTTTTTGTAGAAATGGCTAAATAATGCGGTATCATTTTTGGACGAATTTTACCACATTATTTAGCCATTTCTACAAAAATGGTGAAAAATTAATGAGTCGTTAAAAACGCTCGAAAAATCGCCCGGGCGCGTAAGAGGTCTCATCAACAAGCTCAAGTCGGCTAAATTAAATGAATGCCAATATCAAGTTAATTATCAAGTCGTGCGTTGAAGCACTTGAGATTCTTAAAACTTGAAACCTTTTTCTTTCATAAAATAAGGTATGTCTAACTTGTTCAGATTTATTTTAAAGAATAATCTAAACGGTCATTTGAATAATCTATGCCCAAAAGAAAAAAACATATGAAATTGTCTGACGCACAAAAAAGAGAGATCAATAACAGACGTTGCCAGCTTGTCCTAAAGGCACGTTTTTACTAGAGTAGCAACTATTATGTATGAAAATCTGAAGAAAAAAAGTTATAATTAGACCTAGGTTCATATAACATTTATTACTCTTTATAACCTCTGGAATTCGTGGTTAAAATCTCTCGCAATGCTCACGGGCACCCTGTATACACCGTGGGCTGTTTAAACCCGACCGATTTCAACCACATATTCCTGACGAGATTTCAAGTAAAAAATGTTATATGAACATATGTCCAATTACGAGTTTATATTTTTTTAATTTTTGAAACAAAGTAAATCAATTAGGCATCGCAGTTCACTGTGAACGAATCTTTAATTAATACATAAACCTCACGTGACAGTCACAAAAATAATTTTAGACATTGACGTTATTGACATTATTTAAGTTCAATTTACCGGCCAGTTCTATTATCGTAATGTACTATGTAGGTATAATAGGTTGCACTCTAGTGATAATTGATAAAATGCAGAATCTAAACATAAGTCTAGTTTAGCGATAAACGTGTATGTGATAAAGAAAAGATAATAATTTGATACATAATACGAGTACTAACTACACTGGCACTCAGCGGTAAATGGCGTGTTCGTTATACGTAAAATTACATTCCGTAATAAAACCTTTCTGTAATTGAACACCAAACTTAGGAACAAGATACTGGCCAATAATGATTTTTGTGATTCTGCGTAGAAAAAATTAAGTGCAAATAATTACGTCACATTCTTAGGGTGCGTTATACTTGAGATTATTCAATTTGTTAAATACTTAAAATTGCGATTTTCTAAAAAACTATGCATTTTCGGACTACATGTTGTACGACTTTTTTTACTCTATTTTAGCTAAGGAACCTATGGTTAAAATCGGTCAGGTTTAAACAGCCCACGGTGTATACATAAATTATATATTTAACCAATCTTTAAAATTAGATAGATAGATAAATCATTTATTTGTTTTGCTAAAATACATACACATTACAATAAGAGAAAAAAAAATACAGAAAACACAAAACTTAAAAGAACATTAAAATAACATAAAACAATCAGTTTTTATGCACAGAAATAAACTGTGTGCATTGCAGCAAGACAAAAAGGCTCCAACTCAGTGCGTAGCTCTGCTCGCAATTGAACAAAAACACTGGTATTCTGTTGGAACCCAGAAAAATATATGAGTAGAAAATATATGTGGAAGGACAAACATTAATTTTAGTAATAGTAATTTTACTAGTAGCAGTAATTTTACTTATATAACTCAAACAACAAAGAAGTGGTACGACAAAAAGAAGAAAATAAAATAAAAAATGTACACCGATCGGTGTAAAGATGGAAAAAAGGAAGAAAGGAGAGTCAACGTCGTTTGAGTGCACAGTCACACAACGAAATGTGCAACCAAATAGCCGTGCGGAATTCCTACCACTTGCTTCTCTATGAGCATCTTCTTAAAGTGCGACTTAAATGAAAGTTTCGATGGTAAGCATCTAATTGGTGGAGGAATGTTATTCCAGCATTTGGTTGCAAGATAACGGAAACTACCTTTAAAAGCAGCTGTCCTGTGTGGGTGCACTTCCAGGAGACATCGACGTGTCGACCTGGTGCCATGCCTTTTGTGAAAAGATGAAATTCTTATCCTAGAGTACAAATATTCTGGTCTTTTGTATTTAATCACATCAAATAAAAGGCACGCGAGATGTAAATGTCTGCGTGATTACATGTTTAAGTAAGGTGTGATGTGGCTTCTAGGTGGTTGATAATGAAATGATTGCAACTTTTAGGTTATTTAGCTAGCACAAGACTTATTGAATTAATTACCTTTGTGGTCTGTAACCACTCGGGTTTGGGTACATTGTTTTAAGTTTTCGATTCGAGAGTCCTTTCGTTAAAAGAGAAGGGGACGGGAATAGCAGGGTCAAAAAACCGCATATTTTAGGCCACCGTGTAGAAAAGAAAGGTGGAAGATGTTTCACTTTAACCCAGACTTTATACCAGATGATAATGAAGTTTTTGTTTTAAAAATAAATAAAAGACTTGAATGTGGGTGGGTTAAAGTAGTAAATATATAAAGCACAAAAATCCAAGCGGGCGAAATAAAACAATAATAATTATATAACAACAAACCCCCAAATTGCTAATTGCTTGTGGAAATTGTTGTGGCCAGGCAAATGACGGGCTTTGAAAAATGAAAAGGAGCAATTAGGGCTACCATTTTGAAACTGCGAAACCAAGTGAGCAGGTACAGTAAACATTACATACTACGAAAAATATGGGAAAAAAACAAAAAGGTGTCATATGTATACTTGGGTATCAGAATATTTAAATCAGGATTTAATAATTATTTATTGCGGGTGAAATAGAATGAGCATTTAAATTATTTTATTAATAATGTACATTTTAAAAAATGCACCTTATTCCATTGTAAACAAAGTTTTAACCGAATTCAAATCAGTACTTAGCCAAATCGCTTCCAGTGTGCCTATAAAATTTGAAGGGTTCCCTCGGAATGTCCAGGATTCCGTCATCAGATCCTAACCTGATAACCATTGGATCATGTGCAAAGGATACCCTTTTAAACAAAAAAATAATTTTCCAAATCGAACCAGGCGTCTTCGAGTAATCGGGTACGATACATTAAAGAAAATAGGATGAATTGAAAATCTCCTCCTTTTTTTAAGTTGGTTAAAAATGTGCTGTGAGTTATCAGCGCAGGTAGTTATTGGCTTATTTTAAAAACGAGTAACAGAAACGAGTACATGCATTTTGTACACGTTGTATTAGACGCCGAGTCTTTGCCAGTAATCGAGGTCCATACACAATATCGCCATAATGTAACCTACAGAGTATCAAAGATTCACAGAGAGTCACGCGTACCTTTTCGCTTAAAAGATTTCGGATTTTGTATAATACCTTCAATCGGAAAAAACAAGATCGTACCAAATTTCCTACATGGCTTTCAAAGCGCAACTGACTATCAATACCTACATCTCTAGCTTCCTCCACACGTTCAATCTGTGAACTACAAACGCTTAATTTTGGATTGTTTACAAAAATTTTAGAGATTTGCGTTTTTGAGCCCAAGACCATGAACTTTGACTTTTGAGGGTTAAGCTGTAACCCATTACCATCAGCCCAAGTCGCAATTCTGTTTAGGTCCTCATTTACCTTGCAAACCGACTCTGCAGTCATGAGGAGGTGCTGACAAATACAATCGGAGGTCATCTGCGTACAAATGGTAATTACAGTATTTGATGGCATTCATTATATCTGCGCTGTACATAAGGAAGAGTAAAGGTCCAAGTATAGAGCCCTGAGGAACTCCTCTAGTTAGTGGCTTATTTTCGGATACTAGTGACATGCCATCTTCCCTTCTTATTTCAACAGACTGAGTACAGCCACTGAGGTAATTATGAAACCAAAATAGGGACTTGTTGTTTACACCGTAGTACGCTAATTTTGAAAGTAGGGGAATGTTAATGCTATCAAAAGCCTGGGAGAAATCCAGCAATACCAAACAAGTACCCCTACCAGAGTCCTGCTCAGTCAATATATTGTCGACCACATCTGTCAGAGCGGTCACCGTACCCATACCTTTTCGGAAACCTGATTGTAATTGTGGCAAAATGTGTTGATCCTCAACATATTGACTGAGCTGAGCATATACAGCTTTTTCCAGTACCTTAGATAGAAAAGGCAGAATGCTTATTGGTCTAAGATCCCTAATCTGACATGGGTTATCCACTTTAGGCAAGGGAGTTACTAGAGCTGACTTCCATAAATCCGGTACCACTCCGGTCAAGAAAGATTTATTAACAATAGCAGTAATTACTAGTAAGGTGCATGGAAGTGTGAGCATTATCATATCCTTTCCGATTCCATCGACGCCAATTGCATTAGTAGAGATACCCGTAAGATATTTGTCAACATCATACTCATTAATTGTTTTTAACATGAAAGATGAATCACAAAATCTGTGGAATTCAAAGTACGACAACAAGGACAGAGAAACCACGTCTGCATCGGGCACAGCTAAAAAACTGTCATTTATAACATTTGGATCACTGAAATGATCAGGAAGAGATTCACGTTTCTGAGAGTCAGTCAAAACAGTTTTTTTTAAGTTTTTCCACAGCGACTTTGAATCATTGTGATAATTGTAATATGCACGTTTTTCATTAAATATACTACTTACTACGAGTTTTTTAAAATCTGTATAATATTGCTTATGACTATCTGTTTTGGATTTTCGATACCTAGCATGAGCCTCATTACGCTTATCAATCATAATTTTGATCGTATCGGTAATCCAGGGTAAAGAGTGATTTTGTTTTATTTGAACATTTTTACTGGTGCATGCTTATTAAAGAGAGATAAAATAATAGAATTAAAAGATATCGTCATATTATGAACGGAGTCCATTTTGACCACAGAGTCCCAGTCGATAGTGTAGAGTGTAGTAGTTTTCGAGTTTTATGCAAATACCTAGACAGACGCGGTCAGAGACTTTGCTGTCTAGTTTAAAATTATATACACTGAAATATTTTATATATAACATTGATATAATAGTGTTCACTCAAAAAGTAATAAAAATAATCTCATGCAGTGTTGCCAGGTTACTTCACCTAAAAGTTTCGTTGCCATTCCTGAAAAGTTCCGTTTTAGGTTGAAAAATTCCGTTTTTTTTTAAATGGTGAAATAACTATAACTCGTCAAATTTCAATACAACTTACAATAATACCGTGCCAAAAGGGTTAATAAACACAAAAATCACACATTGAAAAAAAAATATTTAAAAATTCACCAATCAAAGCGTAAAAATATAAAACTAAGATGTCGATGTCGATTTATTTATTATAAGAGCAATTAGTTTACATTTTGGAACCATAACAGTTCAAGGGCTAGACGAATGCATCGGGTGTGTGTGCGCAATGTGCCTTAAGTACATAATTAAATTGATAAAAACTATTATGCCGTAAATCTATTGTATTAGTCCGTGGTTCATATGAAAACAATGTCAGAACTCGGTACAGCACAAGTTTAGTTTTGATTTCGATAATCCGAATCATTAATTCATTATTCAGTAAAGCATGTAGGGCACAAACTCAAAACATCAAGCAAGTGTTCGATTTCGATAAATCAAAACTTTATGATTTCAACGTTAAACTATAAAAAAGAAAGTTCGTTTCTTGATTTCAATGACAAAAATGTTGAATTTACTTACCATCGCCTTGAAGAAAGTACTTTCACACACTTAAGTTACACTTGAAGAGTTTCTTGCATAACAAACCAAACTTATTTAAATTAAATCATGTAAGTAGCTTTAGTGCGACCTAATAAATTATCTTCATAAACAAAACAAAGACAAACATAAACATAAACATGCATTTGATTTGATGTGATGTGAGTTGTGACAGCGACAGCACCTATAGCAGCTCTGACCCGTTCGACGTTCGACCAATCAGCGGCCACGACCACGGCTCAAGCCTTCGTGTGTATGCTCGCGTGATTAGCCGGTTTGGATCAGCTGTATTTTTGTGATAGGAACATGAAACATGATTATTTAGTTTTAACAGAAAAATGAGTTTAATTTTTGAACAATATTTTTAGTGTGTTATTTAATAAATTAATGCCGGGACCTTAAAAGTTTCGAAAATTGCCCTAAAATCGAAAGTTCCTTCCAAGTTCCGCGGGGTTGTCCAAAGTTCCGAAAAACGGAACAAACGGAACCAAACGGCAACACTGATCTCATGTTTCAATGTACTTTAATTCAAATGTATTTCTTGTTGCATATCCGAGAAGTCGTATGTATAGCAATTCATAGACCTTATATCATTAGAATACGGTCCTCTTTGCCACGCCTTCTATAATTTTGGTGATACTCAGCAATTTTGGTGTCTTCAAAAAATCCACCAAACACACCAAAATTGCAACACCGCAATTAGGATTTGGACTAAAACAAAACAACTAATTAACCCTTTTGTACATGTTCCAGTTAACAGTTATATTTCGAAAGGGGAACCAAAGCCACGCCTAAAATAAAATACACATAAAATTAAGTTATGCTTAATAATAAATTAATCGTGTCACCAAAATTGACGTAAACTGTATTTTGAACCACCATAATTAGGTACTTACGTGCGTGACGGCTAGCTCCTACACAGTATCACACGTCTCGGAACGTAACTAAACCAATAAGCGACGCTCGCGCCGTTTGTGTCATTGCGTTTTGTTCGACCATGAAAACATTTTTTTTTTTTTCACCAAAACTATATTATTTCGTAGGACAGTTTTGTTTACATCAGTATGGGGTTTAGTTTACATACGAATGTAACGTAATTAAATCTTAGGATACCTTGACTAATATAGAACACGAATAAATGCCGCTTTAATTAAGTAAATGGATAGTTTTTTTTGTATCATGGCGTTTTAATACAAGAAACAAGTGCAGGACACGTCACCAAAATTAGATTTTCGGCAGTTTATATATTTTTATGGTCAAGCCAATAGGTTTAAAGTAATTTCCATGGCTCAAGATGATGAAATATATTAGCTTTCATATAAAAAATAGAACATTCGAATATAAGAAATCCTCAGTCCAATTATCACCTCCGCCGCGCAATAATCACCCTGGGATTTTCACCCAAAATATCCACAAACAGCATTAACAAAACAAAGTGATAAATTTATTACACTCGACAGCAAAAAACCTATAAGTCATCAAGTCCAGAGCTCAAGTATTTATACCCTTTTGGGATTACCCGAATGTGCGTCAGGTCTGTGTTCCGCAAGCTCTGAATCGGATTCTTCGTCCCTTCACAAAGACACGTACATGCGGCATCATTACCGGCCCTCTGTGCGAGGATTACGAACGTACACTGTGTACTTACAATATGTACCTATTTACTAACCTTGCCTTGGACGCTATTTACCCTTCTCGCCTCGAGCTGTAATTGGCGCCCTAGCAACAGGCTTAATTGGTAAAATTAGATTTAATAAAGCTCTGCGTATCTCGTATAGCTTTGTCATCCGAGTGTATTGGAATGAAAGTAATGGAATATATGTTGATATTTTTTCGAACTGTTAAGCCATCAGAATTACAGTAGCTGGCACATTTTTACAATAGTCAAACATTATTTTTTTACTAATTTTTTTCTAAATATTGCCAACGTTAAACTTAGTGTATTTAATGCTAGCCGTTCTAATAAAAATGCATATCGTAGGCGTAAGTATAATGAAATTCAACTTTCTTTGTGGCTTAACATGGTAAACGGGTGGTTGTTTTATGGCGGGGTTCCACGGCCCGTGTTATCACAGGCCAGGCCGGATCGCGCCACGTCTGTGGACGCCTGTGCGGCTGATCATGTCTCGCGCCGAGCCGTTCCCACGGCGTGTGTCGGCCTGCACCGGCCTGTCGTTACCGCGTACTAGATCGTTCGTCTACTCCATAACGTGCGTGTTCGCACACGCGCCGCCGCTGGTGAATTGGAACGGACGCAGGCGCGCCCTTACAGGCCGCGACAGGCACCTTTGAATGGATAGGACGGGCGACGACAGGCCACCACAGGCCTCATCGGATGTGACGGTTCCCACGGCCCGTCGGTCCGGCCTGGCGCGGCAGGACCTGTGGGAAATGAGGCCGAGGGACCCCGACTTTAGATTTGCATTAGTACTGAGTGGCATCAGTAGTTGACTGACAAATTAAATCAATAGACTTTTAAACGTAAAAATCTTAAGCTGTGTTATGCATAGAAGCGGTAAATGCTTCGTATTAAAATTGGCTTAATACTTACTTAAAAATAGGTACCCGTCTGGTCTTTGTTTAAAAGTTTAATTAAATGGTAAGCCTTCCTGAGCTTCTTGCACAACATTTTGCCAAGCTAATTACCATTTAGTAGAGATTTGGGTTTCGGGTAGTTTAAAGCTAAACCTTTATCAACTGGCATAAATGTAATCTAGGTAAGCATCTCAATCTTTACGGCTTATGTTACGGTAATCACACTAAGATAATGTATCCTTGTACATCACTTTGTGTGCCAAGTTACGTAAAGGTGGAACATTTCGCTCCGTCACGTGTTTTTTTTCTATCTATCCATAGTAATAATAGATAGTTAGGTAGTGCCTGCAAAATATAAGTATAGCCATTTAAGGTCGTATATGTACAAAAATATTAAATATTATATTAGTATTAATGGTATTGATCTTTGGGATGAAAATAGGCTATATTTTATCCCACGGCTTCGTTCGCGGGTGGAGGCGAGTGGGCTGTTAGTATATTACATAGAGGTACAACAACACACACATATAATCATGCTAATTTCCCGTAAGGGTACACGGTATATTTACGTAACTGTACCATTCAAGACTTTATAATATAAAAAAATATTTAATGCGTAACGGACGATCGTATATCGTGCCGTATATTATCAAGTCGAGTGAGAGCGGAGATCTTGCTCGGAGAGGGGCGGTTGGTGTGATGCTGACGCGCGGCGCTAGGTGTCGCGAGTAGGTGCGCGAACAAAAGGTGAAGAAAAAATTTATCTCATCACAAGTACCTACTAAAGTTTTGTTGATTAAATCATGTCATCTCAATCAATATGTAAGCATATATATATATATATATATATTTTACATATGCTTACATAAAAATTACGCCTTGTTTGGTTATTTAAATGTTAATAAAAAAAACCCGTAAAATTGCACCATGTGTTTTTTCCGCGCTGGATCCAGCTGGATTAATACCGATCCAGCCAAAATCCAGCTGGATTGAAAACGCTGCTGGATTGTAATCCCTTCTTTATCCATCTCCCCTATATTCCCAAACCATCATAGCACGCCCTCCTCATTTTTTGACCAGCTTTGATTTCCATTGGCGACATTTAATTTTTTTTACTATTTATTTAGATATTTCACTGAAAGTGGCTAACTACACATAAAGACATTTAAAATCCT
Organism: Epinotia bilunana; assembly: GCA_947049275.1. NCBI lineage: Eukaryota > Metazoa > Arthropoda > Insecta > Lepidoptera > Tortricidae > Epinotia > Epinotia bilunana. The sequence continues at coordinate 15,207,659 of OX346257.1, forward strand.
GACTGGAGTTCCAAATGTTAAGTAAATCGTTCCGAAATTGTTTATTGTAATTATTATACGACTCGTACAATTTTCCATTTCTACTAGAACAGTAGACCAATAACAGACTATATTTTAATTCTTAAAAACTCTAAAATAGTATTTAATTTAAACGAATTTATGTATTTTATGAGCTTTTCTCTTACTCTGCTTTTTAGTGATTATGCGTTTTCAAATACAGACCCTCTTTATAAACAAATCGCTAATGCTTTGACATAAGTAATAAACGAAGTTTAAAACGAACACCTAATCATCGAAAAAAACTAACAAATGTTGTTCGTCCAACTAAATATGGCTCTGAAATAAACTTTCCAGTCTGACGGTGGCAACTGCAAATTTCCTGGACACTTGCACTAATTTTAGCTGCACCGTCCATAAATATGTATACTCTCCGGAACTTATGTCCGGGGAATAAATCTTAAAATAGGGTACATATTTGTATAGTTTATAGTAGTACTGCGGTTCATTGCTCCAAACAATGTACCTTTATCTAAAAACATTTCGTTAAACTACATTTTTTAATAACATGTTTTAAACTGTGACTTTCTAGGAAAACATAGATAAAATAAATAACTTGAAAGTAACTGTCAAAGTGTGTATTGCAACTCGAAAAACCTAATTTAAAACCCACACTCCAATATTGTTACTATGAATATTGACGTAGACAATGACCTAGCTAGGATTTAGTTATAACCAGCCAACTGCTTAATGTTAGTAATTAATTGTATTATAGAGAATCTTATCAATGTTTGCCGCCGCAATTGTAACTAAGTTCATTCATTAAGAACAAGGGTAGTAATCGTATTATCAATTGAATTCAGGGCTCGACAACGCCGTCCGCCATCGCTGCTAAATCGACTTTTGATTGTGAGCCCACAACTTCCAATTATACCTACTGGTTCAGTATTATTCAACACAATCAACCGAGATTACGTCTACGTTCTTTATAATTACATTATTGAGTATTATTACTCGTATTATTTAGTATAGTTAGTACATAATATCATGTAGCTAGCGTAAGTTCTTTATTTCCCATCTTTACATAATCAGCCTCTTGTTAGAAAATTTAATATTATTATTGGTAATGTTTCAAATATAATTCGGGAGCAACGGAGTACAAGGGTAAACAGGGATAACTCATGCAAACAAGTCAAGATAAGAACTTGGGAAGAGCGTCCATTGCCCGCCCTTACAACAATAGTTGATTCCTATCTAATAAATTCGCTTTGTTCATTTAATTAACTTCGGTAACTCTTGTTCTATACACGGTTGTACCGACATCCTAACTCTCATTACCTAACCGTTTGTGGAGTCATCTTACACGCAGACTGAGAGAGCACCTACGATGAAAATTATTGAACATATCTAATTAAAGGGGTATTTATTCATCAAAAAGGCTACGAGTGAAGCCAGTTAAATTAGATGTATGAATAATTGAAAACAAGAGGTAAAAGGTACAAGGAGGGTCGTTATCGCTGCCCCTTCGGGAAATGAAGCTGCGGCAGGTTTTTGCTCTCTCGCAAACTTTTTCCTATTCTCTTGACAACTTGGAGAATAAATTATTTTATTGAGTTACTGTTATTCTTTTGTGGATTGAAAATGGGCAAGGCTTGGCACATTTCAAGAAGTTGATAATTTGTGCTTATCTATGGATCGTTAGCACGTAATAGCTCTGCGGCTTTACGATACACGTCGCGCGTTACGCGAGTAATGAGCGCCTGGAAATGAAACCGATCCTTACCGTACGCGGTAACACACACTGAAGACGAGGGATGAGGGTTGTAAGTAGATACAAACCTTTCCCCTCATCTTCTTTTACATTGCAAATCGAATTTTAAACAATATTGATTTGTAAAAGCACCATTGTTACGACTTATATAGAGGTACGTCCGCAGAGTAGTAGAACCGTAGGGGGCCGATTTTTGACTTTCGAGCGCTCGAAAATTAAATAAAAGTAAATGCTATTGTAGTATCATAATCACAGGCACTTACTTTCTACCGATAGAATTGAATACGAGTGGTCATTACTGCACGTTTTTAAATTTTCTATCGTCATTAAAAAATTGCATTTCATAATATTTGTCATTTTTCGAGTGAAAGAGTCGAGCGCTCGAAAGTCAAAAATCGGTCCCCTGAAGGAAAGGTAAAAAGGAACACAATAAAGATATCTTTTCTGATCTGGATTGAATGGTCTGCAGGTACAACAACAAGCCTCAAAGGGCATTTCGTTTAATTTATTTGAATTCTTGAAAAGTTATTTGTAGTTTTTTTACATTTAAGGCTTTTAATGATATTTCGTACTTAGGGTAAATAAAAAAAACAGTGTGGTGTACCGTAGATCTCGTACCACTCATTTTCAACTGGCTTTGTTTCATTTACGTAATGTGGGCACTTGTGCCCATATTTAGGTTATAATAGATTTGATGAGCGGTAAAATTTATGTTACACTCAAGACTTTTATCGGATATATTTCTAGACGAGCGCAAGTGAGCAAATACGGTACCAATATGCTTTCATCATCATCATATCAGCCGAAAAACGTTGGACATATAAATATAACAATACCTCCTTTGGCCTGCCTGGCTCCTGGCCTCTTCCAAAGAGTGCTACTTACAATGACACGTGTAATATGAGTTACTTTTTTTAAAGCTCCGTATAGGAGAAAAAGATGCTCTTATATAAGTAAGGGGCCAGGAAATTGAGCTCTACAGACGCCTTGCCAAAAGCCAGACATAACGGGTTTCTCAATAAGGTTGTGTGCCTATACGACGAGCACCCTAATAATATCGAATAATACCGAATTTAAGAGTTATTTTCAATGAAATAGTTGCACTCTTCTTTAGACACCCTTTATTAACCTACTATATACATACACTGATATTATAAATGAGAAAATTCGTTGATGTTGTCAGAGAGACATAATAAGGAGAACCTGAAGAAAATTGTATTTATACAACATAAATTAAAAACTTCCATAGTGCGATGCAGAACATCACGAATTTCCAGGCATATTCTTGCTGTAGAAGGTCATTCTCCAGATATTTGTCCGCGCCTAAATTCCGTCAAACCATATGAAACGTATGAAAACGTTTGATGGAGTTAAGGTGACCCGTAGATCACATTTGATAGAAGCGATTGGCTAAAGTCGTGTATACGTAACAGCGCCATATTTTGTTGTTAAGTGGACGCCGCGTGGCGCCAATGACAACCAGTATATTTTTGGTGGCAAATTCTAGCAAAATCTACTGAACCGATTGTGATGAAAAATTCTAACATTGCAGTTTAGACTTCGGAATAGGACATAGCGTGGCGTTTTTTAGATATCATTTCGTCAGAGGGTTGAAAAATTGGATGGGAATTAATTTTTTTTTTAAGATAGAGACTTGAAACTTCATAATTACGTTCTTTAATTGAATACAAGAAAAGTAATTTCAGCGTTATTGAAAATTCATAACCTAAGGGGGTCAAGAATGGGTTGAGAATGTGTATGGAAAGTAAATTTCTTTTCGAGCTAGGGATTTGAAACTTCGTAAAATGGTTCTATATTAAAATACAAGAAAAATAATTTCAGCGTTTTGAAAATTCATCTTCTAAAAGGATTAAAACTTGCTTGAAAGTTTGTTTGTAGAAATCCACAGTGAAGAACTCCATAATAGATGGCGCTACCGGTCTTATCCGATACTATTAAACGAGCAATATTTGTAATTAATATACCTACATATATCCATATATTTATATAAATTTGTAATCATGTTCAGATTAAATTTGCAGTATAGGGGTTTACGGGGCCGAGAAACCGATCTCTCGTCTATTCCGTATTTTCTTCCAAAATGCTGTCGTACTCTTCGACGACTAATGGTTAATAGTTCGAAACCCAGCGATGAGAAGGTTTTTAGTTTTCTTCTTATCAGTTTATTTCGCAATTTTTTTTTGATAAATTGATCAGTTATTCGTTTTTGTTTCATTTCGTATAGAAATCGATTTTTCGTAGTATTAAAGCCGACAAGAACTCGGTCGCAGGTTTTTAACATTATCAGTTTTTGAATAAATACTAATATTTAGTTAGGTACGTCGTAATCATGAATGAAAAAGCAAGCATTTTGCAAAATACGCTCGTCTGTAGGCGTAAAGACCCTTGAGGCTTTTCTGCAGCGAGATCAGTGATTCGAAACATGATTAAGCAATTTTCGCTCCATAGAAAAAAAACACGAACATAGGTCTAAAATACACTTAAAATATTCGTAACAAATTATGCACAAAAGCTAAAAATATTAAAATTGCTTCTAAAAATCGGCAATAGAATGTTTGAGAGAACTCAGTTATAACTTTTTATTTATTTAAACGGCCAAAAAATTTAAATTAAGAAACCTGATATCCGCGCTTCCGAGCACGCACTTTCATCTCGCTCACGCTTATGCTCAGTGAGAGGGAGAGAAGACCATGAACCTTCATCGCCTTAAACTTAAAATGCCTGCTAGAGTCTGTCCAGCGAGTTGTGATGCTACTAATATTATGAATGCGAAAGTTTGGACTTCAATCACGCAAAAACGGCTAAACAGATTAAAATGAATTTTGGTATACATAGTGTTATGATAATATCCTGGATTAACATATATAATACTTTTTATTCCGGGAACCATCGTCTAAGGGGCGAACGTTTGTAAGGAGCTAAGATATAAACGTACGCGGACGAAGTCGCGGGCAGAAGCTAAGTATATATTATATATTTAACTTTTTGTCGATCTTTTATACTCACATTTATGCTAAATGCGGTGGAACATAAGTTTCATGTGCTCAGCCTACCCCTTTTGGGCATAAAGGCGTGAATGTATGTACGTATGTATGTGTATATATACTATATTATATATCCTACTAATATTATAAATGCGAAAATGTTTGGATGTTTAGATATTTGTGTGTTAAATATGAATGAAACCACCTACCTCATCCTTGCATTATCAAAGTTCCAACCTTAAGACGCCAGTGACTATCTTATTTCCAGTATTGGCGTAGGCAGAAGTTTTTGCGGAAGTGACCGCCCCTATCTTGTCGGGGTAGGTAAGGCTCAAACAAATAAAACATCTTATTTGGTGTCACAATTAACAGTCCGCAGTCAGCTCGGCCGAATTTCACCTTCCCATACAAACGTAGTTACGCTCTCATTTTAAAACTACGTGTTGGATTGTGACGAAACTTTGCATATACAATGACATGAGGTATATCTATGTCTGTAATTAGTTTATATGGTTCTAGTTTATAAAACAAACGAAATACAGCAAAAACAAGTTTTGTATGAAAAACTTAAATTCGCTGTATTTATTTTACTATGGTATCTGAAGCTACATAAACTAATTACAGACATAGATATACCTCATGTCATTGTACATGCAGTTTCGTTACACTCCAACACGTAGTTTTAAAATGAGAGCGTAACTACGTTTGTATGGGGAAATCGAGCTTACTGCAGACTCTTAAGTATATTTTTATGAAACTAAGTAAGCATTGCAAACAGTTCAAGCACTCCATTTCAAGCAACCGTCTGACCTAACATTGTAAATATATATTATTATGTTTATGTATATTAGCGTGGCATTGTTTACAAAAAATCCATGTCACCCTGCGTCCAAATTGTTCCTTAAGGATATTCAACAACCGTATTAACTTCCTTATACTTAGGTATATCACGCGAAAACATTTTTCGCGTAAAATTAAGACGCATGTTCATAAAAAACAAGCCTTCATTTTAGGGAAATTGAGTGTAATTCGTAAAAAAGGTTCTTTCGGCTTTATAAAGAAAACAATACAAGCTCATACCTCATTAATCAATGTCACATCCTAACACGACGGGAATGACCGATTACCTCCAAACAAGAATGTTTTCTTTCGCGTGGATATTCTGTTTTATGTCTCTTTTAAATATACAGCTTGAAGCAGTTTTAGCATAGAATCAACATAATTGGTTTTGCCGAAGAAAAAAAAAACGCTTACTGCATGTTAGAAATATGACCCACGTGTCCACGATATGGCACTGACTTTGTGTCCTGTAATTCCCTGACTACGCTGACTTCATGACACTGGTCTGCTGGGTAATCACTCTGGTGGGTCTGGACTTTGTATACTAGGTTAAGGGTTGTTTGATAAGTCATTTTAAAAAGTAAAAAAAAAAAATTTTTTTAAACAATTTACATTTATTTCTCAACATAGTCTCCTTTGAGGGCCAAACACTTGTTCCAGCGAGTTTCCAATTTTTTGATCCCCTCCAAAAAATACGTTTTACACCTGCGATGCAGTCCTCATTTGTCAAAAATTTTTGGCCTCCAAGCCTCTTTTCAGATTTGGGAATAGGAGCTAGGTCCGGCGAATACGGAGCATGCGGAACTAGCTCGAAGCCCAACTCGTGGATTTTGGCCATTGCAATAGCTGACGTGTGCACTGGGGCATTGTCTTGATGAAAGAGGACTTTCTTGGGGGAGATTTCTGGTCGTTTTTCCAACAATTCGGCATAAAAACGGTCCAATAACTCTGCGTAATAACGGCCAGTGATAGTCTTTTCCTTTTCCAAGTAACCAATCATAATGATTCCTTCGCCATCCCAGAAGACTGTCGCCATCACCTTCCCAGCCGACAAAACAGTCTTGGCCTTTTTTGGGGCACGTTCACCAGTCGCCATCCATTGTTTTGATTTCTGTTTTGATTCAGGTGTATAATGATGGACCCAAGTTTCGTCCATAGTGACAAATCGACTCAAAAAATTCCGAGGATTACGCTTCATCTTATCCAAACATAGTTTTGAAATTCGCTTTCGTTCGCGTTTTTGTTCGATTGTCAACAAACGTGGCACCCATCGTGCAGACAGCTTTGTCATACCCAAATCTTCATGCAGTTTTTTATGTACTCGCCCACTGGAGATGCCTGTGTTCTCAGCTATTTCACGCACCTTCACTCGGCGGTCGTCGAGTACAATATTATAGACTTCTTCAACAACATCCTCAGTAGTGACCTCGATTGGGCGACCAGAGCGTAGAGCATCAGATGTGCTTGACCGACCACGTTTAAAATCATTTATCAAGGTATAAACAGTCTGCAACGTTGGTGCGTTAGTGCCATGAACAGAATCAAATTCAGATTTTATTGTGGCAGCACTGCAACCCTTCATATAAAAATGTTTTATAACGGCACGAAATTCAGATTGTTCCATAGTTGTTGAAAATTTACGAGTGATCACAGTCAAACGATTTTTAAACTGACATAAAGTTGTTCTTTTTGCTGAATTTTTGACAGTCTTCATTTGTAAGATTGTGCCTGCCAGTGTTAATGCCATTTACCAGAAAAAAGGTTTTATAAATAGTTTTTAAAAGGACTTATCAAATAGCCCTCGTATGTCAGATGTGCCACATCCTACATAAAAGTTGGTCCAAGTATGTCATAACTGGCAGAACCGACATTGGTACACGGAAACTCTTATTTAACAATTGCATGCAGAGAAAATTTACTTGATATTTCACGGGCTGTAAATTACATAAAAAAAACACGCTATAGCTTTTCGTGTAATAAAGAAGCATGTGGCATATCCGATACTTTGCACTCACTGTATGTCTCGTAAAAATGTCGGTAATGTCACAACTGACGTGTTTAGGTCCTCTGTTCTTTCTACATTTTTATCTTGGTTTTTACGGAAAATATTGAAAAAAAAAGAAAATTAGTATGGAAGTTTAGGTTTTTTTATGACCGATGCCGGGTAAAAAGCAAAAATCTAAATTTTGCAGATCCGAGTCTTTTATTTGGGACCGTCGATATCGTTGAACAAAATAACATTCATAGTGGCGATTTTGTAATAATTAAATATTTAAGACTAAAAGCATAACCTCATAACCAGTACCTAACGCGGGTGCTGGCAACTACCTATGTATTGTCACGTGGGCGTAGTCATGCGTCATAATTACTAAAGAGCCAATTACAATTAAGGCTGTTTCCATATTCCCAGTTTTAATTCCCGTAACTGGCAGCGAAGTTTAAAGGGCAGATAATAACCTTTACTCCAGCACAACGGGCGCGGTTAGATGGTGTAAAATGTGCTCTTTTATTGCTTTGTTTTAATTAAACTCTTCTCGCTCGCACTGATTATTTTACTTTTTCCTTTCTTTCTGCAGGTCGATCACGTAACGCATTGTACGTACGTTAGGTAGACCTAAATATATTTTTTTATATGGAAAATGTCAGTTAGATCTACCTAACGCGCGTCTAAAACGTCACAGATCGACCCAATTAATATGGCGCGCGTCAAGGCGCTTAAGTAGTTGACCGAAAGGCTATTATTGCTTAACTCACGCGCCTTATTAGTTGGGTCTTGCTATTCGTGATTACCCCTCTGGTTTCGTCGTCATTTTATAAGTCAAATGCAATTTGAACAGTCAATAGAGCCAAATTGCGCCGTTACACAACCGAATCACAAAGTAGTAGAAAAGGAATGCGTAACTAACGAAAGTAAAGGAAATAAATAAGTGGTCGGTACTGTTGGTGTGGTCAATCACATCACAATGCAATTTTATATAATACTAGCTGCCACCACGGTTTCGTCCGCCTATTGTAAACGCAGGCGGAACGGAAAGTCCATTCTACACGTAGGTGAAACGTTCCCGAGATTACCGATTACATACAAACTTGCCAACTTGCGAAGCTACAATCTCACAGACGTTCCTCTTTATAATATCAAGTACCTATTGTATTGCAAACAACGCAAGCAAACCCGCGGGATCAAATACAGCCTATAACCATCCAGAAAATCCATGCTACACGCGGGTGAAACATTTTGTTGAAATCGGTTCCTGAGATTACCCATTAAGTACAGACCTACAAGCTCACAAACACTTCCTCTTTATAATACTAGTTTAACTTAGTTATATTGCTTACCAGGAGGATACTTTGTTTATAGGTAAATAAATAATTTTGTATTCAATATAGTTACTACTACCACTTATTTACGAAAGTATTCAGAACTAACAAGAATTGTGTTTTAGATCCGAGCCTAACTTGTTTATCAATCAGTTAATGGCGCCCTTCCTGGCAAATAAATAAATAACAAACTTTCTCTCACTTATCTCGTCTTCAGAAACACAAATATTGATATAATTAATAACAACAATGCGCGTGCCGCCACTACTTATTCTGAATTATAACTAAAAAAACACCTCACCTGTCTCACCCATCTCACGAACTCACAGACTTTGATAAAAGGAAACTTGTGAATTAGTAAAAGAAGTTGTAAGGCACTTAAAAACTTAGGATACTGTAAACATGCCGATGCGATTAATAAATAAATATGTGCGGACAATCTTACATAAATCGACCTAGTCCCAAACAAAGCAAAGCTTATACTACGGATACTAGATGATGATCAGTAAACACATATGTAAAGAAATAAATACTTAAATACATAGAAAACATCCATGACTCAGAAACAAATGTTCATGCTCATCACACAAATAAATGCCCTTACCTGGTTTCAAACCCAGGACCTCTTGCTTCGTAGGCAAGGTCACTACCAACTAGGATAAAGCGGCTAGTAAAGGCGGTAGGCTAAATAAATAAATAAATAGTCTACACGAAAACAGAGTGGATCTGAATCTTTCTACATTATAAAGCTTCAAATTTTAAGCATCCACTATGTCTGAGAGCACTTATCTCTTCTATAACTTAAGCGTCGACGTAAAACGGCGAAAAATCATCAAAGCGAGTTACTAAAAGGGGAAGACGTGGCTTTAACCGATAGAAAAAAATGTATCTCGGTTCTTGTGTAAGTAACGACTTTCGATTTACTGAATACGAGAGCTCAAGAAGGGTTGGAGCCGAGGGGAGGTATCACTCCGCATCGGCTCGAGTGTATTCGTCTGCCAAATAAGGCGTAACTTACTCATCGCCGAAATTTACGGCGTATGAAAATGAAATCAGGTCTCGCCACTTTATTTGTGTAAAATTTCAATTTCACACTGCAATGCCCCGTGTCCCGACTCGTAAATCAACCTGGGAGCCACTTCATTCGCTTCCGAATATACGAATACGGGTTTTAAGAATGTTCCGTAGATTTGTCCATTGCTTATTTCTGCAATTGGATAGGAAATGCATTTTTAAACATTTCATGTCGAAGAGGAATTACAGCTACTTACAATTTCTTTGTAAATCGTGGGTTATTTGAGTCGAATCACTATTATATCTACACGAATACAAGTATGCAATTAAGTAAGTTAGTTGTAAGTATGTATTATATATACACACCTACATGAAAAAGAAAAATATTATCTTTACCCTGTCGGCTATTGGAAATGGCACCACTATACCCCATCCTGGGTTATTATTATTACTCCCCTGAAAATTACTTTCGATATAAAGTTTTCATACATCGAATACTTACATAAACCGATATTATATTTTTGTGTGCTCCACGGAAATCACGTGAATTGCCTCATTTTTGGCCTATATTTATACGCGAATACGAATTTATACGATAATATGTACTGAATAAGACTTGTAAAAACTGGGTCAGTGAAGTACCTATTCTTTCCAGACACATGGAGGTTGCATGTTGCCATATGTCAATTGATTCATCTTAGGGAGCAATTGTATATGGAAGAGTATTTTATATGTAGAGCCAATATAGAGCGTTGAAAATGTTGAGGACATTATGCATAGAGAAAACAAACTAGTTGTGGTCGTAAAATAGTTTCCATGCATTTATTGTATGTTGGATCTTTTGGATGACTTTTAGTAACTAAATTTAGGAAACTATGAGGCTAAATTGAATGTCAAAATTCAAATTGACACGTTGTTTGCATTTAAAAATAATAATTTGCGAAACTGTATGTCGATGCATTACATGAGCTGCGGTGGTGCAAAAATCATGATATGACCACGACCACTCTGCGAAGAGAGCACGACTAAAAAGACAGATGTAGATGAAAGCGACATCAAGCGAGTACCAGACAATGAATGGATGGAAAAATGGAATGGATATTCTATCAAGTAATTCTTACGATAAGGGTTTTTAAATTTCAATTCAGTATTAAAATTATTCAAAGTTCTGTGACGAATAGAAAAAGAGATAACGAGACCACCGCTGCCTCCCGTGATCATCGCTACGAATTATGTGATCCGAGTCCTGAATATAAAACGAACTCTGGAAAGTAGCGTGACGCGAATTTGCCCAAAATTACGGTTATCGACCAAATTGGCTTTCTGACGGTCGCAGCAACTTCTAGCGGTGCTTTTACAAAACCAAATGTAACATTTTCAATAAGGTCGCCTTCCGTACTATATTAAATTACAAGAATGGGAAAATAAATCTAAAATACTGTTTAATCTCGAAGAGATAGGGATGTTTAAATCTTATGACAAAGCTGTACTTAATCGAGCTATAAGGCATTTTGTGTATATGCTTCATTTCTAGTTCACATTGTTCCGCGTAGCTATAAATTTCTCTAATAAAGTTATACGTCCCCATTTTTGACACATACGTTTGAATAATTGACACCCTGTTGTCAGTTTAGTTGCTATGAATCCATACTTCCATACTAATATTATAAATGCGAAAGTGTGTCTGTCTGTTTGTCTGTCTGTCTGTCTGTTACTTCTTCACGCTTACACCGCTGAACCAATTTAGATGAAATTGGTAAAGAGATATTTTGAGTCCTGGGGAAGGACATAGGATAGTTTTTATTCCGGAAATCCCCAAGGGGATGAAGTGGGGGGTAAAAGTTTGTACGGAGCTACGATATAAACGAGTTCCACGCGGATGGAGTCGCGGGCAGAAGCTAGTTAAAAATAAAGACCCCAACCTATTGAGTACCTAGCGTCTATGTCTTGCCTGAAACACAGGGTATCCTAGCTCAGGCACATGTTATTTGCCTCTAATAGTAAGCTCCTAGTCTATAGTAAAACTGATGTACGTACATTATGTTTTATCAATAAACTAGCTTTTGCGCGCGACTTTGTACGCGTATAAATTATGGTTTAAGTACATGATATTCTTATGTTTAACCTTACATCTGACTTTGAAAATAAAGATTTCATTTACATAGTCTGTGCGGTGTGCGTGTAACAGTTCACTTCGAATCTAAATAAACACCCTCATAAACTTGTTCGTCAATAATATTATATAGATGCCCAAAGTATCCTTTTAGAGAGCGCTCCCTATGCGAGTCCCAGGTCCGAAGGCCTCCTTCTGAGCTCAAGTTCCTGGGGTACCACATCTCAGCCGATGGCACAAAGTCCCTGGAAACTAAAGTAGAAGCCATCCAATAACACCTAAAACCTTCAGAAAGCTAAGAAGGTTCCTAGGGATTATAAACTTCTATCGTAGATTTATCCCTCAGGCTGCTAAACTCCAGGCCCCATTGCACAAGCTGCTCACCGGCTCCATAAAAGGATCATATCCAGTCGACCTGAAATACGAACAACTAAAGGCTTTTCTCGACTGCAAAACTAGCCTTTGCCAAGCAGCACTTTTAGCCCACCCAGACTACAACGCTCACAGCACAGCAGAAATATTCGCCATATGATCAAGAACTGCTGGCGATATATAATGCGATCAAGTATTTTAACCACATGTTGGAGGCGCGAGTATCTACCATTTTCACAGACCACAAACCCCTATGCTTCGCATTTACAACAAAAAAATCAAAATGTTCACCCAGGCAAACCCGACACTGATTACATTTCCCAATTTACTACTGACATTAAACATATCTCAGGAAAGATCAATGTCGTCGCGGACACGCTATCAGGGATTGAGGAACTCGAAAGGCCAGTCGATGTGTCACAACTCACTTAAGCACAAGACTCAGATCAGGAGCTCAAGCAGATCTTGAAAGGGGAAACATATTATAATATTTATAATATCAACTTAAAGAGACTGATGATACCAGGGACCACTATAGCACTATACTGCGATGACAGCACTTCGACTCTCAGACCATACGTACCACCCGAACACAGACGACAGGTTTTTAACAGCCTACACTCACTCAGCCACCCAGGGATTAAGACATCCGTAAGTGAAGCCGAAGGCTGAGCCCAATAGCATGCTTTTAGAGAGCGCTCTCTAGGCGAACTCGAAGGCCTAATACCCGAAGGCAAGCCCCCACGGACACTTACAATCTTAGGTGTCTTGCAAGCAAAACCCCAGGCCAAAGTTCCGAAAGTGAGCGGCGCGGCGAGGCAACCAAGGCCTTTTCGTTGGAATTAAAGGATTGGGTCATTCGTAACTCTTCTGAGAGCGGTCTCAATGCGAGCAAGTACATGGTAAGGTACAGAAACACTCCTAAGAAACGTCATACATTTGTTTAGGTGATTTCCAACGCGTTGTCTGAGGGGCTACCGCGAAACGAAAACGAATTTCGTTCGTGTATCTCCGCTTTTGTCCCTTGAACTAGCAAGTGAGACAGAGAGGGAGATACACGAACGAACTTTCTTTTACGTTTCGCGGTAAGCCCTCTGTCCATATAACTACGCGGCCTAAAAAAGATTTACTATTTGTAAGAATTTTAAAGAATAAATTCGTCAATGTTTTTTTAAAAAAAAAACATTATATAATCAAAGGGAAATATTTTACTACTTTCAATTATTAAGGGCTTGTTTGACTAGACTTGGGCTAGGAATATTATGTGTATGTTTTTGCTTTTGTTTGTGTTTTTGTTTTTTATGTTGTTTGTGTGATTCTTGTTATTTTGTGTTTTCTAATAAAATAATCGTTTATTTAAAAAAAAGTTAAGTAATTTTCAGGGTCGGGCCCATGTTACTCGTTTGAGGTTGCATGCGTCTATAGGCTGCGGTGTCCGCTTACCATCAGGCGGGCCGTACGCTTGTTTGCCACCGTCGTTGTATAAAAAAAAACAACAATACTAATGTTTTTGCGGTTCGTAATTGTCCTTCTTGAAATCGCATGACGATTACGCACATTAAGATTACAAGTAACGCACGATTTTTCTCATCTAATACATATATGTATATATGTATTTAAATAAATGAAGACTTCCTGACTGATTCATCAACGCACAGCCGACACTACTGTGACTAGAAACTTGAAATTTACACCAGAACTTTCTTTTATGACGAATACAAGGGATAAGACGGGAATTTTGGAAATTACATCCCTAAAGGGGTTAAATAGGGGTGCAAAGTTTGTATGAGGGGAACTTTTTTTCTTAACTAAAGACTTGAAACTTTGTAGGAAGATTACTTATTAAGATACAAAAAAAGTCCTTAGGCGTTTTAGAAAATTCTACCCCTAAGGGGGTTAAATAGGGGTGCACAGATCATCAATGCACAGCCGAAACTACTGGGACTAGAAACTTGAAAACACCAGAACTTCCTTTTATGACGTAGGCAAGGGTTATCCCTTGACGGGATTTTTGGAAATTTCATCCCTAAGGGGGTTAAATAGGGTTGCAAAGTTTGTATGTCAAAAATCTTTTTTTTGTGCTAGAGACAACACTGTAGAAAAAATACTTATTAAAATACCAATAAAGTACTTTCAGCGTTTTGGAAAATTCTACCCATAAGGGAGTCAAAAGGGGGTGCAAGTTGTATGGGGGAATCGATTTTTTTAGCTAGAGACTTGAAACTTTGTAGAAAGATAACTTATTAAAATACAAACAAATCTTTTAACGTTTTAAATATCCAACGGATTTAGATGAAATTTTCCGTACAGATAATCTGAGACTCTTGGAACAGTATAGGATAGTCATTATCTCGGAAATCATCCCTAAAGATGGTAGAAGTGTGTTAGGGACAGCGATAATTAAGCTTACAGATACAGACAGACAGATAGACTGACACACTTTCGAATTAATTATATTATTAGTTTGGATATGGATAGTATGGATTTAATTCTCGCGAGCTGATCACTGTACCTACTGCACGTACCTACAATTTTAAATTGATTCATCTTAATCTTACTGTAAGTATTTGCCGTTGGAAATATAGTAAAAACTCATTTAAGTTCGTATTTTTCTGTATGCACTTCCCTTTACCACATGTTTTCGTCACGTTACACAAAGAATACGTTGCATTTTGTTAAAATGCTACGTATTCGTAACGAAAGTGTAAGGTATTTTTCGAAAAATATTGATTATCATGGTGAAATAACGATATTTTGAATATAATAATACATGTCACGTGCGTAAATAACATTAACCTATCGTATGAAAAAACAACCACTTAAAAATAATCACTACTTACCCTTCAAATCACACTTGCACTTTCGAAGTTATTTACAAAAACTTAGTCCGCGTCGTCTTCGTCCGCCATATATCACCAAACTAACGATGTTGGTTTTACTCTCTGGTGTTGCCCTACTACTACTATATGAGTTGTCGGTGCACAAAAACGAATTTCTACCACAATTGGCTTTAAATTTAGCTTTATAAAGCGTCACGTAAGTATTCGTAACGAAAACGTGGAATTGTGGCCCGATAAAAGAATGCAAGATAAAACAAGTAAATTATTTTAATATAATTTTTTGCAATGGGTAGTACTAGCGTTGTTTCATAACATTTTGTTTCGCGTAATATAATCAAAGGGAAATATTTTACTACTTTCAATTCTTAAGGGCTTGTTTGACTAGACTTGGGCTAGGAATGTTATGTGTATGTTTTTGCTTTTGTTTGTGTTTTTGTTTTTTATGTTGTTTGTGTGATTCTTGTTATTTTGTGTTTTCTAATAAAATAATGGTTTATTTAAAAAAAAAAGTTAAGTAATTTTCAGGGTCGGCAACGCCCATGTTACTCGTTTGAGGTTGCATACGTCTATAGGCTGCGGTGTCCGCTTACCATCAGGCGGGCCGTACGCTTGTTTGCCACCGTCGTTGTATAAAAAAAAAAAAACAACAATACTAATGTTTTTGCGGTTCGTAATTGTCCTTCTTGAAATCGCATGACGATTACGCACATTAAGATTACAAGTAACGCACGATTTTTCTCATCTAATACATATATGTATATATGTATATAAAATAAAAGAAGACTTCCTGACTGATTCATCAACGCACAGTCGAAACTACTGGGACTAGAAACTTGAAATTTACACCAGAACTTCCTTTTATGACGAATACAAGGGATAAGACGGGATTTTTGGAAATTACATCCCTAAAGGGGTTAAATAGGGGTGCAAAGTTTGTATAAGGGAAACTTTATTTTTTGACCTATGAGACTTTGAGACTTAACACTTGTTAGAAGACAAAAAGTACTTTCAGCGGGGGTTCGAAGTACGTTGTAACCTCGATTTAGACGATTTGTTTAAAATAGAAAACAAACTTCTACGTTTTTTAATATTCATCCCCTAAGGGGATTAAAAGACATTCATTCCCTAAAGAGGCTAAAATGAGTTGGAAGTTGACGTGGAAAAAGAGAAGTTTCGTCGTAAAGTATCGTCTAACTGTACTTCGGTTAAAGACTAGAAAACGAATTACAGTGTTTCTTGAAATTCATGCTCTAAGGAGGTTAAAAGGGGTTGAAAGTATGTATAAGAACCAAGTAATTTTTGAAGTAAGGGAATATTTCGGTTATACATTTATTAGTCAAAATACATAATCGAACGAAACGAAACGAACGGCTACCAGAAATGTAGGTTAGGTTAGAACTGCGATGCTCCCAGAACCGAAATGAAGGTGATGTTTGATTAAACCTGCGGATTGTTTTGTTAATTTAAAAAGTTTATTTTGGATAATCGAAATAATTACTCACTCTAACACCGTTAAATGGGGACTGGGGATGGAGATGGAAAGTTCAACGTTATTTAGCATAAGATAATTTGTCTTTCAAAACTGTACAGGTAGCCTGGACTAACGTGAGTAAAACTACTGGATGGAATTAGGCAAAATATTCCAGTAATGTAGCCCTTGAAATAATTATTTTTCTTTAATACATTATGAAAAATATACAATTTAAGCAGAAATGTCTGTAGATGATTCTTAAGATATTTATATTTGTAAAAACGGAGTTTTCACTTTAGATTTAGCAATTTAAACTAACGACTTACAACAAACTAACTCATCGCACTGATAACCTCTAACGCTTCATCCCTGAACGGAAATAGTAATTAATAGGTACTTTTCATAATACAACAGACATTTTTTGCGTTCATACTGATTGTTTGACTGGACTGGCTTTATACTTTATCTTCGTCGGACACGACACGGTAAAACCGTTTCATTCGTAAATAGACCTTGGACTTATAGACTTTAGATTGTTTCAGAATGGAAACTACAGAGATAGATATGGATAGTATGGATTTAATTGTCGCGAGCTGATCACTGTACCTACTGCACGTACCTACAATTTTAAATTGATTCATCTTAATCTTACTGTAAGTATTTGCCGTTGGAAATATAGTAAAAACTCATTTAAGTTCGTATTTTTCTGTATGCACTTCCCTTTACCACATGTTTTCGTCACGTTACACAAAGAATACGTTGCATTTTGTTAAAATGCTACGTATTCGTAACGAAAGTGTAAGGTATTTTTCGAAAAATATTGATTATCATGGTGAAATAACGATATTTTGAATATAATAATACATGTCACGTGCGTAAATAACATTAACCTATCGTATGAAAAAACAACCACTTAAAAATAATCACTACTTACCCTTCAAATCACACTTGCACTTTCGAAGTTATTTATAAAAACTTAGTCCGCGTCGTCTTCGTCCGCCATTTATCAGCAAACTAACGATGTTGGTTTTACTCTCTGGTGTTGTCCTACTAGAATATGAGTTGCCGGTGCACAAAAACGAATTTCTACCACAATTGGCTTTAAATATAGCTTTATAAAGCGTCACGTAAGTATTCGTAACGAAAACGCGGAATTGTGGCCCGATAAAAGAATGCAAGATAAAACAAGTTAATTATTTTAATATATTTTTTTCGCAATCGGTAGAACTATCGTTGTTTCATAAAATTTTGTTTAAACCAAAGCATGATCATGAGAAGTTGAAAATCGTGAAAATAACAGGGCGGTAAGAAAACGTGGTCGATAAATTTTTACAACTTTCGTTACGTTTTGCACGGAAATATATTTTTATTATTTATTTGAAAGGATTTAAATCAATTATGTCACTTGCGACCTTGAAAGTTTGTATCGCGTAATATAATAAAATGATTTATTTATTTATTGATACATGGAAAACCAACAGCGCAACATATATTATTATATTCATATTATTTTGAAACCTCTCGGTGTTACCAATTTTTTTATGAGCATGTTAAATATGAAACGTCCAAATTGGTCAAAATTCGCGGCCTTTCCCATTAAAGAGACGTCACGGCCTCAGGTCATGCGTCACCGCAATGACATACACGTAATGAGCACAAGTAAACGCCGCGGCATTCGCGTCATCTTGGTACCAATGTAAGCGGAGCTGAAAAATTGTTGTCAGTTCATTTAATACGTCTGCGGGCGAGGCTTCCAGTCGTTTATCACATTCTGTAAATCGCTTGGAAGCTGACGGTTATTAATCGAACGAGTCATAGCCCTATGTCGTATGATGTTTATCACTAACGCCTTCTTTCTTGCCGCGTATTTATGACTGACACTAAAAGGCCACATTCAGTTACTATGCAGAGTAAAGCTATGAAAATAGTCGACAGAGTACATATAAATGTATACGTGCTGAAATACGTTTTGATCAGAAACATTTGTTTTTCTCAAGAAAGGGACCCGAGCGCGGTTGGAACTTACGTCACGTATTTAATATGGATAGCTAACCATCTAATAACAAAATACAACAAAAAAACACTTATAAAAGACGAGACTTCAAAGATGCGAAATAAATGTTTTTCTATTCTGGAGCAAACTAATAGTTTCCAATAGGATCTTGTTTCAATAAAAATAGAAATTGCATTACAAGTTTATGCCTCAACGCAGTGTTTCGCGATAAAAATAGCAATTTACGTACTTGTTGTTCCAAACAACGGTTTGTGGTGACGTCATAATGCTGTGCCAATTACCTAAAGTCGCCGTCAATAGAATTTGCTAACTATGTAAAAAAACCGCCACAATTTTTCACTATGGCGGTTTGTTTACATAGTTAGCAAATTCTATTGACGGCGACTTTAGTATTAGCCGTTTTTGCGATCGCTAGTGATGTCTGATTTAGACTCTAATTTTTACATGACTGCCCAACAGATAGGAGTGTAATGTTTTCAGTATGTTTGTATGTATATGAGTTTGTTTATTGGTTCTTGATGTCCTCTAATTATAGTTATTCCCAGAAACAGATTTAATTCTCTCTAAAAACAGGTTCGACTGGCATCTTTAAAAAAGGAAAGTACCTAACTAAATATCTCGAAATGCGAGCGGAGGAGGAGTGGGGAGTTTTAGGATATTGCGTATTCAAGATTGTGACAACATAATAACAATTTTTAGATCGTTACCGATTCCCCACCTAGAATTAAAAAAAAACCTGCGCTAACTGACGTATAAAAAAACGCTATAGGTCTCATTTTCCTGAGAACGATATGTTTGTATCTTAAGGTGTAGTAAAATACAAAATATCAAAATAAGTCGAGCCAATTAAATGCAAAAGGTGTTTGCGTCTATACGATACCTATGTATCGACTATATATAGAGTAGCATATATCATAAAAATATAGTCGGTTGTGGATATGAAAGAGTGGAAGTGGGATAAAAGTTAACAATCCAGCTCTTATGCAAGAGCCCTGAGATAACCACGAACTGCCAAATTCGAAACCGCTGGTTGTTTTCCGCTTAGCATGGAATCCCGAGAATCACAGCTTGAACTGAAATAGGTGGTGAGATTCTGGTTTACCCTGTTATTACTTTATGTTGGTTGGTATGGTTTATGTTGTTATTACTAAATGGAAAACTTGAGCGCTTCCTCCGGGACCCGTTAGTGTGTGAGTAATAACTGCATTGTTTCTGTACATAAATATGAACATTAAAGAATATTGCACTTAACTTTTTTAGTTCCGGATCTAATGCTAGAATAAACTTTATTGCTGGACACGCAAGATAACAAGTGCGCAGGGATATTTGATTTAAGTTAAAGCGAGATGGGTATTTTAATACGAGTATAAATAAATAAATAAAATAAATAAATAAATATAAGGGGACAATCTTACACAAATCGACCTAGTCCCATAGTAAGCTCAGTAAGGCTTGTGTTATGGGTACTAGACGACGATATATATAATAGATATAAATACTTAAATACATAGAAAACATCCGTGACTCAGAAACAAATATTTATGCTCATCACACAAATATAACCTTTTGTTTTGCGAACTTAACACAGAATAATAGTACAGAGACTCGGCTCACGGCTGGCACATTGCTGCAGTCTAAACAATGCTAAAAAGCTAATTTCACACATAAAAGTTCGTGCAGCTCATAATTCTATCAGGCTACATGGACAATACCCCTGGTCTCCTGTAAATATTGTTAGGTTGGGCTCGCGGAGACGCGCGTAATCCCGCGGGGCCCGGCCCGGGACTGCGGGATTAGTCGCTCCCGGAACCAGCAGATAGCGCCCGGCTTAATGCGATATTAGCGAGTTACCTACACCCTCACTATTACAATCTCGGGCAATCATTATCCATTTCGCAAGCTTTGTATTATGACAATCGGGTGATTCGAGCGTGCTTGAACACAAGTCCGCCCAATATGTTTTGTATTCAATTGGAGTGGCCCGATCTCAATTGCAGGATATACACTCCCATAAAAAATACTAATGATAATAAATTCTAATTAGGTACTTATCTACTATTTGCCTTTTGGTATGTTAACAAAAGCAAACCAATTAAAAACCGCCAATTTGAGACATCTATTTACATTGTACCACAAGGTTAGTGTTTTTTTACGAACGAGAGTCCATTAGATGCGCCTGAAGCGAAGGGCTTCGATGACTCGAGTTTGTAAAAAATCTTACCATCCGTGTCACACATGTTTTCATCACATTTGCGAGGAAACAAATACATCTGAATCAAAATTAGTAGGAAGTAATCGCAATAAAAAATACAAAATGTCAATCGTCCATTTTGTTGAATTTGTCGTGAGGCAAGCAAGGCAAAGAAGACCCTTCGGCCATACAGCCACGATTTAAAATCACTATGAATATTTTTTTACAGACGCTAATAAAATTGAGTAATATTTTATTTTAGAAATCTTAAAATAATTTAGGTAAACATGTTTTATTAGTGTTTTTATATTTAGATTTACTTATAAATACGTTTTCAAACATCGTATATATGTCAAAACCTCCTTGCATTACAACTGACGCAAGAGTGACAATAGCTCTGTTAGTATGCCTGCGCGTTAAGAAGCGCTCTACGAGCAAGTGTGATGAAAAAAGAATACTGGCTTCGTATTGCAATCAAAGAGCTTCTAATATAGAAATATAGAATTTCCTTTTATAACATAAACAGACGGGATTTTTGAAAATTCCATCTCTAACGATGGGGAAACTTTTTTGAAACTTCGTTGAAAGATTATAATACAATAAAATTACCTTGAACTTGAAAATTCCACCCTAAATGCGGTTAAAAAGGGGTGCAAGGTTTGTAAAGGGAACACATTTTTAAAACTAGAGACTTGAAACGTTGTTAAAAAATATTTATCCATACTAATATTATAAATGCGAAAGTGTGTCTGTCTGTCTGTTACCTCTTCACGCTTAAAACGCTGAACCGATTGAGATGAAATTTGGTATGGAGATAGTTTGAATCCCGGGGAAGGACATAGGTTAGTTTTGATCCCGGAAATCCCCTGAGGGGGTGAAATGGGGGATGAAAGTTTGTATCGAGCTACGATATAAACAAGTTCCACGCGGACGGAGTCGCGGGCAGAAGCTTGTGAGAATATAAAAAAGTAGTTTCAGTGTTTTAGAAAATTCTTTAGGGGGGTAAAAAGGAGTGCAAGGTTTATATGGGGAACACTTTTTTTGAGCTAGAGGCTTGAAAGTTTGTAGAAAGATTATTTATTAGAATACAAAAAAGTTCTTTCAGCGTTTTAGAAAACTCAACCCCTAAAAAAGTTTGTATGGAGAGCAAGTCATTTTTAAAGTAAGAGATTTATAACTTCGGTTTTACACTGTTTGTTTAAAGACTATAAAACTAATTTTAGTGTTTTTTGAAACTCAGCTCTTAAGAGGGTCAAATGGTGGTTCCAATTCTGCATGGAGAGCGAGAAACTTTTAAAGTAAGAGATTTGTAACTTCGGTTTTAGGCTGTTGCTTTTGTTTAGTCTTTGAAGAGATTCATTCCTTATAGGGCTCAAAGGGTTGAAAGTTTATATGGGAAACAAGACAATTTTAGTAAGGGCACTGTCATTTTGGTCAAAGAATAGAAAACAAATAACAGCGTTTTTTTTTATTCTTCTTTTAAGGTTAGAGGTTAAAAGGGATTGAAAGTATGTATGGGACCAAGTAATTTTTGAAGTAAGGGTTTTTTTCATACATATTATACTATTTGGTAAGCCATGAATTAGTCAAAAACATGTAATCCAACTGCTAGCAGAAAAATAGGTTAGGTTAAATTAGAACTGCAATACATTAGGAAAAAAACAATGCAAGTAGAAACGTCTGTTGATGATAATTAAAATATAGGTATATATATTCGTAAAAACGCAAATTTCAATTTAAATTTAGCACGGATTTAGATGAAATTTGGCGTAGAGATAATTTAGGACCCTTGGCTGGATATAGGATAGTTTTTATCTCTGAAATCATCCTTTAATATGGTAGAAGTTTGTTCGGGACAGCGATAATTAAGCTTCCGCCTACAATTATTTAATAGCAATAATTTTTCTAAGACGATGACAAGTTCTACGCGGTCGATGTCGCGGGCAACAGCTAGTACTAAATAAAAGAGCTAATTAACATAGATATAATAAACATCCTACTTAATACCCCTGAATGCTTACACAATATGATTCCTGATTGTTGAAAAATCGAGTAGGTAATATTTATTAGGTAGTTTACATAGACATCAGGTAATTGACATCCAACTCTTATCCGGTATTTTGCTGAGATTTATTTATATGGCCTTGATTAAGCCATTTAACCGGTGTTCTGCCTTTTCGCAGAATTTCCTTTGGTCAAACATCACTTGCCAAACAACATTTCGAAAATGATTCACTTTGACAACTAACCATTACCAACTTTTTGTATGACAACCTGACACTTGGTCGAATGTTTATAAAGCAGAATATCACAATGACTAAAAATGTTTGGAAAACTTATCACTTGCCAACTATTTCACTAGGCTAAACAACTATTGAACGAACAACGTTTCGTCAGTGCAATAGTTACGTTTTAACATATAAGCCAACTTAAAAGTTACGATGAATCGTTACGTCACTTGCGTATCTTTTGGCGAAACCCATCTCTTGAACTTGCCTGAAACAAAGAACAGTTTCGTGATAAGTATAGCAACAGAAATAATAACTGTGACAGAGTCCAGATAGGTGCGACGACGGGCGAAGCGAGGAGGAGCGTGTTAGGTTAACCGCGATCTTACAGCGCACGAAGCCGAGCGAGCGAAGCGAGCGTGCCGCGGCAGCGGCCGGCGAGTGCCAAAATCACCTTATTGAATATTCAAAATAAGTAATGAAAAATACAAAGCAACGTCCCGCAAGTAATAACGTAAACACATCGCTAATAAGTCAGTTTCTTCTTACTCACCCACAAAGTTATTAAAAGAAGTGAGCAGTTGCGCTTACCCACATTGTAAATTATATTACATAGTAACTGTACGAACCCTACTGCGTGAAACATTTGGGAAACGTTATACAACGAAATGACTATTCAGCCAACTAAAACATTCTGTTAAACGATTTTTGGCATTTTGAAAGTTTACTTTATAATCATCAGACCAAACGTACAGTTGGCAACTGTGAGGTTGGGAAACGAAACGAAATCTTATGACAAGTTGGCAAGTGATTATTTGGCGAAATAATATTCTGCGAAACGTTGGTTGGGAACTAATAATTGGCCAAACATTTTTCTGCGAAAAATAAGAGAATCCATTTAACCACATTATTTATGCCATGCGATCTAAGTTATTACCTAATCTTGGTATTGAAGTCTTACATTAAAGTAAAACTTTACTAATTTAATGTTATTTCTGTAGTCATAAGACAATATTATTACTAGGTTTTATAATTTTATTATAAAACACCATCCACAATAATATAAATAAAGAAGATTCACATTTTCTTAACATCTGTGATGATGGTTACGCAGAGTGATAAGTATTCATTCAATTTATTATTTGCAAGAGGGTGCAGCAGTGCTTCGGGTATCAGCAGAGCCATCGCGCCGGATGGATTAAAGGGGCCCAATCAGGATTCCATCAGTTGGGTACGTTAGCACCTTCCAAACTCGTATAAGGCGTTTTTCTCCGGTGAATGAGTTTTTGATCAAATAGAAGACACGAATGGGATACATTGATTTAGTACACCCAAAGAATATACGATTAGATGTACCTACAGCAGCAGCATGAC
The DNA here is from genome assembly GCA_947049275.1 of Epinotia bilunana. Classification (NCBI taxonomy): domain Eukaryota; kingdom Metazoa; phylum Arthropoda; class Insecta; order Lepidoptera; family Tortricidae; genus Epinotia; species Epinotia bilunana. The sequence continues at coordinate 15,232,207 of OX346257.1, forward strand.
ACAGCGATGCTTTTTCGTGCCAACTTTAGAAGGTTTAGTGCCAAGCGATGCAAAGACATCGATTAAATTTAGGGTTTCTACGTAATACAGGCTGAGCTCATAGAGAGTCTATATTTGATTGATGGAGCTTTTAATGGACTTAGTTTTGTCTTCGTTCAGGTAAATGGTGCCAATACTTTGCCTTTACATAAGTAAAATCAAGACTGAGATCAGGAGAAAGCGAACCAGCACCCATTTCTACTTGTATTGAGGGTTCTTTAGCCTTTAAATCGAAGTGCATATAAATTGTAGACAGAGAGAGAACATATCTTATTGGTTCGAGTACCGAGACAAATATGGCGCAACATATTGGCCGTCGAAAAGAGTTTAATAGCCATAGCCAGGTGTAAAATATTTGGGTTTAGCTAGAATGCGCTCGTCGATTCTGTACGCGCAAAAACCAATGGTAAGTTTCCGAGTTCGTTCTTTACACTCGGATAAATACCATGCAATATTATTGCGCAACTTTTGAACAGAGAGTCTTTTTCATAGTCAGTCACTCAATGAAGATGGGAAAGACCATTGTTTTGTGGAGTTAATGAGACTTTGCCTTATTCATATTATAGCCATTGTGGATATGTTAATAATAAAAATATGTGGATTTAAGAATAGTTTCACTAAGTTTCAATAAGTTTGTCTAAAATTTGGCACACTTACCTGCTTAAGGGGATGCTTTGATTCTAGTCGACCACGCCCCCTTGACAGAGACACGCTTATGCCTTCCACGCACGAGAATAAAAACTTTTTAACAAAAAAGTAAACCGCCGAAAAAAAAACCGAAAGGCAAAAAAATTATAAACCTTTTTAAATTTAGTTTAATAACTAAGTTCTTAAACTATTGTAAGTATACCTAAGTATATATATTTTTGTAATTATTTTGAGTTTTTAATTAACCTTAATAACTAAGTTCTTAAATTAATCTAAGTTTACCTAAGTAATTTTGAGTCTGCGCCAAACAATCAATGAACAAAGATTACTCCAAACAAGTACAAGTTACACCAAATCAAATCTTGGGTGGTCATACATTTCAATCAGTAAGTGAACAATCAATCATCCCCTGTTTTCCTACCCTTAGGGTTGAAATTTTTATTTAAAATTTATGTGGGACCAACTTCGAGGTATACCCTTTCTAATAAAAAAAGAATTATCCAAATCGGACTACTCTGTAATAAGTTATGCGTGGACATACATAAAAAAAATATACGCGTTGACTTGAGAACCTCCTCCGTTTTTTTCGTCGGTTAAAAAAAGATGCAACACTCTTCGGAAATGGCTTTTTTGGACAAATGTCGGACTCAAAAATATTTTTTCTAAAACATGCAACGAAATGTTGTCGTTACGTGCGTCATAACAGGCTTCGAAGTATCACATTTCGGACGGAACAATTCGAGAGAACTGTAAAGGAATTTCATACAAAATTGAAGGCCTAGGCCGGGAAGTAATTTTTTAAATTTCAATCTTAATATGGTGTCTTTCATGAACAGGCTAAACAGCTGAATTATATTTTTTTCTAGTGGCTCAATGGTTATCGGACCAAAAATATCTGCGTTAATGCCTATTACACACGAACTGGTATTAAAATACAAATTTGTATGATTCAATGTGTTGATGAATAAACTTAAAATATTGTCTATTCGTAAGTCACCAGATACCATATACAATATTTTAAATCCTCTGCATTTATTTTATTTATTATAGAAATTAAGATGCTCATTATTCAGTTTGTGTATAATGGCCCTAATAGGGTATATTCGAACACTACACACGCGTAATACAGACGATTTCCGTAAAAAAAAACATTATATGGAGGGATTGGAGGGAAAATTCAAAGTATTTTGTCGTGTAACTGGATTTTATATTTGTGGTTGATATTGTTTTTTGAGCGGTGATATTTTTTATTTCATTGCATATGTTTGAGAAAAGCACTATACATGCTTAGCCGTGAAAAGGGCTTGCCGGGTGAGTAGGTATAGACGGCCGACCGTAGGGAGGCCGGATAGTGATACGAAGCCGGCTTCTTTCTCGGCGGCTGCAGTAATGTACTATTCAAGGAGGCCCAGTAACAAGCACTCTCAAATCGTCAGGTAGAAACATAATCTTAAGGGGCTACCCGAGGTTTTCATCGATTTTTGACAAGTTATGAATCGTATCTCCTACTTTTGCACTACAGATAGAATTATAAATCAAACGGCTATCGGTTCTTCAATTTTGTATCTCCATTTTGGTCTACCGGATTTTGAAATAAATGAATACTTAATTTTGTATGTTTTTTTTAAACATTGTGTAAAAAAACACTTATTTCGTATCTCTATTGACGTGAAAGATCTAACATATACGAAATCTACGTATATTTGGGTTTGTCTGTGACGTCTCTAAAAACTGGTCCAGGGTTTTCATTTTAAACCAATCAACACAAAATCTATGGCCAGAAAACGTTTTTTGGCCTAAAATTGTTCAACGCTGTAGCCAAATATCTCGAAAACAATGATTTTTGAAATAAATATGGGACACTATATTGCTTAAAGCCGTTGTTGTTAATATAATAAGCTACAAAAAACATTAGAAAACTAAGGGAGTCAGATCGAAGGTCATTGGTATGAGAGCCCCATAAGTCCCAGGAGTCACTTAGAGTAATTTATTGAACATCATCATCATCATCATCATATCAGCCGAAAGACGTCCACTGCTGGACATAGGCCTCCCCCAAAGAGTGCCAAAGTGACCGGTCCTACGCCACCCGCATCCAGCGGACTCCAGCAACCTTTACCAGGTCATCAGTCCACCTTGCGGGGAGCCTACCCACGTTCGTGGTCGCCACTCGAGAACCTTTCCGCCCCAACGGCCATCGGTTCTACGCGCTATGTGCCCCGCCCACTGCCACTTAAGTTTAGCGATTCGGAGGGCTATATCGGTTACCGTGGTTCTTCAAAATGGGTGACAACACCCTCCTGAAGAACTACAGACCCATCTCACTTCTCAGCCGTGTCTATAAGCTGTTTTCGAGGGTCATTACAAATCGACTCGTACGCAGGTTAGATGACTTCCAGCCTCCCGAACAAGCCGGTTTCCAAAGAGGCTTTAGTACCGTAGACCACATCCACACGCTCCGTCAGATTATACAGAAGACCGAGGAGTATAACCTGCCCCTCTGCCTAGCGTTCGTGGACTACGAGAAAGCCTTCGATTCGATTGAAACCTGGGCTGTACTACAGTCTCTCCAGCGGTGCCAAGTTGACTATCGGTAGTCAGTTCGACTCCAGGACCAGAACTCGAAACCTATTCCACTGCAGCGAGGAGTCAGGCAAGGAGATGTTATTTCTCCAAAACTGTTCACCGCTGCACTGGAGGACGCTTTCAAAACTCTGGACTGGAGAAGGCTAGGCATCAACATCAACGGCGAGTACATCACTCACCTTCGGTTTGCTGACGATATAGTAGTCTTGGCTGAGATCATGGAGGGCTTAAGTACGATGCTCGATGACCTAAATAAAGCTTCCGAACGAGTTGGTCTAAGAATGAACATGGATAAGACGAAGATCATGTCAAATACCCATGTAGTACCAACTCCTATTACAATCGGACACTACACTCGAAGCTGTAGACGATTATGTATACCTAGGACAAACTATCCAGTTAGGTAGGTCCAACTTCGAGAAAGAGGTCAATCGTCGAATCCGACTCGGCTGGGCAGCGTTCGGGAAGCTACGGCACATCTTTTCGTCCAATATTCCGCAGTGTCTCAAGACGAGAGTCTTTGACCAGTGTGTGTTGCCAGAGATGACATGTGGCACTGAAACGTGGTCGCTTACTATGGGCCTCATAAGAAGGCTCAAAGTCACCCAAAGGGCTATGGAGAGGGCTATACTGGGAGTTTCTCTGCGTGATCGCATCAGAAATGAGGCTATTCGCAGCAGAACCAAGGTATTGAACATAAAAAGTAAAAATGATATAAAGTAAAAAATTTATACAAAATACTAGTCTAGAATGTTTCTACAAAAACAATGTAATGTCAAAAAAACGAAAATAATAAATTAAAGACACAATGACATAAATTAAAAATTCAGTCAAGATTAGTCCCATGGAGTTTTATTATTCATGGAGTCTTGTGTTCTATAAATAATATTTCATTAAGTGAAATTTTAGATGAGATAAAATACTATAGTATTAACTTGATTGTGTCCTAATTTAATGTCTTGTTTGAGTAGGTAGGCTGAGTAAAAAAAGGAAAATAAAGACCCAACTTTGGTTTTTTTTTCTATCGAGGAAATTTCAGGCAATCATGTATCGATTAAATCAGATAAACAATCATATAGTCAAGAATCATATATCTAAAAAACCTTACTGTTCGCGATAATTTCCAATGTAATTTCCAATAAATTCCACCCCCTTGAGCTAAACAAAGGAGGAGGATCATTAATATTAAAAAGAATATTAATATATCCCATTCGCCCAAATAATGTGTTAAAACGGGAACCTTTGCCAACACAACTCTAATGTCCTTTTGCGTCCATTAGGTTCGTGTCCATGTTTTTTCGGGCTTCTATTTCACTTTACTGATTCCACACTTCACAGTCAGGGGAAAACATGTCACTTCGATCTGACAGTGAAAAACAACCCCCGTGTCATTTGTCAACGTCAGCCACTCAACGCGGGGCAAAACACAATTTCATAAAGACATCCGTGTTCTTGTTATGCCGTTCTTAGGCGCTTTTTACCGTGTCGCCGTCATCGAGCCTCGTCTCTCATACGTCGAGAAATGAGCTTACAATTACAATGTTCAAATTCAAATATCAAATTCTATTTATATTGCGCAAGAGGAGAAAATGTTATTTGAGGCTGACACTCAAAATGTTATGCGTATAACATTTCGAGATAATAGATATTCGACGTATAATGGGCACAGGAACAAAAGAAACTCTTTATAATGTTGAAAATTAATAAAAAAGAATTTACCGTATACGAATAAAGCATTTAAATGAATACATGTATTGAAATCATCCAAATATGTGTCCACATGGATTCTTTCTAGTTGAATGACTAAACTGAAAACGAATGCAAAGCAGAGGTTTTTAATTTCTGCGGCAGCCCACCGACCGGTATAATTGGGAAATGGCTTATTTATCATTCCATGCGATTCACACTTTTTGCTTTCTAAGTAGTTACCTCAATACGTCAGTAAAACGGAGTATGTTCAAATTCGAACCTTTACAAAATTTTTTTTTATTTTTTTTATGGCTCTCACATTTGATTAGCCAGTGTCATGTCGATTATGTACGAACAAAAAAAACGGTGCGAAGCGGGAGATTTTAATAACTAGTTGCGATTAGTAAAAAAAAAAAAGTATAAGTACCACAAAACCAAAACCCTTGTAAATATTAGGCGTTACATAACTACAGAGTTAGTAAAGAAAAAATAACGTAAAATAATCGTTCAGGCAATTTGAAAGAATCGATATTGCAAATAAATATAAGCAAATAAATATCATATATACATGGTTAACAGGCAAAAACATTCAAATTTTTAACTTATTGAGTTGACAAAAAGAACCTAAGGCCAGAAAAGTATCTTTATCCTTAATTTGGATAAGGTCCAATATTCTTGTTGGAAAAGGGACTTTTAGCCTAACCAATTCTTCGTCAAGGAAATTATGATTGAGCAGAGGGCAAGAAAGGAAAATATGGTTCAGGTCCCCGTCATCTAACCCGCACTCACACAGTGAGGAGTCCCTGATGTGGATCTTAGCCAAATGAACTGGAGAACAACAATGGCCCAGTCTCATCCTAATGATTGTGGAACATAATTGTTTTTCAAGAAATAGTTTCGAGAACCACGGCTTCCTTGAGACAGTGGGCTGCACCAGAAAGAAAAGCTTTCCTCGGCTTCGGCTAGAGGAAGTCCAATCAGCAGACCAACGCTTGGCGAGGGAACTGGCCGCTAATGGGGCCAGATCATGACAAAATATCTTGAAATTAGACTTATCACCGCTAACCACTGCCTCTTTGGCGATCTGATCGGCTCGTTCATTTCCAGAGACCCCTGAATGCCCCGGAACCCACACTATAGCAACCTCACATCCTTTATCACTGCACTTCAAGAGGTTTTCTTTAATTTGGTAGAAAGTAACGCTTGCAAGCAACTGCGGGAATCTGAGAAAATTATAGATTTCTTTAGTTCTAATGTCAGAATATACTTCACACTCTCCAATACACCTACACACTCGCCAGTAAATACCGATGTCTCAGGAGGACATTTAATTTTTATAACCGTATCGAACTGCGAATGATAAACCCCTACTCCCACACAGCCAGCTGGAGACAGCTTGGAAGCATCACAGTATAAAGTGTTCCAGTCATGCCACTCTCGGGAGATAATCTGGCGGAGGTACTCATCCGCATGGGGATCATTGTGACAAATATCGAAATTGAGAATGACACGAGGATGATGAGTAATGATTTTGTAATCGAATTAAAATAAAGGGAGTCGTGGGGAATGAAAAACAGGGTCTTTCAAAGATCTGAATTTTTCCAAGCTTTTAACGAGACATGGTGGGCCCTTGTGGCTCCAACAAGCGGCCTCTTTGAGGTCAAAGAGGAGGTGGGTCGTAGGGTGATGGGAAAACTGCAAAGCGCGGAATACATAGCTATCAGCCAGGAACTGGCGTCGCAAATGTAAAGGAGGATCAGTGCATTCCACTTGCAAAGCATTGATAGGACTGGTCCTCATTGCTCCTGAAATAATCCTTAAAGCTTTTGATTGAATGCGATCTAATTTCGTAAGACCGGCTTTATTCCCCGGTTCTAACAGAAAGGAGCCGTAATCTAGTACGCTACGAACTGTAGCATTGTAGATCAACCTGAGTGAAGTTGGGTGAGCACCCCACCAGACGCCCGAGAGACATCTCATAGTATTCAAACCCCGTTCACATTTCCTGACCAAATGATCAAAATGCAAAGACCCATCTAGTTTGGAGTCCAGCAAAACCCCTAGGAATTTATAAGATGTACGAACCGGGACTATTTATTGGGAAATAGATATTTCAATATCTGGCACGGTTCTTTTCCGAGAAAAAACAACGGCACAACTTTTAGATGCAGAAAGTGACAGACAATTATTTGAAAGCCAGAAGTTTAAAGTCTGGAGGGAATTATTTACCGTTTCGCAAGCAGATTCGATATTGCTGTTTAAAGAGTAAACTAAAAGATCATCAGCATATTGTAGAAGTTGGCAATCGTTAATTGAGCCCTCCAAGTCATGAGTGTATATATTGTATAACAAAGGACTCAAGACAGAGCCTTGGGGTAAACCACGCCAGACTAATCTTGACGGGCTGATCTGAGGATCCTTTCCACGGAAAGTAATTTGCCTCTCAGAGAGGAGATTACCCACAAGACACGCCAGCCTCACCGGGATCCTCAGCTTGTGGAGTTTGTCCCTGAGGATGGGGAGCTGAATATTATCATAGGCCAGGAATACTGCAACCACCGAAGCTCGTTTAGAAAAGGCAAGCCTTATATCGGATGTAAAAATCCCCAAACTATCCATCGTGCTTTTCCCCTTTCTGAACCCGTATTGCGAATTTCCCAATAGATCCCTGCTTTCAAGATACCATTCTAGCCTATTTTTTATTAAATGTTCTAGGATCTTGTTAGAACTGAAGATAGAGCAATAGGTCTGAATGAGCGCGGATCATTAGGATCTTTTCCAGGCTTGTGGATCGGCATAACTAGTTGAGATTTCCAAGAAGCAGGAGGATGGCCGGAAATCATTATACAATTAATTAAATCAAGAAAGTATTTAAGAAAAGGTCCCCTGCATTAACTAAAAAGGAATAAGGAATTCCGTCGGGTCCCGGAGCGGAGTCCTTAACCGACCCAAGGACATTCCTGAGCTCTAGAAGCGTGAAGACGTGATCCAGAGGATCTGATGTGATGTTATTTAGAAGACCTATTGAAGAATCAAGGACACCCGACACATAAGGGGGTGCAATTTTATCAAGAAACGATTCAGCCTATTGTAACGAAGAAGGATAAGGGCAACTGCTGGGGTTATAGGATCTCCTAAATCTACGGATGTTGTTCCAAACTAATGTATCCGGAGAGGAGGGACTCAATGCAGAACAAAGACTTCTATGCATCAAACTTTTTGTTATAGAGCAATTTTTTCGTATCGGCCATAGTTTTGGTTAGGCATCGGAAGTTTTCAGGCGACATATTGGCAGCATACGACAGCTCAGCCATTTTCCTAGTCTTTACTGCTAATGTACACTCTTTTTCCCACCACTGGGGGGATGCTAATTTACCCAGTACACAATTTTTAAGGGGGAAGACCATGTCGGCGGAAGCCTTTATGGCCCGAACCAGTGCATCAGAAAAAAATTGAATAGAGTTCGCTGAAATAGGGGGTAAACTACTTGCTGCAGTGTCCAGACATTTTCTACTTATTCCAGTCTGCTCCGTTAATATTATAAATTAATAAAGGTTTGACAGTTGAAGGTCTTTTGGAGGTAATGAAAGGGATTCTTAGTAAGACAGGGAAATGGTCGCTCCCATATGAGCTAGCCATAACCTCCCAGGTAATTCGAGACGTAAGAGTAGGAGAAGTAAGAGATAAGTCTACAGCACTAGCCGAGTGATTAGGTTGAGTGCGTAAAGTCGGAACTCCCGAGTTCAATAAGCAGAGGTTACATTTATCTATAATCTCTAAGAATTGATCCCCAAGAGAGTCGCTTTTTTCACAGCCCCATAAAGGGTGATGAACATTAAAGTCCCCTAGGATAATAACAGGTTGGGGTAAGGGTTCAATTATTTTATATTACAAGGGCTAGGAATATAAACAGATAAAAAGGTAATACCTTTAACACGAGCGCATGTTAAATAGAAACTAAAATCTATTTGGGGAATGTGAACAGGTGAAAATGCAATGTGGTCTCTAATGAACAGAGCACATCCGGCTCGTCCATCCGACCGACAGTCTACTAAGGATGTATAACTGGGGAGTTTGAAGTTAGAATCCTTCTTAAGCCATATCTCAGATATAGCTAAAATGAAGGGATTATATTTGTTAATCAAAAACAGTAAATCAGGTTTTTTATTGGTAATACTGCGGCAATTCCACTGGAGGACTACTTGGTCCATTATTATGCGCAAATAGGATAGATGAAATAAAACGTGCAACGTGGGATAACAAAGAGGGGTCAGCCAATGGGCTGGATGGAGACAATACTTTAACAAAAGCGGAAAGCAATTTAATTCATTCATTTATTACGTTATCTTTAGGTGGACGTTGTTCGGGGAAAACTGGTCCCGAATCAATAACAGGGTCCCTAGTAATATCTTCGTGGGCCCTCCTGTCATATCCTTTAGATAGGCGAGGGGGCGTACGAGGTTGTCGAAATACCATTTTCCTGTATGATATGCCCTGAGAAGGAGGTTGAGGGTAGGCAGAAGCTGCATTTGCATAAGACTTACGTGTAGCTTTGGGGTGCAGGTTTGATGCCTCGGTGTAGGACAAATTTTCCTCAACCATATTTTTTTTTATTGCCGTCTGTCTGGTATACTGAGGACAAGATTTACTATTCGCCATATGCCCCGAAGCTACTTCCTCAGGGCAGTTACAGCAGCGCGGATGCTGTATATCGTCGGGGATAGTGCAATACCGCGTAACTAGCACTGGTAAATAGTGCGTATCTACACAACGCCCATAGTGCGAAACCGCGTATCTAGCACTGGTAAATACTGCGTATCTACACAATACCCAACTTTACAGGAGAAGCTTGGTATAATTCTAATCAGGATTTTACGTTCGTTGGCGTGAAAATCTTAGTTTGGCTATTTTTGTTAGATACGCGGTATTTACCAGTGCTAATTACGCGGTTTCGCACTATGGGTGTTGTATAGATACGCAGTATTTACTAGTGCTAGTTACGCGGTATTGCACTATCCCCGACGATATCGAAATCGATATCACATGAATCCCCCATATGGGCCCCGCCGCACTTGAAACAACGTGGAAGGGACCGGCACTTTTCCTTGGTGTGCCCAAAACGGCAGCACTTATAACACTGAATTGTTGGGTACTGATATATTTCAACAGGCAGAGAACTTAGACACAAAAAAAACCCTCTTTGGTAACGTCTGTCCGTCAAAAGTCACTACCACGGTCTCCGAAGGCAACCAATTGTAGGACCCATCCTGTTTTGAATTTTTATAGTTCATCCGCCTAATTTTAATTGGGCGCGCACCGCCTGTATTCTCTGGAACCCGAAGATGTTCCAAGACCTCTTCCGGCGACCAGTCGGCCGGGACTCCCCGTACCAGACCCCTTCTTGTTACATTAAACGTCGGGATGAATGCCCCATATTTGTTCTGAACGATCGTTGGTGAACTGAGGAATAGATTGGCGTCTTCCGCAGTATGAAAACTAAGGGACGCACAGTTCCGTCCTATCCTTTTAACGCTTCCGTCTACCACATTGGGAAACTCACGCTTTCTTTTCTGAAGAAAGAGGCCGAATGTTAAGGGGTGTAATATCGCGCCGGAGTCCGGAGAAGTCTCAACCTTTTGAACGTGAACAATAAATGGACCTTGGTCGCAATTAACATATTTTTCACGCCCAATCTGGGTGAATGGGGAGATGGGAGTTTGTGACTGTGGTTTTGGAGATGGAGGATCTATGATTAGGTGAGCCGGGAGAGACGCAACGAGTGGGCCCTGAACCTTCTTTTGTTGCCCAGAAGGCAGCTGAGTATCTTGAGTTGTGTCAGTAACCATAAGATCCGGCGATGAATTTAGAGGTTGAGATTGAGCCATTGCTTCCTGTCCAGCAGGGAGCTGGGCCTCTTTTATATTATGGGTGTGGTCTACGGTACCCACATCAGATTCCACCGAACACCCCGAAGTGGGGGTCCTAGAACGTGACCGACCATCTTTAGCCCGATTATTTAATTCATTTGTCGCCCTGTCGCGGGCCCTCCTCCGCTTTTCCTTTCTTCCCATTACAGGCGTGAAAGTGGACCCAGTTACGAAAGCCTCATATTGGGCCAAACTAACTTCATTTAGAACTGGACGGAAGCTCCCACCACCAGGGTCGTCTAAATCGGCATCCTCGTCCATGAGGACACCGACATAGACTACCCTCAAAAAAAACTAAATTATAACTTCTACGATCACAACTACGTACTTACCCAATCTCCACCAATAACAACAGAATCACAACTATGTTAAATTGTTTGAAATAAGAAATTGGTAAATTACGCTTATATTAAGCAAATTTAAAAAAATATCTTTATCTAACTACCGCCCGCTATCGACACTCAACCGACAATCTCGCAATGATTAAAGACGCTACGAGCGTTTTAGGGCATACAATACTTTTTCATTACTAGTACGACAAATTTTAAATAATTGCCAACCGAAAAAAACCGAATCCGATCTGTTTAAATATATAACCTAGCTGTTGCAAGCGACTTCATCCGCGTAGAACTTGGTGTCTTAGAAAAATGGTAGCTATTAAACAATTTTTGACGTAAACTTCATTATCGCTGTCCCAAACTGATAGAAATAATACAACCGGATGACGGGCATTGACAGACAGTATATTTTATTTTTTAAGAACCTACCATAGACTATGATAACAAGTTTTGTTACAATATTTCAAGTTTTCAACACTCCCACTTAACAAAACAAAAAATGAATAACTAACTAACTAAAATAAAAGCTTAACACCTCATGCAAGATAAATGTTAAAATTATAGTTACATTAACACATTAATAAACCCAATAGTTTTACAAATATTATAATGTTTATTGGCTACTAAGCCCTTTGTAAGAATATCTGCGGGCATTTCTTGGGTTTGCAAATATTGCAATTTAATATTGCTTTTCACAATGTTTTCCCTAAGAAAATGATACCGCACATCGATATGTTTGGACCTTTTGTGAAATATGGGATTGGCCGCTAGCTTCTGAGCTGACTGATTATCGTTAAATACGATTATGGTATAGTCGTCGCGTGTTATTTCAGATTGCAAGCGTTTTAGATATATTGCTTCTTTGCAGCAATCGGCTAAGCCCATATATTCTGCCTCGGTGCTGGACAAGGCCACGGTACATTGCTTTCGTGTTTCCCATGAAACAGCACATCCTGAAAGCTCAAAGAAGTATCGGGTATATGACTTACGATCTAACGTATTGCTAGCCCAATCAGCATCTACATAGGCTCGTAACTGTGTTACCATGCATTGAGTATCTTAAACACAAGTTTTTAGTTTTCTTTAAGTATTTAAGTACACGTCTTGCATAAGCCCAATGCTCTTCGTTGTAACAAGTATTAAGTTGGCTTAAATAATTCACTGAAAATAAAATATCCGGCCTTGTTAGAACAGCTAGGTACATGAGCAGGCAGCACCTATCAGCTGCTGATACTGTAATGTTCGATCGCAAACTTCTCCCTTAGTTGCATTAAGTTTGGGCTCAATAGGCGTGTCTGCTGTCTTACAATCGGCTACGTTAAATTTATCTAATATCTGTTCAATGTATTTCTCTTGGTCAATGGTTATGACACCATTTTCCGGATCATACAAATTATTTTGTTGGTTTTTATATATATTATAAGTGATCTTTTTTGTAACTGTTAAAAATGCGGTAATTATTAAATTTCTTTATGATTATGGAGTTTTCTTTCATTCAATTGTCCCAAAATGCCATAGAATATGTAACTATGATGAGAAACTAACAGTTTTAATCTCGTTATTTTATGAATTGGGTATAATTAACACTTTCGTGTTTCTTCCACCCTGGCATGTTCAACCTAAGAAATCAGAATAATTAACATGTATTTTTAGACAATTCACCTTTATTATAATTCTTTAACATTCAAAGATTATGATTATACCCTTCACTATGTAACTTCGAAGTAGAAGTGTGTTTTTGCCACTATAAACTTTAAATGCAATTTTCTCAACTTGTGCATTTCGGATGTAGAAAATTCAAAAATGTATATAAAAATAGTGGTTCCATCTACAGTCATTATTCTTTTTTGTATTGATAGCAAATTTAATCTACTTTTTGGAACTATGCATAACTCAATACCTGAAACAAGGTACCTTTCCAGGTGCACTGACAGTTTCGGAAACCCATAAAATTTTTGAACGAGCTATCCAACGATACCCCACACCATGGGTTTAACGAGAAAAAAAATGACATCCCGCTTTAGGTGTAGGGGAGGTGCCGGAAAAAAAATTTTTTCAAGATTTTATTGTACTGTTTTGTCGGCGTCATTGATTTATATACCCATGCCGAATCACAGTTTTCTAATAGCAATGGTTACTGAGCTAAGCTGAAGACGGACGGACAGACGGACATTCTTATTCTTGACCGAAGTTAAAGTTTCCTTGCTTTCAAACTGTCTTGTTCCCCGTACAATATTCGAACTCCTTTTACTCTCTTTAGGGAATGTATATTGTTTAACCCCCTTACGGAATAAATTTCGAAAACGTGGAATTTAGTTTTCTAGCTTTCAAGTTAAGAGGCTGGCAATGGACAGGGAAAAGTGGCGGTTACTCCACCGAAAAGAACAGGCTCTTAAGTAATGATGATGAGTCTTCAAACAAACAGTCCATAAATCCGAAGTTACAAAACTCTACATTTAACATTTTCTTGCTCTCCATACAAACTTTGAAACCCCGTTAAACTCCTTTAAGGGATGAATTACAAAAAACTTTTGAAATTAGTTATCTATACCTTTATCAAACCGTCTAATTACAAATCTCTCACTTCGAAAATTTCTTGCTCTCTATACAAACTTTTAACCCTCTTAGGGAATGAATTAAAAAAAGAGAAAATATTTTCGTAATTTTTTAACAAACCGTCTATACACCGGAGTTCTATATATATCTCACAGTGAAATGGGCAAAATGTA